>OY728130.1:509746228-510996228 GCA_963277665.1 Viscum album
AAATTATAAGATTAAAATTCCAATCAATGAAATTATTAATATTTAATTTTCATTATAATAGAGTAATATCATTTCTAAATTTGTGTTTGTGTTAAATTTTAAGAATATTTATTAAAATATACATTTCATTATTAGTGCCACGCTTGTTATTATTCAATATAATATTTTTTAATTATTCAACCACTAAAATAATAACCTTCAATATAATGAATTTAGTGGGATATGATCCATATTTTTACATTTATTAGCTTGAATAGACTCCTCTATTATGGAACTTATATTTCTGTAAAAAAAATATTTTTAATGATATTTAATAAAAAAAAGTGGATTGTTAAGTGAAAAACAACTTACCTAGTTCATCACATGAATATACGCAGCACTATACCTCTAAGAACTAATCTTGTTCTTTTATCAAGTAACATGCTACCCAACATTCAAATTCTCATATTTATAACCCTTTTTCATAACACATGATAGATTATTAATACTCAACTAAGAATGAACCATATATTTGACTGATTAGGGTCTTGAGTAATGTGATTCTTATAAAAAGGTATCATAAAATTTTATATTTTGTGAAATTATTTATCTTGAGTCTGACCATTATCATATTATTTATCACATATATACCCTTTATGAATTTATTCGTAATAACATAATAGTGTTCATCACATATATAATCAATTCACCACAATAAAATTAATAATATTACTCAATTACATTTGTATCATAGAAAAATATTCCTGATTTTATTCACATTATATAGAAAAATTATATGCCTTTATAATTATTTTAGTAGGATATGACAACAAAAATATCTAAGGGGTTTAGTTGAGTAAAGAAAATGGTATGTGATATTTCATATAGGGGTCGACAAAAAACACAATAGTTGGAACTATCCTTAAGGGTACTGATCATATCACCAAATATTCCATTGATTGATTCACGCGAGTCTTGAATTTATGTGAAATTGTGTAAATATATCATAAAAAACTAAAATATTTCAACAATTATTTTGAATTTATCATTTATATAGAGTTTATTTGATAACACTACAAGGATTTAATCACTATACCAACCCCGAATGAAATTTATATATTTTTTTTATTTTCATGACAGATACTTTATGATTGAGAGGTAACCAAAAACATCAGGTGGGATATAAAATTTATAAGATTACCAATTATAAATTTAAAATTCAAAAAAAAGGAACACTAAACCCTAGGAGGCCATGATCCATGAGTCACCAATGTTAGATAAAGGTACATCACCTGACATCATCTTTTTAGCTGCACCACTATCATTGTGTCCTTCCTATCATTGTTGGAGATGATGATCAGATAAAACCAAATGTAGAAGAACCCTTCAATATCTTCAACCTCACTATCATAATTTCACCATTTTTTTCTTCATGATCTTACACAATCTTCCAAGAGTAGGAGCGATTTCCTCAATATAGAACCACTTCCATTTCCATAACCTTCCTTCCTTGGGACCATGATTATACGAGGAAATCATATTTGAACTACTATGAAACAAATCAGAGACAACCTCAATGATCACTAGAATAAAACCATTACCTCGATACCACATCATCATTGTTCACATATGCACTAGTCAGAAGACATCATACTGTCGTCATCATTTCCAACATTAAAATCATTAGAATCATCACTGTTGGAAACCAAAAGCAATTGACTCTCCCTCAAAACATCCTTTCACCATTACATAGAACAGTAAAACAATGGTATTTTATCCTCGAATATCATTGGCCACTCAAACTAAAAATACTAAAGATTTTAGAGAACCACCACACCAAACTAACCTCGTGAGGAGAGATAGGACACATATCCAGTAAAGAGTTGAAGTGGGCTAAGTCCACTAATGATATTCAAGTCCTTTGCCAATAAAAAGACTATAAAACCATGATCAATTGTAAAACAAATTCCATATATAATCAATCTGAAAAAAAAACATTAATGACAAATGAACAGCCATAAAAAAGTTAATACCTATCATCAGGAATAAATTACAAAACAACATAAGAGAAAAAGAAGATTGATGAGGAGGTAATGATTCCAAATCTAAAAAACAATAAGACTGAGACAACTATCAACCCCCTCCATCACCATCCCAAGATTACCTAAAACCTCATTGACCTTGACCCAAATGGGTTTGAACATGTTGTTTTGACCATCAGGGGATGTGGAGAAGAATAACACCAGATGCTACCACTGATGTTGACCCAAGCAGTCTGAAGAACTAGTACACAGACCCAAGATGGTATAAGGATTCAAACTAATTAGGTGGAATGACTACTATTCAGAGGCATTATTTGTTCGCACCAGGATAAATTCTAGTCATGGAGTGGTAAGTATAAAACGAGATCAATAATATAAATAGGATTCAATGCAAGAATATAGCACCATCACCGCTGAGAGGAACCACGAATATCCTAGAAATAAGTGGAGGATAAAGAGGACTCTAGAGGCTTAGTATAATCGGGTGATTAGGGATCCATTTTTATGTAAATAATGAATCATCGCGGGGTTATTAAAATACCAACACAAATTACATTATTGATGTGATATGAAAACCCAACCAAGAACATCAAAAAATAATAATGAAATAATAAATTAAAAAACAACTTTTAAATGGATTTTTATTATTTCAATCAACCTTTAGTTGATGAATTTATGTCACCAAATTAGTTAGATTAATAAGAGAAGGAACTTAAATTGTTTTTAGTAGTGGTATCAAAAATTGTTTTAATATTATATTCTTTACAAATACATTATATCAAACCCAATAAAAAATCTCATTTGGGATAAAATATTTCCTCATTATTATTAATTAAAAATATTATTCAATCATTATATATATTATAATGTGACTTTAATAATTAAATTAAATATTTCATATGTAACAAACATAAATCATATTTTTTCTTATAATAAATATAAAAATATTTATAAATAAACTAATAAAAATTTTCAAAAAATCTAAATTACCATTACATAGGTATGAACATAATGCCCCTTTGAAAATTTATAAATAAAAATGAATCTCATTCATAATTATATAATATGAGAATTGTCTAGAATCACTTCATAACTAACTAAATTATAATGATTTTTTGTGTGATCTAATCTACCACATGTCCATTATAAAATTTCTTTTATACATGACATCGATATTAAAAATGATACAAGGATAATTTCAATCTCGTATAACATATCCATTTTTTATTAATGATTTTACTAAGTAATATACAATTACATTGCTTGTAATTTTGTAGGAATGTTCATGCACACAATTTTTCAAAAATAATTTGATGCCCATTTTACAACCTCAATTTGAAGAATTCCTAGAAAAATTTCACTTAAGTAAGACAAATGAACCATATATAATAATCCATGTGCAATAAATCAAGTGGGTAAATAAAAATAAATTTTCACAAAATTATATCCTTTGAGTTATAAGTTTTATTACTATAAAATTGATCATACACAAACTGATAAAAAAAATTCATCACAACCCAACATGATGATTATTGATCCAGGATAAACTGGTAATAAACTATATTTTGGGGAGTTTATCAGATGATATATCATGTTCTATGAAATAAACATAAATGAACGATAATGTATTTAAATTAACAAAATATTCATTTATAAAATACATCACTAATTATATAACACTTGCAGAATATACAGAACAAATTGTAATAGTTTCTTCCACATCAACACCTTCTATATGTGAAAAGACTTTTCATAATAACCTTGTATTATTTAAAAAAAATTCAATTTCCATAAAGATTTTTTAACAAAAACTTGGTTATGAGGATGTTATGGTCAATAATGATCTTAAAAACATTCCAATTCCAATTGTTTTTCTTTAATGCAACTCCTTATTTATATCCATGATCCACCATTCATTTTTTATCATTTATTCAAATGAGTATGGATCTATTTGAGATAATTGAGTATTGTACATGATATTTCTCATCTTTAGAGTCCATATTATAGAAAATATATCTCTGATTATGATTGATTCCTAAATATCCATCCTTATTACACTTATTTGAGCCATTTTATGTTGTTTATCAGTAAACATTTCATTTTTTATTTTACACCAGATTCTACTTCACATGATGTATTTTGAAAATTTAGTGAATTATCATCAGCATCATATTATTCATATTAATCATAAAATAAATATGAAATGTAGGGTTAATTATTATATTTATCCTCAACTACCTTCACATCCTTACTCTACATGATTTTTACCAACCATTTACAAAAAACAATATTAGGGCGTACTCTTGAATGGTTAATCAAAAAATATTCTTTCAACCACTATATCTTGATAGTTTGTTTAATTACATTCTTAATTGTTAAGGCAGAAATTTATTCCAAATACCTTATTGTGTCTACATGTCATATTCCTCACATGACATATTTTTTAGGGCGTCTTATTTTATTTGGGGATTAAAAATTCAACATTTTCTTGTAAACCACTATATTAACTACTTATTTCCAATAGTTCATCGTGATTCCAGTATCAATGAGAAAGGTTTTTCCATGTTTTTTACCACACAGTCCCCCATTATATAATTATATTATATTATAGTGTCCCCACTAGTGGTACTTATTTTTTTATTCCATGATTCTCCAAATAATCATCTACTTTAATGAAGGTATATTGTATACCAATATATAAAAGAAGTGTTTTTATTTTTAATACAATTTCATTTTATACAATACTAAAGAATAACTTGATGTGCTAAATTACTTCTATATTATCATATATAAACATGATAGAACCCACTCTACTATAATCATAAAAAAAATGTTATCACCACCTTGTGTTTGGGGAACCTCAACTAGAATAGACACATTAGTATAAATTATTTCCAAATGAATTGAATATCTAACTTTATTTATATAGTCGTGATATATTATCATCTTCACTATAATACATGAATCATAAGTCTTCTCTTGATAACCTGTAAAATTTTTATATAAATTACAACCATTAATTTTGAAAAACATTCCAAAATTTTCAGATTTAATATCTGAGCCTTGGTCCTAAAATTTTTTCAACCTCTCTACCATAAGAAGTCATGTTTTCTCCTTACTATCCATATAATTTTTATTTTTGTATTTTTTATAGGCATTCATTGATGTGTTTATACCCTTCCATTTGGAAATAAATCCATTATAATTGAATTTACTTAAAATACCAACTCATATTATTGGAATACACATAAAAGTTTATTTCATATAATATATATATACAGAAACATTTTATTTTTCAACTCATCTTGAACTAGACTATTATATTTACTTCCTTTGATCTTTGACGTAATATAAATAGAAAACATAAATACACCATCAACATGTCCCTTAATCTTATTTAGGAGTTTCATGTTCACATTTATGTGGAATAAACACCCAATATTAGGGTTCCATGTGTTGTTATTTTTTATTTCAATGCTGAAAATTTTATCCAAGGATTCCTTTTCATTAAACTTCATGTATTTCAACAACATACCCAATTATGTTGAGATATATAGTGATCTATATTTATTTATTTTAATATAAGCATAAATATTGTACTATTCTTATTCTTATGAAGGGAAGAACCTATTTACCAATTTTATCATGTTTGGATTCATTGAAACCATCATTTGTTTCTTTTCGTTGGAATAATGTTTACTCCTCTACACCCTAAAATCCACAACCATATTCATAATATTCAAAAAATTAAATAATTTTCTTATAAATAATTTCATATCTATGGTGTAAGATGTATTATTTTATTCCTTTATTGGCACTCAGATGTTTCTCTTATCAAATAACACATTTATTATTCACAATATATAATTATATAGCTACTATAGATGAAACATTTATATTTAATTAAGAAAAATAACTATTTTCTTATACTATTTCACATGTTTTCAATTTCTATATGTATCCATTTTATTAATATACCTTAAATATTGAAAATTATCTACAATAATCTGCATCCCCTATACTTTCAAAGTAGAATAAATTTTTCTTTTGGTGTTTACCATAAAACCCAATAATAAATTTAATAGTGTTATTAGATATTTTCAATTTAAAATTTTCTCATAAGTTTTTATTCCTCAATCATCCCTCTCTATTATCTTTATTTTAGTTAACCTTATAAACTAAAAGTTTCTTTTATCACCACCAGTTTTTATTATGGAATAATATATTTTTTTTTGTAAATACAAAACATATTCATGGAAGGATTTAACCCTTTTTTATATCAATGATACATGAATTAAGGTCATAAATCATCTTACCCAACTCATTAACATTCCATATAAAATTCATAACATATGTAGAATCCTCCTGAAAAACCTATTGATCATTGATATTCTTCTCTAGTTGAGTGATATTATCTTAATGTTTATGAATATACATAGATCAATCCTAACATATAATTATAATATTTTTATTTTTCTTACATTGAAAATTCTATTCCTTCATGTACTTAATCAATTTAAAAACACCTTATGATTAATCCTCTTCTTTAGTATGAAAATTAATAATTTTCACTTGCTTCCATTATTAAATCCTTTATGTTTGAAATAAATTTGGTTTCATCATATTCAATTCATACCTAATTATTACCCTTTTCCTTATCCACAATTATTTTCCCTTAAAACTTATTTAAACAGTAGAAATTTTTCCTTGGGAAGAACTTTATATATTTTTGTGATAATTAAACTTATTTTCACCTATTATATTTCCTCAATCATGTGACAATAATTTTTCAAGCAGTACAACATTAAAACATAAGAAATGTAATTTTCATTAGCATACCAATTTTAACACCTAAAATAGATCTATAAAAGTGATAAAAACTCATCACTTACACTTTATTTTACTTCTTGAATTTCATGTTTCATTGTGGATAATATTGAATCTTTCAATAATTATTTTCATGATGTAATATTTGTATTTAATCATTCCATGTACGCGAAATATATCTATAATGATCACTAAGTGAGAAATTTGAATGATCACATAATATATGAGTTAATACCATTAGATTTTATAATGGTTAAAGGATCATAAAATTCATTTTTACAATTCAAAAATATTTTATTTTATGTCCTAGACCATGGATATCTCCTACAACCTAAATAAAAGAGATTAAGAATCCATCATTGTTTTAATTTGGGACCATTTTCAAATCATTAAAACAATTTTTAATTACTTTTATATTTGTATTATTAACCTTTTTTTACACTTCATATATGTTGGATAATTTATCATATATAAATTTAGTTTATAAAAAATCGTTTCTTTTATATATATATAATATCTTAATGTTCTCTAGGTAGAAAATTTTGATCCTTCACATTAGCAATGAGAATCATCTACAACTCTTCCATTATTTAAATCTCGGTAGAATAACATACAAAAATTTTATGGATTATATTTTCATTGATATAATGTATAAGTGACTAAAAATGTGGTCTCATTCGATTCATTTAGATTTTATAGTTTCACCCAATGATAAAGTGAATTCCTTTGGTGTTAAAAAAATCATCCATGATGATATTCCAATATTTTCATATTAATTATGATTGAATATTGAGGTTATTATTCCAATTATTATAACAACAAAATTATAACATAGCATAATGGGGGGATGAATTAGGGTGGGATCTTTTTATCATCCTGAAATTAACAATTGATCTTCTCCTTAGGTTGGAAATAATGAAACAAACCTATCATGATTATCAACAAAACCAAGACATCTAAATATTCAAAAATAAAGTAGAAACACATAGTATTTTAATGGGTTCAACTTAATGGGATTCTATAAGGAGAATACACCAATGATTTGTTGATCTACAATAATATTTTATGATGAATGATATATGAAATATGAATTTATAAATGTCAAAAAAACGATTCTAGGGTCACTCCCCCTTTCAAATAATCCACATAATGCATTTATTGAAATATATAATGAAATACATGACTCTATGGTTGGTAATGAGAATACTTATAAGTGGATAACACCAAAAAATAATTATAATTATCATTATGATTCAATACTCTATAAAATATATATTTTATATGAACATTCCATATTAATAACTTATATCAGAATTCTATATGTATCAAAATCTCCATAATTGGTGTTATCATTTTTCTAACCATTCATATATATTTTTATATTCAATTTAATATTTTATATGAATCCTTATAAATCTTACACTTTTACCTTAATTATTAGACCATTAAATCACAAATAAAAAATAAATTAATTCCATCAATGTAAGAAAATAAAATCCTATTATTTTCGAGAGATAGTTGAAATTTAGAAACTACATGGAATTATTTTTATCAAAAAAGGGTCACTAATATTTCACTATAATGCAATTAAGAAGACCCCCTTTAATACATTATTGTATCTAATAATGTGTGATTATTATATAAACATTATATTTACAACACTCAATATTATTTCATTTAAAAAATATAGAATTATTTCAATGTGATCTTCTAAAGAATCACCAAGATTACGATGTGATATTATTCCATATAGTGAATGTTTATTATCTTCATCCAAATATTCCATCATGGAATCAAATAGATTGTTTTTCACTTACATCAAAAAATATTTTTGTTCTGCATAAAACAACACAAATCTAGTAGATGTATTATGTGTATAATTTATTACAATATAAATGCTTTAACTAGTTCTCATTGTAGAGCACTAAATAGTTTTGGGGACTTCACTATAACATGACGACCTTCCCTGTTGCATGATAAAAATAATTGTGTTGTCTTTTATCATTAATTTTAATAGAATACTCTTTTGTAACCTCCAATTTTCATGAAATCAACATTGTTTAATCATGGAGTTTTTAAATTTTGAATATACTAAAAAATATCTTCCATATTTTCTAATTATTATGAATATAGATATTTCAACAAGACCAGATTAATTAAAATATTAAAACATTGTATCACCTAGACTTCTTTTGTTGTGTGACAATATTAGTTGTGTTATTATTTTCTCACATTGTAACACCCCAAACCTAGAAGCCCAAAGGTGATGTATTATTTTAAAACATTGTCATAGATACATGTGTTAAATCCTAAACTACCGATCAGTTTAGCTAACTTAGAAAATAGATTACATACATAAACCTTAAATTATAATTCGAAAATATAATCTAAACCATAGTTAATCCTTTTAAAATTATAATTCTCTTAGATTAACCCTGAATATCAATCATTATATACATCTCTACATCCTGCGAAAATGAAACATATGTAATGGGTGAGATTAGATTCTTAGTAAGGGTAAATAATACATACAGAGATATCATAAACATGGAAAAACTTTTGATGAATGTTATATTACTAAAAAAATACTTTTTAATATAATATTCAGCATAAAATGTCTTAAATAAATCAAATAATTCCATATAAAAATTTACATGGATATTATACAAGTCAAATAATCACATGTAATGTCAATAACTTATCACATAATGAGGGACTTAATAATATAATACATCATAACAATATAGTCAAGGCCACATACCATGATCTTACAAATGCAGGCAAGATGTTAGTTAAAATCCAATATAGTTTGTCTCATGAAACCTACCGAGGCATATATGGGCTATAGCGGGCCCCACCCATCACTTACTAAGTCAAATGAATTTCACATTTGAAAAGGCAGAAATAAAACCGACATTAACATTTGTAAAAAGAATAGCATAGGAAATGTTAATACATTAATAATAAACTTTCAATGGTTTCTAAATTGCACATCCACTGTAAAAAATATAATAAAACCATCAATAAAATGTGGTAGACTATATCATAATAAATAAACCTTAATTAAGTATAAATTACAATAATGTATGTTCACATATATAAAAATAATTTAATAAAATCATTAAAAATATCTTGAGAGAGTATAATGGATGTTTCAAAATTTTATGGCGTCGTAACAGTTGAAAAATCTGCTCATGCCATATAAGTTAAAAAAAATCATTTCATTGAAATAGTCATAAGGCAACTCATTTGGAAAACGAAAAAGTAGTCCTTTCAAAAAAATTTATAAAACCTAAAACATGGGTAAAAATGAATTTAAATTATTTATAAGAATTGTAATAATATTTTTAAATACATTTTTAAGAAACATTGACATGAATGATAAGCATTTACCATTATATAATTACTTATTAACAACCTCAAATAAAAAAAATATTTAAAAATTAACCCTTACCTTGTACATTAATCTAGTTGAGTGTGATTTAACCACCTATATAATGGTTAAATAAAATTATTAAATTATGCCACTACTATATCCATATTATTTATATAATATATTATCTTCTTATATCATTTTTTGTAATAATATTTCATTATTACAATTCTTTCTGGTGTTAGTTGCTTCATTTTGTTATTTTTATTTTGTTTAGTAAGTTAGGTTTATTAAAAATAGGATAAATTTTCATCATATATAGTATGATATTAAGTAAAAAATAGTATATTCACTCATTATATACATTTTTAAAATCATTCATTAATTGATAACATGATGTACAAATCTCATCGCGTCATGGAGACTCTAGTCCACACACACACACAAGCGTAGATATCATTTTTTAATGGTAAAGTGGTAAGAAATTGGAAGGTATATTAATTATATACATTTAATACCAGGTCAATTTTTTTAAAATCTGTTATATTCATCCTTATACCCATCCAAATAAGGTTGTGTTGAAAAAAAAATTACACCGCATCATAGAGATAGAAATCTGTATGTACGCACACATTATGGTACTGTTTTCTTACGATGGATAACAGTAGAAAAATTGATGTCCCAAAATAATAATAACATAAAATAATATAGTTGATAATTGAGTTATTATTTTAAAATAGAAAACATATTTGAAGAGGATGTTGTTGAAAAAACAAATTTGATGCAGTCAGTAAAGATAATTACCTCTTCTTTAGAGAACCTCCTTCAGATTCCCTCTCAGGGAAAATAGTGTTGGTCTTTTTAGAAGACTATCACCTCTAGGAGGTGTCTATTAAATTTTAGAATATAAATTGGTAGGGCTTAGTATAACAATAACTATTAATGTTTTTTGAAGAAGTGAGGGAGGAGTTTTCTTTTTTATAATTGAGGCGAGGGTAACTTTTGGAAACTCTCAAAATATAAAATTAATATAAATTAATTTCAAATTTAAAATGGCACCAAAATGAATTATAAAGAATATAATACAATAAATAGTATAAATCCCCGATTCCAATAAAATTTATATATTTTTTAATTTTATTTTAAACCATATCATTTTGACTTATCCTTAATTATTCTATTTAATATTAATTGTAGTGATAATATTATAAATATTAAAAGGTAATATATATTTACATATATATTTTTAATTTTACATAAATGGACACTTTATTACATTTTAGACCTTATAATTAAAATTTTTTTGTTTTTAAATTTTTTTTTAATTACTTAATAAATTATTATTTTTATAAAATATCAATAGTGATAATTTTGACACTACTCATTACTTGGACTTGAAAATATATATTTTCTTATATATATATATATATATATATTTGAACCAACCCATTTAATATACTCATAAAATAGTATATTATCTAATAAAATTCATGTAGTTCCTTCATGAATTCTTATTATATTTATTTTATTAATTTAAAAATCATTTATTTGATATTTATATTAATTAAATAATTTCTGCGTCACTAATGTGTCATCAGTAGTAATAATTATTTGATATCTTAAAAATATAAATTAATTACTTCTATGTATATAATTCTATTAAATTTTCATATAATATTTTTGATCGATGTTATCTCATGGTTATACCTATATTAAAATTAATATACATATATGAAATGAAATTGTGAAATTTTGACTCATTCTTTAATTTTAATAATATCTATGTCATATTCATGTAAAATTGACTATTAAAATATTCCAATTAAAAATATAGGTGAAAAGGGTCTAATTTAGTCATATAATATGATTTTTAGTTATTTTAATACAATTTTATATTATTATTTTTACCTTTAATTACCTTATTTACCGATAACGATGGAAGTTAATTTTTTTCTAAAATTAATATTCATAATGTCAAAAAGTAATAGAATTATATTTTCATAATTTAGACCCATTGATTAAAAAGTATGTAATCTAATTTTTAAAATTCAAAACACATAAGAATAAAAAATTAAATCAAAATTAATCTCGTTGATGGAACTACAAAATGAGTTTTTTGAAGTTAAAACCATTAAAATATTGACATGCGTATATATCATATTTTAATGTGAAATTTCTTGAAACAACCTGAATTGGAATAAATAATAAAAATATATTCTAATTGTAATTTAAAACTAGTCGAAAATAACATTTAACACTATAAATTTCTTTTATTAAAATAATTTGTTTTCAATTAAAATTTAGTATTTTTTATAATTCATCGAAACAAAAACTTATGAGAAAAAATTAAAAAAATTGAACACAAGTAAATATTTTTTTTACGGTTTCAAATATGATGTTTATTTTTTCAAATTTTCTAAATTATAGTGTCAAATGTTGTATTTAATATGAGTTATCTATTAAAAGGTTGTAAAATTATTTTTCGAAAAATAGTGTTTTAATTTGTAGAAAAATGATAAATTATTATATTATTCCAATAAAATAATTTATATAAATTTAAAAACATTTGATTAATTATACAATAAAAACTTTCATAACTCACTAATACTATTCATTCCCACCAATGTTATGCCAAGGTTATAATCAGCGTGTTAAAATAATCATATGTAATTGTGTATCATTTTTCATTTAAATTTTGTGTTGTGTGAAACATAAGATATTAAGGAGAATAAATTTTAAAAGACACATATTTTAAAATCATGGTGTGTAACATTCTCAGATCCTTTAATAAATTGAGGCCTCTCAATTTAAACACCAAATAAAAAATAAGGGTTTTTCTTTTCAAAATATATTTGTCGAAATCCCACATTTCAAAATATATTAATAAGATAATAAATTTAAAATAAATGGAAGTATGAATGTTACTAAATATAAAAAATACAAGGTTTCCTAGTAAGTAAACATGGACATGAAAGGAAAATCTAACCATCATGTTCTGATTGAGAGTGATAGATAAAATGGTTAGGAGAATGTTAATAATCACAAAGATATAATTTTTAGATGTTATAAGGGACTATCAAAAAAGTACTAGGATAAAATTTTCAGTTTCCAGAAACATTCCCTAGATTTGAATAATAAATTTATTTCATTGAATAAGAACATTAAAAAACATATTTATATGAAAATTACAGAATCACAATTTAACCAATTTCTACCAAAAACTCATCATTCTTTACAAAATATAATAAAATTAAAAAATATTCTATTTATCTTAATTTTAGAGGGCTACAAAAAAACATATACTTCATATATAATAACGTTTAAATAATAGAAACTATTTCTACAAACAGGGATACCACATTACCTAGTGGTCAGTGATATATCCTTATTGAACTTCAGTTGTGGGTTCAAGTCTGGCATCCTTTCTAGATGCGATAGGTTATTTCCCGATCTTTGGGTTTTCCTTTTTATAAAACAATATTATTATAACACTGTAAAAATAAAATTTAAAGTTTTAACCTCATAAAATAATATCCACTATTCAACTTAGTTGCCACGACCCGTCCCAGCGGGGCTCGCACCGTGACTCCCCAAGCCTGCCTCCAATAGGCCAGGGGCATGTGACTAGCATAGAGTAGTCATATTACTATCATGGGAGGCATTGCCAATTTACCTGTACACAAACACACATCTCCAATCCCACAAATGATGAATTGTAAAAACCACTAAGGAACAAAATACAGGCATACAATAAACCCAACCGAAAAAGTACGATGGAAAGTAAAGTAAAGAATGTAAACTGGGCCAGAATGAAAACCCACCAAATCAAGAGTCTGAAAACTGCAAACTCCAACCTATAAACCAAAAAGGTACTGGGACTGCTACTCATAGTCGTAGGAATGCCTCAGCCCATAGGGAATTCTGAAATCTCATTCCTATCCTAGTCTTCCCTAGACTCTGTCAAAAGGCATCTCATCTGCACAAGATATGACACGTGCGAGCAAGGCCCATGCAAGGGTGAGTATAACAATACTCAGTAGAGGAACCCGAAAACCACAGAACAACACACAATGTAAAGGTTCAATTAGCTATGAACATTATATGTCTACAGCAAAAATAGCAAGAGAAACACAAACCGGATATACTCAAAACCAAGACCCGTATTCTAGAGACAAGTCACACAACCACATACCCCCGTTAGGGATTCAATTTAAAGATTCCACGATGAACTCGTTCTGGGGGAAAACACTCCACAAGTCTTATAGCTCTGATGACGTCCATTTGAGACGTATTGTTCGTTGGGAACCATCACTAGAGGTAGTTACACACATTACGGTAGACACAATCTTGAGTGGGAAGATTACAATAGATAGATGCACTCATTACGGGAGACACACTCCAGAGTCCAAAAGATCATGATACACAGATGAGGATCACTTCCAGGTCCATGGAAGATACTGTGACTCATCCGGAATTCACATTCTAGGCAGAGGATCGACGCCCGGTGGAGTTGGTCACGTTGACACCTGACTCTACCTAGGGTCAAGAATAAATAGAGGATGTCGATCCAGGCCTCTCGGATGGATGACTGACTCTATCACAATATGTCATGCTGAAGGGATCCTACTATTATAGAAGAAACATTGCATGACCTTCAGGGGAACAAGAAAAGGGGCACTGACCCCAACAAAACATGTCCAAGATACGGTGGACAATAGTACCATGAAATTTTCCAAAATGTACATGGTGTGTAGAATAGTTACATGTCATGTCATCTGCCCTCAGGTACTGCCCATGTACAATGACCCATGTCATAAGGCTAGTCATTTAGAAAAGTTAGTACACAGTTTTTAGTACTGTTGATAGGCCGTGACTGAGTGATCGGGGTTGGCTCCGTGTACGCTGGCCATGTGCCCGCACAAGGTCTTTAACCCATGTATTATAACCCGTGTAATCGGTTAACAGGGTGGCCCACGTTAGAGGCCCCGCCTGGCCGTGTGATGGAGTACATGGTCATGTACTCCATCTCGTGTCTGTGTACACCCTGGAGACATGCTGAGTCTCGCGTAGCCTCCCCTACCATGATGTACACACCATGTTCTAAAGCCATGTAGTCATCCCATGTCCGTGTACTTTCCAAAATACAAGCCAAGCTCTGGGGAATGTCTGACACGGTGTGTGACTACGGTCACACGCCGTGTGATTCCTCCATGACCCCTAAAATCCTAGCCACCGCCGCCAGTAGTACATGGCATTTTCTTCTGATGTACACGCCGTGTATTCTCTAAATTTCCAGAAACTCAAACCTCCGCCATCACCCCTCCATTGATATCCCATTCATCGATCTGGTCATCCAATCGTCATGAAACTTGTAGGTTTTGTTCTCCCTGATACCACGAAGTTGCTCCCAATGTTTTCGAACCTCCGATCGGCTCCGAAAACTTTTTTACGTCATCCTGCCAGAAGAACGCATGAAGAATAGCCTTTTCTGATCCGAGCTGATTCATTTTCCGTCATGGTCACCGCACCTCTATAGGTTCGTCGAGAGATTAGTTCTCCAGTTGGGATTGTTGCATCGCAAGATGGGTGCGCAACGATCCATTGTTTGTCGCCCCACGAAGAACGTGAAGAATACGTGAGAGGAAAGAGGGAAATAAATCCAATAAAACAAAATGAGGAACGACACTCCACTTTCATTCACCACGGCATTGATCCGCTCTCATTAGTAGGCTTAAAAGGAGAAAGAATCAACAATAAAAAACAACAGGAAATTAATTCCCTAAAATCATCCCAATAAAAACCCTCCCACAATAACATACAAATTAGCAGATCAACTTTTTTGTGGTTGATCCACGTTCATCGTTTAAATCATGAACAAGGAAAGAGGAATTAAATGAAAACCCCTACCTCAACTGGTATAGATTTCTAATAAAGGTGTCACACTACCATTTTCATAGAGACGCTTCAACATTGTTGGTGTAGAAATTCGTAGGTTCAATCTGGTGTCATTCTTTATAGAGAGTTTTCTCTAGAGTTTCCTCTCAATTGTTTTCCAAATATCGATGTTCGATTATCCCAATAAAAAGGGAAATGTGATTCGCATCCATTATATTGTAGAATTAATCAGTCCAACTTTTCTTTCTTGATTCATTAATACATGACATAAATATTAAGGAAACAATTGTCACGTCTCCGTGCTATAGTGGATGTTTCCATAAAAATAAAATAAACATTTATAAATTTATTTTATTTTTATTTTTTGAAAAATGTCAGAAAATTAACTTCTTCCGTCGACCCATGTCGGTCAGGGTTAGGCCTATTCGTAGGTAAATTCATCATCCCAGATGCAATGGTGCCCTCATATTTTTAATCTGATCATTCATTTTAAAATTTCCACAACTATGCACGAGTGTTGACTCCCTTAAAAAAGTTTCAAACCACCGTTTCGGGATCACCCGGCCTTGGAATGAGGTGTCATCTCTACGCCTGGTCTTTTAACAATTCTATATAATATGGAAAATAATACATGGAAAATTTGAGATATTACATTTGTCCATTCAAACCTTAATCCTCTTTGAAAATACAACTATCAAATCTCACAATCCAAACAATTATAAGGAACATCACGAAATTTTAAAAATCAGCTTAAAATAATTATTAACTTTTATTCAAATAACAAACATGTGATTACCTTAATCACCAAAATTTATAAATGAAATCTTACATTCTTCCTAATTATAAAAGAAGATGTACTATTGTAGAATCATTGTAGATATCCATATTCATATAACCATAATATCATAACACAATTATCTAATCCAAAAACACTAATACATTAATTATACCAACTCAACTGTAGAAACATTTCCGGCTATACCATTATACCTTTTCTTATTCTGAGTTATATTTCCTTGATGCTTAGTGAAATCATTTTCATAATGTCCTATATCCTTAAAATTGTAGAATTAATCATTTATAGCTTCTTTATTTTTCTTATAATAACAAGCTTGGTGACCTATCTATCTATAGTTGTTACAAACTCACATTTCTTTCAAGAATGTACCAGAGTGTTTCTTTCCAAATATTTCACATATGGTAATATCATTATTTCCATTTTTTAGCTTTATTCATCTCTTTATCCACGAGTATATTCTTCACATTCATTCCCCTAAAGTCAAAATACATAGAAATTTCTTTCTCCCTCTTAATATCACATGAGTCTATATCATCGTATGATAAAAATGTTTTGCAAACCAAGGCCTTTCGGAGAAATGGATTCCCCACATTAAAAGAAACATTAAATCTTAATCCTTCAGTTACATATTTTCTCCGCAGTATGCCCTGCTAATATTGTGAAGTTGGATTCCTATTTTGCAACATTCTCATCCTCATTGTGTCTTGGAATCAATAATTTTATCTCCTTATCAACTCTCTTTTCATGAGGGAAATAAATTTACACGAAAATTTATTTATATTACCTCTATTCCATGTTTGATATTTCCTCTCCATCCTTCATGTTTTGAATCCATGACCACTATTGATACCCATCTCATGGGAGATGATCAAATACCATGACAACATTCTCCATTTCGATGTGTCCCAAAGAAAGAAATACATTCTCTAAAGAACATATCCATTATTCAGCTATAAATGGATTAGTAGTACTGTTGAATATTGGAGGATTTTGACTCAAGTAGTGGTATAACATTGTTTCTCCATGTTGTGGATCAGGATACTATGTACGGGTAATGTTATTGTTCATAACTGGAGTTAGTTATCCCAATATGACTATAAATTGTTCAGAACTAGTTACATCTCCAACTGGAACATCATTATCAATCATAGTGGGGGAATACCTACAAAAATTGAAATAATTGATATAGTTCCACTTCCATCCAATAGGTTACATTTCTAAAAAATGTAATACAATATATTAGGTAATAAATCATATAACATAATTTTGAACTAGTAAAACACTTAACATAAATTCAAAATTTATACATTTCTAATCTCATAATCATAAACATGATTTCTTTACGAACAAATTGGATTTTAAATAATTCATAATTATTTGTTTAGAAAATGTGGTTTATCCTAAGCATATTCCCCCGAAGTGTCAAAACAAGTGCAAAGTATTTCCCACTATCATGTACCAGGTTACCCCAAGTCAGGCCCAGGGCACCATGTAGATGTTTTAAACCGTAGGTATATGTATTCTAGAACCACATCCATATGTAGTATCCACAGAAGGATTTATTTTCAGAAATTCATAGATAATATATACCATACCAAAATTCTATGATATTCTTCTATAATAATCCTGAAAGTTTGTCTTAGGTTTATGTTCCCCAATCTTTGTTTTATAAATCTAATATCCAAGGTTGTTGCTAATATTCCTATGATAGTAACATTAATTCCCCAACCATATAATTATGAAGATGTTTCATTATTTTAATAAATTATCATTGATACACGTTTCAAATCCCTATTGACTGGTTAGTTTAGAAGTCATGGAAAATAGATTACATACATGAACTTTACATTACAATTAGAAAATATAAACTACACCAAAGATAATCATTTGAATATGATGATTCTCCTAGATTTATTGTAATTTTTTTTCATAATAGAAATTATTTCATTGTAGGAAAAATGAATCCTAAAAAAGGGACGAGCTTTGTTGCTTAGAAAGGGTAAATAATATAACATAAGCTATCATAAATAAGCATAAACACTTATGGAATGGTATATAACATAAAAAAATCCTTTTAATCATAATCATGAGCATAATATCGAAGAGTATGTCAAATAATTACATATAAATACTTATATTGATATTATACAAGTTAAATAATCACATTTATTATCAATAAAAAATCTAATAATGAGGGAATGCATAATTCTAGAACTCATAACTATACCATGAATGTCTCATTCCAATACCATAAATATGCTGGTAAAACATTTTTCAAAACCCAAACTAGTTTTTATTATGATACCTACCGATGCATCGAGGGGAAATAGCAGGTCTCACCCATCACATACTACGTCCAATGCATTATTTAAATGAAAAGGGTGAAACATATCCATTATAAACATTCATAATCAAACAAGAATATGAAACGTTAAAAAATTTACTATAAATGATAAAATATATCCAAATTACACATCCAATGTCAAAAAGAATAAAAACCATTCAAATAAATATAGTAGCCTATATCATAATAAATTAACTTAATTCAATCATAAAAATCAACAATGTATGTTTACATTGATTTAAAATATTCAAATGAAATCATTAATTTTGTTTGAAAAAAGTTCTATATTTTTTCATTGAAATCATTTAAAATCCATGAATTTATAAAAGAAAAAATTTCATTTGAAAATAATGTTGTTAGATTGTACGGGAAGCTTCCAAATGTTATGGTGTCATGATGGTGGAAAAATATTCTTACACTATATAAATTTTACTAAACATTAATTTAGTTGAAAAATTCATCAAGTACAATGTTTGGTTAATGAAAAAAGTTCATTAAAAACATTTTATAAAGACTCAAACATTGGTAAAAATGACTGTAAAAAATTGTATAGTAATATTAATAATTGTTTGAAATAAAATTTTAATAAAAATGGACGTGGATATAAAATTTTCCCAATTAGATACTTACATATAAGAATCATCATATAATAATTAGATTTTGAAATTAACCTTTACCTTGTACTTTCTATTAGTTGAGGGTGAGTTATACTCCTGTATAATGGTTATATAATGTTATTAAATTATAATAGAATTATATATATATATATATATATATATTATTTCATATAAGATCTTCTTATATTATTTTGTTAATAATATTTCATTACGAACATTGTTTCAGGTGTTAACTGCTTCATTTTCTTATGTTTTTTTGTCGAGTAAGTCATTTTTCTTATGAGATGAATATATTTTATTCATATAAATAATGATATTATATTCAATTATCTTATAAATTTTTTTAATCATTAATGAATTGTTAATGTGGAGGATGAATCTCATCGCATCGTGGAGAGGGTAGGTTGTATGTCCGCATGAGGGATGATATAATTTCCATAATGGAAAAGTGGTAAGTAATTTTATGGTATATTAATTATATAGAATCAATATCCTACGAAATTTATTTTTTAAATCCATTATATTCATCATTGGACCCATCCATATAAAGTTGTGAGGAAAAAACTACTACACCACAACATGGATATGGTAAATTGTATATAGACACACATGGTGATAATATTTTTCATATGATGGATAAAAGTAGGAATATGGTTTTTCCATAATCATAATAACAAATGAGTATATATATATATATATGATATTATAGTTATTATTTTATAATGAAATCAATGTGGGAATTTTATGTTGAAGAAGAAATAATTTTGAAGGAGTCGATTAAGACTATTTCCACTTCATTATAGAACTTCATTTGGATCTCCTTTTAGGGAATCTTGTGTTGGCCTTTTGAGAATACCAAAAGCTATAGGATGTGTCTAGGGAAGTTTCAAATTAAAATTTGACAAGTTTAATCATGAAAGAAAACACTATGTGGTGTGAGTATGTGAGATATGATGTTCCCTTTTATAATTGTGGTGAGGGTCACTTTTGGAAACAATCAAAATATTATATTAAGATAATTAGTTTCGAATGAAAAATGGATTCAAAGTGTGTTATTTCAAATATATGATAATAAAAGTTGAAATAATTTTATCTAATAAAATTAAAAAAACAATAATTTTATTTTAAACCATATCATTTTGATTTATCCTTAATTAATCTGTTTAATTATAATTGTGGTAATAATAATCTAAATATTTAAAGTTTATATATGTTGACTTATATGGTGTAAATTTACTAAATAAGAAAATATAATGAAATTTTAGACCTTATAATTAAATCCTGGTAGTTTTTAAATATTTTTAGTATTTATAAAAAATTTAATAAATTATTATTGTTATAAAATATCAATAGTGTTGATTTTTACGCTATTAATTACTCTTACTTTAAATAAAATTCGAACAGAAAGATAAATTATAAAAAACCATTCAGTATACTCTTAACATGTAATATCCACAAATATAATTCGTGTATCACCTTAATTGATTAAAATTTTATTTCCCTTCATATTTTTAAAATCATTTATGTGATATTTATATTAATAAAATAATTTTGTGTTACTATTATGAATTGATTAATGGTAATTTTATGTTCTATAAAAATTATAAATAAATTACAATGAAGTAGATAATTATTTATCTTTCTATATAATATTTATTATAGATTATATCTCTTATTTATCATTATATTAAAATTAATATACTTTAATGAAATGATTGTGTGACATTTTGTCTCGATATTATTTTAAAGTATCTTTTCCATTTTCATGGTAAAGTGTCCATTAAATGATTTAATTTCAAAAGTTAGGTGATTAGGTTCTAATTTAGTAATCGAATATTATTTTTACCACAGTTATGGTAATTTTATAATGTTATATCTACATTTAAAAACCCTAATTACCCTTAATCATGGTAATAGAAACATTACTAAAGTTACTATTCATAAAGTCCAAAAAAGGAAACCTATTCACATAATTTCAACCCACTGATTCAAAATATGGAATCAATTTTAAAAAATTCAAAAACATATAAGTTGTTGTAGTTAAATGAAATTAAATTAATTTGATGGAATGGAAAATGGGATTTTAAAAGTAAAAAACATCCATAGATTGACATGCTTTTATACCCAGTTTTAGTTTTAAATTATTTCTAATAACATAATACAGATTAAATGATAAAAATTTAATCTAATTATATATTAAAATAAATAAAAAATATAGATGAATACTATAAATTATTTTGATGAAAACATGTTTATTTGAATTAAAATTTAGTATTTTTCACTATTTATCCAAACATGAATCTTTTAAGAAAAATTACAAAAATTGAAGAAAATTAAATTTGGATATTAATAATTCAATTAAGTATACTATTTTTTAAAATTAAATATATTTAAGTGCAAAATATTGTATTTAAAATGGGTTTTATATTAAAAGTTTAGAAAATTTCTTTTAAATAAATAATGAATTTGATTGTGAAAATTTTGATTAATTATTATATTATGACTACAAAATCATGTGGATTAACCTAATTTTTTGTTATTATTTATATAATAAAAAAATTATAAATCACTTTAATGTTATTAATTCTCATTGATGTAATGGGAATGATATAATAACCATGTTAAAATAATGATATTTAATGATATATCATTATTTGTGTAAACCGGTTACTGTGTACAACGTAACCTATTGAAGAGATTAAATTTTAAAAAGATACATGCTGTAAAATCATGGGGTGATACAAACTTTGAAAAAAGATAACAATCTACCACTTACAATCACATTTAAACATCTCAAAGCCTCTATTGTTCATATGAAACCATCAATGAACATTATTTACAACAAGCATGACATTTATAGTAGAAAAATAGATCTTAATAGTTCTAGAATTCACTAATAATGAAACAAACTATCCATGTAAAACCTTAGTTTCAACATTTATCATTATGATTCTAGAATCATAATTCGTTATTCCTGTTGAATTACCTTTATCATTGTTTTATTTAAATGTTTTATTTAGTTTGGGATGAACCCTTGTGCAATCATATTTCTACGGGAACATATAAATTATTTTAATTAGATTAATAAGAATTTTTAGGTGATTGAAGCTCAATAAATTCTTTCCACTTACTACACCTACTAATTAGTCAAATAACATTGATAAAAGTGAAATTATTCCCTTATTCAATAGATTTTTTTTTCTAGTGGGGTTGGTTCCTATCCTCCCAACGATGGGAGAAAATTTCAAAAGAATTGGGAAAGGTTTTGTGACTTTTTGGGGATTTTGTTTCTTATACTATGATTTAATAATGTTGATTGTGTTAGATCTTCACAATATGTAAATTAGAAGGAGTTTATTCAATGATTTTTGAATGATTTGTGATTTATACTATCTAAATTAGTCATTCCCTAAATATTATGAGCAATTCCATAATTTTTGGATATCTATATATTAAATTTACATACTTTCTTGTATGATCTATTTATGAAGATTCCAATTTTTCTTCCATGAATTTTCTGGTTTTGGATTCATTTATTATGGGAATATCATAATTAAGAAGATGAATGATTTAATTATATCACAAGGGGCCATTATTTTGAGTCTAAGAGACTATGATATAATTTTTATGGTAGAGAAATCCATTTTAGTTTCACCGATTAGTGAAATAGATTTATTAAAAAAATTCATTTTAAAGAGTATAATATAAAGAAATAATTATATATTATGTTTAATATAAATGGTTAATTTTAATTTAACATAAATATATATAGGAAAGAACTAATTAATTATATTCAATTTGTTAATGATTTTAGGAAAATTAGAGGCATAAGATGACAGAATGTAGGGATTCAAATAGTAGATGGATTATTACAAGTCCTCATGGAAGAAATAAAAACCCACAATGTTTATATAATTTTTTAAAACCATATTAAGAGCATTGATAAGTATAAAAATAAGTTTTATAGTTTTCTATGAATCATGAAGGATCAACAAGTTGTTTGACACCATACAATTAAATAAAATTTCATTCCAAAAAGTGTAATGCAATGAGGTCTATGTTTGTAACATTTATAGTCATATTAAAAGAACCTATGATATTTACATTTTAGGTCATTTGACTGGGGTCAACAGTTTACCTTTTAAGATCATGTATCTAGGACCATCATGTCTTGTAGTTTAAGGGTACGTGTCCATGGAATTTTGTAGATAGAAGCCACAATAGAATTTTAATAAATAAATATCATCTCATCTAGGGTTTCAACCTCCAATAGCTTGTCGAATGTATCTTTTTTTCATTCATAGATTGTGGTTTTTGGAACTTGATGCATGAGGGAACCTATGGGTAGTATAAAAGTGCAGTTGAAAGATAATTCAGTTATTAGTGGTAGAAACATTGTGGATTTGTAACACATGTCTACTCTTTTTATTATAATGTCATTCTTGATGACCTGTAAACAATTAGAAATTGAATAATATTTATTAGAAGAAACTGTATGGATGGGCTGCAGATTGGGTGTCATCTCATTTTCCAGAGGCATCTCCCTGATCAAAATGGAGGCATGTGTGTACTAGAAATGATTAAGAAATGATATCTCATTGATTGTATCACCTATCTCCCCTTTTCATTTCATCTAGGAATTAATATTAACTTCTATCTATGCCCGAATAGTGGAAATTAAATTATCATAAGTTGCATCAAAATTTGGAATAAATGTTGGAATGATCCCCTAATAGGGCCTTACTATTAGGTTTGGAGGTGGGGTTATGTGTATAGTGTATTCATATAGATAAGTGGTGTTTATGTTACGGGTAAGGTGAATTTGGGTACTATCCCATAAGGTTAATGATATGGAGATAAATAGTTCATTGGAGGTTATGGTAGTATAAACACTGGGGTGTGGGGTGGAATCTAGGGTGGTTATACCAGTTGTTATAGTTTATGGCTGATTATGGGTTTTCAATTCTATGACATACTATAGTGAATCATTAATATATAAGTTTATTTAAAATAATAAGATGAAGGGAAGTGGAATTCATGCATGAAAATGTTCATATTAGGGGTTTTGATTTAGTCTAAGATGAGAGGTATCAAGGGAATGGTCCTAATATGCCTCTCCATCTACCTTTATTTGTGTGTACTCCTCACACTAAAAATAATCACTTCTCTCCTTACACATGGGTCCCATTTTCATCAATATAGTAAAATCAATCTACAATATATTACCAAGTGATTCAAGTGTCATAAATAGATATGATGTTATTTACAAAATTATGTAAAATATATTTTCAGAATCATAAGGTTTACATAGATCAAATAACCCATAATTTTAGTTTTTTAATGACATTTTATTAGAGGGAGATGTTATGGGGAATTGAACATATTTTGAATATGTAATGAGAAAAAATTGAAATATCACACTATTATTCACAATGAATCATAGATTGATTGGTTTGAGAAATTAAAATTCTATTATTATAGTAAAACCATTGAATAAACTATACACATCATCAAAAACATGACCTATGTATGGAAAAATTATATGAACTAAGGAATAATTCATTTCACCATTATTCTATGCCTTATACAATGAAATCATTCATATGAATAATATTTTTTTGGGAAATGATGAATTAATAATCTAAACATTAATAAATAATATCACACCATTATTATAAGGAAACTGTTCAGATGTAATTAACCAAATTTTAAAATTTAAATTCAATCCCTATCATACTGAATCTAGAATAAGGATGATGTGAAAGGTTTACATCATTATTGACATGTTTGTGGGTTATTCCTTGGTATTTAGGGATTTGAATTCAATGAATTAAAGATATGATAACATTAGTTCAACTATCACTATTGCTTCATGATGATGGTCCCAAAGGAGAAATGATAGTAGTGAAACATGGATCGTAACATAATGACTATTTTTATACAATGACAGAATTTAATAATATAAATTTTTTATAATTTTGAATTTCAATGAATAGTTAGACTATCTAAACGATTTATAATGATCTAGAGATTGTTAATGGAAGGATAATACTATCGAGTAAAATTAATATTGATGTTTTGAATTCAATTTGAGTTCTTCCAATTATCATTCATGCATTAATTTATTCTCTTATATAGTTTAATGATTCATATATACCTTAATATATATTATTCCTTCATAATTGATTTTCAATAAATCATTAGTGTGTAGTTCCTTATGGGATGATGAAATAAGAGTAAAGAGATTAATTTTTTAAAATTAATTGATTTACTGTCCATGTAAATGACTTATTTTAAATTTTTATCACTTTTTGATAAATTTATATTATATAATTCATTCATTCATTTAGAGAATTAATTGTTAAGGGAAGAAACCGAATACCATTAGACTAAATTTTTACTATAATAATTACCATTGTATTTATTTTCTAGTAATTATTAGTAACTATTTCATTTTTTATGTTGGTTATTTGGTTACAATGAACAGAAATAAAAAGAGTGACATTTATTAAAATTTGACTAATAAATATTCATTACATTTTTAGGAATCTAACCACTAATTAATTAAACCTTGTATATTAGAGACTCAAATCCAAATTTTTAGTAAAAAATCATTTTAAATTAATTTTTTATCTTTCATTTGAATATAATAATTGATAGTTTTTTGAAGTTAAATTTTTAACACATTTTCAAATACGTTTTCATTGATTTTAGTTATTAAAAATAGAGATTAACAATGAAGCACAACCATATGTTGGGATTGTCACATACATTTGTTTAATAGAATAAAATAAATATTCCCATTAATATATCATGTCTTAGTAGTTTTAGTAAAAATTATATGAATTTATTTTTCAAATTGTATTTTTTCCATGGGAAGTGGTGTAATTTAGGGGTGGGTAATGGTTTTGGCATAATTTTTCGGAAAACATATGTCCTAAAACTAGTGAAAAAGATTATGATTGATTACATGATTAAAGTATTTTATAATACATTCATGTTATTGGTTTATTTTATTTTCATAAATATATATATTCTCTAATTTTTTCCATTATAGTTCCTACATATATGATTCATACATATTATACTCAATCGAGTTGATTGAGAACAAGAAACCCATTATATTTCAAACTAAAGATCAAACATTAAATCTTTCTTTTCCAATACTATACGAAAAACGAATGAGTTCACCATGATGTGAATTATGAACTAGGGTACCTTATTCATAAATTCCCAAAAAATTATTGAGTGATGAATATAACAGAATTCATAAATACATTATTTTATGAGTCTACACTTAACAATATGAGGCCACTTCTACAGGGAAATAATTTTTAACTGAAGCCTAGCCTGCAATAGATTATTTAGACCACTGGACAAATTAGTGGCCTAAAAATTGAATCCCCAGATAGAAACCTCTCAAAATATTTGTACATTTGTTACACACTAATAAATAATTGGGTCTTTAATAACGAAATACTGTTAATATCATTTCCTTTCTTAAAGAAGGATACTAATAAATTTTGGATAAATTCATTACCCATTGTGTTCATCCACTACATGGGATGATCGTGAAAACTAGTTTTTTGAAAGGAAATTTCCATTAGTAAAAAAAGGTGAAACTCAAAATAAAAATTAAAAAAATTGATTTTTGAACCCACTAACAAGAAATTAAAACTCTTTAAGAAGTTACTAAGGAAGGTTTCACACATGGGGCGATGTTTTAGATGAACCTAAAAAACCATTTTATTATGGTTTGTAACAGAATTCTTGTGAATTGTTTGATTCAATAGGCATATGAGGATTTATGAGGAAAAAACTATCTAAACCATACAATATTTTGTATTACTTTGAAAATAATTTAACTTAATCGTACAATAATTCATGTTCATTCTAAAATGATTTGTTTACCAGCATTGTTTTATTATAAAGGTTATTAATTAAATGTTAATATCTATTATTTATAGTATTAAAAATATAAGAAATTATTTTTTATTAATGTATAAAATTAATAATAATATATACATTTATTAGAAAATGGTTTTAAATAATGATAAAATCATTTAAAGCTAAAAAGTGATATTTTTTCAGAAAACTATTTTCATGTGTGCATTGTAATTTATCCAAATAATTTAATATAATCACTATTATAAAATTATTTTTCTTAAATTATAATATAATATATTCATTCAGTCAAATTAAAATTCATATTAGGGTCATTATTAGTTAACTAATAATATTAAATATATTTTTATGCTTAAAAGAACATTTTTACCAAAGGTTTTTTTCATGTTTTGTTTGAAGATATTAAAATTAATTTAAAAAATATCTATAAATTAAATATTGTAAAATAAAATATATTTTTTAATAGTTTATTCATATTTTTGGTAAGGTATATTTGATTTATTTTGACAATTTAATATATAATGGTAAGTAGTTAGGTTATCTTGGTAATGGTTAAAATGGGTTAAACCTATGGATAAGCCTTCTAATATTAAAAATCATAATAATTTTCAATATTTTTAGAGTATTTTTTGATAGAATAAAAATTAATTCTAATGTAGGGGTTTTAGTTTTATTTTCCCATTTAAATGAATTTTAATGTTTTTAAATTTCAGGGGTATTTACACTTGTGTCACTCCCTTAACTTATAAAATGCCACCTCATCTCCTTAGTTACTAACACATTCTTGGAACTATAGGATGAAAAAGGATTTCCTAGAACAATTAAAAACATTAAAACTCAATTTATAGATTTCAATGTCATATAAAAATTACAATCCTAAAATGATTAATGTGTAAACCAAAGAATAAATCCAAGGAGAAGTTATAAGTCATAATTAATTTTTATCAACATTATTTATTTTTATACCTCCAAAAAATAAATTATATCAATCCTAATATATTGATTTAAGTACCATAAATATACTAAAATGTAAATATATTAATATAATAAAAAATATATACTTATCGTACATCTAATATAATATGAAAACATCAACCATTATTATGTGCTGGCTATGACCTTCATGAGATGATGAACTTCATTTTTATTCAACTCATTTAATTTATGTTTATAAAAGTGTATATAATTAATATATATCAAATTTATTAAATGATTTATATTATAGAGATGATGGAACACTAAAAAGGATCAAGTACTGAAATCAGTGAACTGAATCATTAACAGGACAGTTAACATCCGAATATTTATATTAATAAAGAAATGTTAATGACGAGAAATTAGAAGTTATAAGGGAATTATATATTGTTATATAGGTATTAATATATTTTTATTATAGATATTAATCAAGATTCCATTTATTATTCAGGAGGCTAGTGTGCATACAAATCATGTTTGGGAATGAGGTATGGGTTTATGTTCAAATTTCACTTTTAATTGGGATTATTCATGCGTAAATATCCATTAGATAAATTATATGATATTTCACTATTGAAACACTTTTATTTTATTCAAATCTAGTTATTTATATATTTTGAAAGTATAATTTTTATAATACCCATATTTGGTACTCAAAAGGACCAGAGTGGTATTTTTAAGAAAATGCAACCTTATAATTTTTATTATGCTGAGAATCATTTTCCGCCATATCCATGTTGTAACATCTCACCCCTCCTCGTTAGAATTTGAATTGATGAGTGTGATACTAGGCCTTAGGTGAAATCCCCAAGATAACAATGGATGAAAATAAATTCCGAGTACATTATAAATAGTTGGTGGTAATTTTTCCTCTGAAAATAAAACAACCAAACCAAAATAACGATTTCCAATTAACAAATATATGATTTATGAGAAAAATTTAATAGAAATGAATGTATAACCCATATAAAACACAATATTATAGTAAAAAGTTGAAAATAAAACCATCCAATCCAAAATAAACCAAATAGAGAAAGTACAAAACACCAACATGCTCCATGCTCTATCTAATCAAGCTATGTACATAGTATCAAGATACATCACTAAAGAACTGGGAAACATTACCTTTACCTATGTCCCAAATACACTATCTAAAAATGAACCAATGTTCCAAAGCATGAGGTGAGTCTAAAACTCAGTATACTTCTCTCAATAACTTATTATTTCATTCTACATAGATAAAACAAGTGATAAAAATTTATATAAAGATTTTATATAAAAAAATTAAAAAAGTTATATGAAATCCATGAAATTTTCCAACAAATACAATTTTACATAGAAAAAAACCAAACGAGACTTCAAAAAACCATTTCTCAAATTACATTTTGGAATACCCATTACATTTAAACACATCCACACCTCCACACATGCATGAAGGCATAGACCTACATATAATCATGAGTGTTGAGTAATACTTTAACAATGTTGCCACTTTTTGAGCCATTTTTATGTGGGGAATTCATACCTTATATTCCTTCCATTTTGGATAGGGAAACATCATTACCGTATCCATCCCGAATTCAAATGAACACAAGCCAAATTTTTATGCCAAAAAAATGCCAAAACAATTTTGAAAAAAATATCAATATCCCTATACTTTTAATGATGAAATTTCTACAAAACTTTTTCCATTAATTAACAAAATTATATTTTCATATCACCATTTTAAAATCACGAAAAAAATCAATTTCTAGAAACATCTAATTTCCACAATTTCACAAACAATTTATAAATAAGGCTTCTATATATCAGTTATATAAATATATAATTAAACTCAAGTAATTAAATCAATTTAAAATCAATCCATCATGTTATAAAAAATAAGAGTCGATAGTGAAGACACTTACCTCACAAACCTTGATGAAACTGAAGAACAGATAAAACTCCCAAGATAAAATTAAAAAAACAACATTATATCTTTTTCACCATAAAAAACCCTATCTTCTCATTATTAACACCACACAACATGAAGCTATCCCCAATTTATTAGATCCATTTATCCACGAGAGTGAATATGAGTCAATATAAGGAAAACTTCTATGAATGGGGACTTACTAAGGAATTTAGGCCTCCAACGCACAAAGGTTCCCTAATGTTTTTCTCTTAGATCTATAGGAATGGTACCTATATCCATTTAAATGAGCGGAATTATGGTTAGGGTCCAGTAAACGGAACAATGATCCATTAAGAAGGTAAATCTAGTTAGACCCAAAAATCTAGACATTTTTTTTCACAGTTCATGGTTAGGGTGTATGATTAGGAAAATAATGTGCAAACAATGGACTATCCATTTTCCTCAAAAAACACTCACATAGTAGTATCACACAATTTGATAAACTATGCACCAATTGTGATAAACCCCACTATCCAACATTTTAATTATTATTCTAGGAGTCTACATGGTTTGTCCGAACCACACCCCTTCCCAATTCTAACTGTTTTAGTTTCACATTTTCATATAAGGTATTTTATAGTTTATATTAACTGTTATCAAATTGTGAACCTCTAGAATGCTCCCAAAAAAAGATATAAATCCTCTTAACCACCATAAAATTAACACAATAATCATATAAACCTAAAATAAATAAATAAAGGTCATGTACCTAAATCCAAGGGAGCTACATTATCCCCAACATTTTACTTTTTGTCCATATAATGTTTAAAACCACCATTTACTGAAGATTTAATTGGCCATTGCTTTACCATTTCATTCTCATGCACCCCGGTTTTGTCCTCATTCAATCAATGTTCCTAAAAAAACCCACACTAGGATGGTGATTTTACCATGAATGACTTTATTTTTTCGATCCATAATCAACACTGGAACATGAACCAACATAACATATAGATCTTAGTAATCATCATCACATGGGATCTCATGGTCAAGATTTGGTTGAAACTTCTTCAATTGAGATACACGAATCAAATTATGAACAAAAAAGAAACTTGGTGGTAAAGAGAACTGATATTCCACACCACTAACCCATTGAAGTCTCTAAAAAGGTACTATGAATGAGGATATACTATTAAACACATCTTAAACGGATGATGCCCAATCTGTGGAGAGGGATTTTAAATAACACATGATTACTCACATCAAACGAAAATGTCCATCAATGTTGATCTTATTAAAATTTATGATGACTCTTAGCCATCTCTATTCTCTTCCAGATCAACTAAATCTTCTCCATTGTCTCTTGTACAAGGCTTGGTCCAACCAGTGATGTCTCATATATATCTAAACAACAAAGTGCATAACAAAAAAATTTCTATACAATTATTAAAAAGAAGCCATATTTATGATGGACTGAAAACTATTGTTATATAGTATCTAAAATAACGGTATTGAATCCTCTCACGAGACCCCAAAATCAATTACACAAGCTATAAGAATGTATTACAACATTTTTATCACCCTTTTGGATTTTTCATCTATCTGAGAATGATTCACAATGCTCATAGTTAGTGTATTACCAAGATATTACTATAAGGATTTCAAAAAATGATACATAAACCTTAGATATTGGTCTAATTATATCAAAACAGTCACACCATGAAATTTTTAAACTGCGCAGATATATATTTTAGACAAGTTTGCAACCATATGATATACATAAATAGGGATAAAATGAGTTGGATTCATGGTCTGATCCACTATAACCCATATTTTATCAGGATTATGTACATTACTTGGGAGACCTCTCACATAATACATGGATATCTACTACCATTTATAAATACAAATAGGTAAATACTATAGGACACCTACTAGTCATTGGATATATTCCTAACCCTAATGACAGGTGAGACCTCTCATAAAAAACTCATCCTCTTTTATTTTTATGAAACCCCACAAAAATGTATATTCAAGTACCTTATACATCATTTATATTCTAGTTTCAGCAACCGAGGTTGAATTGTGGTAATCCGGAAGTAGTTGTTTCTGATAATCCATAGGAACGACCATCCGATCTCAAAAACAAAACATAGATCTTTGTTCAAGATCACATACCTCAATGGTATACTAACCATTTCATATTGAACTCATAGAAACATGTTATAATTCTGATGTATGTTCCTCCTCAACCTTCTCATCAAAATTAGGAACAGAAGAAAATGAAATGAAAAACACAACACTACCTCTATTTTCACAATGCTACATCATATCGGTTATCACTAATATCATCTTCCATGGATATGAAACCTCTTTTTTCCAACTCTGTTACTTTCTATATAACGAACCCACAAATTTATTACATTTATCTAGTTTATACAACAAGTAAAATTCAAAAAATTTAAGGTACTCTATCCATCTTAATTTTCATATATTAAAACACCATTGAGAAAAAATGTGTCTAAATCTCCTATGAATGATAAACACTATAAATTTCTTAACCAAAAGATAATAACATCAAGTCTTCCAACCATGGCATACAATAGATAATTCCAATTATTAGGTTGGGTAGTTATTCTCAAGAAACCATATATGCTATGAGATATAAACCACAACATGATATATCTACATGAGAAAAACCCACAAATCATATCCCATTGCATCATAGTAAAACACAAATTTTTTTCCTAATTGCAACAATGTCAAGATAATAATATATGTGAGGAAATAATTAATCTCTAGAAAATGTATCTAAAATTCATCTTTCCATTGGAATGGAATAATTTTTGATTTCAATTCTATCATTGGTGAATGTAGTCATGAAATGTCACAAAATGTTTTGTTAATAACTAGATAGGATAAGGAATTTGTGTATCTTAAATACATTCTTTGGTAGTTTAAAATATATTTCAAACTCTTTCTTTTATAGAGCCACATTAACACATTTTTCAAAGGTAACATAGCCCTGGAAATGATCCTATTATATCCAAATATCACACTTTTACTATTTGAAATACATATGATGATCCCACAAGACACCAAACACTATAATCATGTCTTTCTCAACCTCAACATTTTCCAGAGAATACACTAGAATTTAATCCCAAAACACCACCAAAAACAAATATTGATATATTTGAAATATTTGATTTATTAATTAAATAAAGTCAGATGGTCTATTCATAGGACCAAAGGGAATAAACACATACTTGTAATGGATATATCTACTCTTGAAGGTTTTCTTAAGAATATCCACTATTCAAACCCGTAATTGGTGATATAGTTAACACAATTCAATTTTATAGACCCACACAGGCCCCCTAAATTGATTGATTAGATCATAAATGTGTTTTACAGTATACATATTCTTTATCATAACTTTTTTAAAATTATGATAATACACATAATGCCTATGGATTCCATCAAATATTTTCACAAACAAAACTCGTGATGGCCATAGAGATGTTTTTTGATGATTGAACACATTTCTTTATAGTTATTCAAACTATTCATTAAATCCCCTTTATTTTTTAGAGCCATTAGATATGAATAAAATATGATGGGACTGGTCCCTGGTAAGATATAAATTGTATTTCCAATTCTCTTTAGGGTGGAATCAATTTAAAATTTTGTGAAAAAACATCAAGAAACTGATCCAAAATTATTTTAAATCCTATATTATTAATATAATCCATATATTCTAAGTTCAATTATACTAATAATTGTGATATAGTTCTAACCTATGGTTCAAAAAAGCCAGTTTCACATGCCTTTACATTTCAGACTCCTCTAAAAGGTTTCTTGAAGCCACTATTAGTCATTAAACAAACCCTTCAGGTACAACAGCTGATAATGGATTTAAACAATATCAACAAATCCATACCAAAAAATATGTTATAGAAAAAAAATTCAATCATTTATAAATCCTATATCAATTCAACCCGATCGATAGTTATAGAACAAAACTTCCACATAAATCATTGACAGTTTATTTGAACAAGACATGTTTGAAGTTTCAAAATAGAAGGAATAATCTCAATAGGCATCCTAGAAGATTAACAGTGATAGAAGAAACAAATTAATGGGGTTAACCCATATCAAAAAAATATTCCATTGTGGTAAAATATAAATAATTTTACCTCTCATCATCGATGGTCTATATTGATCATCCACAATCACATTCTCATAACCATAATATTTTTTACTGGCCATACATTTCCCATAATTACCATGGTGAGATTTCACTATTTGATGAGTCATGGTACTCCTAATATCACCATGGATTTATCAATTATGCTTATGAAAACTATTTTCCTTCCTCCATAGCATCAATGAAAACGAAATATAAAAAACATGTTATGTATCCTAAGTACTTGAACAGGGAGAAATGTGACAATAACAATGACAAGTTCCCATATGGTTGAGATTGTGAGAAGTTATAGGTGGTGTCATACAATATTTTTCATGTGGTAAATGAACCTCATTAAAAAAATAAAAATATACACATTGGTTTAATAGGAAGTTTCATCAATCCCACAATCTAGTTCCGGGTCATACCACTACCTTGTAAATAGGTTTCCCTTTTCCACTTATTTCCATCAATAGAGTTCCCAACATTTTACATTTGTATCAAAAATCATCCTCCACCCGTAGTTCCTGATATATCTCTTTCTACCACTATATATATATTGGGAATCTCAATATAATACATTATAAAAAGTTTGAAAACCTTCGACCAAATTTTTTTCTTTAGCCCTGATTAAAAAATGCGTGATTTGAAGGATTATCTTTCAAATCATTTTGGTAAAATACATAATAAATTCATAAATTTTACACTATACTCTATATCTAATTGATTTTATTAAATAAAGATGAAAAATTCCTCAATTTTAGGAATTCTAAACTTGTGAGGATGTATTTTATTGATCAATTATTCGAAATAATCTCATGAAATGCCTTTGTCTAATTTATCATGACTTCCAAATCTTACCACTGGCATGACAGATATTCAAGATTATATTTTTCCATCTTCAAATTATAATCAATTTGTGTACCATGTATATCAACGATTTGATTCATCATATTTAGACACACCTAATATTTTTCTGGTTCTAAATCACACTGAATTATGGGAGGATTCTACTTTAGGAATTGAAGAGAATGATCCATGTTACTTGTTTTATCCCTCATGTTCCCTCTATCAAAAACATGAAATATAAGATAATACGTTAAACCAACTCCTGTTTCACCAACGGCTCTCGTGGAACCACATTCTCATTTACCTCTTCTGTTTGGTTTTGTCAACAACTAACCAGTTCCATCATCTATAATGAAAATAAAACCCCATTCACTTTCATTATCTAATAACCCAGGTCATAGAAATATTAAATTGACCACATCACACATACCACAATAAGGATTTCTAAAATTCAATAATTTTTCAATATTAAATCATTTTATAAAATTACACTATGTATATTGAAAATTAAATCGTTTGAACTATTTTAAAAATGATTTTTTTTACAAAATTATAAATCATTACTCAAAATGAAATATGCACACATAGTGGGAAGTAATTACTGTCATTGAATTTTATGATCATCTCATTAGATAATCCCATGAAAATCCAGTCCCAACTTCTATATGTGTCTCAAAACACTCATGTACCAAAACTCCCATGAAACGTGATGGTCAGAAAAGATAGGTTAGCCATACCTCTTTTTGATCTACATTTCGTGTTGTGATGATCTTACTCATTGCTACCATCCAACTCAAGGACTAAAATAGAATGATTTTCCACTCCAATAATGATCAAATTAATGTCATTTTCCCCCAAAAAATATATTTAGACTGGCCAAGATGAAAAAAATTATAACTTCCCACCCTCCTCATTTTCTTGAGAAGTGATTGGTTTGCTAATAATCATTATGTGACATACCTAAGACACTAATTGATGGAAATTAATTGAAAAAAAATCGTAAATAGTTTCGAGATGATTTTTGATTGAAAATAAAACAACAAAACCAAAATAACCATAGGAAACAAAAACCACTATATGATTCATGAAAAACATTTATTACAACTGAAATTATAAACCATGAAAACCACAATATCAAAGTATAATGTGGAGACTAAATCCATAAAAAATAAAATCCACCAAATACATGAACTCCATAGCCCCCGCATGCTCTAACATCCACCTCAGGAAGATATTCCCATAGTATTATGGTGCATCACTAACGAACTATGATACCTTGCCTTTACCTATATATCGACATAAAATATCATATAATAAACAAATTTGACCAATAAGAGGGTTAATATAAGACTTTGTATACATTCTACAATGACTTCCCATCTCACGTAACTAGGATAGAACAATTTATTATAGTTTATATAAACAATTTATACAATAAAATTTAATGAGTTTTATATAAAATTGAAGAAAATTTTAAAACCAACCAGTTTTACAAAGAAATAATACATACAAACTTTTAAAATCCATTTTTATACTTTCATTTTGACATACCCATTCCATTTACCCACATATACACATCAAAAACTTCATTCATCCTTAGACATCTCTATACACATGATTGTTGAGGAATCGTTCCACTAATCACACACATGGTAGACCATTTGGATTGGGGAAAGTTCACACCATTATTCGTCCCATTTTGAAAAGGTAAACTTCTTACCCTTATCCAAAACATTTTGACGATGGAGTCTTCATTCCCTTATCCGTCCGAAATCCACTACCTCACAAACATTGGTGAAACTAATGAATGGAAAAACCTCCAAAGACTAAGTTTGACACTCCAAAAACCATCTTTATATCACATTAAATTAACTCAAAATAGCTATATCTCATCATGATTAGGATCACACAACATTAATATATCCCCCATGGACTAGATCCAGAAATTTAAGAGAGGGAAGAAGATAAAATCGATGTGAAAAAACCTAGAATATAAAATTAATAAGGAATATGTGCCGTAAAATAAATAAGATGTTCAAGTAGATTGATTTAAGATCAAGATGAACGATCTCTATAGCCTTTTTAAAAATAGGATTTCCTGTTTGGTTCTATCTAAAGAAACAACAAGCCTTTATAGGGAAACAAATATTTATCCACAAAATAAAGATCTTTTCTTAACAGTGCATGGTTAGGGAACACGTTTTGGAGAACCATGTTTTAAAATGCACTAAGAACTACCTCTAAACACCTATTTCATGGTCATATAAAATTTTTAGAAAAAATGTTAACCAACCATGAAAAACCCCAATATCCAACTTTTCACAGTTTCTCTTGGATGGCTAAATGGTTTTGAAAAACCATGAGCCCAAAAATTATCCTACCCAGTTCCCACCATTTCTATTACATGGTTTTATTTTATGGTGTTTCATGGTTTTTACATTACATGATCAAACTAGGAACCTATATAAAATCCCTATAAACTATAAAAAAATTCTCCGAACCACCTGAAACATATCAGAATCACTTTAATACTTAAAATACTTAAATCAAGTGAAATATACCTTAAACCTTGGGTGCTACACTTGAACATAAAAATTATTTTATGGTTGAATTTAAGAAAACATCAATGTTTTATAAAGTTATTTTCTTGTAATATTGTTAAATATTTCTAAATTTAATTATTTATCATATTTTTCCTTAATATTCCATTTTTATTTTCGTATAAAATGCGTAAAAAATGTTTTAAAATACATTTTTTTGAAATAATTCCATTAATTCATGTAAATTCTTCATGATTTAACTTAATTTACAAGTTTTCATGTTTTTATGGTGAAAATAATATTCCCAATTTTGTTGGAATTTTTAATTTTTAAAAGTTATCAAAAGAAAGGTATTATTTATCATCTCTTACAAAGCATATTATTAATGCTTTAATCAATTAATTCGGAATATATGTCAATATCCTTGTACAAATATTATACTTCAATGTTGATATTTTCAAATGATACCATCCAATTTATTTCCTTTGATGGTATATAGTGATTATATACTAAGGTTGTATTTAGAAAACCCATTTCATTTTCATGGGTCAATTAAGATTTGATGAACTGATGAATGTTGTTTTATATTTGGAACAAATATTTATGGTTTTAATTAAAAGATGTGTGTGTATAAAATTATATTTACCTTCAATTAATTTGATAAATTATTATATCTGATGACATAATTTTAATGAGAATGAGAGTGAACCCAATCTACTATGTGATGTAGTCTACTATGATAGTATTGGCAGTGAACCTTGAGTAGTGAAATTATTTTATAAACTTATATGTATAAAAAAATTTCTTATGATTATAATATACTCCGATGGATCATGATTTATTATTTATGATTCTTCACTCTTAGAAATCAAGTCTTCTGTAAGAACAAATCCTTATGTTACGACTCGTGATTTATGGACTATGAAATATTGGGTATGTTTCTATAAGTTATGATCATGTTCACATACCATTACTATTCTATTATGATCACTTATGCTCAATAATGATCATAGATAGTATCTCCTAGGTCTATGCTTATTTATTATTTTATTTCACCCATTTTTTCATTTCCCTTGGTTATAAAAAATTTATTAAATAGGTTATATCTAAGAAGGATACTATTTAAGAAAACAACTATGGGAGATATTGAATATATTTTAGGAAATTATATGATTATATATATAGTATCCAAATACATTAAACCATTATTGTTCTTTTTCATGTATTATTGTGTTATGTATTGAATTACCAAATGAAATATTAGAATATTTATGAATTTGATTCTAAGGTCACCTCAACTGGTAATAAAGAAAGATTTAGTTAGTTTTAGATATTATAATTAGAAATATGCATTAAGAACCTTATAAATAATTCTAAATATATATAGTTTCTAAAAATATTGATAAGGTATGTAGTGTTTGATTTCCTAGAACTGACATCCTATCTTGATAAAAACAAGTGGATATATGATCTATAATATGTACACATAGGGATAATGACCCTAAAAAAGGATTGTTGAGTGTTAACATGATCATTAATTGGGGAATGATAAAGAGTCCTAACTACATACTAGTACTGAAACTCCCTAGGGATATGTTTTGTTAATTTAAATTATCTTTTTTATCCATTATCGGGGATTTGACTATATTTAGTTTAGAAATCATAATAGAAAATGACTACATGAAACATAGATTTAAACATAGGATGTGATGTACTGATAAGAAAGTTTCATAAAATAATAAATATCTATAATTATTTCCATTATTATATTGCTTCACAGTCAGTTTATTGAGGCTTAATGCTCACCCTATTATTTTTTAGTTTATTCAATGTTTGGAACCAAGACAATATATGTTATAAATTAATTTAATGTCCAATATAATCACCATATTTATGTGAAACCAAATGGAATAGAATATGGGGTTAAAAATATTTCGGATATATACACAAACCTATATCATGATATAAAAAATAACATGAATCATGATGAACATAAAGTCATCCAAAGGAAGGAAAAAATATTTTGATTTTTTTATATAACAATTTCCTCTTTCCATTAGTTTTTCATGTGATCCAATTTTTATTGAGGAATAGATTAATGCTATAGATACTATATTTTTCATTTTCTAATGGCCATACTATGAAAATATTTCATTGTTTGTGTATCATTTAGATGATGAATCTAATCAATGGTATATTCTTATCGAGAATATGAGGCAAGAGGTAGAAATTGACTCCATGAAATTGGAAGAGTTTAAGAAGATAATTTTAAATATGTTTTATTCTTGAACCCTTGAAACAAAAAAGGAGAAAAATCCTTGTAATAGAAGAATAAGGATGGTAAATACATTGGTACTTATGAATAATATTTCCTAAGACATTCAAGTTATGATTAATGTTTTATCATTGATCCAAGAATTAAAATTGATTGATTCTTTATTGGATTTTGACCATGTATTTGAAAGTAATTACCTATGAGTTACTTTTATATATTTAATAAAACATTATATGTGTTCTCAAGGTATAAATAGAGTGTGAATAATCTCATTTCTCTCATAGTTTTGAGGAAAATGATAGATAAATAGATTTCCATAGATATTATCATAATAAAACGCATGAATTAATGATAATTAATCTTAATTAATAAAGATATTGTGAAAGTAAAAAAGGATATAATTTCCTTAACGGGTATGGTAAATGTTTTAATAGTGTAAATGATTACCATCAAGAAAATGAATGTTGAACTTATTTGAAGAGTTCATCCAAAGATATTAATGGAGTGAATTCTCAACCGAATATGACACTCACACTACAATTATTAATTATATGGAGTATAAAAATTTCTCAAACTATTGCATGAATCCCAAGGTTAATGATGATAATATTTGTTAATAAATTCCTAATAAAGATGAAAAATGGATGTCTTACGGAATTAAAAAATTATCAGTGTTTTATGAGAATGATGTGGTGAATGATACACTTATCATCTATTGTAGAACTAAAAAAGACTTAATTTATATTCAAAACACACTTTTATATCAAGATAATTTGATAAAAGTATCTCATCATATCCTCAATAGATAATTGTTGAACTATTAGTAAAATATTCAAATGGTACAGTGATTGAATCTCATATATATAACTCCTATCCTATAACTTTTTGGGGAAATTTCCTCATTAAAATAATGTTATTTTCATTATATTCAAATTTTAGGTGATTTTGGGGGTGCATCGGCTCTCAATATATAGAGATCATATTAATTTCACAGGAACAGAAGTCACATTTGATATTCCAAATAAACATATGATCATATAATAGTGTGAATATGAACATGAACTTCTAATGGAAATTACATCAAATATATTGGTATTAGTACATATTCACAAGGGGATATACCTAAAATCTAAAGGTAGAAACTAAAATTTGATGATAACTATTGTTTGGGAATATGATGATATATTTCCTAATAAATTTTCTATCCTGTCCTTAAATTTGGATGTTGATTTTTCAGTAGAACTCATACCTAGTTATACAATTATTTCAAATATTTCTTATAGAATATCTACAATTAATTTGTAGTAATTCAAGAGGAAACTCAAGGGTAATGTAGAAAAGGTATTTAAGAAAACTAGTTCATAATTGTGGTGTTAAAATATTGTTTTTCATATAAAAATATATTCTTCTATGCGGCTTTTCAATTATTAATAGAAACATAATAAGATCAGTCTCAAGAAAAAGTATCATATACCACGTATTCAATATTTTTTTGATCAACTCTGGGAGATCAATAGTTTTTGATTACTTATCTTCAATATCAATATCATTATTGAAGGATAAAAGGAGTGGAAATAACCAATATAACCTTCTATTGGAGGTATGAACACTTTTAATATGTTATGATTCCATTTTGAATTACCAATACCCCACAATCATTATGAATAAAATGTATAGAGACATAATAAATCACCATTAATAGTTTTTGGTATTCTTTATAGATGATATTATAATATATTCGAAGAGAAATAAATAGAATCAAGATAATTTGATGAATGTGTTGCAGAGCATGATATTTGAGAATTTGATTTCAAAATCTATAATTTTTTAAATATAGATATAGAAAGTATCATTCTTGGGTCATGAAATTAAAAGAGAGGATATGTTAGTGGATCATTCAAATATAGAAATTAATTATCAATATTCAAGATAAATAAATATCACTGAGATCTATAGTTTTCATATTCTTACAAGATATATTTGATGATTTGGGAGAAATTTCTTTCAACCATCAAATTTAATAATAATTTTAAAGTGTAAGGGAAGAAAATTTCATTAAATGGGTTAATATGAAGAATGTTTATGGGAGTATAAGATAAGGTTCATCAGTACACCTTTTCTCACACAACCTAATAGTGGAAAATGGATTTTGATATATAGTGATTCCTCCAATAAGGGAATGTTATGTTTTCTCATAACAAATGAAATGGTAGTTGCGTATAAATTTTTAAAATAATGTTCAAGAGAAAAATTATCAGAAGAATTATTTAGAGATGGCAGTGGTAAATTTTCATTGAAAATTTGATGGAATTATTTTATGATGAATGGTGTTATATATATAATGATCATAAAAAAATTATGTTTATATTCACATAGAAATATTTGAATATGTTCCAATGTATATGGTTAGAGCTTATTAATTATTATGAATACTTATTACATTACCACCCAAGGAAGGTGAAAAAGGGTGATGATGCTCTATGTCAAAATGATCTTGCTCGCATGTCCATGATGAGGATTTAAAATGATCCAACACTTGTGGATTTGGTGAGAATGGACCTTGAAACTATAATTAAAGGGAATAAATACATTTTTGATAAAATTAATTTTCAACTATATATCCATTTGATGTTTATAGAGGAACAAAATGATGTTTAGAGATGAAAACTATTGTAAGGAATGTTATAAAGTTTATCATTGACAATGATGGAATGATAATTTTTAAGAAATAAATGCGGGTGCCCTCAAAACTATAATTGAAGAAGGTGTTACTTGATTAAGAAGATGAATCATCAATATCTATCAATATTGAATTTAAAAAGATTTATATAGATATAAAAGACCATTTTTTATTGGACAACATGAAAATGGGAACTTCAGAGTACCTATATAGATACCTGGTATCTTATCAAGTAATTGATGAATATTAAACGTAGTAGGAGAAGATACAACCATTGAACATAGTTGTAAAAAAATTGGGAAATATCATCAGGGATTTTATCATATAACTTCCCAATATATCTAAAATACATAAGTATATTTTGATTTTAGTTAATCTACTTATGAGGTATTCATATTTACCTGCTAATAGTGAAGGCATTTTCCTTGATAAATTTTCTAGGATATAAATTGTGAAAGTGGAAATGTTATATGGGGTGACAATATCAATTTAATTTCATTGATTTTTGGGGTTTACCTATATCTTGTATAGATTCCTTCAATAAAAATTGAATATAGAGACAATCTTTTTCACAAGACATCTTCCTTAGAAAGATATTTATTTAAAGAGGAATTTTTAAACCCTAGAAGATATTGTGAGATATTTCTCTATGGATTTCATAGGTGGTGTGGATCAGAACCATCTAGTATCTTAGTTTTCATAAAACTTCATATTTCACTCGATATATGATATGGATCCTTATACATAAAATTATATAAAGAATACAGGGATGAATTTGGAGAATGAAATCATATATAATGTGAGTTAGATGAGGAAATAGAAAAAAAGGTTAGATCTATTCATCAACATTTCAGAGAAGATTAGAGTCGACAACAAAAACATTTATGTTGAAAATTGATTGAGGGATCTTGAGTTTAAATTGTGTAATAAGGTATTTTTATAAATATATACATGGAATAAAATTATAATATTTGTAAATAAGGTTATGTAAAATTATAAATAATTTAGTCCCTAAATTATTCTTAATAAAATCAGGTTTGAATATTATCATTCAGAACATCCATAGAATCATTATCATGTTCACAATGTGTTACATGAATCTATATTGAAGAAATAAATACCTATTTATTTGCATTTATTGAATTCATAGGTTTTATAACTAATGCATGATATTTTATATGAGTAACTACTTGTAGATATTTTGAATAGCATATATTATGAAATATGGAACAATATCACTCACCTTGAAAATGTTTTGGAATGAAACCAAAAATTTTAGGATGCTATGTGGAAATCAAGGATGTAATAAAGTAGGAGAATAAATATATCTTTCTATTATATTAATAAAATTAGTGGGTGAAATTATTTTAAGGGGGTAGAATGTAACACATTATAATTTAAAATTTATTTCTCATTTATAAATTTATTATTCGTAATAACATTCGATGAAAACAATATCGAACCTAAATAAATAATTCTTTATTAAAATATAAAAGTATACATGATATTTTATAGTTAAATTATGTTGATAATATAGTGGATTTTTTAAAATTTTATAGATTCACTTATAGAAATATCATAAATTATAAAGAAAATGTTTTGAACAATTGTGTTGAATTATAATTTTATATTAAATTTAATAATTTTTAGGAATGATTTCATTGATTTTTTTTTATAAAATTGAACTACTTATTAATAATATAAATTAATTACATCCATTTAATGGATAAATAAAGATAAAGAATACTACTTTAATAATTTTATTCTAAATAGAAGTGTTTTTGTTACAAATATTTTTTTATTATATATTTTTTTATTAAAATATTAATTTTTAAAATTTATAGTATTAAAATAATATAAATTTATTATTTTTAATTTCATAAAATTGAATAATAAAAATTAATACATGGATAATAATATTATTATAAATAATGATAATATCAATTGAATGTAATAGATATATTTGTTCGGGAACTATTTTTTCATGTTAATAATGTATTTTATCTCAATAAATTTTATAAATCACTATTTATTAATGATTTTATAAAATTTGAAGATACTATTTTCAAAAAATCAAATTAATATTCATATGATTTTTATTAAAATGATATTGAAAAGAATAAAATCATTTTTATTCTTAAAAATATAAATTTTTATGAAAATTTGTTTTACATGTTTTTTCTATGGATATTTGAATTAATTTTTAACATGTATAGAAAAAAATATTTTAAAATTTATTCGACATTTGGAATAATTATTTTAAAAACTATATAGAAGGTAGACTTCATTTTTGGTCAAAAAAATTATCTACATGGTAAAAATATATGTTATCACTGTAAATATTGAAATTGGTTAAAAGGGGTAAAGAGAGGGATAAATATTATAATATCATAGATAAATTTTATTTTTCTTACTTTTTTGTGTATTTATTGACCAAACATAATTTTTTTAATGTTATTTTTTGGCTACATTATCCCCTACAAGGGACGTTATATAATTTTAAACTTAAGGGTATTTAGAAGGTCACCATTATCCTCACATATAAAAGGTCACATCTAATCAATAAATACAGAAACTAACTGAGAATATGATATTAAAAAAACCTAGTTAATGATATAATAAATCACTTTCCCGAATTATATAGTAATATTCATTATAAAAATGTTATGTAAATAATTACATCAAAAAGGAAATATTTCTAACTGAAATGTTTTCTTATATGGTTTTTATTTAAAATATTAATTTATAAATTTTCAAACATGAATTTTAATAGAAAAAATCATTTTATTTTTTAAATAATTATTTCAAATTTAACATATGTTGTGATTTTTGGATTAAAAAAATGATATTTTCCCGTGAATTGTGGAAAATACCAATTTTTTTTAAAAAATTAATCCATTTTCAATGATTTACATAATTTAAGAGTCCTTTTAGGTATTTAATATAATTTAAAGTAACCTAAGTATTATTTATTTATATATAACCATATTAATTACTTTTTAATACATTTATATTGGATTTTATTATATGTTAATATTTGGGTTCAAAATTTAGTTTTCTAGGAACTGTTTTACAGTGCTTAATGTCTCTATATTTTAATTAATTATTATTATACATAATAAGGATTTTTTTAAAATAAAATATATAGATTATATATCTGAAAATTTTAATTTTGACTCATATATTGATTATTATTATTCATATAATTAATATATGATCATATTTTTCTTCAAAAATACACTTCTTGACAAACCTTTCTTCATCACATCTGTAGGTTTAATTTAAAATTAAATTTTTTAAAATATATAAATTTAATTTCAAAAAATGGATTTAAAATTTGTATTAAAAGTAATTTATATTATCTGATAGGGTCAAATTAAATTTTTATCATGATTTCTGTTGAAGGCAATAAATATTTATTATCATAGTTAAGGTGAAAACATTATTAAAATAGTGCTAAACTAAAATGATAAGTGTTAAAACGACCTACAAATTCTCTAAATTATATTTTATGCCCCTAATTCACCATATAATATCTAAATCTCAAAAAAAATTATTTTTGGAGCATCTTTTCATGTGAAAAATTTGGTTACACCTTTTTAATTTTCCAAAATTACATGTGTCCTACCCAATTCACTTATAAAAGGCCACCCACTATCTCTTACTCTTGACAATGTCATAGACATTTAGACAAAAAAAGAAGAAGCCCAAATATGTTCATAAATTCCCAAACAATGACTAAAATCCCTTATTTTGATCATAAAAATATCCTAATATGAATTTTGGTGATTACCTAAGGAGGTTGTCCGAAGAAAAGCTATCAAGTTCAACTATGAATTTTTGTTTTATTTCATCATACAAATCCCTAAAAACTATTAAAATTATTGTTATTAATTAATAATTATCTTCCATATACTATTATTATTTTAGTTTAATTTAATAACACATATATATCTATTATTCTATCAAATGGGATATCAAGTAATCATTTGTGTTTACGAAGGACCACTACCTAACGAACCAATGTTATTTGTTTTCCATCATCTCCTCTAAGGAATTGTTATAATGATATATTTAATGTATATATATTAAATTTTAAACATTTTGTTTCTTCTGGAGTTATTATATCACATTTACCTTCTTATATTCCATTCCATGGGGGATATCATAACTTCGCTCATTTGTACGGTGGAATACCACCTCGTGAAGCGATGAGATTTTTTTTCATTAATGATTTTAATTGATGATAATAAAGATAAATTTAATTTATATATATGAAATATATGAAATAAAAATAATATTCATTAAATATTTAACATTGTTAAAATAAAATATATAATTTGTTTTATACATTAAAAAATGACAATGTCGTTTGTATGTACATGTGAACTACCACCGTCACGAAGTGATGTGACTATTTGGTTCATCACTAAATAACATGGACTATATTTAAAAGTATATTTAAATAAATATGTTGGTATTTTTTTATTATAAAAAATATGTAAATATAAACTAATACATCCCTTATTTCTATAATGATCATTGGAAAATGGAAACATTACTAATGCGTATATACGACCTACCATCTCTATAATCACAACATTGTCCACTTTCATAACCATCATTCATTTTTTTTTGAAAAATGTATAATTGATCATTAAATACGATAACTATTTCATGATTACTATTATGGAAATATTTAAATAATGACCACTTTGACCAATATTCATTGTACCAATTGTATTTTTGTAATTATAATCAAAATATCAATAAACTATCCAAAGTAAACATAATTTATTAAGTTATCATATATCACATATTAATATTTAAACAATATCGAATAATAAAACTAAAAAGGTTATTAATAAATTAAATTATTAACATAATTAGATTATTCAGGAATATAAAGAATGAGCGTGATGAATATAACTTGAGGAAAGGGGATTCAACTCAATTCCCTTTCGTTGAGGCATATTTTTATGTTATAAAAATAAGTTCATTTATTAGGTGTATATACATCCCATTTGACATGTTGTAACATGAATTTATCTATTTTTATGATATTTAATGTGTTGTTTATTGTGAATCATTTTGGGAGCTTATGATTGAACTGATTCCAATGTGGTAAGAGACATTACTTTAAAAAATCATCGTATAAATTTTTCCTTAGAAATATATTTCTCTTATATGACCATTTTTGTAAAAATATTTATATGAATGTAATTTTTAATTTTTATACAAGAGACATTATCATTTTTTCAAATTTGTTTCAAAAAAAGTTAAAAAATAATGAATTGTTTTGCCTTATTTCCAATGAAAAAAATGGAATGTTGTATATTAAGATGAATGAAGATAATGAATTTTCATTCCATAATAATCATTATTTGATGTTTAAATTAATTTAATTACTTTCACATCTTCAACAAACAAAAACCTTATATCCTCTTTTTTTAATATTTTAGTAATGATAATGGGGTTTTAAAAGAAAATTGTGTTTTTGATATAAATGTCATCTTTAAAAATAAATTGTAACTTTTATTTCTAAAAATTATTTCAAATTGGAGAAAAATGTTTTTAAAGGGTTTTATGTTGAAAATTATTGATTTCATGATTTATGATTATATTACAATTCATTTGAATTATTTATGATGGTGGGTAGTTCCATTATAAACCAATTATCAGTAATTACATTATAATCCAATGATGAGTGGTTCCAATATAAAATAATGAATTGTGGTTATTTAATCAATTAATGATGGTATGATAATCCAAGGATGAATGGGTTCATGATAACCCTCTAATACATTTGGGTATCTGGAGATGTAATTAAATAATATTGGTTATTTCATTAATAAGCATGATATGAATGATGATGTCTGAGGTTGGATAAATTATTTAAATATGATTAGAATTGTATTTAAATTATTAAGTAAATAAAAAGGTATTGAGAATCCAAGAGAAAATTATTTACTACATTTCACTCATATCATTTTGAGAAAAAATAAATAATTCACTGGGTTTTAATTTTTTTTAATAGACTAGTGGACTTATTTTTTAAATCCATTACTGAATTTTTAAGATCATCACATATTTTTAAAAGATTTTCACATGGTTTAAGTGTGGGAATGGTAAAGGAAGAGGTGAATTAGAAAGTCATAATGTTTTTTTCATGAAAATAAATCTTGTATTTTCGAAATATTTATATTATAGGAAAAATAGATACCAGTCAAAAGAGTCCACTTTTCCTATATATAGTTTTTTAATTTATGTGTTATGACCTAATTCTATAAAACTATAAACCGAAAATATCCTCAAATACTAAATAATTAATTATTCATAAAACACAATATTATGTAATGTTTAATTTTGGGTCCTTATACTAGGTATCAAGGATTATATTAGATAGAATTATAGTTTTGGATATTGACAATATCATACCCTATTAAGATTTTACATTATGTATATGTTGAGATGATATAGAATTTAAAGATTAATTTGTTTCTTTATCTAATTTATGTCCCTTTATAATGGTTTTTTGTAGAGTAAATAGTGAATCTATTATAGGAAGGCAGTGAGAGAAAAATATACATACAAATCATTATTTTTAGTTGGTCGTAATTAGAAAATAACTTTTTTGTAGTGATAGATAATTCTACATAATCTATAAGTGGTGGTGGTATCCATAATAGTGATTAACTATATCTACCATGAAGGAACATGTCTATTTTGGATAATTTTATGAGACAACAACATCCCCATAATTAATTTGATCATCATACCCTATGGAAACTAACTAATTGATCAATGATTTAGAGATGATATTTTATGTGAGAGGATTCTTGAAGTTTCAATAGTAACTCTTATTGTTTGTCATTTTCATGTTTATGATGATTGATATTGGTATTTTGTAAATAACACGAGAGAAAAATATGATCATGATGTCATGAAATATGAAAATATTAATGATATTTTCATCATGAAATATTTCCTTAATGTTATATGAATCTGAATGTAAAAACATTTTCTTAAATTGATGAAAAAGTTGAAGATTTTATGGGAGTGTATGAAGAATATTTTACATGATGATCTAGCTACGTACCTAATTTTTATTAAGAAATTTATAGTAAAAATAATTGATTTTATTCATGTTTAAAACCAAATTCATGAAGAGATATTTCTGCATGGGAGTTTAAAATCTATGATAATGTTGTTCATTGTGAAGAGAAAGCAGAGATAAAGTTTTTTACCCCAATGTTCCTTGAGGTGATAAGAGTAAGAAAATGTTTGGATTGAAGGAAATGGGTAAGCATGCATCATACAAATATGGCGGCAAGAAAACCATGTTCCTATATTATGTAATGTGTGGTAAACATATTTTTGTAGAATGTCATCTAAATTTTGGGATGTGATTTTTTATGTTGTATGTTTCAAAATATGGATCATAACTACAAAGAAAATGAGTATAAATATAATTAAAACCAATGTTAATGTGAATTAGTTGCAATGAGTTGGGGAATTATGATCACATATGTATAGGGTTAGTCACTCATAGTGTTAATCATCATCAACGAATGTAAAAATGAGTGAAAATTATTTTTATACCACTATAGTTGATGTTTTTCCATCAATTGACGCAGTGAAGGGTAAGTTACATGTTTGTTGAAATTATTACAATTCCCTATTTTATTCAGGATCTTCACAAGTAAGTTGGGTACATGAACTCATGAATGTAATATGGAACGTTTAGTAAAATCTCCTAGTGGAAATATTATTAAAACAATGATTTATAGAATCCTTATTTTTATAATGAGCGATGAGGAATTTCTAAAAAATCTTGTTGAACTAAGAATAATAGAGTTTTATTATTATATTTATGGATTTTATTTCAATTTACAATGTTAATATAAATTTACAAGATATTATATTATTGTTCAAAGATTTCATGCCTTTTAAATCATACCAAGAAAATAAGAAATTGAATAGAGATGGAATTGAATGTTAGCTTTCTCATATTGTTGAAGTGGAATAAATTTTTCAAATTTGTGACATGCTGGTTGTGAATGAATAAATCGATGTATTTTCAAATGATTTTAAAATTTTTATATTTGATCATGAGGTGGAGTTTAATATTTACTTTTTTCAAGATTATATGATTTTTTATACACCCCCATATTGAATAACTCTTGTAGAACTATTAGAATTGAAAAATTAATTATCATAGTTTAAAGAAAAAGGTTTTATTTGACACATCACATCATTATTGGGTGTTCATATTTTTTGGAAGGAAATATGTTTCAATGATACTTTTAGTTGTATATATAGATTTGAATAAGATTAATATTAAGAATATGTATCCTTTTCCTCATATCGATGCTTTTTTTATATGATCTTGGGAGAACATTAATTTTCAAAGGTTGATCATAGGTTGGGGATCCATTAGTTGAAAATAATGGAAGAAGATATTTTGAATACTAAATTTTAGACTGGACATGGGAATTATGAGTTTGTAGTTATACCATATCAATTATTTAATTCACCTATTTTATTTATGGACATTATGAATAGTGTTTTCTATTAATTATTGGATAAGAATATGGCGATGTTTTTTTATGAAATTCTCTAATAGTCTAAAAGTGAAAAGGAACATTAATGATACATCAAGATTTTTTTAAAACATAAAAAGAAAAGAAACTATATGGAAAATTTAGTATGGGTGAATTATACTAGAAAAAATTTCTTTCCTTGGTAATATTGTTTCTAAAGATTTCATAACTATTTCCCTACTAAATAAATCTGGTGATGAATGGAAATGACTCCGAAATATCATAGTGGTTCATACTTTTATTTTATAATTAGGTTACTACTAGAAAATTTCAGAAAACTTCACTTGATTTTATAGACTACTAAATAAGGTAACCCAATAATGAGTTAAATTCATCTGAAAAAATGATTGTGATGTTTTTTTCCAAGAATTAAAAGAAATATTGTTGAATTTTCTATTTATGGACTTACATGGAATAAATGGTGAATGTTTAAACTAAATTAATGATTAAATGAAGGGATTTTTTTGTTCCTTGATATGGAATGGTGTATAAATATTGTATGATTTACCTCAATTGAAACATCGCGAGTTAAATTTCCCTACTAATGATCTGAATGTAGTTATAATGGTTTTTGATTTAAAAATTTTTTGGAATAATTTTAATGAAGTAAAGTGTAAAATATATAACTATAATAAAAGTTTTAACTATATATTCCCTCAGAAACAATTAAACATTTGACTGGGTAAATGGTTATAACTAATCAAGGATTACGATTCCATGATTTATTAACATCTTAGATGAGAGAACAAAGTGGATGATGATTTGGGTCAGAAAAGTAATGCTATTTTAACCATGTTATGTTTTGAACATGATCATTTGTTTAATGATTTGATGAAATTTGGCCTTGAATTTATGTATGTAAGAAAATAATCTATTTTTTATTATGTTTTTGTGTTTCTAACTTTGTCAGAAATAATTAAGAAGTCTCATAAAGTGGATAATTATTTGTATGAAATGTTAGAATCAACTAATAAATGTATGTTACCTTATTTTAATATCGATAGAACCTGTGTTTTACAATTTGGAAAATAAGTATGTGTACCTTATGATTCTTAGTTGAGGAAAGACTTGTTGAGTGAAGCTCATTGTTCTCTATTTTCCATTCATTCGGGAAGAACTAATATGTAAATAGACCATTGGGAGTAGTACTAGTGAGAAGGAATAAAAAATTATATTACTATCTATTTTAAAATGTGATTGGATTTTCTGAAGGTTAACGAATAATGAAAATTACTGAAGGGGTGATTAAACATTTTCTAGTGTTATAGAATAAATTATAATATATATATGGATTTCAAGGTGGGATTACCAAATAAATAATGAGGTAATAATGTGATTTGGTCTATTTTCATCAACTCGCTAAATCTGCACACTTCATTACCATTTGAGATACCATGTCTTTAGATAATATTTTTCAACAACATATAAAGTACGTTAGTTTACATGAAGTTTCTTTATCCATTATATTAGACTATAATCCCAGATTCACATATAAATTTTAGAAAGGAAATCAGAATTCAATAGGAAATAAATTAAATTTTAGTACACATCATCATCCACAAACTAATGGTATGGCATCCCGTATTTTTATTAAATAACTTTTCATTATATTTTACAAACAGAGGATCTTTAAAGTCTACTGTATTGGAAGTTAGGAACATAATTCATGAAAATAACATAAAAAATTCTTCTAAATCACTTTTAAGGCTTAATCATAGGTTCATACTATGTATAATTACTGCATCTCATATCCTGGAGACATACATCAATGGAAAGGGTGAAAAGAAGGCCCAATACGACATAAATAAGGGAATCTGTTTACTTGTGATATCAATAAGAACATGATGAAGAATATGAAGACATGATCAATTGAAAAAGGTTCATATCATAATAATAAGAACATAAATCATAAATTGAATATGTGGAAACAACATTTCATTTTGGCATTCATGAACATATCAACGAGGATTATCCCCGAGGTGTCATAAAAATTACAATGGTTATTCACCAAGGTATCGTGAAACATGTCAGCTCTAGAGAATAATTTATTTACCCAATGCATTGAAGCTATATCAGGGAGAACCCATAATATTTCTTTACTTTAATATGATCTACATATATCATAATCAATCATTTCATTAATAACCCATGGAGAATAAAAAAATTGGTTTCATTTCAAGATCGTGATGTTTTAAAAGTTATTAAAAATAAGATCATTATGTCATTTATAACCCATGGAAAGGGAGTGAAGGTAAAATGTATGTCAATTCAAGAATCAAATATATCAACTTTATATATTTATTAACAACAATTATAATGAAATATGTCAGGGTATTCACATAAATAAAACAAGAGAATTTATAGACAGAAAGAGATAGAAATTTTGAGGCGCAATTTCTGTAGCATAACAGCTATATAACATGGTTTTAGAAAACATTGAAAAGTGATGGGGAAAGGGGAACATGCTAATAAATAATTCATAATAAATTATGGGTACATAATAAGATCATGGTATGGATATTTGAATGAGATACCACATGAAAAAAATGAAAAAAAGAAAAGATGTGATTTCTTATATGAGAAATTTGGCTGCCTAACAGCGTCACTTAAAAAAATATAGAAAAAAATTGACAAGAGAATAAAGGGTATCTCAAAAATTAAACACGAAATGTACAGTAATTATAACATATAATAACATACCCTCAACATAAATTGATGGAAACTAGAAGACACAACATAAAGGAAGTCATGGCTTAAAAGAGGATGGTGAAAGATTCCCTTACCTTGAAGAGTAACTTCAAAAACATGTTGGTTAGGACCTTGGGAGGCTTGAAGACACCTTGGGAGGAATAAATTAGAGATAAAGATACCATAACATAGTTGGGGAGGATTTTTAAATGAAATTAATGGGGAAATGGCTTGGTATTTATAGGAGAAGTGAGGGAATAAATCATTAATTTCCAAGGGAAGCCTCATCGGTGGTATTGGAAAATCCATGTGCTTTCACATGGTATTTTCCCATGGTATTGGACACTTGGGACACCCCATAGAATATAATACTAGTCATAAGTCTACCAGAATGATTACATACTTATTATATCATTAATTATGTCATTCAACACCCGAAACTCAAAACCGTAATTTTTACTATTCACTAAAAATTCTACTGTTTCAGAAAAATCACAAAAATTCACCTTAACCTAATATCAACGATTTGAATTAAAAAATGAACTCCATTTTATGAAAATAATTATATAATTATGAGATATTTAATTTTTTTGGTAAAAACATTATTCATTGAAAATTCAACTATTTCAGAAAAATCCCAAAAAATAACCTTAACCTAATATCGATGCTCTGATTTCAAAAATGAACTCCATTTTATGAAAATAATTTGCTAAATATTTTTAATTTAATATTTAAATAAAACACTATTCACATATAAAATCTAATACTTAACTAATAATTTCTGAAACAGTTATTTACTTATTTTATTCAATCACATTACCTGATCAAGGTGACTAAATTATATTAATACTTTAGTAAGTGAGTTTACTATTCCATTTGGTCACATTACAATTAATAAGCTCAAAATTTCTATTCATCATTTACCATTCACCACAAAATAAGTTGATCTTATTAGACTCTAAATTTCTTGCTGAACACAACTGTCATAGACCATTTTTTGAAAATCCTTACACATTATTAATTATTTAATGTTTACATAAGTATTTTAAAATATCCCTTTTTCCAAAATTCATCAATAATATACATCCTATATTAATCAGGACATTTTAAATTCACAAACGTTACCATAGGAAGAAATAAAAATTTTATTTATATCAAAGTATTATACAAAGCAGTTAAGGTCTCATTACGTAGCCCCTTGTGACACCAGCATAGGACATAAGTGTAAGGTGTGCTAAGGTGACAGAATCTTGGGGAGGCTCGACTGACATTTTCTGAGTAGTTACCTCTATCATCTTGAACTTCTCCCATAGGTGATTCCATTCGAGCTTCACATGATGAAGTTCTGTATGGGCTTGGTCCAGAGGAAAGCCCAGTGGTGCTACCTCTTTCAATGTTCCATCATATGGGCTTAAAACAGCTTGAGTCTACTGGATGAGGCCATCAAATCTTAAGAATAATTATCCAAGATCAATTGTATTTATAAACAATAATTTTAATGTTAAGAGTCTAGTTTCCAATCGTCATATTGACCAACAGTCATATAACAATCAAAACCCAATAGTCTCATTTAATTATACCAACTTCATTAATTAAATAATATAGTTTTGTTGAGTATAAATTAAAATAACATACAAAACTAGGAAAAAAAAATTATTCAAAATTTTGGGTCATTACAGATGGTCTGTCTGAGTGGATTATTCATTCCATGAAAGATATGGTTTTTTGTTTGTAAAAGTATTATTAGGTTATTTGTGATAAAAATATTTATTTAGTTGAATTTTCTTATAATATTTGCTTCCAATCCGGTATACAGATGGATACTTTTGAGATATTATATAGAAAATGATGCAGAATTCATGTTTTTAGGATGGAGTTGGAGAAATAATGTTTATAAACCCTTATTTGGAAGAGAAAATGACTATGAAGGCCCCATTGATTCAATAATATATGAGGAAAGATTGGAGAATATATAAATGTTATGTGGATAATATGAAGAAATATATTTCTTTTGAGGCATGTGATCATGTTTTTATTAATTTATATTCATGGAAACATAGTATTAATTTTGTTAAAATGGTTAGTCTAAGTGAAAAGTTCATTGGACTGTATGAAATCAAAGAAAATATTGGATCATTTTCACATTGAGTTTCCTTTCCCTGGTGTTTATCCCAAGTACACAACGTATTACATGACTCTATGTTAAGAAAATATGTTCCATATTAACATCATGTTTTGAGTTCTGAAGTAGTTCTATTGGAAGATAATATTTCATATTCTAAAATATAGTTTTATAATCTGGAATGAATCTTCAATGTAAATATTTTTCATGATGATGATATAATACCTTCATGTAGTGTATTTTAAAATGATGATTTTTTTATAACCTTCTGTATAAATTATATTGTTTGGAGAAATATGAGAATATTAGTTTTAAAACATATTATAAAAATAAAACATGAAAAAATGAATATAAATAATCAATTTTTAATATTAATATCATTATTGAGAAAATATTAGAAAAATATTTACATTAAATAAAAATATTCATGACCGAATAGAAAATATGGTTGGGTTGCCTTGAAAATATATTTTTGGTCTATTCGGTACCAAAATAGAGGGAAAATAATGGTAAAATGTTTTATATACATAGATATATATAGGATAAGAAATATATATGGGGTTTAAGATAGTAAGATCATATAATTTAAAAAATTAAAACCTAAACATAATTATTCCGAAATAAGGATGATATGGTAAAACAAAATAATACCTCATGTCTAACTTTCTATATAAGTGATTTTATAAGCCAAAATAATAAATTTAAATTAATTTTACTTCTATAATAGAACTATATATATATTCATAATATCATATACGATACACGTATATCACTTTAAAACCATTTTATTAATAATTATTTTTTAAAATATTTATTTTTCCATGTTTACTGTTTCATTTTTTCATGTTTGTTTTAGTTTGGCAGTTTCAGTCCTTTCATATTAATCATGATTCCATGAACTCAATCATTTTATTCATAATTTAAATATAATATGTATTCATTATATACATATTTAAAAGCATCCTTTAAAGACATTGCAGGGTCCAATTAACTTCACAAAGGAAAGTAAATACACACACAAGAAGATTTTAGAAGGAAGCAAACATTACTACAGGTCCAGCAAGGAAATTGGATGGAAATGGGATTGAAAATTTGAGAATAAACTTTAATAAATAAAATATTTCAAGGGATTTTAGGGAATTACATAACATCATTGTTAAAGGTTCGTAGGGTGCATAAACCAAGAACCATCGGTAGGCGGAAGGACTCGCGAGGCGTTGGCCCGTGGGGAAATGGACAACAATCCTAGGACACTTAAAACTATCGAGTTGGTGAAATTGAACACAGAAATTACATCTTAATACCATCCTATTAAATAATATGTTTGTGAATGAAGAAAGATAGTAGGGTTTCGTGAACTACCTCTCCGGAACTAGAGCCTCTGCAAACCCCGGTTGACCGAGTGTTCTAGGGATTGAAATATATTTTCATTGGCTTCTTCAAATGGTGTTGCATACCCACTAATATGATTTCCTCAGGGCACTATAAAATGATCTCAATAGGGATGAGGATAATGGAAAAAGGATAGGTGTGGAAGAGATCTCGAAGGAGATGGGTGGAAGAGATCATGAAGGAGACCCTAGAGGCTGGAAGAGAGGTTTTTGATATGGAGAAATTTCTCACTTTTGTTTTGAATCATTAACGAATTTCAAACCGCGAATCACTTTTCCAAAAGTATAACCAACCATGAATCATAAAAATAAGTAACTAAATAAAAATTGGTGAACATCAAACCTAATTGGTGCCATCGCAATCCATGAATTCCTTGCGGATGAATTCCCTATGAACCACAGGCTCCAATACCCTTCTCTAATATGGTGCTCTGCATAGTGGATCATTATGTTGATCAAACCATGCACTTCATACTACATAAGTACATGGATGAGACATGGAGTGGTGTAGAGGACCAAATCTAGGACTGTGTACCACTTTGACACATGGTAGTCCATACCCACATCCACGCACATGTTCGGTACACAGAAGAACCCTCTACCCACATAACATTATGCTATACATGGATACCCCGATCCCAAATAAGAAAATTTTATGAAGAATGGGGTGTCTTCTGGTGTCCTTCCTTTGAGATCCAATCATTCCCCTAAATTACTATCCAACCCTCTATAGTTCCCCTATAAACCAGTCCACCAGTATCAATCCAAAATCTCTTCCAATGCCACCAGACATGTATGACTAAATCATTGGGCACTCCATTATGCCATTATGAATCTATATAACTATGTTATGCAGAGTGAAAATGGTTGTCCCGAAAATGTTTTGGACCTTGGGAATGTCTCTATGTCCACATACCCAAGGTGACTCGAGGACTAACTCTGGGATTCCAACATGAACATCCCCATTCACGGGTGTAGGGGTAACCACTGGATATTCTCATCAATGTGTTATTGTGAAAAAAAGGTTACTCTTTCCTTCCCCTTTGACTATTTATGATGCTCATCCCCTTTCCCATAACCCATAAAAGGGGAGTCATCCAGAGTTAATCCCCACGCCTTTTGTGAGAGGTGTCACTCTTCAAAATCATCACCTTATCTTGGCATGTGTCCAGGTAGATCACCTAGATATGACTGTCCTATGTATCAGTTCGAGTGAGGGGTTCATGTTCAAAGACCATCCCTCTCTCTCTCTCTGCTCTAGTACAATCTACTAGAAGATGATATAGGAGATGTGATCTTCAGATCCGCTACCTCCTCTTCTTCCTCATAACGAGCATGACTCACATGGAATTAGATAATGTTGGTGATCACGAGATCTACGCAGTCCCAAAACGTGGTCATCCTCATCAGAGTAAGCCCCAAACAATCCTTTAAATCTTATAGAGTTGAGATCCTCCTCATGGTTCCATAAAAAGGGCCTCCTCTTAGGTTTAGTCACCATGATAAATGAAATATAATTACTATGATTCCGTCAAAATTGGGATTAGTAAGAAGCCTTTATATAGGCACGGGCTCTATATAATCTAATCCATGAAATTAGATATCATGTTCCCCTTCAAGTGGGATTCCATTATGCATAAGCCCTACCATAGACGAACTACAAGAACTCTGATTCTAGTTCCAACCAGGATACATAGGAAGCCTACTTGAAGGTTCTATCTCAAAGGGGTAATCTTCTAAAAGATTCACCCAAAATCTTCCAAAAAAAATGGTCCTCCAATAAAGTGTAATCCCCAAGCTAAAAGAACTACGAAAACTATGATTACCACCATATTTCGGATACATAGGATGCATGTTTAAGGCCCAATCTCAAGGGACGTTCTCCTTAGAAGTCACCCCTGATAAAAAGTTTCCCCAAATTCGAAAGGGATTCCTTTCCTGAGGATATGTAGGAAGTCCATCTTATGGGTCTGACCACAACATCAAACCACCTTCCATCTCTCTTGAATGAAGATAAAATTTAGAACACCACATTGCACGACTAACAACATGATTTCCTCCATAACATCGAATATGTGTATATCAATGATGATATTGTAACCTAGGGGTATCCCATAGATACACTCTTTAGAAATAAACTTAGTATTCATGAACATATGAACATGGCTAAAATATATAAGAGAGTCATATAATATGAAATAGTTCTCCCCAAAATGGTGTTTTGAGCCCGAACTCCCATTCTCTCATCCAATGGAGTCCTTAAGTGTCATTGGCCAAATATTCATCCAAAGGGTGCCTTTCTTTGGAAATCATGTTCATTAATCATGGATACAAGGACTTTTGGTTGTTCAGGGATCCACGAATGAACCCATTCAAGACCATTCAGGTAAATCAAATCCTAGGAGGACCGATTACACAAATACTTAACCCCTTCTAATTTCTTGCTATGTCCATTTGAAAGTGGATCCTCCTTCATAATGAAATATAGATAAACTACCCAGTCCCCATTGGGTGAATCCAATATCTCTAAAAGGATAATGACACATCACCTCATGTTGAAATAAAAATGCTGAAAAATACATAAAACTTTCTATATGATAATAGATTAGTGATGATTCTTATCGAATCATGTTTACATTCCCAAAAAATTATCACCTTGACTAGAAACAAAAATGGTGAACCCAAAATAAATCCTCAACCAAGGTGGTGGTTATACCCCAGTTAATCCCCTTTTCCTCATAAAAATGAAGGGGGCAAGCTGAAGAATCAAATATTAATATGATGAGGAGATCCTACTTTGACGGGGCTTTGTTAATTATATATGTCAGATATATACATATATATATATATGTGTGTGTGTGTGTGTTGTAGGATTCCGCATAACGACCTTTTATCCAAATAGAATTCTGACAACCAATGCAGACACGCACCTCTGCGATCCGACATGGGGCTGGGGCCTTGATGAAGAATAGGACCCACTCTCAATGCCAGTGTCTTCAATGCTATGTATTCTACATGTTTATTAGAGAGTACCACAAAAATGATACTCTACGCAGAATGGAGGACACAAGACAAGACCTCTAATCTGCAAAAGCTACCCATCCACATCCCCACCTGCAGCCGACACCGTAACATAAGGTGGTCCCGGTGACCATCTTGAATCATTTTGGGAGTCTGTCCCTAGAGTGTGAAAAAATTAACTCCCTTATATACAAGAGAAAGATGAATTCTATTGTGATGAATTCATCCCCATAGAACATGGTTCCTTCTCAAATTCCCTTTTCAGAGAGTGTCGCCTCTTACACCGGGTGACTATGTATCCTCACTTGGAAGAGGATCTTATGCGGAGGGCACCTGTTGAAGTACAAATTCACAGGCCCCACGGGCTGCCTGATGAGGGTATTAACAATAGAATCAAGATCATCATACCACCCTGATTCATTATAAGGAACCTTTACATAAAAACGTGGAACCATCCAACTACAAGACATACAAATTTCCCCCCTAAAACCCTGGATACCACATAAATTGGGTAGCACAAAACGATCACATGAAAATTCCAACCAGTGATCGTCGGCCCCGCCACGTAGATAGAGTGGAAAAATACAGGTAGATAAAAATATAATCAGATGAAAAATATACTCATAATACTAGTATTATAGAAACAAGATACATTCAAGAACAAATACCCATAGATGCTCATCAAGCCCTCCATCCAAATAGGGTTTCAAACAAATATGAGCATATTCAAATTCTTATAGATGAATACATTACTTTTGAATAAAATACAATGTTAAGTGATCAAATATAAATTCTTTATTGTAAATATGAATCACACCAGTCAAATATGGTGGAAACTAGAGTAAACAACTAGTGGAAGACTCGTTCCTCTATCCCAGCACATGATAACTCAGTGTATCCACTGGAAAACTATAGAGGATAGAAGCGGGCACAAACTCCTTCTATGGAATTGTAATGGACCTTCCTACCAATTCCGACCAAATATGTATGTCATAAAATTATGAAAATGATGGATGATCAGACATAGATTCCATACCATATCTTCCATATATGTCAGGATATCATTGCATTGACGGAAAATGAGAGGAACTAAGCCCACAATTGTGTTTAATCAAATGGAATGACTTACCCACAGAATTGGATGGTCTGTCTGGAGCTGTTAGGCATCCCTGATCTAGTCCATGATGTTTGATAGAAATATCTCATGATACATGGAAAACTAGATTGAGAAAAAATACAAATTCCAACAGGGGGACACAGGTCGAACAAGGTGGCTGCACCAGGGTAGGCATATATTCCTACCAAAACTCAAGATGTCCATCGATGTATCTTGAAGGAATAACAGGAACCAAAAAATAGGGACATGTATATGTAGGCTATTACATATAGCAGACATCCCTATTTACCTATAATAAAGAAACCAAAAAAAATGTGCCAAATGAAATTGGAAAATGAAGAGCATATACATGATTCCCATCTTCTTAAAGATAGAGTTCTTGATTCCCTAGATAATATATCAATTTATGCCCAAGATCCTATCAGTCAATTACTGAATTATTGATGTGGCAGTAGTAGTTGTGAAGTCCCTCCCTACAATGTTTGTTATCTTTGTAATAACAATAATTTTGAAATCCCTCCCCATAAAGGAAATTGTTGTGAAGGCCCTCACCATAAAAACATAAAGAAACAAGAAAGTCATGCCCTCATTGTAGTACATCATAAAGGACCTCCCCAGGATGTACAATGCATACATTCTCCCTGTATCTAGATATCACAATGTGAAATTAGTCCTCTCCATTATAGCAGTAACTATGAAGGTCCTCCCAAAAGTGACATGAAGCAGAAAAAAGGTCCTCCATATACTACAGCCCTCCCTAAAGGTCCTCCATAGGGTATATGCCATAGGAAAAATACATGTGGTCGGGAATCAATTTTCAATGGTAGACCTTCCTATTTTAGCACTAATTTTGAAGGTCCTCCCCATAATCTAAATTTACACTAGAAAGAAGGTCTTCCCCTTTCTTTGAAAAATTTGACAAATCCTTCCTATGATTAAGCTCTCAGAAATACGGATTTAGACATGTTAGACACTCTTTCTAGGTCGAGTGATATGATTTCTCAACCAGAGGATGGTCTAGGGACACACACATCATCCAAGACACCCATGCACCACTCACATATCAATGAGTCTCCTACCAGCTCTGCTGCATGGAATGAAATCATTAGTAAGAAGTCAATTTGGGCATATCAAGTAGAGGAGTTCCCGAATGAACAATAATAGGTTATGTTGCTCATGAGAAGAAAATGAGCTAAGGATGATATACCAGTTATTTATTGGCCCATAACCACTTCTCACTTCAACATACCAAGTGTTATTTATAAGGAATGTATGCATAACATTCACCTAAATATTAAGAAAAATATCTACCAGTTCAAAGAAAATTTCATTTCCAATGAAGGGAATAAAGATCATGTCAACATATTAGGATACATTCACCATATAATTGATCTAAAATCCTACCCATCTACACAGGGACAATGATTATAAAGGTGAAAGAAATACAATGAAATGTCCTATCACCACACGATGCACATGTTATGTTTCCTCATCGGCGATGCCCCATCTGGAGTTCATATCCGTGGGTGGGGAGAGCACGAGGCTCTACACGTCACCCCACTTCCCATCCAGAAGACCTCTTCAGAAATGAAAACTAAGAATTTCATTACCTATAGGGATCAATTAAATTCTTCCCAACCCAGGAAAGGTGGAACGATCAATGAGAACTAGCCCTGAGTAGTCTTAAAAGAGTCAGGTCTAATGAGATCAATCCACCGAGAGTTTTCTTAGCTAGGAAATCAAGGACATCCAGCAAGCTTCCCACCCAAATTAATCCAACTAATAGTTAGTTATCATATCATAGATAGTAAATAAATCCCATGAAAATATAGAGTTGTAACCAGCTCACACCCACATAGGAGTGCGCGAAATCAAAAAGGCAGCAATAGCATCAGCTAACACTGAAATATGGGAACATCACCATACTACAAGGTTGGGAGAATTTTAAACTCCAAATTCCTTCATAAGTCCAATGGATCTAGGCCATAGTGCATCAAAAATAATAATGGGAGAAACCCCATCATATAGGGATGGGGGTATTTTTTCACATATTCTGGCAAAATGGATATCAATCTTCTCTAGTTTGGGATGAACGAGGTGTAGAGAGGTCACCAAATCCGCTCCATATCATAGTTCATACACCCCCTAGATGAAGGCATGATGTGTGGTCATAATAGAAAACCCTTTGGGTCGATCTACGCCATGAAATTCAAAGAATACCACACAGTACAAGGATAAATTCCAAAAATAGAAGAAAATATCACTCCTACCATTCGGTATTAGGTACACCACCCCCAATGGGGTATTCTCTAGTGAACATAGTAAACATATGTCCCACATATCTCATAATAAATGATACCAAGGGAAATATTTAATTGATGATAGTTCCATTCCAGAGGTATCCCACACTGAACCTAGTGTTTTGCATACCTGGAATCTCAGATATTCCCTAAATTTGGGAACACCCTTAGAAAACACATTACTATATCCCTCGTGAGTCCCCCAAAAGGAGAAGAATAAATCCCATGTCATCTATGAACCACCTCCTCCGCCCCAATGAGAATTTTTCCCTCATTATCAAGGAAATATTCACCAAGTTGGAGAAATAAATAAAAGAGAGAAGGTGAATCAATGAAGAGATACATCGAGGAAGATATATTTCATGATGTGTTTCTCAAGAGGAATATCAATAGGTGTTTTGATAAGAGGTGCCTCTTCCACATGCACTCATCCTGGTAAATGAAACTATGCTTGGATGCACACCCAATCTAGCACTAGGACCATCAATCTACTTGAATCTGGCCTCAAAGGAACATCAAGACATCCCTACACTATGAAAGTATCCAAAATTCATTCAAGATCACCCACAAAGGATTACCTCGCATGGACATTTTCCCCAAATTCATGGAGTTCCGACACATACAGTTTTCCCCTACTAAACCCGCCCCAAGATTATGTCTAGTAGGATATGCCTCAAGGTAACATAAATATCACCGAGGAATTTACAGCTCGACTGAAATCCATGGAAGGGAGGTGTGCTCTAATACAACTAGAATGAAAACCATACCCTAATTGGGTGAGAAATTTTCTACCACTGAAAAAATTTGGGAACCCTGTACTTTAAGATTTCAGTGGTTTAGGAGACCGGGAAGAGAATATAATGCATTATGAATCTTACTGTGACCCCATGATAGGAACCCTAGAGAAAAAAGATCCATTGAATATTAGGTTCTTCGTATGAACTCTGAGGGGTTCATCCTTCCGTGTGGTATACTAGTTTTCTACCTAACTCAATCATATGCTTGGAGGACCCCTGAAAAGAATATCTCTTATTGTTTCATTCAAAAATACCCAATACAATATTCAGTGATCTAATGAACTATATGTAGTGAGGTAATGAAAGAGTTTCATACTTCATCTCCAGATGGAAATGGGTGAAATACCCCCTGAACTGGCCACTCCCTAGGCTGAAATTCTCACTATGTGCATTGATAATCTCCCTGATGAATTATAGACACCATTCATCCTACTAAAATACATAGGTGGGTTTTGAAATTTCTCCCCCATTGTCCGATGGATAGAAGACTCCTTGTAAAAGACTAATCTCATGTCATGGGTGGCCCCATCAGACCAAGGAAAAAGAACAGGAAAAGACAAATCATCTTCTATCATAGTTAATCCACCCCCAGTACTAGCTCTGGTTTCTAGGCCTCCACAAAATAGTGAAAGACCCCTTACATTCTAATAGCCACCCCCACCTTGGAATGATGAGAAAAGGTTTTCCAAAATAATTCAGTTCAAGGAATGAAGAAATAAATTGTACTCATTCCAAGATGACCAAGGAAATGAATACTTCATAGACACCATGACTTGCAATTTTCCCAGGCTTCCAGAGCCAATGTGAGCCGATTAATTGTGTCTGAATGACTATCCAAATCATTGTATGTACCACCTGATATAGGTCCACCCCATCAAGGAGTGCTTTATCATTAAGAAAATCTTGAAAAAGTAGTTTGATTTTGGAAATGTCATGTTAGGTCCGCCGCCAGCACATGTGGTGTATGTCTCCACCTTAGACCCAATAGAGGAAGAGGAGTGGAAAACAACCACCAGTAAAAAAGACCAAAAATTTGACAGTTGGATGACTCAGAAAACTATCAACTGAGATCAAGGCACCCTCGAGAGACATTTTAAGCAATCAACTGTGCCTCCAATCGCCCCAAATGAAACACAACCATCATCCCCCACCCCAAAATCCTTTGAGTGAATAAAAGTAAGAAATGAGGGGAAAGAAGGAAATCCTTCACCAAAGACAAAAATGTTCATAACACATTAGGATGTTAGGCCAGTAGACATGAAATCACGAGCACCGCCCCATGGGACAACGTGAACCACCCTGCAAAATGTTAAAACGAAAACTACCACAATAAAAGGCATCATCAAAAGAAGATAGTCATACAAAATCATTATCAGATCATAAAATGATCTTCATATCCGTTATTTACATTCACATGATGGACCCTTTATCTAATAGAGATTGTTCCCACGAACCTGAATTCTCATAGTCTAATCAGAGATCCATAGTAAGAGGCCACATAGGACGAGGGTTTTCAAAAAGGTGTGACCATGGCCAGAGTCAAATTCCCATTCATGACTTAACTAAAACTGTTAATGTTGAGGAAACTCATAGATGGACCCTCTAACAGACACAAGAGGAATGAGAGTATTTCTCTTCCCCATCAAGATGAAATACGAGCCCAGTCATATTTTTTTATCCTTTAGATGATTATAATATGTATAATCATTCAAGGCATGTAGGCAGAAAAGTTTGGACAATCTCAGAAAGCACATTAGCACCATCATCTCCCCTCATAGAGGTCGTACCATCTACGTCCAAAGCTCAAGCCCCTAAGGTGCCCCAGGAAGATCATACCCAAGTTAGAAAGTGTTGTACTTTAGAGAAAAAATATGATATTCTAAAGCATATAACCTCATTACTAGAAATTCTATCAATCTTAGATGCCTAAAATCTATTAGCAAACATTAGGGAGGTACTCCTCAAATCCCTACTAAGTCACTACGAAATCGAGGATGAAGTAGCAGCTGCTGAAGTCTATCAGATAGATGCCAATCTTGAAGAATTCTATGGTATCATCTCTTTCATAGATTTTGATTGTGATTCCATCATGAAGGGACACATAAAACACTTTTATGTGTCTGGAATGATAAATGTCATTGACCTATGGAAAAGTTTCATCGACAATGTCTATAGAGTTAACCTTCTTCCTCTGTGAACACTTCATCAGTTAAGCAATCATGCCGACAATCTGACACACTACACCACAACTCCATTGAAATGTGAAAAAATATAGCAGAATCCATTAGGATGAATAAATGTTAAAACATGAATTGGTGACCCGTGTATGATTCCATGTATATGGTAGAGCGGAAAAGTATGGATTTCAACATCCTGTTGGGGAGGTGATGGCTGCATCATCCCGTTGTGTATCCCTCATCATAACATCAGTATATCAAATATTATGAAAATGGGAAAACCATACATTGAACGATGATAAATCCCCATTGTAATCCTTTGAGTCACATTACATCAATGTAGGGTTATATAAATTGAACGATAAGTAGTCCTTTTCCAAAGAAGTTGGTTGGATCACTACCCCAAACATATAGGAAATGGCACTCTCCAATACATTGAAATAGATTGGGGGAGTGTATGTTTTACCCATTAACTAGATTGAGTGCATGGGTTCAAGCTCATAGATGGAATTAGCCATCTGAATGACTTCTGTTATGGCCACCAAGTCGAAGGATGCTAAAAAAGGTGTTGACCCCTTCATGATAATGAGGGTTTAAACAAATATTCTACCATACCATCATTTGGGTCCCAAACTATTACTCCCATGCTCACTAAGGATGAAGATGATTTCTTGTCACTAAAATTAATTGAAGAGACTCATCCACCCCCATTTTACCCTCTTCAAGAAATTTCCATGAAGTCAAATGGGAATATATTGAGTTATTTCTATTTCCAAAAATCGGAGTTTTGAGTCCATGCCCTGCACTGGAGATTAAATCTCAACAATATTCTCCCCATCATAAGAGGAAGAAGATGATGAATAGGAAGAAGAAGAAGAAGAAGAATATCTCAAAGATGCTCCTCCCACATTCGAAGAAGGTATCACCACCAAGATCGATGATCTTAAAGAGAAAAACCTAAGCACTGAAAATGACCAGCATCCCCCTATGATTTGTGTGGCTATGACTTTCGAGGAGAAAGAAGCATATACCAACTTTATAAATAATAATAGAGATTTTTTTTATTGCAACTACAGAAAAATGATAGGACTCAATCCTACTGTCCCCAGTTATCACCTGGTTCTGCCAAATGACCATCATGGTTACAAGAACGATCCAAGAAGGACCCACCCAAAACATGCAGCCAAAATAATGGTTGATATTGACAAACAAATCAAAGATAAATTATTTTAGGAAGTCCAATATCCAATCTATTTGGAAAAAATATTCAATGTCAAAAAGAAGAATGAATATATCAGATTCTACATTGACTTCATGGAACTCAATCAGAACTTCCCAAAAGATGATTTCCCATTCGTGATCATGGATTTACTGATCGATACAACTGTCAGATATTAGGCCATCTCTTTCATTAATGGTTATTCTAGAAACAATCATATCTGAATGTCATGAATAGATAAATAATCCGCTGCATTCAGGGACACCCAAGGATTATTATATTACACGGTGATGCCCTTTGTTATGAAAAATGTCGGCTCCACAGATCAGTGCGCAATTCATCCCATTTTCAATCACTTCCTGGGAAATATTTTCAAGCGCTATGTACAATACCTGTGGGTTAATGCCTTACAGTGCTCAAACCACATAATAAATCTTTAAATTTTCTTCAATAAACTATGAAAACATAGTATAAAACTGATTCCCCTAATGTGTGCTTTCGTCATTACCTTTAATAATTTTCTCTTCTTCTGCATTGGTTATCGCAACATCGAAGTCGACCCTAAATAGAAAAAATCCATCCTTGGCATGTCTCTACCTCGCAACCTCCCTGAGTGGCGGGTCCTTTAGGGGAACCTAGACTAAATTTATCACTTCATATCCATCCTTGTAGTTATGTGTTTTCCATTCACACGGTTGATGAAGAAAGGGCTCACATACCAGTGAGATATTGATCGTCAAGAAACATTTGACAATACTAAAATAAATCCCCTAAACCCACCGATGATGATCCCACCAATTGAGGTAATTGCACAAATTTTGTTCATAACTTCCTTGGAATTGTTTTTTGTAAATTTCCTCATACAGAAGAATGATGACGTTAGTGAGAATAGTCTATATTACCTTATCCAAACAATGACTGATGTAGAAACTCGATATTCAAGAATCTAAAATAGATTCCTAGACCTGATATTTGTTGTTTAGTAACTTGGTAATTACCTATAGTACCACGAGGTCCATCTGGTCTTCTACTACAACCTACTCAAGTATACCCTCAGCCATCTTATGCAAACTGGATGCCTATCACAGTCGGCAGTCATCCTAAAATAGTTTGACATAAGATAATTTCCCGAGAGAGGCATCAACGTCTAGGTTCTAGAAGATTTCCTAGAAATTCACCCCTCAGATGAAATGACCCCATTAGATACAGAACTTCTTGATGAAGAAGTATTATCCACCAAAGAAGGCCCCCATGCATGGGAAATGTACTTCGATGGCCCCTATGGAAGCCTCACAAAGAAAAGGAAGAAGGTTACTAAGCTGAAAAAAGTAAGGATGGTAGCTATACTCATACCTTTGTATAAGGCTATCTTACCTTACTCTATCATTCTATTGGAGGGGTGAAAAAATAATTAAGAAGAATACTATGCCATCATTGCAGTCCTGAAGCTGGCACTTCATGCACGAGCCGAACACCTAATGATAAAAGGTCATTCAGATTTTGTCATTAAGAATATCAATAGAGAATATTACATTAAGAAATAATTATTGGTAATTTTGACGTACCATGTATTATAGCTGATAGAAGAATCCCTATCAGATCCAACCATGACTTATGTCCCCCAATCAAAAAATTCTCAAGACGATGGACATGAAAGGGAATCCACAACCCTAGTAGATCCAAATTGGGGGGAAATAGTCATTATAATTACCCACCATCAGATGGTCTTTTCATCCATTTAGAACAACATGGAAAAAATAGATGATATTAGCCATGTTCATGAGCCTTATAGTCACACCACATGCAGGATGAATATATTTTAAAATTACCTCTGGAGGGGGGATCCCCCACCAGATAGGACTGGAAGATAACAGATCTAGTGGTGGGTGGTAAATTTTGTTTTGTACAATGGCGCAAACCAATAAAAGGTTCTCTAAAAATGAGTCCTTTACATAGTTCTTCTCAGATGCATAGATAGAGAAGAGGCTACTTCTGTTATGAAATATGTGCATGCCAAAACATGTGGAAATCACCAATCATCATTCAAGCCCGCCCATCACATTTTAAGGCTTGGATACTATTGGAAAACAATGATACAATATTGTGAAACCTTATCCAAGAAGTTCTACCCCTTCAAAGTTCATGAAAATTTCATTCACCAACCCCCTGAACTACTTCACACAACTAACTACTTTTATCCATTTTCCATTTGGGTAATGGATGTAATTGGACCATATCGTCCCTTCACAGCCAACAAATTTAAGTTCATTAGCATAGAAACTGACTTCTTCTATAATTGGATAAAGTCATACCCCTTACCAATGTCGGGGAAAGAAGTATTATTACCTTTTTAAAATTCAACTTCATTACCTGATTTGGTGTCCCTCACACAATATTGACAAAAAAATGCACCAACTTCTACTCTGTTGAGTTGGAAAAGTTATACTAAGAGTATGGAATCAAATCCAACCATTCATCCTGCTATCATGAAGTGACCAACTGGAATATATAGGCCTTCAACTAGAATCTATCCAACATACACCATAAGATGGTAAAAAAGGACATGAAATTGTGGCCAAAAAATTTCCTCTATGATTTTAGGGATTATCTGACCATGACCGGCACTACCACCTAGGCAACCCTGTACTGAATATTATAAAGGTAATAAGAAGTTTTTCCATCTATGTTCATGTTCCATTGGTCCATGTTTCCATTTGTGATAAACAATATATGGATGATAAATCCTGGAAAATGATTGATGATTTGGAGCAACTGGAAGAGAAAAGGTTGTAGGCATTGCACCATTTGGTAGTCTACCAATATCGAATCACACAAGCCATCACCAAAAAGGTTTGTCTTCAAAAAAAATTCAATGGAGGGATGGTGTTTCTCATCAGATCCCCAATGATATTTGGGCTGAAACCCCCAAAGTGTGTTCCATAATGGGAGGGACCATATTCCATACATAAGGTCTACTCTAACGAAGCATATGTATTGATATCAATGGACGTAAAGCTCATCAAATATCCCAACAATGCCATGTTTCTGAAGAAATTCTTCACATAATAGTGACACACACATATCAAATACCAGACGTTAAACTACACAGCAACACAAACATCCTAGCTACAAGACATAAAACTATATATCACCTTCATTCTTACCGCATGAGGTTAAAAAGTATAGCCAAAATTATCCTTTCTACATGACGATAAAATGTGTGGTAGGAATTGTGTTCCAACTAAAAATTACTTTCATATATGTCAAATTCGTACGTGAAAAGTATAGCAATACCCTCCCCCTATCTAGGAATGGGTCTGACCAATATAGGAAGGGAATTATAGAACTACTTGTGGATTGATTCCCATTCATAAGTGGGATATATTTGGGTGCCTCCACCATTAATCATGGACCTACCATCAGAAAAAACAGAATGACCTTGTTATATCCTCTATCACCACATATTACTAGTGAAATGCTTGTCACTCCTTATTTCTCACATTGAGTATATCTAACATATTCTTAGGATCTGGGGTAAGGGTTCTCGTGCTTGAACAAATCATCGAGGAATATGATTGACCCGACGTTCGTAGTTTATGAAACCAAAATTACCCTACCAAAACGCCCAAGATAGATAGGTGCATGGAGGTTAATGTGTGCATAACTATGTATGGCTTGATTCTTTCCCTTGCAGAATGCATAGTGATGCCCAGATTTAATATCCAAGCCCAACCACTAATAAACAAATGTCATCTCCTTTCCTTACACATGGAATAAACATATATAGAGAACTTTTAGGACTATTTATGGCTTGATTAATACCCTTAAAGGATACATAATGTTGTTGGCATCATTTATCCTAGCCTACACTTCAGTACTAAGTAAAAATACTCCCCCTCCCTGTGTATGGACGGGACCTATACAGGGAGGTAATTTTTAGAACTGCACATGGATTGAACCATATCTCAGCTGGGTACGTAGTGATGCCTAGATCCTATGTTCTAGGCCCAGATGCAATATGGTTATTATTCATGTCAATTTACATTCATCCATACCATATGGCATTAAACTCTATGGAATCTACTAGAAATATGTCTGGCTTGTTTATTATCTCAGTGGGATACATAGTAATGTATGAATCTCATATCTAGGTTTATCCATCATTTAATATACATCCCCCTGTCTAAACAAGGACATGACCATTATAGGGAGAATACGTCTAGAACTACGAGTGGATTGATTCCTTCCTTTGGAGGATATGTAGTGACACTGTGACCCCAGATCATGGTCCAGCTACCATGATACAAAAATTCCCCATTTCCCTACGTATGGGTCAGGCATATATAGATAATTCATTTCCATAACTTGGTGTGGCATTATTCCTTCCCTTTAAGGATACATAGTGATTCTAGGATCCTCCATCATAGTCCAACCACAATTTAAAACAAACAAATAATACCCCTTATTTTGTGTATAAGCCATACTAGCACTGGGGAATCCATAAAAGGTCTGAACTACATGAAATTAATATACAGGGTTCCTCATGAATCATGTGAAGCCCAATCCTCCGTATTACAATACCCTAAACATGCCCCCAATTTTCTACATGACAAAATTAAAAGAGATTACTGAAGACAGACATATGAAATCCAACACTCAAAAAGAGTCCAAGATCATTATTCTCCATCCATATGAGTTAGATCTATATAGAAGCTTCCATAGATCACTAGTAATCATGGTATCAATATTTCTTATGTTACTAGACACATCATCCCCAATTTTTCAAACTCCATAATCTAAAAAATAATGGGTCCCCATAAAAACTCATGACTATTGGAGATAGAAGGCAGTGTCCATCAAACACCTTTGTTTGACTATAAAAATCGTACCTCGATCGCTCTACATATGTTGCCTACTAAATGGAAGACAACCAAAGGAAAAATTTTCCCTATGAGAGTCTTTTCTTATTTCTGTACAGCCAATAAAATCTTTGAACTATGTAAATTTTGCTAATCTAATGTGCCCCCCCCCCCCCTGTGACTATGGTTTGTACCTTATATCATTGTTCATGTCTATGGAATACCAGAATATCCAGACCAAAATTAACTCAAATATATTTATGGTCTTTGAGAAATTTTTTATCTACAACATGACGTTAAACAATGTTTCCAGCATTCTTACTATACAATTCTAAAATGCAAGGATAGAAGTGTCATGAAAATATGAGATTAAACTGCACCACACAATGTAAATGCTAATATTCTTATCTTAGATCAGCCTCTTGAAACAAAATGGTTTTCCTTTCTGCATATGGGCTAGACCTCCACATGGAATGTTCATTGTTAATCCTGTATAATTCGATTTCCGCTGATAAATGTGTGTTAGACTCAAATACTACGATCTGAACACATCCACATGATGTATTTAAATATCCCCTTCTTTAAACATGAATTGAATCAATGCTAAGAATCCCCAAAAAAAATTATTTATAGGGATTACTAAGGGTAATCAAATTTCCCTTATTTCATAATGGGGTTAACCTACATTTACCCCACATGATGAAAAATTGTGCAGAATTTTTCTTTGCTACATGAAGTTAAACTACACGATGTTGTTCTAAGAATAATATACTCTCTACCATTGATTATTCCATTCATAAGTGGTGACCTGAAATTCTTGTAATCTCCTATTTCTCACACCGATCATACCTCACATGAGATTAGGGGCATCAGAAATAGATCCACAACGATGTCAAGGAAAATTAGTCCATGATTTTGGTCATAGAAACACAACCCTAAAAAGAATATTATGGTTTCCTTCCCCATAAGGAACCCCAAGTCTTGGTCATATGATGTTAAATAGTAGGGTACTATAAATATGGGATAGATGCCTTACCCTACATATGAGCTATATCTATGTAGGGGGCTACATGATCTCATAGAATAATCACTGCCTGTACGTTTCTAATGTATCTAGATATGCTCCCACCTCAAATCAAACTCGGTGATTTGAGTAATCTTGGATCCATATAACCATCCATGGCCCTCAGAGATGGAAGCCTGGTTTCATGAAGACACCATTGTTTGAATACGCAAATTATGCCCTGGTAGATCTTCAATGTTTCCTACAAAATGGATGTCGAATAATGAAAAATTCATCCTTAGGATATTCCATTCATACATCGGTACACCTATTGGATCCAAATCACCATGACATCCATCTTGATTCAAGAACACCCAAGGTCATGGTTTACATCAACTTTCCTACCCACGTATTACATATTTCTGAACATCCTAGCATGATTCACCTCCATTCTCTCTTAAATATTCTACAAAATAATGATTCCACATTTTTATGTGTGATGTAATTCAGCGTATGGAAAACAAAATGACCCATCTTATTTGGTGTTATCCCAGTACAGTTCAGCCAATGAAATGTATCCTTTTATCTTTAGACTCACCCCATTTCATAATCTATACATAGTATCCAAAACAATCCTAACCACTATAAATATCCCAAGACATCAGAAATGGTTGACTAGTTTCTTGTGGACTCCTTTTTTGACTATGTATATAATGATCTAGTGTCTCGATAAATTTCTCCTATGAAATGATTTCCAACCAAAGAAAAAAAACCTCCTTATGAGAGTGCTTTACAATTTCCACATGCCCGAATGAAATTTATGTCCCATATCACTCCCAGTATTTGGAAACCCCTTGGATTATGGTTTAAATAATTTTCCCCTTTTAAATTACCATAAATGAAATGCATTTCTAGTTGAACTAATGAATAATTTACTCTCTCTTAGTTCGAGTAAAATGATCTCCCATTATAAGTTCCAACTATCCTGGTTTTATGACATTAAACTATAAAATACACAGACTCTCCCTTACAAAAAATTAAATTCATGTGTGAGTGGTTTTCTGTCTAATTCCTATACAATTTTCCCTAATACTTTAAGACATTATACCTCATGTAGGCCACCCACTGTGGTCCCCAACCTCAAAAAAATGCCGAGTTTCATAAATCTCCAAGGCCATCAGAAATGGATGGCTAGTATCTGAGAGACACATTTTTTTCTATTCACATCATTCCCCAATGGATCTTCAAATGTCACATACAAAATATCCATCAACCAAATGAAAACATATCCTCAGGAGTGTCCTTTTCCTACCTTCGTGCACCCAAAATTTCTCCCAAGCCCCATATACCTCTTTAACTCACAATGATAGTGTAGAGATCCAAAGCTTGATGTAAATGGACATTACATTACTTTTTCAGAATACATAATACATAACGAAAACAGACACACAAGGACCGTAATAGTTTAGTGTCATTGGAAAGTCGGAAAATAATCTTCTAATCGTGGTGAATATTCTTCAACATCTCCCATAAAAATCATCCCCTTTTTGGATTCTTACCTAAAACCTTTATTTAAATCCTAGGGAAAAGAAAACATATAAAGGGTGAGCTAAAATTCACAGTAAGGGTATGCATGGAAAAAATAAAACAAAACATACACATTTGAACTTCGAAACATGAACATAGTGTTTAAAAATAAAATTCTTGAGCAATGACATAAAACATGACAGTTCATAAGGAATAGATCATAAAGAAACACTAATCATGATAAAATAGCCTCGGAATAAAACATGTAATTGTGGAAACCATTAATCACATGTTATGATTTCCATTGTAGCCAAGGCATTGCTGCCAAGACCATCTTAGTGGACAAAGTCCCTTTCTAAATCGAGTTCATTCCTCGTTCCAGTCTTGTATTACTGAACCGGTTTAATTTTCCGTTCCAGAAATGTCTATATCATGAAATATAAATCTTTACCCAATGAATTGGAGGGATATATAGGGTCCACCCATCTCATAATGAAATCATTCTTACTTGTGCCACAACATAAACATAAATCATTCATCATAACCCAAATAATAAAAATGGGTTTCATAAACATCATAACATAATTCATATAAAACAAATGGATATCATTTCATCATAAGAAAAGTGAAACCAAGTAAATCATTGAGACATTATTCTTGAAATATACACAAAAGAAATAATGTCTTCTTATATGGAAAATGGTTTTCATAAAACACTTGAAATGAATTATTGAGGAAAATATCCTTTCTTTTCCAAAACCATTTTCTTTTCACAAAATTCCATGAAATTTTATACAAAAATGATTTTGTTAAAAATAATTATTTAATATTATAGAGGAAGCTTCATGAAATTAAGGTGTTATAAAACCATAAAAATCCGGTCACGCCGTATAAGTTAAAAGTAACATTTTCCTCGTACTTTTGTCAGAAAATTCAAAAAGTACCTCGTATGGAAAACAAAACAAAGATTCCTTACATACCGTGTGGTAAAATTCAAAAAGGGTAAAAATGAATTTAAACATAAATGTAAAAATAGTAAACATTTTATGAAATCATTTTGAGAAAAAATGGACATGGATGATAAACATAACCCTAGTAAATACTTATGAATAAACAATATCAAATAAGAATGAGATTGGAATAATTATCCCTTACCATAGGTCTGATTTGATTTATAAGTGTCCGAACCTCCTGTATAATGATTTAAATAATGTCATTGACTTATTCCAGAATTATACGTATTGTTATGATATCATATATTGTCATATTCTTAGCTTCTTATTAGTAATATTTCATTGATACTTGTTATTCGGGTGTTTATTACTTCTTGTTCTTATGCGTTTTTTGTCGAATAAATTCTTATTCTTATTTTTATGTTATAGATACCTCATTTAAATAATGGTATTAGTGTAATATATATCATATTTATTCATTAAATTCATTTATATAATCATTATGCAATGAAGATCATGTAGAACAAGTCGCATCACATCGTGGAGACGGTATTCCGTACGTACGCACAGACGATGATATTGTTCCCATGATCATTGAATTGTATTGGAGTGTATGTATAATATTTAAGAATCAATATCACTTTACAATAATCCTATATAGTTATTATTTACACCATTATACCCTTCCAAGTAAGGTGGTGGTGGAAAATTGATTACACCCCGGCGTGGAGACGGTATTCCGTACGTACGCACGCACAGTGATTTCGTTTTCCGTAGGATGGATAGATGGAAAAATAGGGTTGTTTCATACGTATAATAACATATCAGTATATGATTGATACTGTTGTTATTACATCATAATGAAACATCTAAATAAGAATAAGTAGAAGAAGAAATAAAGTTGAAAGAATCGGTAATGGACATTACCTCTTCTTTGATGCGCCTCTCCTTAACCACCTCTTAGGGCACTAAAAATTGTCTTTGAAGAAGACCAGGACCTCTAGGATGTTTCTAGGGAAGTGGAGAAGAGTAATGTTCAGGGATTGGCTGATCTTGAAGGCTCAAAGTGGTGTGAGGAAGAGAGGGAGGAGGTTCCCTTTTATAAGGGAGGAGAGGGGAACCTTAGGAAAACGTTATATTCGGTTTTTAATAGCTCAAAATTGATATATTTCTAATATAATGTGAGGATGGGTAGAAATACTCTCATAAAATAGAATTTAGACAAGTTTAGGTTTCTATTTTAACCATATCATTTAGATTTAACTTGACGATAAATAATTTCACTTTTACCGTGTCCTCTTGTTTTCTTACACTATAAGGTTAATAAAATTACTATAACAAGCCAAACGAAGCCAAAGTGTTTTTCTATTAATATATATAACCTTATCTGAGTCATTTGGCTGAACCATTGTTTTTTAGGAATAAAATAACAAGTAATAATATAATATTTGTTTTAAAAACTATTTTATGTCCATTTTGACACTACTTGGTAATTGAATTTTTTGAAAATCATAAAATCATGATTAGTTCAAAAAACGTTAATTAAATAAATAATAATATGTCATATTAACCTAGAAAATTATTGGAATTCATAAAAAGTATATAATTTCATTTATTTGGATATTTATAACATCAATTATGTTAATATTTCATTAATAAGGTAATTACTACATCATCGTTATGTCAAAAATAAATTAACTTATATAATTTGTAAAATTTACAAATAAAATACCATTGTGTAGGAAATCTTTTTATATTTCTAAAGAATATTTATAGTTTAATTTATCTTATATATAACACTATATTAAAAATGTTTTTGTTATTAAACATTGATTTTAACTATTTTAACTATTCGTTAAATAAAATAATATTAAATGTCCTAATCTAATCTAAGTGGACCTAAATGGCCATATTTTACTCCTAATGTTGTTTTGGGTCTCATTAATCTTATCCAATAGAATTAGGACATGTGTTAGGGTAATAATAATATCATTTTTACCCTTAATTACCCTATTTAATTTTAATCGTGGTAAAAAAAGTAAAAAGTTACTATTCACCAAAAGTTATTTTCATCTCATTGAACCATATTTTAGTCCTTGATATTAACCGTGTCTCACAGATTTTGGAAATTCCACTGATAGAAGCAGTAAAATTATGTTTTATGTGAATTTCCAAATTCTCCTAGGAGGTGGGTAAAAGACGGTGAAAAGTTGAATAAAATTTTTATATATCTAAAATTATTATAAAATGACTCCAATGAATTATATTGAACTTATATAGGTATTATGTATCAATTTTGACCTAAAATAAATTTAAATAAAATAAATTATTATTTAAATAAAAAGTCGGTATTTAAATAGTAACCCAGTGTTTTCACTATTCATAAAAAATTGAATGTTTTCAGAAAAATACAAAAAATTCACCCTAGGATAATTTCGATATTCCGAATCCAAAAATGAAGTCCGTTTTGAATGATAAAATTTATAAAATTTCAAAAACTGTGTATTACTATTCATAACGGCTAGTTCATAATAATATTCTAATAATATCTCGTTTAGTGATACTTAGTATTATGTACTGCACATGCTATCAAGGAAGGTCGTGATTGAGTGTAATGTAATCCAAGTCAGGGATGCGTGTAGTGAAATCTCCTTTTGGTGTATAGTACAACACAAGACATCGATAAAATTAAAAATAATATTTTTCATAAAATCTCGGGGTGTTACATTCTACCCCCCCTTAAAATGAATTTCGCCCTCGAAATTCGTTGGGGTTATAAATGGTTTACTACTCGAAAGTTTCTTTAATAGAAACTAACATTGTAAAAAGGGATACCAAAACAAATCTTTAAAAACTAAGGTATGAAACATAACGGTTACCCAAATTAACTAATCACCAGGTTTCCACATAGAAGAACATAACTGAAAATATGGATATGGAAGAGAAATCTAACCATCATGTTCTGATGGAGAGTGGTAGAGAACATGGCTATGAAAAATCCAACAATCACAATGTCATTTATTTGTTATGATCTAAGGTACTATCTGATTCATCAGATATAAGGGCACTATGAAAACATTTTTGGTTTTCAAGATCATTTCCCTAAAGTTGAAGAATTTGAATTAGAAGAAATACTTACTTTATTTAGGTAAAATATCACCGTTGTTATGCCTTGAATAATTTAGACTTCATCAATTTAAAAAAATGAAGTTGAATTTGTATTTCGCAAAGTTTTAGCAGATCATGCGATAGAATGATAGGTCATTCCATCTGTCTCAAACATAAGTTAGCAAAAGATATATACATAAGTCCATCTATGGTTTGATTAATCAGATATGGTTCCAAACTGGACTTATACTTCATCTATTATCCTGCATAATAAAATAAAACTAGTTTCTAATAACCAGGGACTTGCTGTTGGAAAGTTGTAAGAAATAAAGTCCTGTCACACTTCGGTTGTGGGTTCGATTCCCACAGCCTTGTCCGACGTGACGGGTTGTCACCCGTCCTGCAGGTTTTCCTTTTTTTTCTAAAAATACCTTATTATAACATTCCATCAATAATATCTAAAATGTTCTAGCCTTAAACAATACTAACTTATTTCCAACATAATCCATTCAAATATTTAGTCTTATCCAAAATACAACTGTCCAATCTCATATTATAGTGAAAATGATTACTAGAGATTTCATATAACAAACATGTTAATAGCATCGTTGATCCCCATATATCATAAGATATGTCTTTTTGGTCACATTCCAAACATTCTAAGGCCTTAATCATGTATTCTATTGAAAAATGAATACCCATTGAACCTTAGTAAATACATGATTGCAGTTAAAAGTTAACACTTCCACATACCAAAATCATCAAAATTCTATATACTCAAACCATGATATCACTTAGTCCATATATCAATCATGAGCTCATGAATACTATCAAACAATTCAATTTCTCCTTATCCCATCATTATGTGCATATCATCTACTTTCCAAAATATTTGAATCAATTTTCATGGTTACCGGTACCATATTCTTATAGAAAACCACAATGGACCAATACATAGATATTTCAAAATTCCACGATACTATAAATGAGATTCCATGATACTATTTTGAAATCCCATTATATAAACACTTAATCATTACACAACATCATTGTCATACTCAACATTACAAATAGTGATCACAAGTGACTTCCCTTTATCCTTTTCCTTAAGAGGTTGCTCACGTTGATCATCATTAACCCCTGGATTAGGGCATTGATTAGCATAATTCCCCATTTCCTTGCACTAGAAGCATTGAAGTGTTGGTGGTGCGTTCCCTACAGTCTTTTCTTTATTCACATCATTAGAATCCCTTTTTCCATTACTTTGACACTCAGCTACTCAGTGACCTTCTTTTCTACACTTAAAACATTTTCTAGTCCCTTTATGACAATCCCCACCATGTATCTTTCCACACTTTGAGCATAAAGAAACATTCATCTTATTTTCACCATTATTCTGTGATCTCTCCTTGAACTCCATCTTTCATTTCATATCAAAACCATGAGATGGATATGTTACACCAACTTCCAGTTCTACCTTGATAGCGCAATGCACAATTTCTTCGTAGCTACTAAAGTCTCTTATAGTTAATGCCCTTATAAGACTTGGTTTTATACCACTAAAAAATAGATCAACTTTACTTTCAGGTTGCATGATAAATCTAGATGCATACCTTTAAAGTCTTGTAAAATTTACTTTGTATATACCAACAGATTCATCATCCTTCTACACATGATCAAGAAAATCATTTCCTATTTTTATTCGAAGAATGAGAGGGAAGTAATTACTGAAAAACAAGTTCTTGGACTCTTCACATTTCATGGATTCAATATCATCTTGGGGCCTTGTATTCTTAATCAGAGTCCACCACTGGTCTGCTTAACCTTCTAAACGGTAAACAGCTAAAATGACTTTCTCATGTTCTGAAAAGAGAAGTATGGAAAATATCTTTTCAATGGTATTGATCCATTGTTCAGCAACAAGTGGATCAGAAGACCCATGGAAATATGGTGGATGCTTCCTCATGAAGGACTCAATAGAATATTGTTCCCTTATCTGATCATTTGGAAATCCAGAATGATTCATAGCTTGTGTATGAATAGCAATAAGATTTTTCACTCCATCTCCCATCACATTTGGTTGCTCGGGAGGAAAGTCATTGCATTGTCCATTACATTTATCAACACGGTTCCTTCGGGTTCCAGCCATCATCTAAAACCCAAAAAGAATAGTGTGAGAGGAAAAAACCATAATAGGGAAAACAATATAATAAAGGGGGAGTACCTTCAATATCTAACTTCTTAGGATTAATTATAATATCGTTACCATAATTCTAGGACTATAACCTATACTTATACTTAACCTTAGGAACATCACTAGACATACCTTAGAAATATCTCTAGGGATCTCACTAAAGTTTTCACATCCTAGTTTCCAAAGGTTAACTAAACCTTTCCTATGATACCAACTGTAGAGACACAAAGCCTGAACTACATGGAAATTACATTAATTTTGTGGAATAGTTAATACATAATGGAAACAGACACACAAGTACTGTAATAGTTTAGTGTCTTTGGAAACTCGAAAAATAATCTTCTAATCGTGGTGAAAGATCTTCAACATCTCCCATAAAGCTCTTCCCCTTTTTGTTTTCTTACCTAAAACATTTCTTTAAATCCTAGGGAAAAGAAAACATATAAAGGGTGAGCTCAAATGCTCAGTAATGGTAAGCATGGATAAAGTAAAACAAAACATACACATTTGAACTTCAAAACATGAACATAATGTTTAAACATCAAATTCTTCAGCAATGACATAAAACATGGAAGTTCATAAGGCATAGATCACAAAGAAAAATTAATCATGATAAAATAGCCTGGGAATAAAACATGTAATTTTGGAAACCATTAAGCACATGTTATGATTTTCATAGTAGCTAAGGCATTTGTGCCAAGACCATCTTAGTGGACAAAGTCCCTTTCTGAATCGAGTTCACTACTCGTTCCAGTCCCGTATTAGTGAACCGGTTTAACTAGATGTTCTAACCATGTCTATCTCATGAGATATAAATCTTTACCCAATGCATTGGAGGGAGATATAGGTCCCACCCATCTCATAATGAAATTATTTTTACTTGTTCCACAACATAAACATAAATCCTTCATCATAACCCAAAGAATAAAAATGGGTTTCATAAAGATCATAACATAATCCATATAAAAAATGGATATCATTTCATCATAAGAAAAGTGAAACCATGTAAATCATAGAGACATTATACTTTAAACATACACATATAAAATAATTCCTTCTTATATAGAAAATGGTTTTGATAAAACACTTGATGTGAATTCTTGAGGAAAATATCCTTTATATTCCAAAACCATTTTCTTTTCACAAAATGCCAAGAAATTCGAAAAGAAACGAATTTTGTTAAAAATAATTATTAAATATTTTAGAGGAAGCTTCATGAAACTAAGACGTTATAAAACCGTAAAAATCCATTCACATAGTATAAGTTAAAAATAACATTTTCCTCGTACTTTTGTCAGAAAATCCCAAAAGTGCCTCATATGGTAAATAAAAGAAAGATTCCTTACATACCATGTGGTAAAATTCAAAAAGGGTAAAAATGACTTTAAACATACAAGTAATAATAGTAAAAATTTTATGAAATCATTTTTAGAAAACATGGACATGGATGATAAACATAACCCCAGTAAATACTTATGAATAAACAATCTCGGAAAAGAATGAGATTGGAATAATTATCCATTACATTAGGTCCGATTTTCTTCATAAGTTTCCAAACCTCCGGTATAATGATTTAAATAATGTCATTGACTTAATCCAGAATCATACTTGTTGTTATTATATCATATATGGTCATATTCTTAGCTTCTTATTAGTAATATTTAATTGATACTTGTTATTCGGGTGTCTATTACTTTTTGATCTTATGCATGTTTTGCCAAATAAATTCTTATTCTTCTTTTTATGTTATAGATACCTAATTTACAGAATTTTATTAGTGTAATATATATCATATTTATTCATTCAATTCATTTATATAATCATTATGCAATGGAGGTCATGTAGAACGAGTTGCATCACATCGTGGAGACGGTATTCCGTACGTACGCACGAGCGATGATATCGTTCCCATGATCGTGGAATTGTATTAGAGTGTATGTATACTATTTCAGAATCAGTATCACTTAAAAATAATCATATATAGTTATTATTTACACCATTAAAACCATCCAAGTAAGGTGGTGGTGAAATATAGATTACACCACGACGTGGAGACGGTATTCCGTACGTACGCACACGTGGTGATTTCATTTTCCGTAGGATGGATAGATGGTGAAATAGGTTTGTTTCATACTTATAATAACATATCAGTATATGAGTGATATTGATGTCATTATCTCATAATTAATCAACTAAATAAGAATAATTAGAAGAATAAATAAAGATGAAAGAATCGGTAACGGACTTTACCTCTTCTTTGAAGCGCCTCTTCTTAACCTCCTCTTTGGGCAATATAAATGGTCTTTTAAGAAGACCATGACCTCTAGGATGTTTCAAGGGAAGTGGAGAGGAGAAATTTTCCGGGGTTGGTCGATCTTGAAGGCTTAATGTGTTCTGAGGAAGAGAGGGAGGAGGTGCCCTTTTATAAGGGAGGAGAGGGGCACCATAGGAAAACTTAAAATATTATTTTATAATAAAGTCATATTCAGTTTTTAATAGCTCCAAATTGATTTATTTCGAATATAAGGTGGGTATGTGTCGAAATCCTCTCATAAAATAGAATTTAGATAGGTTTAGGTTTCTATTTTAACCTTATCAATTAGATTTAACTTCAAGTTAAATAATTTCACTTTTAACGTGTCTTCTTGTTTTCTTACACTATAAGGTTAATAAACTTACTAAAAAAAGCCAAACGAACCCCGTGTTGTTTATTATTAATATATATAACCTTATATAAGTCATTTGGTAGAACCTTAGTTTTTTAGGAATAAAATAACAATTAATAATATAATATTTGTTTTAAAACTATTGTATGTCAATTTTTATAGTATTTGGTAATTGATTTTTGTGAAAATCATAACATCATGATTAGTTCGAAAAAAGTTAATTAAATCAATACTAATATGTCATATTGACCTATAAAATTATTGGAAGTCATAAAAAGTTTATAATTACATTTATTTTGGTATTTATAACATCAATTATGTTAATATTTTATTAATAAGGTAATTACTGCATCATCATTGTGTCAAAAATAAATTAACTTATTTAATGTCTAAAAATTACAAAAAAAATAAAATTATGTATAAAATCTTATTATATTTCTAATGAATATTTATAGTCTAATTTATCTTATGAATAACTCTATATTAAAAATGTTTTAGTTATTAAACATTGATTTTAACTATTTTAACTATTCTTTAAATAAAATAATATTAAATGTCCTAATCTAATCCAAGTGGACCTAAATGGTCATATTTTATTCCTAATGTTGTTTGTGGTCGAATTAATCTTTTCCAATAGAATTAGTACATGTGTTAGGGTAATAATAATATCATTTTTACCCTTAATTACCATATTTACTTTTAACCATGGTAAAAAAAAGTAATGAGTTACTATTCACAAAAATTATTTTCATCTCATTGAACCACATTTTAGTTCTTGATATTAACCGTGTCTCTCGGATTTTTGAAATTCCACTCACAGAAGCGGTAAAATTATGTTTTATGTGAATTTCCAAATTCTCCTTGGAGGTGGGTAATAGACGGTGAAAAGTTCAATAAAATTTTTATATATTTAAAATTATTATAAAATGACTCCAATGAATTATATTGAACACATATAGGTATTATGTATCAATTGTGACATAAAATAAATTTAAATAAAATAAATAATTATTTAAATAAAAAGTCGGTTTTTAAATAGTAACCCAGTGTTTTCACTATTCATCAAAAATTGAAAGTTTTCAGAAAAATACCAAATATTCACCCTAGGATAATTTTGATATTTCGAATCCAAAAATGAAGTCCATTTTGAAAGATAAAATTTATAAAATTTTAAAATGTGGGTATTACTATTCATAATGGGTAGTTCATAATAATATTATCATAATATATCCTTTAGTGAAACTCGGTATTGCCTACTACACACGCTATCGAGGAAGGTTGCGATTGATTGTAATGTAAGACAAGTCAGGGATGTGTGTAGTGCAAGCTCCTTTTAGTGTAGCATACAACATAATACATCAATAAAAAATAAAAATAATATTTTTCATAAAATCTCGGGGTGTTACAAATAGGGTAATGAAAAATAAATCATTCACATCTTAGATTTATTACTAAATTCCTGGCTGATGAATCCAAATTAGGGGCCCTTTCCTCGGAATTTTTTTTTCAAAGGTGTTCAACATAAAACATCAGTAATTATTCAGATTGTAAAAACTATTAACCGCCAATGAAAAAGATGAAATACTCGCTCAAGTGAAAACATGAGAAGGGAACCCCTGGAAAAAAGTTGAGTACTGGCTCGTTAAACCAATACTATGTAATGTTTAGGAAAACATGGTGAGCTATCAAATATTTGAGAGATACATAAAGCTTGTTAAGTTGAATAATTTCAAAGGGATGCCTGTAAAAAATACATTTCATACCTTCTAACCTCATACCAAAATGGATTAAGAAAATATTTGGGCAATAATAATAAAGTCACAAAAGTTTGTGACATTTTCCATGTAACCCCAATAATAATCGATCTATGTTTCTTGGGTCTCCTGGCTTATGAATAAAAATTAGAGCATGAATAAATTATTTCAATTTACCAGTTTTGATTCACTATTTAAATTAATTAACGATCAAAGTGAAGTTTATATGGTCGATTTTGATTTATTTACATTGCATAAAAAAGAAAAAAGAGAGAATAATTCGAGGAAAAATAGTTTCACTAGTTCAAAAAAATGGAGGAACATCCCCAGTTTGGAGCCTCTACATGGTATCAAAATTAAATGAGTACATCACAATTTGGGGTAATTACATTGAGGATCGGTTCACCCTTTCCAAAAAAAAGATGAGGGACTACATTGGACCATCAAGTGTCTGCTCTAGACTATATCTCTCTTCCACATCATCTTTAAACATAGGAAAAACACATTCCACAATGGATTTGAGGTCCCGCCCATTCGACATGATAAATTCATAGTTGGAACTTGAGGAGGCCAATTGATTCCTCAACCATGCCACACGATCCTCGTATTCTCATATAACATTTGTTTTGGGAAACCAATAAGTTAGGAGCCTTCACCTACTCAACTTTCAGTTGATCGAGTTATTCATAAAAATCAAAGAATGTTGTTGCCTGATGATGTGAAGAATTGAATCATGCATGGTTTTCCTCACATAAAGCAATTAATGTCTTCTAAATCTATTATAATCTGTAAAATAAGAATGTGTAGATGCCGGCAATCGAAGCCACTAGATATCAATTCAGAAAACAATCGATGGAATTTTTCCATCTCACCAGTGAAGTAATCCGTTTTAGTTTCCATGTTAATGGAGCATAACTGATGCCAAATCAATTTTATCACCGCGTGATGCCTCCCTGTAGCGCCAGGACCTTCGCCTTCCCCTACTGAAATGGGTCTATAGGCAGGAAGCATCATCACGGTAGTGGTAAGGGACCTAAGATATGTTACCCTTACAGGGGGATATCCTTACCCACATATGGTTCATTCTCTAAAGCCTGACACAGGGGACTGGTAGTGACTTATGGGATATTCAGTGATAGTCTACTAGGTCCAGCCTCATTAGTGCAGTGAATGGTATCCACACAAAGGGAGGGGTCTAAATCACACCCTATCGAGATGGGATACCAAGATAAAGCCCCTTCCAAATGCATCTGATGATGGATAGAGTGTATTACCACCACAGGGAGAAGAATAAATGGCATAAGAATCATGGTCAAGATATTATGATGGATGGTTAATGGCTTTTTCACCTATCAGATTGGTCTTCCCAGCACCCTGTTAGGGCATCATTTCACCCACAGTTGGGAATAATTCAATGATAAAAATGTGGATCATATTGTATTAGGGATAATAAACTCCATTATAGCACCTTCCCACCTTATTACAGACAATAATTGGAGAATAATTATTGGATGAGATTCTCCCCTCAACTGAAAAGAGGGAATATTCAGAGTTTTTTGACGAAATCTGAATTTCCAAGAAAACCGGTTGAGGTGTATGGCTCAGAAATATCCACTCGATATACGCGATATGTTTTCATCTTGTCACTATGTTTGATGATATATTATCGGTCCACTGAAGACCCACCTCTTTAATGACTTACTGAACAATGAGGGGTTGGGTATGGTTCCAAATAAAAGAGAGAAGTATCATTCAGTAGCCCAACCATGTCGCTTATGTGATTGGTCATAGGATGAACAACAGAAATGGTAGAAAGGGGGAGGTGAATGTAAAAATTAGGAACCCTCATAGTATTTCAATATTCATAGCTGGGGTAATGTTATTTTATCAACCCATATAAAAATTGAAACAGACCGCTGAAATGATGAATAGGTTTACCTTCTCGTTTCTACCCAAACAATTCATAAAGTCATCGAATATTAGAAAATGTTAGATTGATTGATTTTACCTCTTCCATTGTATCTTCCATCGTCAGAGTAAAAACTATTACCCTGGTTTATATGTCACTGCAGGGAAAGGGGCATCCTCTTAAAAACAGGGTGAATAAGCCTTCTAAACATAGGTCAGGGGTCACATCCGATCGAATATCATATCTCTAGGTAGTGTATCATCTTTTATCAAGGGTGGCGCAATATGACCCTAGAATTTTTCGAGACTATTAGGTTGGATGAGTCTTACTACGGAGAGCCCTTGGTCTAGGCCCATTCACCTCCAAAAATTACCCTATCAAATACTCCAATGGGATGAGGATGTAAACTTGGAATGGTTGACTAAGTAGTCCCGGTTCTACAACTATTAGGATCCTACCCAGTGGGGACACTAGATTGGCATTGTCCACAGTATTCTCTATTGGAAGGAACTCATCATACAAATTTTCAAGAATGGTGATTTCTCCAAGATAATAGATGTCTCATGAGCTGATTCCTACCTCTCTATGTGATAAATGGTGTGTATTTGTATTTGAACACTAGTGGATCAAACGTTAGGGTAGGATTTCAAATTGAGATAATACTAAAAATTCATAGCCCCAAGCTACCTAGTACAAGTTCACTACCTCCAATTGATTGGGGACTCCAAATAGATTGTCTATACCCAAAATTCCCAGGACTATTCTTTGGAAAAGAATTCTATGACGTGATTGTCCCATTATGTTCTCCAAAACCATTATAATTTTCTTGGGAAATGGTGAAAATATATGAGTACTTCTAGGAAACTAGTCTCAAGGGAGTTTTTCAAAAACTATGCCTAGTCTTAGTCCACAGTGATCTTTTTAGTGAGAACACATTATCATGAATATGAGTTGTTATGATTTCTCATTTTGATGAAATATTGGCTCGATTGCGCCCTTGGGTTGCTTCCAAGATAATAAAGGGAGTATTATGGTCAGCCAATGGAAATAAAATTTCATCATAAAGAAATAATTTGAATAGTGGTAGCTGAATGGATAATGGGTACATTATAATCTAGGGTTTAAGATGGTCATTTAAGAAACAATCTTGAGGAATAATTTATGATCAAATATGGTCCTCAAGGTCCTCAATAAAGGATTCACTCATCTGGATTAATTTTGTCAAGGTCCATGGAAGATCCCTTGTAGTCATCCCAAAAAGAACCAAAAGGCCACAAAAAACCATTCTCGTAAGAAAATAGTTGGATAAGAGCCCAAAAAATGGCCAAGGGACATAAAAAATAGTGGGACTACATGGAGCACTACTTACTACTCCAAGAAATGATCTACAAAATCCATTTCCCGCATACTATATTGGTACACAAAATCAATTTCCCATGTACAACCTCCGTCTGAAGAAGGCCCTTGAGGTGCTGGCCTACAGAGCTTTGTACAACAATCTATGTGGTTCGTGGAATGATGAATCTGGGAACTAAGGCCTCAAAATGGATATGTTAAAATTTTGTCAATTTAAATTATCTGTTTGTTATTACAAAGATTAAATGTTAGTTATTTTGTTTAATGTTCGATGTTTGTAACATGAATATAACATAACATAGAAGACCATACATAAGTTATAAATTACATAGTGGAGTTTATATAGAAAATATTTCAGTTCACAAGAAGAAGAAATTGTGAAGATTTTGGTACACAGGACCAACAAAGTTGTTCACGAATATAAATTTCACAAAGGCGTTTGTACGTGGATGTAAGTGATTTCGAGGATAGGTCGAGTGAACCTTTATCCATGAGAAATGGTAAATTATAAATGATCTGGGTCCCTATAAATAGGTGTGGGGTGATGCTAGCATACCAACATGTTCTACCATAAACCACTTTAGTTTAGGACTTATTTTACTTCGTAATAGCATCCTCTTTTTTCCGATCAGACCTCATTCTAATGGGGGAATTTTTAGGGTCTTGAAAACATTGAAATGTGAAACAAATAATACCAGAAGAACTTTACAAAAGGAAGAAAACATTATTATATGTCCAGTAGGGAAAATCAATGAAAATTGGATTGGAAATTTTAGATGAAACTTGAAGAAATCAAAAAAAATTAAAAGTTTTTAGTGTACCATGTACCATCACCAAAAACGGTTCGCAGGGCGCATGAACCAGGAACCATCTGTATATGGAAGGACCCATGAGGTGCTTTCCTATAGGGCAATGGCCACCAAACCCAGGACTTTGTGAACCGTGTCGTTTACCAAATCATGTGCGGAAATTAAATCTGCAAATTGTCCCAAAAAGTAAGCAGTTAGAGAACAAAGAAAGAAGGAAGGGTTCCATGGGCCACCTCTCACAAAGGAGATCCTCCACAAACCCTGGTTGAACAAGTCTTCTACAGTTTGGGATATATGTTCATGGTCTTCCGCAAATGGTTCTGCATTCCCACAAATATTTTTTCCCTAGTGCTCTATTAAAGGAGCACCAGAGGCACGAGGAGAATGGATGAATGTGATGGGTGGAAGATATCACGAAGAAGATGGGTGTATGAGATCATGAAAGAAACCCTAGTGGCTATAATAGGGAAATTGGAAACATAGAATATTCTGAATTCAGTTTTGGATCATCGATGAAGTGCGAACTATGAATCACTTTTCCGTAGGTATAACCAGCCATGAACCATAAAATGAAGGAAATTAATAATAATTGGTGAACCGTGTAAATAATGGGTGCCTTCACGATCTATAAATTCCTCATGGATGAATTCCCCATGAACCATAGGTTCTGGGACCCTTCTTCAATATAGCGCTATATGTGTATTACTATGCGGATCGAACCCTACACTTCCTACTGCATTAGTACATGGATGGGACCTAGAATGACATGGTGAACCATATCCAGGACCGTGTCCCACTTCGGTACGCGGTGGTCCATACCCACATCTACATACTAGTTTGATACGTGTGTTACCCCTCAACCCACAAGGAATTCTACAATGCGATGTTTCCCTATCCCACATTAGAATATAGAACACATAAGGGATTGTCTTTGGGTGTCTTTCCTTCTAGATAAAATCATACCCCTCCATCACCATCTAGTTATCCATAGATCATCCACAAACTAATCCATATTTATCAAGACAAAGGCTCCTCCAAATCCAATAGACATGTATGATCAAATCATCGGGCTCACCAGAATTCCATTCTTAATCTACATACCTAAGGTAAGCGGAGTGATGAATGTTGTCTCCAAAACGCTTTAGACCTCCAGAATGTCTCTATGTCCACAATCCCAAGGTGAACCAAGGACAAGCTTTGGGATGCCAATGTGAACCTCCCCATTCTTAGTTTTAGGGTTAACCACTGGCATTTCCTTTTAATGAGTTCCAGTGATAATAACAAATTTCACACTTTCCTTCCCATTTGTCCTTGGATGATGCTCCTCCCCTATCCTAGAACCTAGAAAAGTGGACTCATCTTGGGGTAATATTCTATCCTTTAATGAGTGGTGTCACTCTTCACCCTCTTTGGATCAGATCAGGATGTGTCTTGGAAGCTTACAATGATTTGACTATCCTATGTATCAATACAGGTGAGGGATACATGTTCAAAGCGCCTCCCACTCTCTTGGATCTAGTACCATCTACTAGTAGATGATGAATAACATGTGATCTTCACATCTTCTTCCTCATCTTGTTTATCAGATTGAGATAGACTCACATGGGATTTGTGGTTGGTGGTGATCATGACATCTTCTTACTCCCAACACGTGGGCATCCTCCTTGGGGTAAGCCCCAACAAAAAATTCAAATCATTATTATTTGAGATCCTCATCATGGATATAATAATTTCTACTCTGCCCAGTTTTAAGCCTCTAACTAATTTAACTACGAGAACTATGACTCCCAACACCACTGGGATACATAGGATGCCTTTATCTAGTCATGTAATCCATATCATATCATCTGTGAAATTAGATATCATGTACCCTTAATGTGGGTGGCCTTCATGCACAAGCCCCACCCCAAACAATATTTGAGAACCCTCATTCGTCTTCCAACTAGGATATGTAGGAATCCTTCTTGAAGTCCCAAGATCAATGGGGTGTCATTCCAAAAGGTTCTCCAAATTATGTCCCCAGCAAATGGTCCTCCTCCCATGTGTAATTCCGAAGAAAAATAAACTGTGAGAACTATGATTCCCACTATAATTGGGATATCTAGGATGAATTTCCAAGGCCAAATCTCAGGGGATGTTCTCCTTAAAAGTCTATCTAGATAAGATGTTCCCCCAAATTTGAATGGACTTCCTCAAAGGTGTATGTCCTGATAGCCTAACTATGTAGGATCTAATTCCACTCTCGATGATACGTAGGAAGCCCATATTATTGTTCTGACCCCAACATCTAACCATCTTCCATCTCTCCTGGATGATGATAATATTCATAGTGCCTAATTTCATGGATTAAGTCATCATTTCCACTGTAGCATCAAATCTATGTATGTCCATGATGATCTTGTAACCCATGGGTAGCCCATAGATACACTCTTCAGGAATGAACCGAGGATTCATGAACATATGAAAATGGATTAAATCTATAACAGAGTCCTGGAAAAGGAAATATATCCCCCATAAATGGGGTGACGATCCTGACCACCCATCATCTCAAACAATAACGTCCTTAGGTGTCATTGGCTAAATCGTCATCAAACCAGTGCCAGCCTTTGGAATGTATGTCCATGAATCATGGATACTTGGAATATTGGATGTTTCAGGATCCACAAATGAACCTGTTAGATACCATCTAAGGATATCATATCCTACGATGACCAATTTCACAAATACATAACCCCTTTAGTCACCTTCTGGGACCATTTGACCATAGAACCACCTTTATAACGCAAAAGATATAAACTGCCCATTCCCTGTTGGGTCATTCCAATTCCCCCACTGAAGGATAATGATGTGCCACCTCAGGTAGAAAGAAAAATGAAAAAACTTATGGGTATGTATCTCTAAAATAATTGATGACTGATGATTCTCATGGTACCATTTTTTCATTCCTAAAAAACAATCAGATCAGGTCAAAATAGACTTACATTTAAAATTAATCTTATCACTTCATAGAGGTATCAGTCCACACGTATAACTGAGTGATATTATCTTTTTCTAAAAAATGGAAGTGTAATAAGGTAAATGATATATTATATTTTTATAAACATAAATATTTCATAAATATGATATATATTCATTAGTTAAATCATTAAAACCATAAAATAAAAATGGTCATGGAAAACATTATAACCCTAAATAGAGATAGTAAGTCATATGAACACATAAGAAATGTTTTAACTTTATATATGATAGAAGATGGGTGGAAATAGATTTACAATAACAATAATTTAATATCATTATATTTATCATACTTGAATACATAATTTTGGAAGGATAAAACATATTTAGAATATGTATATGCAGAAATAAACCGGAATCTATTAATAAAGACTATGTATTGTTTGAGAGACCTCCATTATCATACACATTAATACTTTAAGTATTGGTCTTAGAATAAGACCATGAGATTTAGCATTAAGATAATTAATCTTGAAAGACTCTCTACTAGGTAATGTCTTATCAAAAATTCTCAAACATTATGAATTATAGAGGATAGTAGCTTCCATTTATTAAGTTAGGGAAAGGACACAATTGGAATTACATAAAATGTTAATAATATATACACCATAATCATGTAAATTGGAACCAAGGAACCAAATAATCATATGTAAGATGTAATATGGTCAAAATAAACTGAATTCATCACATTTATAAATTTTTATTGTTATATTTTTAGCCTTATATCCTAGTGATACCATCTTAGACTCTTTTACACCCTAACTGTGATAACGTAAGTTTTTTAACATGATACCATTATTATATGATCTATAATAAAAGATAAATCATTACAAAATTTGGACATGATTACTTGAAATTTTTAATCAATTCTATTAGATTCAATTTATATTGATGATAAAAATTAATTTTAATATAATAATAAAATGTACATGAAAATTAGTTTTTAGAAAATACATTATTTAAGAATAAAAATAATTTTTCATTAAAATCAAGTAACAAGTTGATTTTTATGGTTTTATGGATAAATAATAAAACAAATATGGGTTTTTAGACATTTGTATCATGAAACAAATGAATTCAATCTTCCAAACATTTTATTAAATGTAAATACCTACAAATAGATTTATATTTAAACAAAATATAACCATTCTTCACAAAAATCAATTTTTCATTCCAAATTTCAAAATAATGTTTTAAAATATATTATATAACACATGAAACATAATATTGGTTGAAAAATACTCATTTCATAGCATATAAGAATAGGTGAGAGAGATTTTAATGCTTTACCCCGTAGTTTTAATAGAGATTTACAACTTTTATCGAGGGGAAAAATATTTATCATGGTTACTAATAATAATGAAATAAAATCAGTAAACCATATTAAATTATCATAATTATGATGTATAAAAAATATAGAATATATTTTACATGAAAAAATTTATACTTGTTTATGAAAATGTTTTCAATATAATCCCACAAAATACAATGATATCGTTTTAAAATAATTAAAATTATGCCTAAAAATAGACTTAATCTAATACCATGAATAGAAAAGACCATTAAATAAATTAAAAATGACATTATTGAATATATAATTTATAAATTTCATTAATATTATAAATAAATTGTGAATTAATTAATTAATAAGGTTCAAAACACATTTTCACACATAAAAATAGTGTTTTTGAAATACGTTTTCATGGGCCAAACAATGAAATTATACCAAAATAAAGACCAATGTTGATTTCAATGTAATTAATAGGATATATAATTAATGGAGACTTATTTTATATTAAGATAATATTAATAAAATATCTTGACTATAAAATTACTTTATTTAATGAAACAAATGATAGGTTTAAAAATACATGTATTCTTGATTATTCACTAAAATATATATATTTTTAGGAAAATAAAAAAACTCCACGCTCATATAATACAAGAGTTTTGATTTAAAAAATTATACCGATTTGTAAAATAAATTTATTATTTTTTAAATTTTAATATAATATTAATAGTCATAATGTAATAAAAACTCTTTTTAAAGACAACAAATTTTGGAAACATAAAAGGACGTTAATAAAAATTGAGTACACATACATTATGAAAAAATAAATGAATTTAAATACATTTAATTATATATATTTCATATTCTGGTCAATCTTATTCATACCCATTGATTTAAAAACTATTTAATAATTGACATAATTTTTTATATGTTTGGTGTTGTGTGTCAACAAGGATATCAAACAGTTATAATTTACTTAAAGAGAAATATATTCAAAAATCTCAGGGTGTTACCCAAGGAACTATACATGTTTCAAATTTAAGAGGTATATTCATTTTAATAGTTTTCACATGGTTAAACTAACTCTAAAGATTCTCATAATAACTATATGGTGTACAATCTAAACAGATAACTCTAAACACATTGCTTCCATATAGATCACCTAACTAAGTGTTCAACCTATTCAACTCATAATGATATGGATAGATTAGAATTTTTTTTGAAAGATAGTATTTCATACAATTATCCATATTGGTGTACCTTTTAAAACATAGAGAATGAATTCTCATATGCCTCCCCAACAACTCGAATCACCATTTATCCTAGGATTATGACTCATAAAAACTTCTACACACTTAGAGGAATGTAAATAAGGTTTTCTTGAGGAAAATGAAACATTAAATATATTAATAAAAAATATTATTAGGTGATTATTCAATATATAACATTACAATCTATTACCAAACAATATTGGTGAGTTTATTTGGAATAATAATTATAAACAAAACTAGTACATAAACTGTTAACATCATATACAACCATGTTATTTATAATGAGAACCCTTCTATGACACAAAAAACAAAAACCATTATCAATATCATAGTAAAAAAGGAAACATAATAAAGGGTGAGATTAGATGATTACTGAAGCAATTATATTTTTCATGTCACTATTTAAATAAATTAAAATGTTTTTCAATTGATTTTAGTGATTATTCCCATGATTTTTATTATATATTAAAAATATGGGGAATAATATTAAATGAATTAAAATTAATTTAAATGTCTCTTCATAATAATTTATTCAGCTTATAAATAATAATTAATTTTAGTTAACATTTTTTAAAATATTATTTTTTGTAAAACAATTCTACGCTTTGATATCCATCAACCATGGTAAGCAAGAAAATTAAGATGAACATAAGGGGTTGGTAAGACTAGAAATCCATTACATATCCCACATTTGACTATAGATGTGAGGCCCAAACAAAAGGCCATGTATAGGTGGTCCATGGGCTACACGAGTTCAGTGAAGCCCATTGTATATGTATGAAAAGATACATTGTGGACCTATCTATGGAGTAGTATTTTTAGTCAGGGATGACACATGATTTTTTATAAATGATGAAAATAATTAGTTTCAGTTATGATGTCCTAATGAAATATCACGAATAATATTCATCATAAAAAAATATTCTATCATTTCTATTTGACAGTGTGACCCCCATGCCCTTAGGAACTTCCTACACTACACCTCTAAAACCTAAATGCCTACTTCATCCATTTTCTATCACCTGTGCCATCTGAAATCACTAGAAAACACCATTTTCAAAATTTATCAACCCTGTGATCAATCCATTATGCACCACCAAAGCATGGAACATGTAGTGATCACCTTGGAGGCCTTTGTTAACCTCTATGAACTGGTATTAAAAAATATACACTCTCTACATGATAATGTGGTTTACTTTTGACATTGAGATGGCTGAAGGGCTTGATGATGACATCAATGCTTACTGAAACCACTCAACCTGGCCCATAGCTTCCTACAACCACTAGGATGCTCCATGGATTCCTCTTTTGAAGCTGAAACATGATATATAAATCTAAATGGTTTGATGAAATCTAAGTGCTATATAGAAACATCCAATACGTTGGGGATTCACCGTGAAGAGAAAATGTTCTCACCAAGAAGAAATTTGTTTCTATGTAGGTTTTACTACAGTAACTAATGGATGGATCAAATATTTTGTTTATTCTAGGAGTGTAATCTAAAACTGATAGGATATTATTCCACCATCGCTGGAGAGAAGATGATACTAATCACATTCAACCTCTATCATGAAAGAGTGATATACAATTGAGGCAATGATAGATGTGATCTACCATTGACAGAATGATATATGTAGTCTACCATTGAGACTATGGTAGGTGTGATCTACCATTGAGACAATGGTAGATGTGATATACAATTGAGATCATGGAAGATATAGTTTACCATTATACAAATGGTACATATTGAGGAATTACCCCATTCATGAACCACATTCCTATTCTACTGAGGTGGAAGCTGAGGTCATGGATTCAATGTATGAGAAAAATAACATACGTCCACTATTGTGGGTCGTAGGGGTGGATACGAAGCACTACTTCTAGTGTGAAATAGAGAATCAAAAAGAATGATATAACATTGTATATTGGTGGATTCTCCTATAGTAATATTAGTGGTAGAATCCCAATGGTAGATTCCTAATGGTATATGATGCTACCGTTATTGTGGAAAAAATTTCAATGATGGAATTTTGAAACACCTGATATTCTAGTAGATTTAATATGGAAAATATTTTAGAAGATAACTATATCCTATGACCTAAGATAATGGATATTTGAACAAGATATTTATTGGGAACTCATCATTCTATAAATACAAGATGTGCTGCCACTAAAAGGTAATTGAAAAAATAGATATCAAGTTAACAACCACTACTACTGCATGCCCTATTTTTTACTGATTTTATTTTTCATTGATTTTATCCGTCCTTATACACCTTCTGACTTCATTTTTTATTTGATTATTAAGGGGTAGGAACCTTAATGTGGTTGGGTGAGGGGAGGTGACCTTAATTATTATTACTCGAGTTTAGTTCAATTTATCTAAATATACTATTATGTCTAATTTAATTAAATGGATTCCTATTCTAAATACATAAATTTTGATATGAATATGAATGTGTTTTGATTTAACTTTTTTTACTATCCCTAGGATAATGAAATATTTTTCAATATTATTATCTTTTGATCACAATGATTAGTTTATTTAGATTCAGGTAGGAATGTTTTATGTGATTACCAGGCATGTGAAGAGGTATCGATAGTTTCATTATGATGCTTGGTAGATCCAATTCCATATTTGGTATTGCCTATCAAATTAAAAGAATGTTCTTTGGTCTTTCAAAAACGTAATGTTTGATTATCTATGCATGAAAATTATGAGTATTCTTCTCATTAGACATCATACAATATAAAGGGTGAAAATGGAAAAACTATTATTTATCTTATCATCTAATCAATTAAAAAAAATTAATTTACAAAAGTACAATGATATTATTACAAATAGAGAAGGCAAATGAGAACCTCAATCACATTCCTCTAATAATTATTATTACCAAAAATATTATTTCTTTGTTTAATAATCCTAAAATTTTTATAATTTACTTTTTTAGAGAGAAAAAATGATTTAAGCCCTTCTCATTGATAAAGTTTTGGTTTACTAAAAAAAATAAATTACTTTGGGAAAACAAAATAGATTTTCTACACACCATGACATGTTTGTGTAAAAACGTGGAACTATTTTTTGGGAGTATGTGTTTATCTAAATTCTACATGACTAGGATATCTAATGTAGGTTTATAACCCTTCTATCTTGACATAGTGAGAAACCTACTAACTAGAATTATGAATTTTATGTTTGAGAATAATTTAGAGAAAATAATATTATTTGACTAATTTAAAAACTATAATACTTAATGTAAAACAACCATAATGGATATTAACCCACAAAAAATTTAATAGGCATTAGTGACCCATAATTTAATAACCAAAACAACCAAATAAATATTCCTTCAACACAATTTTTTTTAAAATTCCATGTCAATATGACACTAATACTAACAAATAATCATGGTATTATATGGTAAGACCTCATCTAAAACATTCTAAAGTTAGTATTTAAATGATCAAGATTTAAAGTGAGATAGGTAGCTGAGGAACAAGACGAGTGGTAGGATTTCCGATTTTACCCTGACTAGGCTTCCCAAAATATATTTAGCGCTTACAAACTGGTGTGATCAATGATTAGGATGATCTCCAAATATTTTTCATGAATTTATTATTCATATCCTCCCAAAGAACCAAAATAAGGATGGATATATATTCCATCTGATAAGAAAATGTAGAAAACTTCAATGATTATTTTGAAATCATAAAAAATGTACAAGAATATTGTTTTTATAAAGTAAATAATGATCATAACATAATTGAATTTTTCTAATAGGGACTTCAATAAAGTTATATGAAGCTCTTGGATTTATCATCTAGAGGATATTAGATTGATAAGTCAACCATGGAAGTTACGAGACAAATTCAGAACATTGCACATAAATCATAATATTCATTAATAAGAGGTAAAAGAAAAAGGTGTATTGATGAGGTATGTACTTATGACTAATATACTCTAATTGAAATCAAACATGAATAATTAACAAGCCTTTTAAGACAGATTGTTATCAAACAAGTGAATGAAAAACCTACCCTTCTTAGGTATGTGGTTTGTGGTCATCACCCCATCTCTTAGCTGATCATTGTAAATTTGTATAGAGTAAAGAGAGAATTGAAGTGGAATTTCTTCCAAGAATTTCTCACCAATTCAAACCTTGGAGAGAAGGGAAATAAAACAGGGATTTAGAGGTAAGTAAATACTAGTTGAGACTCTATTTCATCCCCCCTTCTAGTAACAATTGTATAATTCACCCCTTCCCAACAACTATATAAAAAAAATAAAAAACAAGCTTATAACCGACCTAATTTTCAACAACAAATCTTAGGTATAACCCTATTATAGTACACCACTTGTTGAGAAGTGTCTATGAGAAGAGTTTTGAGCAGTTGATGAATATAGTGAAGGATTTTTCAAATAAATTTGAATGCCTTATAGATATACTGTTTAAAAACTTTAGTAAAATTCCATATAAAAATATCTCAAACCAAAAGGAGGTTGTAATAATTTTCATTACAGGGATTGGAAACATGATTCATACACTAGATCCCATTGGATCTCATGATGAACTAGAAGTAGTTGGGTTCGGAAATTTTGTAAAATTTTCAAAGAACAACCTACTTATCCTAGAGAAAAATTAAAAAAATAAGGAAGTGAATCCCAAAATATGATTTACTAAACAAATAATATAAACTCTATTAAAAAAATCAAAGCGAGAATTAATATATTCCCCTTACATTATATTTTATCATTAATTATTACAAGAAGATCGAGGAAGAGAAACTCCAAATATATATCCAAGAGACACTTCAAGAGTTTGAAATTATCATACCACTCTTAGAATATATTCATAAAATTCAAACAATATACAAAATTCATCACATATTTTTGTACCAAAATAAAGAGGCTTGATAGTTATGAGAGGATCAATCTATATGGGAGTATTTTAGTAATGATCACACCACAATTTCCCAAAAAATATCAAGATTCAAAGAAATTCATTATTAGATGCACCAATGGTTCTTTTAAATTCACTAATTCTTTTTGTTACCTTAAAGCATCCATTAATTTAATTTAGTAATCTATTTTTTTTAAATTTGATAGTTAGTGAATTGAATCCCCTAGTATTGGTATATCAACTAGTAAACATATCCAATAATTTTCTATCTTGAGTATTGGTGGATGTGCTTATAGGAGTAGAAGTAAATTTTTCCTACAGACCTCTATATACTTACCATAAAGAAAGAAAAATTTCCGGGACACTCACCAATCATATTTTAGATGAAATTAATAAACAAATCCATGAATATCATAAATGTAAATTGTTGAACACTTTTAATAAATCATAGAGATATTAAGGTCGACATCAATATCATTGAATCTGGGAAGAGAATATCAAGCACCTTTTCCTTCATTTCAATCACTCATGAAGAATGTTTAGATCCCATTTAATAATTATCAATTTTTATTAATTCATATCCTTAGTAGATAAAATTCATATTTAAAACACTAATTAATAAATAAATACTCCAGAAATATGAAATTATTTTTGTAATTTTATGGATGAAATAACATTTGAATTTAGTGATTATTTTCCGGAGGAAACTGATATGATTCCTTTTATTAAGAAAATTAAATATTTTGAAGTGGGAAATTTAAATTTATTACCATATTCAGAAAAACCCCCATATGTATAAAGAAATTCCCCCATTTTTTTAAAATAAATGTATCTTCCCAAAGGAGAGAAATTTCCCGTAATCATATCTAAAATTTATTCCCAAGGATAAGAGAAAATTTTATTTACCTTTTGAAATGAAATATAAAAACAATAACATAGATCCATGAATACATCCATGGAATTAATCCTAATAAACCTTCCCATATAATTCTTATATAGAGGGACTCCCATGATATTATGAAACCGAAAAGAAGGCCTCACTTTACAATTATGTATGTTTATAAAAACGAGATTGAAAAATTGTGGGTATTACACATAATATAACCAATTTTTGACTCGAAATGGGTTAGCCTATCCACGTAGATACCAAAAGAACTGGAATGAAAATAGTGAAAATGATAATAATTAATTAATTTCAATGAGATTTCAAAATAGTTGGTGGGTATGCATTTACTATAGATACCTAGACCATGTCACCTGAAAAGACCACTTCCCTATCCCATTAATTGGAAATATTATTGAAAGGTTAGTGGGTAGGATACATCACTATTTTTTATGGGTTTATAGGATATTTTCATGTACCAATTTTTTGATAAGACCAAAAGAATAAAACATTCATGTATCCTTCTTGGGACATTTCTTATATAGGATTCCATTCATAATGTGCAATATCCATGTAAATTTTAGTAGTGTACGATAAGAATTTTCTCAAATCACAATGAGGATTTCCTAGTGGTATTTCATGTTGAATTTAGTATTTTTGGAAACTCCTTTGATCATTTCTTAGGGAACCTAGAGAGTTTTTTGAAAATAATAATATATAAATATATTGTTTTAAACTTTTTGAAGTGTCACTTTGTAGATAAAAAGGAATAGCTATAGTTCAAATCATTTCAAAAAATGCATTAAGTAAGATATCGATAAAGTTTAAATGATCAATTCTTTTCTATATCCAATCAATGTAAAACATGCTAGATAATTCATGGCCCTTGTCATTTTTTATATATGTTTCATCCAAGACATCAGTAAAATTGATCTTCTTTTTTTGCGATTTCTTTTAAAATAATATGACTCTTACTTCAGTGATGTTTGTAGGAAGGTATTTGATGAGTTGAAGTAGAAACTAATAACTCCACCAATTATGCAAACCCCATATTAAAATCACCCATTCAAACTGATTTTTAATGTATCAAACCATGATTCTGGAACAATACTCTCCCAAAAAATTCTTGTAATATCAAATGTAAAAAAAATATTCCTCATGAATAATGGATTTAACTCAAATCAATTACAAAACTATGGAAAAACAATTCTTCATTGATTTACTTGAATTGGAAAAAATTAGATCTTATGTTTTGGGAAAAAAGTGGTTTTATTTTCTGATCATAGAACACATAGGTACATAATGAAGAATCTCGATTCGAAGCCAAGGCCGGTATGATGGATGCTCCTCTTTCAATATTTCAACAATGTGATTAAGGAAAATAAGGGAGCTAAAAATTAGGTGGAATATCACATTTTCATTATTTGAAAATATTATATAATATATATTTCATAACTGAACCCACATAATAGCCACATACATTGAGAAAAAATCAATATATAGGATGTTTATGTTACATGATTTTTTGATATAATACATTATTCAGACATATAATAGGTATAGTCTTACCTTATGTCTCATAAAAAATGAAAGGTTTATGTTGAGTATAGAATTTATATTTAGGAGGACCCATTTCAATTCAAATTAAGTAATGATCATTTCATAAAGAGGTTCTTACTATAATGTGAAAAATAATTTATTTTTAATTTTTTTCATACAATTTCTTTGTGGAGGCCAATTTGGACCCCAAATAATTGATAGAAAAAAATTTGAATCTATATTGTATTGGATGCCATTGTTTAGATAATCTCGTGAGTATTGTAACAAAATGTGAAAAGTGTTTTTTTTGGAATTATTTCAAAAAGAAAAATGATACCTCAAAATAGATCATTATATTTTAAATAATTTAAGTTTGGAGAATTGGTTTTATGGGACCCTTTCCCTTGTAATTTTTTAATTATTACATTTCTCTTGATCTTAATTATGTCTCTATCTAGGTGGAAGAAATGCCTGCCAAAAATATTTATCCCAAAGTTGTATTTGATTTTTCATGTATAATATTTTTGGTAGATTTGGAGTGAAAATGAATATCACCAGTAACCAAGAGACTCATTTTGACAATAGAAATATGGAGGGTATATTTATGATTTGTGGGGTATATCAAAAAACATATACCACATACCATCCCCAGACAAATGGAAATTATAATTTGTCTAATTAAGAGAATAATTATATCTTATAGAAAATAGTTATACCCAATAGTGTGGATTTTATCTTAAGGATTGAATACATCTTATAGGAATACTAGGCAACCTAAAAGACACCCATAGGTATGATCTCCTACCATTTGATTTATGGAAATAGTTTTTGTAATGATCTAAAGTTTAAGCAATGGAAATTAGCTTCTTATAATTATGTCATATAATCACATGAAATAACAACACAGTGAACTATTAAGTACTATTTTACCTTAAAACCTAATATTTCCACTTTTTTTATTTGAATTTCAAAAAACAGACATACATGGTTGCGATCAATAAGACGTTTCGAGTTTGATAAAAACATAATTTTTTGTGAATAGTAACTAACCCCTATGAATTGTAATGATACCCTTATGAATGTTAACATGACCCTTAAGAATATTAAATTGGTCGTGTAAATATTATAATTTCCAGTGAAAGTATAAATAAAATTTATCTATCTTATATGTGACAATATGTTAGTTTTTTTGTATGTCATAAATATTTAAATAAAAATGTATCGATGATTTAATAATTAAATCAGAAAATGTATTTTCTTAAAATTTATTCATAAATTATTTTTTTGATTTCATACAATTATAAGATAATTTTATTTGACCTTAATTAATGTTTCAATGTATTATAACAGTATTTACAATTTTAAATATGTATTTTACATGTAAAAATTATTTTACATAAAAGAAATTAAATTTACCAAATTTAAAAAATTATTTTCCTAAAATGGAGTTCCTTTTTTTATTCCACTCTGAAAAAAATTATAAGTGTGAATTTTTAGGATTTTTTGGAAATATATAAACCTTTTGTGAATAGTAAAATCTGATAATTTATGATAAGTGCCAAAACCTGAATTTATGCATCATGCTTGTGTCATGGATGAGGTAAATGTCCATTGGTTCGAACTCACATGAACATTTTATTATTTTTTTCACATGAATAAATACTATTCATAGTCTTGAGAAAAAAATATTAAACTAATGATTAAAATAATGGGAAACTCGTCCTCCCCTCCGCTATAAATAACACCCCTGTTTACCTATTCTCTTCACTCCTCTCATGCCTTGAGCCTTGTCTAAATTGTACTAGTATCTCCCCCTAAGACCCTCTCCCACATTTATCATCCCTTGATCTCTTCAAATTCATAAATACTCTTCCCTAAAGAGGTTATCAAGGATGTTATATTCAATAGGTAAACTCTGATTTTCATTTCTTTTATTTTCTTTCGAGTTACCTTATTCGTTTTTATTTCCTCACCTAATTTTATTAAATTTTTATGATAAATAAAATAAAAAAATGAAATTTATTTTTGTTAATATAATGTGTTAATTCATCATCATTTCTCCTTTCACCTCCTTTTATAGAAGAAATGAAAAAACAATCCGAGATGTTTTAAATTATCACATTGAAAGATGATGAGTTTTCCATTTCTATTATCATCTTCAATTATGGTAATGTAACCATTATGATAGTAGAACAAGAATATAATATGAATATTGGGTCAAATTTAAGGTTCTATAATCTTTTTTTAACATAATATTAATTTTAAATGAAAAATATGGTTTATGTGATCTAATACTATCATGTATCCAAAAGATTTTTCATTAAGATTTATATAATGATTCATCTTCACTCTAAACAACCAAATGAATTTTTTGACCCAGTAAGCTTATGTATTTTCACTAATGACATAAAAATTAAATTTTTGGGTAGCCATTCTCATATTACATGTATATATCAACATTTATATATGTAAACCAATCATGAAAACCTAGGAAACAAATCCTCTCAAACAATGAAATTGAACCTATTAACACATAAAAAAGGTATTGAATGAACTTAATAGGCTATACATAGTAAATTTCAAGAAAAATAAAATTTCGAAATATTAATTATTGAATTAAATTTTGTTATCCATGTAATTATGGTCATTAGAAGGACACAATTGGACTTAAGGTATGGTATTCTACCTAAATATCCATAATTCATTCAGGATGCACTATCTTACCTTTCACCCAAATTAAGTTATCTTTTATTTTTTATTTTTATCATATAAATTCTGAGTAAATTATCCTAACATATGTATCATTATCATTTAATTATTCTTTTTTGGGTATATACATGTTTTTATGTGGGCCTTTCCTCAATAATTCATGATATGAAAACATTGTTTAACGAAACCTCTCAAATACTTACCCAATCTAATGTTCACACTGTCATGTGTTTTAATACAAAATTGTTTTCAAAAAATAAGTAATCTTTTTTTGAAAACCATATTTTTTCAATTTTAGTTTTATATAAAATTTTATTCCCTTTTATATTTTAATGTAAGTTTATTATTTTCCATAAAACCGAACAAAAATGTTTTAATGCTAAAATTTCTTAAATACTCATCTTACATGTTGTAACTTTTGTTTAACATCACTTAAAATGATATATTCCATTTTTCCATTATCAATTTACTTGTATTTTTTAATTCATTTCTTTTATGATATCCTATATGATACACCCATCCATTATTCTTTATGACATGATTATAATACCCATTTCTTTTCATGTGTACGCTTTTGTTTATGTATGATTGATTATGTATGATTTTATATGTGGAAATCATATTCATTACCATGTAATGATGGGTTTTCCCAGATATTGCTTCAATGCATTGGGTAAAGTTGAGTCTCATGATACATTATGTGAAATGGTCATGGTGGTTAGACATGTCTCGTGCTACCATGTATAATGATATTGGTGGTTGACCTTGACTTGATGTAATATATGTGAAATGATCATTGAATCAGGGAAAGGTTGTGTCTTATGTTTCTACAACTTTACCATGACTCATGTTTTATATGATCCCATATTTATATCATATAATTCCATATGTTTCATTCCATTTTATATCATTATGTCAACCCTTCTAACCTAAGTTCTAAAGCTTTATTCTTATTTTTTGTAATGTTTGGGGCCGAAGCCTCATTTTATTATTAATGAAAATCAAAGACCTCTTTTAACTGGGTTGAGGGAGACCCATTACATAGCCCGAAGGCCCAGTTGGCAGTTAGCCCATTACATAGCCTGTAGGCCCAATTTTCTGGCCCAATTTCCATTCTGAGAATAGTAACCCGGCTGCTACAATACTTGCACAGTACCGCCGCTGCTCCAGTGCCCTGCCGCCACTATAGTACCGCCGCTGATACAGTACCGCTACAGAACTACTACAGTAACCTGCACCCAATGGGTTTTGGACCCCCATTTTTCATGTAGAATTACATGGTTCTTACCACTAATCCAAACCCCAACTACAAAAAGCTTTATTCTTATATTTATTCCCTTAACATGATTTTAACACATCTCATTTTAATGTTATTCAAAAGTTATCCTATGAATATGTATGATCTTAATGAATGTTTGGATCTCTTTATGAAGATTAAATAATAATTTTTTTATTTATTCCCATGTTCTCAGTTATATTTACCAAGACGACCATGACACTATACATCATGATCCTTGACTTGTAATATGATGTTTTATTATTCTTGAAATCATGTAATCATATGTGTAAAAGAATAGGGTCACTATAGTTATATCTGATCAAGGATAGTTATATTCAAATATTAAGAATAGATAACATTAGTAAGAACCTTATTGCTGAGAATATGTATAATAAGTCATTAATAAATTTTGGTATGTATAGAGTAAGTGGGTTTTCACAAAAATAAATCCCTATCTGGATACAAATAATTGGATGTGTCTCTAGAACTTATGTATCTAGGGGTTAACCCTGAAAAAAAAAATTTGAGATAGACTCGAATCGAAACTGGTTAATGGAAATATGCCTATCTTCACTCCAGGTTTGAATCTCATGAGGGATATGATTCGGTATATTCAGAATCTCATTAAAAACCATTATTAAGGGAATAATTAAAGGATCCCATAAGAATATATGTTATGAAGAAAATCAATGATAACCTACTTTAAACCTATGGAATCTCAAGTTAGGATGTATTTTTCCATTATTATTTTATCCTTCTATGCTTAAAGAATATTTTTTATGTTTATTAGATATGTATTCAAGTCCCTTGATTGTAAATTATTTTTCATAGTTAATGGTGGTAAACAGAAGAACACAGGATAACAATAAATGTGATTGGGGATGCCAATATTTACGTAATTATATTCCAAATATGATTAGAAAGGGTGATGAGAACCTCATGATAATACTTTCTCATATGAATCATGTTATGAATAATTAATTGAATCATATGGAACACCCTCTACCTCTAAGGAAATAATATGTTTCCTTTGAATACTTCATGCAGAAATGGCCACCAATTTTTTAGTGGATCTTCCAAACCCATACACTTGGACTAGTAGATAGACTCTATTAAAAAGATTTTCACCAACATCTAGTGATCAAAATAAATAAAATTTGTACTGGTGGTATATCATTCTGATGGGGAAGCTGATCTATGGAGGACACTGATCAAGAATACGAAGTCCCAATGGAAATTGATTCCATGGACTGAGAGTAATTCATGAAAATGTTTTTCATTAAATATATTCCTCAAACCCTCCTTCTCAAGATAGAAAGAGAGTTACTTGGACTCTTGTTGAATAAATATAGTTCCATCGGGGTGTATAAAGATAACATCTAATCCTTTCAAGATACACCATGATCATTTTCATGAACACTGAAAACAATGTGGGTCACTTATTTTGTAAACTGAAGCTGATTCTATCAAAATATTTGGTGATTCGATAATTGGATAGTAACGATGATATTTTATGTTGTGCCCTCAATATTGAAATGGATTTCAGAGACACCAAGTGGTTTCAGGGGCCTGATGAGAAAAAGTTTAAGTTGGAGTCCAATATGGGTGGTTCAGAAAATAAATCCCATGATGGAAAGGTGATTGAAAATCCAACGTGTCAAAAGTGCGGGAAGAAGAATCATGGTAACTTTCTAAAGGGAATCAGTAATAACATCAAAAGTGGAATGATGTGACATCTAGAAAAGAACTACAGAATAGATACGATGAATTGCACTAATGTAGAGGAAGAAAAAATGTTGTATATCAACATTATGCATGTTGTACATCGTTACAACTAGAATGATCATGTGAATTATACGAACAATTTCCCTAAGACAAGTGTTGTCGGAGGAAATCAAAAACAACTTCCAAGTCAACAAGGAAGGGCTTATGCTATCACTACTACTGAGGTAGAGTCATAAAATGATGTAGTGGTAGGTATGGTAGTTAATCATTAAAGAATAACAAATGCACTATTTGATTCTGGTTCTACGCATTCCTTCATACCTTGCTAGTTTATTATAACTATTCAAACACTACCACAAAATTTGGAGGATTAAATATCTCTAAGAATAGAAAATGGGGAAATTATTTATTCCAAGGTTTATATCACCTCCCTAGTATTTTCTTCTGTGTTGAACCTCCCAATAAATTATATCATACACCCTTTAGTGGAGTTAGATTTTATATTGGTCAATGATTGGATATATTTATATGAAGACAACATAAACTGTTAGGAATTAAAGATCAGTCTTCACATCCTGAAGTATCCACCAATTCATTGCAAGTGTAATAAGGAAGATGAATCTACATTAGAATCATTATCTCATGTGTGGATATTAATTCTATATGAACATGCATGTATAGAGAAAATAATTTAGACAAAATAGATTATACTTCTTGAATATATAACCATCATGAGGGATTGCACTGATGTATTCCCTGATGAATTACAAGGTCTTACTCCTGATTGGGATCTAGAGTTCTCAATTGATCTTATTTTTGGATCCCTACCTATATCAAATAAACCATCTAGAATGGCCACGAAATAAATGGAAGAGCTAATGAAGTTGTTACATGAATATTTGGAGAAGGTTTTTATACGTCCTAGTGCTTCACCATGGGGTGAGACAATCCTTTTAATCAATTATAAGTATTGTTCATTGCCCCTTTTCATTGATTATCATCAGCTGAATAAAATCACAATCAAGAAATAGTATCCCATTCCATGGATAGATGAATTGATTGATTAGATTAATAGGCCTAGTTATTTTTATAGGGTGGTCCATCGGTCAGGATACCATTAATTAATAGTGGGGAAGGAATATATTATCAAGATTTCCTTTCGAATGAGTTGTGGACACTATGAGTTAATAGTGATTCCATTAGGACTCATTAATTCACTATAAATTTTAATGGATATAATGAATAGAGTATTTAGGTATTACCTTGACAAATGTTTATAGTCTTTATTGATGACATTCTGATATACTCCATGAAAAAGGAGGAATATGAAGAGCATTTGAATACTCTATTAAAGACTTTGAAAAGGGAAAAATATATGCAATTTTTAATAAATTCGAATTCTAGATGGAGGATGTATCATTTATTGGGAATGTAATCACCATCAAAGGGATATATGTAGACCCTTCTAAGACAAAGGCAATTGAGGAATTTCCAAGGGCAACATCTGTAATCTAGATCCACAACATTCTGGGTCTAGTCGGGTATTATCGATGATTTTTTATGAACTTTTAATGATTATAAAACCCAATGAACAAGTTTACATGGAAGGGAGTGAAACGTTTCTAGACTCAAGAATGTGAGGATAGCTTTAAGAATCTCAAAAGACGCTTATCGTTGTGCCAATACTCACACTCCCAATAAGTTGAGAACTCTTTATTGTTAGAAATGATAATTTAAAGAAGGGATTAGGACGTTAGATGATGTAAAATGATAAATTGATCACCTATACCTCAAGGAATCTGAAAAACCATGAGAAAAAACTATCATAAGAGTGATCTGGAGATGACTGTTGTGATCTTTGAGTTGAAAATCTGGCAACCTTATCACTATGGGGAGAAGTGTGAGATATATACTGATCACAAGATTCTCAAGTATATATTAATAAAGAAAGTGAATAATATGAATTTTTTAATATGGATAGGAAAATCAAGGACCATTACTGCTCAATCTTTTACCATCCAAGAAAAACAAATATGGTGGCAGATACCTTAAGTAGACTTGATCATGCATATTTATTATGGACGAGAATAGAAAAGAAGTAATATTATAATATTTGAAGAAGATAGATGTGGTAATCATTACAGAAGGAACATCATCAATCCATTCTCAAATTATTTATCAACCTTATGTAATGGAGAAAATAAAGGATGCTCAAATAAAATATGTGGAAATATAGAAAAGGGTGGAAGCTATAAAAATGGGAAATCTTTTTCATTCAAGATTTATTAGGAATGCATTATAAGACTTGGGACGAAATGATGTGTACCATATGATTGAAATACAATGAATGAGCTTTTTATTGACACACACAGCTCAACCTTCTCTATTCATATAGGGAGCACAATGATTTATCGAGATATATCAGAGAACTGTTGGTGCAATAATATAAAGTAAGAGATTGATGAATATACATCAATGTTCCTGGTATGATAAAAAAGAAGGATGAAAGAAAAAATTATAAGTTTATGATGAAACCACTACCCATACCAACATGGAAATGGGAAGAAATTGCCGTTGAAATTTTCACTGGACTTCCAATGACATCGAGAGGAAACAATGTTATATGGGTCATTGAGGATCATCTTATAAACACAGATCACTTTATCGCAATTTTATATGACTTCTCATTAGATCAACTTGAATATATATATATTTAAATGTGGAGGTAAGTATTCATGTATTAACACACTCTATTGTATCTAATAGGGATCCGAGATTAACTTCGATGTTCTGGAAAAGTCTCTAACATGCTCTATGCACTGAACTGAACATCAGTATGTCATGTCACCCTCAAACTGAGGGGCCATCTAGGTGAAATATTAATACACTAGAAGATATTTTGATGGCATGTTCAATGGAATTTTAAGGAGGACGGGATCATCATCTTCAATTGGTCAAATTATCCTACAATAGTTTCCACTACGGCATCTGAATGGAACCATATGAAGCCATTTATGGGAAATGGTGTTGAACCCTGGCATGTTGGGATGAATTTGGTGTGCGTAATCTGTTTAATGAAATTATGGGGAATGAGAAAACCATTCCGAACCATATCCAGGATGACCAAATTCGATAGAAGAGTTACACAGACAATCTTCAATGAGACCTTGAGTTCAAATTTGGAGACATGGTATTCCTCGGCAAATCTGCAAAGAGGAAGGTCACGAGGTTTTGGAAGAAAGGAAAGTTAAGTCTTTGGTACATCATCCACTTTGGGATTCTTGATAGTGTTTGAGTCGTGTCCTGTCGTCTCTACCTTATGAATACCATGTCTAAAGAACACAATGTCTTCTTTGTGTCCCTTTTAAGAAAGAACATACTAGATCCTTCACCTGTATTGTCTTCAGAGGTGGTATAGTTGGAGAATGATATTTTTCAAGGGATGCAGCCAGTGAAGTACTTGGATCATAGAGATAATTTTCTATATAACAAGAAAACACACCTTGTCAAATTTCAATGGCGGAACCATATGTACGAAGAGGAAACATGGGAACTGGAGGAGGTAATAAAGAAATTTATCTTCACCTATTTATTGGTTATAGTTAAAAACTAAATTTTGAGGGAAAATTTCACAAAGGGGGAGGAATGTAACGATCTGATGTTTAGTCAATGGAAATTCCCTTTATATAATTATTTCATAAAATTGTGTGAAATCACAACCCAATGAACAACTAATTACTATGTGACCTTCAAATATAATATTGTCACTTTTGTGATTTGAATTTTGAAAATATGACATATACTGTTTCGATCAGTAAGATGTTTGGATTCTGATAAGGCATACATAATTTATTTGTGAATACTAACTGATCCTTATGAATAGTCATGTTACCCTTATGAATAGTAATATGACTCGTTTGTATAGTAAATATGCTAAGTAAATATTAACCTTACAATTGAAAGTGTAAATTAAATTTATCCATCCTATAAAAGCCAATATAATAGTATTGGTATTGTTATAAGTCATTAATATTTAATTAATAATGTTTTCATAATTTAATAATTAAAAAAATAAAATGTATTTTCATAAAATTTATTATTAAATTATTGTTTTTATGTCTTATGATTATTGGTAACTTTTATGAGACCTTAGTTAATATATTAATGTATTGTAAAAATATATATAATTTTAAAATATGTATTTCTCAAGGAAATGATTATTTTTTTAAAAAAAATTAATTTCCCATATTTAAGAAATTCATTTTCATAAAATAGAGTTAATTTTTGATAATGCACATCAAAAAATGGGCAGGGAGATTTTTTGTATTTTTCTAAAATAATTGAATTTTAGATGAATAGTAAAATATGATAATTTACGATAAATGCTGAATCCTAAATTTCTGCATCAAGATTGATTCATGGATGATGTAAAAAAGCATTGGTTCGAACACACATAAACTTATTACTATTTTTTCACATTAATAAAAAAATACATGGTCTTGAGAAAAAATATTAAACTAATGATTAAAATAATGGGAACCCCTCTTCTCCTCCACTATAATTACCACCCCTCATTACATATTCTCGTCACCCCTCTTAAGCCATGGGCCTTGCCTACATTATACTAACATATCTCCCTAAGCCACTCTAAAACCTCTATCATCCCTTGGCTTCTTCATAAGACCAAATACTCTACACTAATGAGGTTCTCAAAGAAGTTATATTTAAGAGGTTACTCCACTTTTCATTTCATTTATTTTAATCCAGGCTCCTTTCATTATTTTTATTTAATCACCAACATTAATCCAAATTTTTTTGGTAAAACCAATAACATAAATTTACTGAAATAATGTTATGATAATGTATTAATTCATCATCATCTCTACTTTCCCCTCTTTTTTTACTATATATGAGAACACCATTTGAGATGTGTTAAATTATCACATTCATGGACGACGAGTTTCAATTTCTATTATTATTTTCAATTCTTCTCATGAAACCATTTTTATGGTAGAACCAGAATTTAATATATGTATTATATATATTTTATGGTTTTATAATCTTTTTTACAGATGATATTAATTTATAATGAAAATTGGGTTCGAAAAAAACTACCATGTCACCAAAGGGTTCTAGTTGAAGTTGTATGTAATGATACATCTTCACACCAAAAAAACAAATGAATTTTACAACAATGTAATCTTTTATATATTCACTAATAACATACAAATTCAATTTTGAAAAAACATTCTCACCCTACAAGTTTATCTTATCATGTATTTAAGTAAACCAATCATGAAAACCAAGGAAGCAAAACACACAAACAATGTAATGAAACCTCTTAACTCATCAAAAAAGGACATGAATGAACATAATAAGTTTATAATAAGTAAATTCCCTGAATAATAGATTTTTTAAATAATAATTATTGAATTTAGTTGGTTATCCAGTAAATTAAGGTCAAGTTACAAACATTGTCAAACTTACAGTAAGCAATTCTACCCGAACCTCCATTATTCCTTTGGGTTTATCTATCATTATTTTTATGTAAATAAAATATGCTTTTATTTTTATTAAAATATTCTAAATTTTGATTAAATTTTTAAAAATAATATATAAATATCCATTTATTATTCCATTTCTGTGAGGTTTAATTTTTTAATTGGTTCCCTCCTCAATTATTCCCGATAATCAAACTCATTTTAAAGAATATTCCCAAATTGTAACACAATTTCAAGTGTACTCTGTCATATATTTTAAGAAAAATTGGTTTTTATAAAATCAATATTTTTATAATGAAAACCATCTTGGTTATATTATGGTTTTATAGAAAATATTATTCCCTTTTCTATTTTAATATCTTATTATTATTTTCCATAAAACTGCACCAAACTGTTTTAATGTAAAAATTTCCCAAATACTCATCATAAATGTTGTCACTTCTATTTGACATAAAATACCATGATATATTCCTATTTCCATGTATTAATTCCCATGTATATTATAATTCAATTCTCACATGGAAACTTTTATGATACACCAATCTATTATGCTTAATGACATGATAATAATACCCTTTATTTCCATGAGAACCCTTATATTTATGTATGATTTATTAAATTTGATTATATATATTGAAAGAGTATTAATGAACATGTTATAATGGGTGTTCCCAAATAGGACTCTAATGCATTGGAGAAATTTGAGTCTCATGAGACACTATTTGCAACGGTCTTGGCGGTTATCCTTGACACTTGTTACGATCTCCAATGGTCTTGGTAGTTAACATTGATCTCTTCTTCTCTAGGTTCAATGTTACATAAATCGAGATAAATTCATGTCTTGGGATTTTTTAAAATTACTATGAATCACTGAATATATAATCCCATATTTATATGTAATGATCCAATATGATCCATTCTTTTTTTATTGTTATGTCATTCCTTCAAACCAATGTGCTAAATCATTATTCTTATGTTTATTCTCTTACTGGGATTTTATCCCATCCCTTTGTTCATGTTATCCCCAGGTAATCTTATGAATATGTATGATCACAATGTAAGTTAGTATATCTTTATAAATATTAAATAATTAAATGTATTATTTAGTCCCATGTTTTTTGATTTTTTTACATAGTCTTCCATGAATGTAGACTTCATGATACTTGGCTTGTAATATGATGTTTTATTATTATTAAAATCATGTAATGTTATGTGTAAAATGATATGTCACTAAAGATTTCATCTTTCAATGGAGTTGTAGAACCAACATATTTTTCTATTAAAAATATGAATTTGGATTTGGAGAGTGTTAGGAAAGATATAAAACTCAAGTTACCAGAACATGAGTAAATATGAAGTGATTCTTTAAAAAACATAATAATTTTCAAATAAAGAACTATAGTAGAACATGAAAAAAATTCAAGAAATACCTTACAACTAAGAGGTCATGATTTACATTATTTTTCCTCATTTGAAGTTAATTATTGGGAATATTTTTTCCCTATGGAGTGGAAATTGTTTAGTTACTAATGTTTATCCAATTAATTCCATTAAAATAATGATTGAATAAGAAGGAAACCCCATCACTGTCAATGGGTAGGGGATAAAAAGTTTAATGGGATCAACAAAATGAACTGGTGGAGGGGCTCGTACTTATCGAACCCACCCACTATTTTCTTCCATGAGGTTAGGTTGAGCCAACAACATTAAGAAAATGTAATTATCAGAGTAAAAATGAGATTTATTAGTTTTAAAATTTAAAATATTATGATAAATTAACCTCTTCATCTAATCCCTTGATCTTTAGTTAAATTTTCATTACACTTCTATGAGTTGTTTTATAAGACCACCATTCAAGAAGTCAACAGAAAGCTCCCAAAACTATTAATGGAATTGTGAAACATATCCATGTGTATAAGGAGTTCATTCATTCATTCTTTATTTTAATAACATTATACATGAGTTAGTTTTTTTAAACATGAATTTCTATTAGACATGTAAAATGGAAAACGTAATGCCCACGTTTTATTTTTTTTTCATTACTTGGGTTATCCAAGAGACATGAATTTCTTAGGTATCCTTTGATACCATGTATTAGATTTTAGTGATAGTGATATTTAATGAGTATGGTAGAGGATTGAATTATTAAATTTATGCACCGTTATTAAATTAAATGATCATTCTTTTAGTGCATATATTTATTCATGTAAATTAATTTCCCCTAACATTTTTTACACTTAAAATTTATAATGCTACATGAATTAAATTACTATGATCCTTTATTTGATGATTGATTTTCTCAAATCATATTTTCAATTACCAATAGTATTTATAGGCCAGTAATTCCTGTAACAACCCAATTTTTCAATAAAATATATATTTATTTTTATCTGTATTTTATTAATTCAATAGTATGTTTAATAATTTTTTTGTTAAATATTAAATTCTTTTAACGAAAATTTACGAAATGAATTTTGATTAAATAATACTTTTCTAAAATGTGAAATTATTATTAACAAATATATAAAGATATGTTTTAATAAAATAACTTATGAAATGATTTTTAAATGATTTATATAAATTAACACTTTAAATTATAAATTATGCTTTTTTAAAATATTTTTTATTTTATAAATGATATTTTTTAAAATGAAAATCATTATTATGTTCAATATATAAATATATGAATGAATTTGTTTTATTTTTGAACTTATCAATATTAATTCCATTAGAATAATATTATTTTAATTTTCTAAATAAATAGAATAAAAAAAGAATTATAAATGTAAGTATATTGATATATATTTAATGATGAAACAATGTGAAATAAATATATATATATATTAAAATAGGAAAAAATGAAAAATGAATAGTGAATGAATTTTCGGGTTAAGGGGAAACATGGACGTGCTCAGGGTTAGAGAAAACTGAATCCAGTGGATGTTGTCATTCTTGAGGGGCGAGCGCAATTCAGGGGCGGCGCAGAGGGATTCATCACTGAAGTTTCATCTTCGTCTTCGAGATTCTATCGTGGTGGATGAAATTAGACTAATTCATGGTTGGTTCATCTTCTAATGCGAGGCCGAGACCAAGAAATGTCAAATGTATTGTTGGAGGAGCTCAAAGTTGAAAAAGAACCTAGATCTGGAACTGATATCGAGTATGTTAGATGATATTTCGAGTAACGGTTATGGTTCAATATTTCTTTTATCTTGGTTTTGTGGTCCAAATCATGGGTATAGATCACGAATTTTTTATGTCGGTGTTATTTCATTTTTTTCGTAATCCGAATCTATTTTCTAGTTTTTTTAGTGTATTAATTTCCATACTTTTCAACAATCATCCACTTGCTTCTTCCATAAATGTTTGATGCCCCTATCAGTGATTAATTTATTAATTTTGGTATCATTATTTATCTTGATTTTGATCTTTCTTTAATCATTTGATATGCATTTATAATTCATGTCAACTATTCTATTTTGTAATTTTTGGTATGCGGTTGGAGATCAATTACATAATAGATAAGTGAGATGTAAACATCTAAATTAAAGTCATTTTTATTAAATTCACAATTGGGATTGGATTTGTTAACTGAATCATCTATTTGAATTTTTTTGGATGTAATTTGTCAAACTACAAGTTGATAACAATTAATATAATATTCTAAATACACAGTAACACAGTGTATAAATAAGTATCTCAGTTGGGATGAATGTGCACTCTAATTTTCATTTTTCTCTATTGTTGATTTTTGTGAAAAGAGAGCTGGAAATGAAGGAACCTTTTTTCCACTTCTATTTTCCAATTCTAATGTAGTGTTTGATGTTTTTCACATCCTTATTAGGTATATGCTCCACTTGGGTAAATATTATGCTTCAAAAATATTAAAGGTAAGGGATAAATATTTAGTTTCTTATTTTTAAATATTGTTTTGGTAAGGTAATTTAGTTTTATAATAAAATTTTACTTCCGATCATTCAATTTGATTGGAATTTCAATTGTGTTAAAATTATTTTTCCAAGTGTGTTTAATTGAAAAATACTACATATATGAAATTTGATATTAAATTATTAGTGGGTAAAGGATTACATTTATTTAAATTATATTTACACCCATATCAATCTATAGATTGATTTTTTTAAAAGAAATTATATTTGCTATAATATTTTCATATATATATATATATATATATGTCTTTTGGTAAAGGGTAAATATTTCAAATTACTATGTAATTTAATATCTTATTCTGGTAAGATATTACTTATTACCTAAATGATCATTAATTTCATAGATGATTTTGATGGAGTTTTTCTCTATTGGTCATCATGTTCTTTTGAATTTATTTAATTTTGTGCAAGGGAATCAATTATTATTACTTATAAAAACTTACGAGTATTCGTTTTTTGAAATTAATATTATGGTATAGTTTTTTTAATTAGTTTAATAATAAATTATTTTTATTTTGTGGTTTTGGTTATAGATTCATTATTTATGTTCAAATATGATTCTGAATTAATATGTGTTCATTAGAATCTATTTAATTTCAAGTAAGGGAATGGTACTTTTAATTATTGTTTCTTTAAATCCATATAACGATATTCATTTTATTTATCATTTGAAATTTTGTTTTCATGGGTAATATATCTTTTTAAATATTATTACTATGTTATAAATATATTTATTGTTAAGTATTACTCAAATTTATCAAAAGGATGGGATTTCATTTTGATTCTAATTGAGTTAATGTTCTCAATAAATTTTAATTAGGAAGAAAATTATGTAATCTTTTAATTCAAAATCCAACATTTTTTTATTTTTGAATTTATCATTTCAAGATAATAATATATATATATATATATCTACATATATATTTATACATGCATGATGTTCAAGTATATAGTTGTTTTAAACAAATTATTAACTAATTATTAATTCACATATGAATTTATAAATTAATAATGTCATAATTTTATCATGTGAATGAGATATAAAAGTCAATATTATTACCATACATCAATTATTTTTTTATTAAGTCATTTATTCATTAATATATATATTTACTTAATGTTACATTAAACTAAAGTTCATATAAAAGGATGATTGTATTTTGTAAAGAAATGTTGTTTTAATGATTTTTTTGTGTGCCACATAATTATCTATTACTAATGATTTAATTAAAGAAGACAAAATTATATGTTCCCTATTTTTATTAATTTATAACTTCATTAAAACATTCAACCAATATGTATTTGAAATATCAAGTGTGTGGATGTTGATTAAACTTCCATGTGATTATGCAATGTCTTGTAACCGGATTGTTGGTTATGCCATGTTGAATATGTAATTTTCAGTAAAGATTAGATTTTATATATTTACATCAAAATAAAATTGTAAATGTTTGTTCCTAGAATGATTATAATTAAAACACTAGTGAAAATTATATTTATATAAAGAAAGATAAGACAAGAATGTTTTATAAAAACTCGAACTAAAAAATTCTAAATACGATAGGGAGTTTCATAGTGAATCCATACCTCAAGTGGGTAGGCCCATGATAGCCTTCAATGTTTTGAGCATCCTCTGTTGATTTGTTTTTAAGAGCCTGTTTAATATTTACAATCAAATCACATTATTAATTTAAAATAGTTTTCAATGTATAATAATTTTTCAAAGCATTATTTTAAAAATGTATTTCTAGTTGAACATTTCAAATGTATTATCAAAGTGATATTTTTAAAATGGATTTATCAAAGGTTTTTAAAACACCATACTAGGAAATTGAATGATCGCCCTTTTTTAAAATGAATTTTTAGAGGTATCTTAAGAGATTATCAGAGATATATTCGCTTTTGGAGTTAGCACAAAGAAACGTAGTAGAGAGTTGTTTAATTTTTGTCTCAACTCTGATAAATGTAATGTTTTGTCAAATTCTCCAGATCCTAGATAGTTAAAAGGTCTTCTTTTGTATAAAGTGTTATATAATTGTCCAGTTTATTTTATAAAAAAAAGTAAACATCATTTTTCAACAACTGAGTCCGGAAGAGCGGGCTCATGGAGTTATACTTGGTATTAGAGTAATGTTCTATAAATATTTTTAGATTAGATTTTTTCATTTGAGGAAAATACAATATACACTATTGATTTTTTTTGGATAGTTAAGTCCCCATAGATATTCTTTAATTCTGAATATGGAAATTCAGAATTTTTTAATGTCCAAACAATGAATTGTGAGGGCACAATTCATTTAAGGATGGGAGAATGTAACACCCCAAGTTATAAATAAAAGATTTTTTTATTTATATTAGTATTTTATTAATACATTAATATGTTTAAAAAATTTGTTAATAAATATAAAATTATTATAACGATAGTTTATGAAATGAATTTTAATTAAATTATACCTTTCTAAAATGTCAAATTATTAATAATAAATATAGAAAGATATGTTTCAATAAAATTACTAATGAAATTATTTTTAAATGATGTAAATAAATTGACTCTTTAAATTATAAATGATGCTTCTAAAAAATATGTTATATTTTATAAATGGAATTTTCTTAAATGAAAATCCATATTATGTTCAATATATAGATATATATATTAATTTGTTTTATTTTTGATATTATGAATATTAATTCCATTTTAATATTATTAATTTAATTTTTAGATTAAATAGAATAAAAAAATATAAATGTAAGTATATAGATATATATTTAACTTTGAAATAATTATATATATATATATATATATTAAAATAAGAAATAATTGAAAACTGAATAGTGAATGAATTTTCTGGTTAAGGGGAAACCAGGAGGTGCTTAGGGTTAAGAAAACGGAATCCAATGGATGATGTTGTTGATGAGATGTGAGTGTGATTCAGGTCTGGTGTCAATTTCTTCTTCACAGAAGGTTCATCTACCTCATTGGGAGTCAAACACGGTGGATGAAATCAGAATGATTCATGGCTGGTTCATCTTTTGATGCAATATGAGACCAATCATGGTCGAATGCAGAATTAGAGGAGCTCGAAGCTAAAAAAGAACCTGGATATAGATCTGATATCAAGTGTGTAAGAATAGATTTATAGTGAAGGTTAGGGTTTGACCTTTCGTTTATCTTGGTTTTGTGGTACAAATCATAGGTATAGATCACGAATCTTTCATATTGGTGTTATTTTATTTTATTTTGTCTTTCGAATCGGTTATTTAGATTTTATTTTGGTGAATTAATTTCCATACTTCTTAAAAATAATCCAATTTCTTCTTCCATCAATGTTTGATGTCCCTATTGGTGTTTAATTTATTAATTTTTGCATCATTCATTGTCTCTATTTTGATCATTCTTTAATAGGTTGATATGCATATATCATTCTTGTCAATAGTTCTGTATTGGATGTTTTGGTATGCGGTTGTGGATCAATTACATAATAGTGAAGTGATATATAATCATCTAAATTAAATTCATTTTTATTCTATTCAATATTGGGATCATATTTTTTAATTCAATCATTTGTTTGAATTTTTGTTTTGGGATGAATTTGTCAAACTGCAAGTTGTTAACAATTAATATAATATTTTAAATACACAGTAACCTAGTGTATAAAATAGTATCTAAGTTGGGATAAATATGAACTCTTCTTTTCATTTTTTGTCTATTGTTTCTACGTGTGAAAAGAGAGCTGGCAAGGCAGGACCCTTTTATTTCCACTTCTCTTTTCGAATTCTAAAGTAGTGTTTGATGATTTTCACATATTACTTGGGTATTTGGGCCCCTTGGGTCAATATTATGCTACAAAAACAATAGTGGTAAGGGAGAAATTTTTACTGTTATGTTTTGAAATATAATTTATGAAAGGTGATTTAGTTTTATATAAAAATTATTTCAATTAATCCTATTTGATTAGAATTTCAATTGTGTTAAAATTTTTCTACCAAGTGAGTTTAATTGAAAAATATTAAATATTTTTAATTTTATCTTAAATTCTATGTGGTTAATGTATTTCATTTATTTAAATTATATTTCTACCCTTCTCATGCATAGGGTTTATTTTTTTTAAACGAATTATATTTGTTTTAATAATTTCATATATATATATATATATATGTGTGACTTTAAGAAAAGGATGAATATTTCAAATACATATTTAATTTAATATCTTATTCTTGTAAGATATTACTTATTACCTAAATGATCTTTAATTTTATAGATAATTTTGATGGAGTTTTTCTCCATTGGTCATCAGGTTCTTATGAATTTATTTACTTTTGTATAAGGGAATAAATTATTATTACTTATAAACACTTATGAGTCATCATTTATTGAAACTAATTTTGTGGTATAGTTTGTTTAATTAGTTTCAAAATATATGATTTTTATTTTTTGGTTTTGGTTATAGATTCATTATTTATGTTTAAATTTGATTCTAATGGAATTTTTGTTCATTAGAATATATTTAATTTTTAGTAAGGGAATTGTACTTTTAATTAGTGTTTCTTTAAATCTATATAATGATATTAAATTTATTTATCATTTGAAATTTTATTTTCATGGGTATCCTTCTCTTTAAATATTATTATTATGTTATATATATATTTATTGTTAAGTGTTGCTCAAATATATCAAAAGTTTGGGTTTTCATTTGGATTCTAATTGAGTTTATGTTCTCAACAAATTTAGAAAAGGAAGAAAATTACATAATCTCTTAATTCCAAATCGAACATTTTTTTATTATTGAATTCATCACTACAATATAATAATATATATATATATATATATACATATATATATATATATACTTTCATGATGTTCAAGTATATAATTTTTTTGAATAAATTATTAACAAAGTATTAATTCACATATGAAGTTATAAATTAACAATGTCATAATTTTATCATGTGCATGAGATATAAAAGTCAGAATTATAAACAGAAATTTATGATTTTGGTATCATGACATTTATACATTAATATATATATATATATTTACTTAATGTTTCTTTAAACTTATGTATATATTAAAGGTTGATTTTATTTTTTAAAGAAATGTTGTTTTAATTATTTTTGTGCATGCCACATTATTATCTATTACTAATGATTAAATTGAAGAAGAAAAAATTATATGTTCACTATTATAATTAGTTTATACCTTCATAAAATAAATTCAACCAATATGACTTTAACATATCAAATGTTTGGATGTTGATTATACTTCCATGGGATTATGAAAAGTCATGTTTCTGGATTTTTTGTCATGCCAAGTTGAATATGTAATTTTTAGTAAAGATTATCTTTTATATATTTATATATAAATAAAAATGGACATGTTTTTTCGAAGTGTGATTATAATTATATTTTCTAATATAAAACACCAGTGAAAATCATATCTATATAAAAGAAGCAAGGACAAATATATTTTATAAAAACGGGTACTCAAACATAGTAAATACAATATGGAATTTGATAGTGGATCCATCCCTCAAGTGGGTAGGACTAAGATAGCCTTCATTGTTTCAAGTGGCCTCAGTTGTTTTGTTTTTAAGATCTTGATTAATATTTTAAATCGAGTGGCTGGATTAATTTAAAAGTGTTTTTGAAGAAAAATTAATTTTCAAAGAATTATTTTACAAATGTATTTCTAGTTGAACATTTCAAATTTATTATCAAAGTTATATTTTTATGGGGGATTTATAAAAGGATTTCAAAACACCTTACTGGGTAATTAAATTCTCACCATTTTTGAAAAATGATTTTCCACAGGTATCTTTGGAGATTATCAAAGATGTCATTACTTTTGGAGTTAGCGCGCGCAGAAGCATAGTGGACAACTATTTTAATTTTGTTCTAACTCTGATAAATGTATTGTTTTTTCTAATCCTCCAGAACCTAGACTGGTAAAAGGTCCACTTTTTTATAAAGTGTTTTGTAATTTTAAAGTTTATTTTATAAGAAAAATTACACAACATTTTTCAAGCACCGAGTCTGAAAGAACAGGCTCGGGGTGTTATAATTTATATTATATCTCATTCATATTTCATGAGTAATATTGCGGCATGCCACCTACTATAACATTCCATAATACAAATAAAATCATTGTGTGTGAAAAAACACATTTGAATTAATTGTTGTATTTTTATTGATAATAATTTTTCTAGAAATATAACTTTTATATTAATTTTTTTTATCCCATAGATACAATTATTGGTCGTGTTAGGAATTATTCATATTTTAAGCCACTTTTTTCCATTAATACTCTCATATAATTATTTTTCATAATATTTTAAACATGATGTTTGGGGGGTGATGGAATTCCTTGTGATAAGGATAAAATACTTTATAAGGAAAAGTGAGCGGGGGATAATGTGGATATTGAGAAAGTTCGTTGATTCATTCAGTATACTATATTGATTTTCCTCTTAAAATAAAACAAATAATGATAAAAAAGTAAAAATATATCGTAACTTGTAAGAATAACAAATTACCATTACTAGAATGATGATATTTATCATATGTGTTTATGTTGTGGAACTGAGATTCTTTCTAGGAATAAAATTCTGAAAACAAATCTAGAAAAGAAGATTGAAAAAATGTAAAATTAAAAACATTCAAAGGGATAAAAATTTATTCATTATGCCTTTATTAGTCATGACATTACATTATTTATGGGAAGTGGGTGTTCTCATAATTTCAAGGGGTGTAATTTATTAAACTTTTACTATTGATACAATGATTTATACTTTATAGATAAAAATCCACCTATGAGAATTAAATTTTTAACATAAAATCCTACCATCATTAAACTTCAGAGTAATTTCAACCCTGATTGAAAATCTGTCATAATTTTATGTAAATTTTTTTCATTATGAGGATGAGAAAGTGGTTCGTTTTCAAGCCTATGGATATAGTTAATGTTCTCATGATATGGATTTCAATATAATGAATTTATATAATGAGATATTAGTGGAAACCCCAAAAGTGAGTTTGATCATGATATGACATGTTTAATAACATTAAATTGAGGATCTTTAATGAAGGAAATGATATGTTTCAACTATTCCAAAATGGATATTGTAAAATGATTGTGTTGATTGATCTTTTGAAAAATTAGAACATTAATTGATATTTTATGTGGAATTTGAGAATTAGTTCACCATATAAAATTTTTCAATTTTATTTTATTGAGATTCATAAATTGGAATCATTGGTTTTGTCTGAAAATTCAATTATGATATTTTACAATTGAGGTCAAGAATAGTTCTCGTATCACGGGTATTCGGTAATCTTATTTTTTCATGAAATTGTTTACAGAAATTATATTTTTTTTCAATTGATTATAATGATTATTTGGAATAATATAAATTTTTATTAAAAATAAAGGAAACAATATATATATTTAATTATAATTAATTCAACTGTGTGTTTTTAATATTTTATTTACCATTAGAATGTTATGGAATTATACTAAGAAATTTTTTATCTTCATTAAGAAAAAAATAGTCTAGGATCAGTTATCCCTCAATCGATGGAATGTTAGCCACTTAGCCATCCCCTAAGGGTATGGCCAATCAAGAAATCCTTGAGATATCAAATACAATAGATCCGTTGTGATAACTGGAGAGGATACTATGTGTAAGTGGTACAAATAAGGCATGGGCTATACAAGGTCAGTGAAACCTATTTTATGTGTGTGTAAAGGTGTACTGGGATCCCATCCTTGGAGTAGGATTGCAAGATGGGGATGGCACATTATTAATTATAAATTATCACAAAAATTGGTTTCATTTATAATGAGGGTATAGAATATCATAGATACTATTCATAAAAATAAATACATTGTTGTTATTATTTAGACATGCAACCCCCTACCTATTGACATTTCACATGTTGCACCTCCACCACCTCGACACCCACTGCCTCCCCCGTCTTTAATCCTCACCACCTATAAACACTAGAATCCGCCATTACCCCCACAAATCAAGATCAATATCAATAAGATGTCAACTATAAATTCTTAAAACCCCTATAAATGAACTTTCAGGCCTCTATCGACCTATATGAACCACTTTTAGAGAGTAATGAAACTTGGATTCCTACTAGTGCTTCCTCCAGCCACTATGAAGGAGGAATCGATTGATTATGACCTCAACGTCACTGGTCACTACTCAACCTATACCTCCACTACCTAAAATGGCCGAGAAACTCTATGGTATCAATCTATGAATTTCAAAATTATTCTTTACTTTCAGGGGATTTAATTAATTACAAATACACATTTGAAATGACAATTTTGTTGTGGCTTCTCCATGAATAGAGTATGTACTCGCTATGAAGAAATGGAGTTCATTTCTAGATGTACTACAATACTTGATGTATGAATGTATATTCTATTTATTCATCCATTACATGATGAAAATGGTAGGATACTATTCCAGTGTGGTTGACAAAGAGATGTTGTTGTGTGCATTTTTTTCCATGGTAAAGTAGTGATCTACCATTGAGATAATGGTAGATGAGATCTTACATTGAATAAATGGTAAATAAAATCTACCATTTATATAATGGTATATGTGATCTACCATTTAGTCAATGGTAGATATAGAGGAAACACCCCATTTAAGATGCAATATTTCATTCTACTAAAGAGGAAACTGATGTCGTGGATGCAATGAATGAGTAACCCAGCATACTGGAACTATTGTGGGTAGTAAAAGTTGATAAAAAGTGTTACCATTGGTGTGGAAGAGTGAATAATCATGAGTGAAGTACTATTGAAGGTGAATGTATGATACTAATGTTGTAATGGGTGTAGATTCCAAATAGAATATTTTTCTACTGGAATTGTGGAATACAAGTCAATGCTGAAATATGGAAACATAGGATATTCCATTATATTTTATAGGAAAAATATTTATGAGATATATCCAGACATTGACCCAAGAAAAATGATATTTTTTGAGAGAGATAGAGGGGACTAGTAATTCTATAAACAAAATATTATAGACCATAGAAAGGGAATCAAAGAGTTAGAGATTAGGAGAACCACCACCACTACTACTTGTATAATATTTGGATGATTTTACTTTTTATTGGTTTTATTATAAATTATGCCCCTTCAATCTCCATTCTTCTTATTTTATGAAAGGATAAGAACATTAAAATTGGTGGGTGAGAATAGGTGAATGGAATTTGTAAAACAGTAGTCTAATGATGTTTCTTTAAATATATTGATCTTCTATCTTTATTAAGATGTTTTAATGTGTAATTTCTATAATTTTGATATGAATATGATTGAGATTGTATTTAATTATGGATTTTAGTATTTAATTGATTAAATAAAGCATTTTTACCTCTTCTTATATTTGTATGACACATATTGGTTAATAAAAAGTCAAGTTGGGGATGTTTTATGTGTTTAACAAGCACAAGAAGAGGTATTAGTGGTCTGAATTGGATTATTGGGAAATTTAATACTAGATTTGGTATTACATAATGAATTCAAAGAATATTTGTTTATTATTTCACACACTCAAGAGAGGATTGTCCATGAAAGGAAATTTTTATGATTATTCTCACCAAACATAAAAATTGAACAATGGAAAAATGAAAAAAACAATTGATTGTATTTTCATTTTATCAATCAATAAAAAGATTAATTTTTAAAATTAATATAAAAATATTACAAATAGGAAAGACATTCTAGAACAATAATCACTTTTCACTATTAATTATAATTCTCAAAACATCATATTCTCTATTTAGTAGTCATAATACTTTTATTATATAATTTTTCACCATGATAGTAATATTTAAGAAATTATCCTTAGATAAATATTTGGTTTTATACTAATAATACATTTCACAAGGAAAATAAAATATCTTTTTCCACATCCCATGAAATGATCATGTCAATCAGTTAGGGTAAAAATAGGAGATATTAATCGATGATCACATGAAAGTGTAAGATAATCATAAGGGTATTAGAATATGATGATACCTAATCTGTCAAATAACATTTATCATGAATCCTATAATAAGGTTTCTTCATTCAATATAAAAATGGCATAATAGTTTGGAATCATAAATAATCAATCATGAACCATGAGAATGTATCATACTAAAAGGAAAACGTTTTTTACCTAAAAATAATCATATTAAATCATTTACTTAGTCAATGATCATTACCTTGGTTACCATAGAAGACTGAGTTAACTCTTTATTTTCTCATTTCATTAGTCACGATTCACTCCAAAGACTATCATATTGGATAGATCCACTAACTGATCTGGGTTCCCACCTCATTACATTATGTATTTTATCAAGAGATATCCACAATAATAATATTCATTAGAGTGAAATATAACTTAAGATGCAGCCATCTGTTAATGAAAAAAATACATATGTGCATTACAAGATCATAAAATTTTTATCATATTTTTATTTTATAACCCGTGGAAAGGAAATTTGTTTAATATATATCACATCATCATAATCATAAACCATCATGATAACTAATACGGATGGTGTAATTGGATCTAATAATAACTAAATAATATGTATCATCAAAGGATGTTATCATAGTTGAAATATGCGTTCAAAAGATCATTTGAATAATTCTTGCGGAAAATAACATTTTTATGTTTAAATAGGACATTTAAAAACTTGTATTTCACAAAACAAATATGGACAATATTTTCAATCAAAGTAACCATGGATATTTAAAAAGTATCCTTAAAATCATTTAACAATAATCAATAAAAGAAATTCCACTAATGTGTTGTATGTTAAGAAAAGGTACAATTTATGTTTTTATAAAAAGTAATAGGGACTTTATTCAAACGATGATAAGAATATTCTATATAAATTTTTTAAAAGAAGGACAAATATTAGAGAAAATGATTTTAAAAAATAATTGAAGAATAGTTAAAAAATATTAATATATTTTTAATGAAAAAATTAACATGGAAGAAAATGATTCTTGATTAAATAATAAAACATGAAAGGTTTTACTTAAATAAATTCTATTGGTATCTTGAGAACATAAAGAGGGTAAAATTAATGAAAAAATGTAATAAAAAACTTTATATATTATAATTAAAAAATAATATTTGGGAGATAAAATCATATAATTTCATAATTGGAAATTTAAGAATAAATAATCCAAGTAGAAAATGAGAATGTATTATCAAACCAGTACATCATGTTTAACATCATTTTTAGGTGATATAACCTATGTATAATAAAATTAAATTTATTATAATTATATTATATTATAATATATATATATATAATATCATAAATGATTCACTTGTAACATTATAATTACAATTTAATAAAAATTCTTTATTAATGTTTATGAATCTAGATGTTATCTATTTTGTTTTTACTCAATGATTCCATTCATAAGTTCTTGTACTGTTACATTAATCATGGTTCCATCATCTATAGAAATTTAATCCTGAAATAAAAATAATATATATTCAAAATATATATGTATTTATTCTTCCATAAAAGATATATTTATAAAAATGAATTTCACCATTCATTGAGACGATAGTTTGTATATAAGCATAAACATTATTTCAGTTTTCTAAAACATATAAAAATAATTCTAAATACTATTTTATATTTATAGACCCATAATTTAATCATAAATATCATATATATACATTAAATCTATCATAACAACAAACCATTAATGATGATGATGGAAAATTAATTTTACCTCCACATTGAGGTGGTAGTCCACACATACGTACGAGCAATACATTCATTTATAGTTAGTTAAGATATATGGTGTATAATAGTGGTTAGTTAATAATAATAAAATTTAATTATTATTAGGAAATATAATTTATTAATTTTTGATTAATATCACAAATTTAAAGTAGGTATTATAAGAAATAAAATCAAAGAGGTCGGGTAAAATGATTACCTCTTCTTCGATGGACCACCTTTCGAACCCTACCTACGACCCTTGGAATGTAATTTTAAGAAAATAAACACCTCTAATCAATGGGTACAAAATTTTAGAATATAATTGTTTACTATTTTATTGATATTGTTTTCTTATGAATGTGTATAGAAAATAAGATAAGAGGTGACATTTTAGAAGTGTTGGGGGACAAACCTTTAATATTTCAAATGAATAAAACATTATTAAGTCATTTTCATGAATAAGATCCCCATAATAAATTAAAATTAAATAATAAGGTTACATGATAAAAAATATCATTGTTAAATAATAACTATGTTTATAAATTATGTCCTTATAAATCAGTTGTAACATTTGTTAACTAGATTTACCCTTTTATTATTGTGAATTTTTATAATGTTTTGACATTCATTAAGAACTAAAATTAAGATTAATTTATTACATAATATTGATTAATATAATTGAAAATATATAATCTATTTTACAAGAATAAATTTCTCTCGATGGACATAATTAATTTTTAAATTAACCCACAAAACGCGTTGAAAACAGTTTTCAAGAAAAACCATTTTTTAAGTATAAAAATGAATGTATAATTAAATTATTAATAATGATTATAAAAATGGAATAAATTGTATTTTTTTTAAATTTAATGTAACCAATAAAATTTTAAATTAAATTTTAAAAAATGGTACCACTTAAATTCTTGAATAGAAACAATGTTTTCAATAAAATAGTTACTTTTAAACTATTCACTGGAAAATTAAACATTTTATGAAATTTTGATATGTTAATTTAAAAAATGACATCATTTTTTTAAATATGGGTTTGAAAAATTTTGTTAAATAATCATAACAAGCATTCAAAAATTTAAAAAAAAATCATTTTTGAATAGGGAATATTTTTTTATAATAGAAATCAATTTATTGAAAACTAAGTAATTTTTTATTATATATTAATAAATACATTTCCATCACATAAAACCCCAAACCATATTTCTCATAGTGTTTTTATTCTATTCACACGACCAATTTAATATCTCGTTAAGAAATTAAAAGACTTTGTTATTATTATTAAATAACAAATCAAAGATTCTTTAAACTCAATGTTGTATGTAAAGTAAGCTATCAAAAATATTATTTAAAAATAAATACATATAATATCATGTTGTGTGAAATTTGATCCTCATTAAAATGAAATTTCCCCTTGAAATTTTATCACTCTAATGAGAAAGATGTTATGTTTGATTCCTCACATCCTCATGTTCCAATATAGCTTTTTTAAATTCTTGATTCTTCCAAAGAACATTAACAATTAGAGTAATCTTATTCTACAGTACATTATCTCTATTATATATTTTTTATACCAATTAGTTTTATAGGAAATACCATTTTATAGTAGTACAAACATAGATTTTAGTACATGTGAAGGATCGAGATTGTACTTCTTCATGAGAGATACTTGGAACACCTCTTGAACTTAAATAGGGTTCAGGAGAATTGGGATGTGATAAAAACCCATCCTTACATGATCAATAATATAAAAGTGGACAATATAAATAGAGATAAAATATCCATTATATTTAAATTTTACAAACCACATCCATTGATAAATTTTCATGGATACCTTCTCGCAAACAATTAATTCTAGATTTCCCTTATTATTTTTATCTTAACATTTCTGTCAACTATAAGCTTCTTTTATGTGTTTCTCAATAGATCTGAGTGTATCCTCCATTTTATCAGTTATCTAACTCCCAATACTTTTCTTTATTCAACCTCATCTGGCCACATCGGAGTTCACCAATTCCTTCTATAGTGGGCTTCATTAGGATCTATCTGAATGCTAAAGTGAAAGATATTATTATAAGACAATTAGACATAGGGAAAGTGTTTATCCAACTCCCATTTGAAATATATAGAAAATGATATTAACGTATCCTATAGGGTTAGAATTTTACTCTTAGGCTAACCATATATATGATGATTATAATTAGTATTGGAACAACACTTCGTGTCTCAGTATTGATAATTAGTTCAACAAAAACATTAAGGTAAACCTTATATCTGAATCAGATACAATATAATATAATACTCCAAAAAAAATAACCACTAAAATATTGTATATTCTAGTAATATTTTCAATATATATACCCTGTATGATAGTAATAAAGTGTACTAACTTCATATGGTGATCGATTACAACCAAAATTTCAGGATTTTGTTTAGATGTTTTGGGGAGTCCAACATCAAAATCTATGGGGATACAATCCCATTTAAATTATTGTATTGGTAAAGATTGTAACATCCCCATAGATTTATATATCTCATCCTTAACATACCAATATAGAAATAATATAGATACATAATTTACAATATGTATTTTCAATTTATCCAACCATAAAAACTACTTCACATCACTATATATCATCAAAATTCCAGGATGAATATAGAATAATGAGTTATGGGATTCATCTAGTCACTCAATTAAGTATAGTATTGGAAGAATATATATGTGTTCCGTGAAGAATATCCTTGTATCATAGTCATGTTTGAAATATATATCATTTTTCACTTCTTCTTCGGATTTATATCTTATTTCTATGCCACTTTAAACTTCACATCGATAGATGGTTGAAAACACATTTGAGCAAGACATGATTTCTTTGATTACATCAAAATTTATAGATCCATCCAATAAAAATCCTACAATATTAGATCATTTTCAACCATCATAATAGATAATATAACACGATCTTTTAAAATAAGAGCACCAACCACATTATTCACCTTCCCAATGTGAAAATTTATTGGGTAGTTCTAATGATTAATGAAAACAAAGAATGTTCTATTATTCATACTCAACTATTTTTGGGTGAATATATACTTTATGCTTTTATGATTATTATATATTTCACACATATCCCTAAAAAGATAACACCTTGATATCATTAAGTAAAAATTCCCACATCTATCTCTAAATCATGGGCCAAGTATTTTTTTATCTTGATCCTTCAATTTGCATGAGGTAGTAGTTATCACAAAGTCATCTTCCATGAGGAATAATCCCAGTCCTTTATTTGATGAGTATCTAAAAATAAAAATAAAACTTATCAAATTTAGGGTGGTTTGATAACAAGTATACTAGAAAACAATATTTTTATATTCTTAAAATTTACTCACATTCATCTATACAAATTAACATTGCTCCCTTCCGAGTTAACATGGAGAGTGGATTTGATAGTCATGATATATTATCAAAAAATTATTGATAATAAAAACTAAAAACAAGAAAAATAGATATCCTAGTCACATTGATTGGTTTTAGACAAAATTTAATAACTTTTTTATTTTACGGAACCACTAATATACACTCTCTTCATATTATAAAAATCAAAATGAAACATTCTTTATCCAAAATTCGAACTTGGTAAATTTTTTATATAGATTATTCATCCAATGGATCTTCATTAAAATCCTGATGTGATCTTCATTCTCTTTTTTACTCTTCGAATTTTTAAGAATATAATATTAATGACTACCATTAACTGATCTAGTTTATATATAATGACTTTTTAAATTAATTTCATAATTACAATGGGGGAAATAGTAAGACCAAAATGAATCACATTAAATTCAGTTCCTATAACTCATTAATTTTTTTTTGTGTATTTAATTTTAAAACATAGCTGATAATATATGTGTTGATGATAAATCTTGGAAAACTATTGATACCCTCATAATTGATTGAAAAAATCAATAATATAGGGTAAATTATTCTTATTCATGATTTGGATCATGTTCAGTTCATCAAAATCGATTCAGATTCTCATTGGTCCATCATTATTTATAACAAATAGAACATGTTCACACAATGGTGACACACATAGCCAAATAAATCCATTATCAAGATTATATAGGAGTTTCATTTTCAATTCCCGCTACTAAAATGGATCTATTCTATATAGATTAATTGAAATAGGTGTAACACCAAGTATATTTTCTACTAAAATATCAACTTCATGATTCATAGGAAAATTAATAAACTATTCCCAAAAGACACTATTAAGGTTACACCCCTTGTATTTACAAATAAATTTAATATATAATGTAATTAACACAATACTAAGCCTCTTTGAAACAAAACTTTTTTAATTTAATTATTCAATCAAGAGAGTTATAACCTAGCCATTAATTGTTCAACTCTATGAATTGAATTTTAAAAAATAGACATACATGATTGCGACAAGTGCGATATTTAGAGTCTAATAGGATCAAAATAATTTTTTTAGTGAATAGTAACATGACACTTTTGAATTGTATTGTTACCCTTATGAATAGTAATATGACCCCTATGAATAGTAAACCAGCCATATGAATAGTAAAATCACCCATGAGAGTAGAATTTAAATTTATTCATCTTTCAAATTAATGTATAATATAATTATAGCATAGTATAAGTAAATTACTGTTTTAGAAATTATTAATTATTATTAGTTTTGTTCTAATACATAAATGTTTATTTAATATTTTATAATTAATATAATTATTAAAAATAAAATTAATTTCCATAAAATAGAATACCAAGATAATATTTTTATGTCTTGCGATATTATGTTAATTTTATGAGACTTTAGTTAATTTTCAAAAGTTTTATAAAATCAGTTATATATTTAAAATATGTATTTTTTATTAAATAATGGTTTTAATTAAAAACATAAATTATCATATTTAAATAAAAAAATCATCAAATTGAGTTCATTTTTGAATTCTAAACATCATAAAATAGTTATGGTGAATTTTCTAGATTTTTCTAAAATACGAAAAAAATTTGTTAATAGTAAAATACTATAATTTAGGAAAAGTGATAAATACATGATTATTGTGTCATACGTAATCTTTGGATGATGTAATAACTATTGGTTCTAACTCACATGAAATTATTACTGAATTGTTTCACATGAATCAACACCATTACTTATCGTGAGAAAAATAATAAAATAATTAATAAAATAATAAGAAATAAACTCTCTCCTCCACTACAAATACCACCCCCACCACCCATTATTCTCACACCTTTAATCAATTAGGGTTGTCAAACTTATTCCCAAATCATAATACCTATTATCTATCCAATATATATGAGCTCTTGGTATTACCACAAGACCAAAACCGATCACCTTAATGAGGTTCTCAAGGAGAAGTATTCAAGAGGTAAAACCCTCTTCATTATTTCCTTTTAATTTCTTTTCATGGTATTTTCTATTATTATTATATCCTAATTTCTTATATCCAAATGATAAAGATAAATAAATTATCATCAATATACTTTAATGATATTTTTTTAATTGGATATCCTTCATAAAAAACCTTTATATCTATCACTTTTATTTTAAAAATGAAATCATCATCTGTGAGATGCTGATTTACAACATTCATGGATGCTAGATTTTCATTCCTCAATTTATCCTTCAATGATGTTAATGAAACCATTTTTATGGTTAATAAAGACTATAATATATGTATTATAAATTGTCTTGCGTTTTGGAAGTATCATATTTTCACAATACTAAATGATAAAACAAAATGAGTTCATTATGATCAATAACCATCGTAATAATGTAAATGATTATCAATAAATGTCTCATATAATGATTCATTCTCAAACCATATAACCAAATGATATATGTAAACATGCAAACATATGTATGGTCATAAATATAGTATAATTTTAAATCCGTAAAATTATACTTATTCCAAATAAACTTCCATACTCATATACATATATACTGATCGGGAAAACCAATGAATCAAACACTCATGAGAAATATAATTGTATCTTATTTATATCAAAATGTCTATAAATGAAGGTAATAAAATTATAATTAATAATATACATTTATATAAGGTAATTAATTTATTTATTAATGGATATAATTTGATTATCCATGACATTCAGGTCAGGTTCAGAGCACATTTGGACATAATGTAATGGTTTTCTCAACTCACCTTCATTTCCTTGAGACATGACTTACTCGATAATAATTTTTTTGTGTGGTTTATATATACTACCATTTTATGTCTCATATCATGAGACTTGTTATTTTAATGGTATTAAATTTATGAATTGATTATTATTAATTTTGGGGCATATGACTAAACTGATTACAATGTGGTATGAGATTATACCTAAACCCCTATTTTTCTTTTGGGTTACCCTTTCTCCATATTTACTCAAATATAATGATTTTGTTTTGTATATTTCATAAAAATTATGTTTATATCTTACTAAATCATATTTCCATATCAAATATTGCTTATTTTATGGGGTTAAAATTTTTTATAAGAGGTTCCCTTCTCAATTCTTTTCTATAAACATTCCCGATTCAAGGGAACATCCCAATTTCTTACTTGTTTTCATGTGCACTCCAAAATATATTATAAGAAAATGATATTTTTATGAAATCAATAATTTTATCATGAAAAAAAAATTTGGTTTATTTTTTGGTTTCATTAAAACAATCATGACCTCCCTACTTTGAGTCACATTAATATATTTCTTAAATTGAATTAAATTGTTTTATTTATAAAGATGCTCAAAAATTATTTTTACATATTTCCCCTTTAGTGGGATAAAATTTATGCATCAAATATAATTTCAATTTATTTACATGATCTTTTAAGTGATATAAATGATTATAATATGATTTTATGACAAATAATCATTATTTTCCAAAAGAACTCTTCATTCCAAAGTAAAAAAGGGTTTTCTTGTTTCACTTTTAATATTCTTTATGTTTCTTTCCACCATGGAGTGACCTTCGATGCATGATAGATGCATGTTGATTGTCTCATTGTACCCTGGATTATTCTTCCCAATGGTGGGAAACATACATCACCTCTTGGTGGAAATTCTCTCATTCATAAAAATGCAATGATGGGATGTCGATTCCTCCTTCCATGGATTCCTACTCAGATCTTTTCAGCTAGTCCGGGCATCCCTTGAAGATTAAGGTGTTTTTTGTGAAAAACAAATCTTTGTTCCATCTCTTTTTTGATTCTGTTTAATAATGATTCTTATATCAGAACATAGAAAAGGGTCATGTAATGGTAGCAATCTTCTGTTAATAGATTAGTCATGTTGAGGCTTCTATGGAACGTCATGATGTTGGAACACTATAACACCTGTATTATTCCTCTTTATAAGGATACTTAATTTTATAGAAAACCAAGGATTCCCACATCAATCGCAGGGTATCATATTCTAGAGGAATGTCTCCATTCTTTTCCTTGGATTCATATATTTAACATGGGGTATTCCACGAGTTTAACATATAGTAGATATGGATCAGTCTGATGAGAACACATACAAGAGTGGACCATATGAGTACATCCCTAAAAGGGGTAACTGTGAATATTTACTAGATTGGTGTATTAGAACACCCAGGGAGGACATACCCAATATGGTGTGTCCCAAAAATTGGGAAGATTTAACATCGTGAAGGCTTATATGAACCCCACTGAGGGGAGATCAGAAAGGGTGGACACGAATAAGGGGAACACTAAGGTTTACCATTGGCTGGTATTGCACCTCTAGGAGGCCTCCTATATACCCTACATAAAGGAAAGGTATCAAAACCCACATTGTTCTAAGGGTTTATTTGTGGCTTATGGAATGATAAATCCTATTTGTTACGTGGATCCACAATCATATGGATGAATGGGTATTACACACTGAGACAACCCATATGGATGGAATGATCTCACTGGGATGTGGCAGCCCAAGTGAAAATAGGATGTGTTAGGAGGAATTATTGAAGTGAGAATTGAATAGAGATGGAACCGGTGTAAAAGTAATCCATTAAATGATCAGATAATCAAAACATGATTATAAGTGCATGAGAACATATAAAAAACATATAAAAACCATACCCATTATATTAGAGATCATAAACATGAGTCATGGGATAAATATTGTTAGTTAATATGGGATAAATCATAAAGTAATAAGATAACATGATCCATAAGATCATAATTTTGGCATAAGACATATATTTGTTCATACAAATAAGTGTATAGAATCATATTTCAAGGATACCCACCCAAAAATTCATAACATGTTTGGCATGGTTGTATAACCCCTTTACATACTTTTGTATTAGGATTTCAACTCATATACCCTTTTGGGATTGGGATAACCTCTTTTATATCATCTTTTAGGCTTGGAATAAAGTCTCATGTACAATTTGAGCTCAGGTAACATTAATCATTACCCAATCCATTAGGGGAGATATTGGTCCCACCTATCAAATAAAACATGCTTTTGTGTTCCAAAATATCATAAAAAATTCACCATTTCATAACCAATCAAAAGAAATTAGTTTCATAGAAATTTCTTCATCGTGTAACCCGTGTAAATGAAATGAGTTTTGTAATAATTTTTTTAATTTAATTATAGAAAACCCCACTAAAATGATTGAGTTTTATATATACCTTTTTATTATATACATATACCATCTAAAGAACGGATAATGATTGCACAATTGGATCTTATCCCTAGTAAATCTTAATTAACATAAAAATATATCATCATATATGTTGATTGGTTTTGAAATATTACTTGGAACATTTCTTGAGGAAAATATCCCCTCAATTTTGAAATCACTTATATAAAATCATAAATTTTTTAAAATTTTCAGGAAAAATAAATTCTTTAAAAATATCCTTGGATAAATTTAAGGTAATATTTAAATCATTGATTTTTTTATGGTTGACAATTCAATTCATGATGTACATGTTTAAAAATGATGATTCCTTTTACATTTATGATAAAAATTTAAAATCACCCTTTTAAGAAAATGAATATACAATTACATTTCAACCATTTTTTAAAAAATAAAAAATTGGAAAAAATATATTTAAAAAAAAATTCGATAATAGTATAAAATTTCGTAAAAATATTTCTATAAAACATGGATATGGATTAAAAATTATTTTTAACCAATGATAGAAAGAATGATGATTTTTTCTTAAAATAATTCATTGAACTGTTGAGTATATAACGATAAGGAAATTAAGAAAACACATATATTTTCCTAACACAACCATACGACAAAACAATCATGAGTTTTATGAGATATAGATTATAATATTTCATCATCTAAATTATAAACATAATTAATCCTCATAAATATTGGGATTGTATTATAATAACATTACAACATTGGAAACATTGAATTGTAAGCCCCATGAAATAATAAAACTAAATTAAAATTAAAATATCTGAATAATAAATAAATTCATGATATTATATGTCAAAGGTATTTTATATACAACTCATAAAAGATGATATCTTCATAACATAATGCATTTCCCAAAGAAGAAAAATTGACAAAAATCCCTTACCACATTGAAAAAATTTCAATCATAATACCCATTAATGAATAACATTAATCGAAAATGTAAACATCCTTCAAATTTATTTATTAATTAAATAAAATTTTAAATGGGAAATATATACACCACAAAAAAGAATCAAGCTTTGAACATGGAATTTTTCTCCCAGAAATAAAATAGAGACTAGAAATCATTTACCTTAAGTCTCTCCATACAATATAAACATTTGATCCTACTGTATAATTAATATAAGTTTTTTATAAATATAATAAATAATCATCCTTAAATATATCATAAAATATTTTATTTGTTTATAAAATCATATTACATCTTTATTGAGTATTCTTTTTAGCCTCGCATTTTTGGGTAATTATACCTTTTTTTCATCTTTGTTTTGATTTGGTATTTTTGGTCCTATTACATTGATCATGATTGAATTATCTCCATAATTCTAAACATTATATAAATATCATATATATATATTATATTTATTTAGATTAATCCATAAAATTTATTGATAAAAATTGAAATACATCATTCGTGGAGATGATAGACAGTAAGTACACATGATCATTGTTTACATTTTCTCAATTGATGAAATTAATGATAATAAATAATATATTAACCTTAAAGAGTCATTTTATTTCATATATATCACATATTTTTAATAATTATATCCTTATTAATTTCTATGTAGATCATAAATAAAGAATGAATCACATCACTTTGTTAGGTGGTAGTTCACCGCACACATGAGCAGCGTTATCAAATTCAAATCGAATGGGAAGAAATAGGTGAAATGGGATATTATTATTAAAAAAATTTAATTATTTCATAAATAACATATTAATATTTTAAATCCATCATTATATCCTGTCATGAGATGTAGTCATGGAAAACTAATTAAATCAGTTCAGGAAGTGGTAGTTTGTTATAAGCACGATCAGCGGTTTCATTTTCCATTTGATAGAAAAAAGATGGGTATAGATTATTCCATAAATATTATAAAATATCAGTTTATTTTAGATATTAGTTTCATTATAATTTAATTTATATAAATATGATTAATCTGGAAAAAGAATAATTAAAAAGACAGATTTTATTGAAGATAATTACATTCCATTAAAACAACCCCCTTTAGATATCTTATTAAGAACCCCAGGGTTGGTTTTTTAGGATGAAAAGTATATCTACAATATAGATAATTATGTTTTAGAGGGATTGATTATATTTTTTAGACAAAGTTAATAAAAGGTGTGAATATGTTAGGGGAGGAGGTGTCCTTTTATAATGGGGGGAAGTTTAATTTTGGTAAATACTCAAAACTATTAAATAACGGGAAGTCACTATCACCCCCATCCCCACCGAAATGGAAAATAATGGAGTGTATGAAAGATATGGTCAATAAAAACCTCTATAATACAAAAAAATATTCTTTAAACATGTTATTCCTTAACTTATATGTTTCATTACTTTTACTAATTGTGTATTCACAAGAGTTACTAACCTTTATATATAGGTAGTCAATCATTTAATACTAGAAATAAAATGAAATTTATTTGATAATTTCTTCTCACTAGTTATAAATATTAAATAAAACCTCTAAAATTACAAACCTAAGTTTTTGGAAAATAATTTTTAAGAAAAACATATTAAACGAGAAAAACCTTACTTTACCTTTTATCGTGGTAATGAAGTTTTTACTATTTAGGGGTCAATGTAGTTATTATAAAAAAATTGTCCATGAATGGAATTTGGATTATATTTTTAATCATAAAAAAATAACATGGTAGAGAATATTATTTTTACTAATGTTAAAACTATATATATAGGCTCTATAAAAATATATTTAATATAATAATTCATTCAATTTATATAACATTTATCATTTCTAGTATCATTTTTTTATTTTTCTATTAATTAAATAATAACTATGTTGGCATTTCATAAGCATTTAAAGTAAATATATAATTACTAAAAATTAAAAATAAATTTCCATTGTGAAATGAATTTCATTTTTGTGAAAATTACAATAAATACTTTCACATATTTATTTTTTCCATATGTGAACACGTGATTGATATTTAAATGCAATTGGGTGACATTTCATCTTTTTTATTTACATAAATTATTTCATTGTCCACATTCATGGAAAAGTGGCCAACAACAACATAAAATTGACTATAAGGTAATAAGGGTAAAAATATGGCCATAAAATAGGAATTGAACATGTTTTTAGCTCATTTTTACATTTATCATTTCAGTTTCACTCCCCTGTAAAATCATTATATAATTAGCCACGGTAATTAATTTTTACTATTTATAAAATAAATTTTTGTAAAAAATTAAGCTATCTATATTATATAATTTTAATAATTATAATTATAAAATTTTAATTCAATTTTCTCAATTTTAATCACATAATTGGAAAATTTTAATTTAAACTTAAACTAGAAAATGTGGTGAAAAGCAGTTTTCCCAAGAGAAACATTTCATTAGTATAGAATGTTTTAATGTATAAATTCAATGTGAAATTGATTATAATATTATAAATTGAATTAATAAATAAATAATTGAACTAATTTTACGTGAAAAACATTTTTAAACAAGATGAAAAATTTTAAATTCTTTAAAGAAGAAGGTTTTGCGTATAAAAATCTATATTTTTAATATTCACATAAAAATTTAATCAATTTATAATATTCTCAACAATTAACCCAATGTTAATTTTTACTCTTTTATTCAAAAAATTAATTTATTTTATTAAAATAAATTTTATAAAAGATTCAAAATTTATCTTTATTATATGTTTTAAAATGAAATAAAATTATTATTTTAATAAAATATTATTTCAATGTAAATAAATTCTTTACTAAAAAATATGTAATTATGTATATAAAATATTCATAATTAATTCTCAAAATGTATATATTTCCATTCACAGCACCAAATGTTATAGCTATTTTATAATAGTCCTGTTTAAATAAAAAAATAATTGTATATTGTGATTTGTTAAAACACAATGTTGCGTGTAATGCAATAAATCGATGAAATTACATTTATTTGAACAAAATCATAAAATCTAAATGTGATACATACAAAATCAAATATCTATATTTTATAGGTTACATTATATAGGTAATCATCACAATTTAAGACGCACTAGTTTGAAAATATATACCAAACATGACTTCTTGTCAGGGGGTAATGTGATAACCACTCCCAAAAAAACATCCAAGAACTACTACAAAAACCTAGGAACACCCTACACCCGAGCTTCCATTGAAATATCTTCCAACTGATATAAACGAGTCTAAACTTTACTCTATCTCTAAAACCATCCACTCACTAGCCCTCCACATCATAAAAATAACTTTCCTCCATAAATAGTTGATTATAGTTTTCCTAGAATATAGTCATTCTATTCCAAAGATAGCATTATATGGTTGTATCTAAAACCTGAACAAATATCCCACTAACTTTCATTACCCCCATCACATATCTACATCCCTATAACACATAAAACAAAGAATTATAACCTCGTGTAAACATGGAACTCAAACTGACTCCATGTGGATTTTTTATCATAACTCCCTTCAAAATGTGCACATCAGTAAAAGCACAGATCAACAGATTACATGTGACTTCTCATTGAACGGTCGTCTCTTTTTCTGTACTATGATTTATGCTAATAATAGATACCAGGATAGAAGGTCTCTATGGCTTGACCTTTCCGACATGGCCTGCTCTATTAAGGAACCTTGGGTCGTAATGGGGGATTTCAATGCCATTCTTAGCCCTTGTGAAAAAATTGGCCCCTCACATCTTACAATCTCCTCAAATGAGTTCAGGTCAGCTATTGATGATTGTAGCCTATTTGAAGTTATGCTTACTGGTGCCAAATATACTTGGTACAGGAAGCACCACAATAAAATGGTCGCCAGTAAGCTTGACAGAGCTTTTGTCAACATGAAGGCCCTTGATACTTGGGATAATCTTTCTAGTATAACCCTGCCTAGAATCAACTCTGATCACCATCCTATCTTAGTGAGCTTTTATATGACCGCCCATAAGAATCTTCTCCCCTTTAAATTTAATAATGTGTGGTCCTCGAACCCGGATTGTGTAGATCTTATTCACCGCACCTGGAACTCTATGAATCACCTTAAAGATTCATTTGCCTGTATTTTTAAGTTGAAAATCCTAAAACAGGCCCTTAAAGGTTGGTGCAAAGCTACTAGCTCTCAAATTGATCTTGAAATTTCCTCTCTCGAAAATGATCTTAGTCGTGCTCAAACGCAAAACACTATATCTGATTTCTGCTTGGATCCTCAACTGGAAGCCAACCTTGCCCTTAAACTTAATTCTCTGCTTACCTTCAAGGATAACCTCCGTAAACAAATGTTTAGGATTAAATGGCTTGTTGATGGAGATCGTAACACTACATTTTATAATACTCTTCAAAGAATAAGAAAAGCAAATCGTCCTCTTACCAAGCTTATTCATGTAGATTTGCTCATTGATACTGAAGAAGCCATATCAGATCATGTCACCTCATACTTTTACAACACTTTTAATGGTCCGGATATAAATATTGACATCAGGGATAACATTATTCCCTTACTTGTTGATGATAGAGACAATGAAACTCTATTAAGCACACCGCTTTACCAGGAAATCAAAGATGCTGTCTTTGGTCTCAATCCAGACAGTTCACCTGGTCCAGATGGGTTCAACAATGGATTCTATCAAAAGCATTGGGACATTATCCAAAAGGATGTTTGTAACCTTGTTAAAACCTTTTTTTCCCATGGTTCTCTGCCTCATGGTATTAATTCTCAATTTTTAGTTTTAATACCTAAGGTTGAAAATGCTTCGGAGATTCATCAATTTCGACCCATTGCCCTCATTAATACTCTTTATAAGATCATTACTAAAATAATTGCGAATAGGATGGCGCCCATTTGTGATAAAATAGTCTCATGGAATCAATTTGGTTTCATTAAAGGCAGGGCCATTCAGGAATGCATCTGTCTGGCCTCCGAAGGTACTAATAGTCTTAATAGGAACACCAGAGGGGGGTGTGTGGCCATTAAACTTGATATTAGAAAGGCCTTTGATACTATTGACTGGAATTTCATCTTCAGGGTTTTAAAAAACTTTGGATTTCAGGATCCCTTCATTGGAAGACTGAAAACCCTATTCAGATCTACCTATATTTCTATTCTAATCAATGGCTCTCCTAGGGGCTTCTTCAATTGTTCTAAAGGTGTCAGGCAAGGTGATCCCCTATCGGCCATCCTCTTTGTCATTGCTGAGGACTACCTAAGCAGACTCCTAAGTAGCCTGGTAGCTCAAGGATCTTTGAAGCCCATTCAAGCTTCCAGGAACTTAAATATCCCTACCGACCTCCTATATGCTGATGACATCATTCTTTTTCTTAAGGGGGATCAAAGGAATATTCATGTCCTAAAACATGCTCTTAATCATTATGAGGAAGTCTCTGGTCAATCGATATCTTGGAATAAATCACATATCTATTTTGGAAAGAATTTTCCCGTCCGAAGGAAAAATGCCACTACTTCCTACCTTGGTATTAAAGAGGGTCTCCTTCCTTTCGTTTATTTAGGTGTCCCAATTTTTTGGGGTCGACCTAAGGCAAGCTATTTCTCTAATATTACTGAACAAATTGTAAACCAACTCTCTACCTGGAAAGGAAGATCCATCTCTATGGCTGGCAGGATCTGCCTGGTCAAATCGACCATTGTTTCCAAGATGGTTTACACTATGATGATTTACAAATGGCCCGCCAGTACCATCAAAAGGATCAATACCTACATCAAAAACTTCATATGGACAGGTAGTATTCTTGACAGAAAACTTGTCACTATTCCCTGGAAAACCTGTTGCAAACCCCTAGACAAAGGTGGCATTGGTATAAAAAATTTAAGGATGTTCAATAATGCTCTCCAAGCCCGTCTCACTTGGCGCATTATCAATGGTAATTCCAAAGCTTCTGATTTCTTGAACCATAGATTCCGCACCAAGCTCTTAAGTGGGAAGCTCAAATATGTTAATTCTTCAATCTGGCCCTCGATTAGAGACTCGTTTCAGAAGATCATGGAGAATTCTAGATGGATGGTTAGTGCTGATTCATCCATTAATTTTTGGTGTGATAAATGGTGTGGTAACCCTCTGATATCACTGCTACCACCTAATATCACCCCCAATGACTATAACCTTTCCATAAGGGATGTCTTACAATATCACAGACATGCTCTCCCTGACAATATTGCGCAGATCATTGATGAGCATCACTTTTCTCCTATTGGTGATTTCCTTGTTTGGGAACCTGCCCCGAATGGCATTCTTGACTCCAAAAACTTCTATCAAAATTACTTTTCTGAAAGTGATTCTATTCTACACTGGGTGAGCCATTTTGATAAGCCGTGGATCAAACCCTCTAGACTTAATCTCATTTGGCGAATTGCCCATAATAGATTACCCACTGAAGCTTGTCTACAATCCTTTAGCATTCAACTTTGCTCCATTTGTCGCTTGTGTAATCAACACAGGGAAGATGCGAATCACCTTTTTTTGTCGTGTGCGACGGCTTCTGCTTTATGGAATTATGTTTTTGACCTTTTTAATTGCAGATGGTCCTTTTCTGATACTATTTCTTTATTCCTTAACAAGTGCACTAGTTATGTTTTCTCTCCTCAGGTTAAAAATCTGCTGCTTACGGCGGTGGCAGAACTGCTTCATGTGATCTGGTATGCTAGAAATGACATTATGCATAATAAGCGCTCATTTAGTTTAATTGCAGGTAAATCTCGAATTCTTATTGCGATACATGAAGCGGCGTCAATTCAAAAAGAATGTTGCACCAATTCAGTGGGCGATTTTGAGATCCTTCGTCACCTTCGTGTGCCCGGCGTCTATCCTCGAACCAAACGATCTTTCGAAGTTTTCTGGCAATCACCGATGTCAGGTTGGATCAAAGTGAATGTTGACGGTGCCTCCAAGGGTAATCCAGGCCCGGCTGGTTGTGGTGCTATATTTCGCGACTCGGCTGGTCTTTGTCAGGGATGCTTCTACGCTGGCTGTGCCCATTCCTCTTCCCTGGAAGCTGAAATGCTGGGTGTCATTCACGCCGTTGATTTTGCCCTTCAAAGAGGCTGGAAAAAACTCTGGATTGAAAGTGACTCTACTACTATCATTCGGGCCATCTGGAACGGTACCCTTCATCTGGCTTGGTCTCTCACCTCTCTTTGGACGAATTGTCTCAACGCTCTCCAAGGGATAGACTACATAGCCACTCACACCTATCGGGAAGCGAACTATGTTGCAGATGCTCTTGCCAACAAAGGCATTCATCAGTCCTTGACTTGGCTGACCTCTTTACCTGCGGAGTTCTCATCTTTGCTTGATAGAGATTGTAAAAGAATTCCATCCTTCCGCCTCTTGTAACTTTTTTTCTTATCAATAAAATGCCTTTTACCCCCTTACAAAAAAAAATTCCTAATACATAGATCGAATTAGGAGAAAAATGGAGGGAAATGATTCTAAATCAAATATGGAACATACTAGAGTAGAAGATAAATTTTCCATACCATTAAAAATATTTTTACATCATAGCACTACTACCTACAATGTGTGCATCTTACCATTATCAGATTCTATGAATCTCTATTATCAGCCTCTACATCCATTCTTCTACATAGGTCACTATGGATGGGGACCATCATGAGGTTTCCTTCATCCAATACTATCTACCCTCAGCTATTGAACAAGTGCATGTAGTCCATACTATTAATACTAACATAGAATAAACTCTTTATATAGACCAAAAGGGGGTAGAATACCTATAAAAAACTACCCTTCCAAAGTGTTCATCCACTTATCCTTGCAGTGTCCATGCCTTCACAAACGTATCATTGAAACGGGATCCCCCTATAGATTCTCGTAAGAAACCTATCCCATAAGCATGAGAATATATCTTTCATGGTAGGTTCCCCACTGGTCAGAACTCTAGCTGCCTAAATTCTTTTGGCCCACAACCTAATGCTCTGCTCATTGAAATTCCATGATAGACATTCTCTATAGGATCATCTCCAAATGAATGAATCCACTTAATAACATCCATATTTTATTCACTTATAGGTATGTAGAAAGAATCAATGGGGTGACTATATAAGTGATCACTTGATAAAAATCACCTTACATGTGTAATGTTATGGAATACACATCTAGAAACTCATCTTTGGAAAATTTAAATAAGTCCTTCAACAAAATTCCAAGATCTCACAAAATCAGGCTCCAATGTTGAAGGGAGAGAAACTTGTTACACTTAATTACCCTCATCATTAATGACATGAAATATGGGTGTAACTCCTTATGAATGTATATCCACAATATATATAATCTATTTTTAGTCACTGTTATATAGCTTCCACCACTAACACAAAGCTCCCAAAAACTAAATAACTCCTAATGGCACAGAAAACTCATCCCAATCTCAAACAAGATGAAAATTGATCTCAAGATTCTCTAACTGATGCTTTCTTTCCATATCCAAGTCTCCCTTCTCATAGTTTTCCATAATTTTTCATGAAAGGAATGTAAATAACACTACTATGCATTATTCCCCTCTATCATGTTGACCCTCTACTAATCAACTAGATCAAAATGTTGAACCTCAACTTCTTGAGCTACTCGTGGGTGATGACCAGGATGCATTCCTAAATATAGAGGAATCCTAATCTCATTAACATAGAATTTTATAATAGGTTTATTTAGTTAATTAATATATTCAACCTACATCCCACAAAAAACCAATTTAGATACGAACAGAATCAATCATGATTCATGCACTGATCCTAGTTCTCTAATGCATAAATAATTCTATCTCACTTAACCATTTGATAAGATAAGATTTTGTGCACCAAATCACATGGTTCCCTAAAATCCCCTTGTCTTGGCCAATCTCCCTAGCCTATGTCATTCACAAAGTTCAACTAGCACTACTTCCACACCAAAAAAAGAAATATTCAATGTTCCTACCTCCAAAAACTATCTAATCACTCTACCAAAACCACTCATACCACCTAATTACGACCCCCACCTCCAACGATACCCTCTTTGCAAGACAATAAATGAAGGGATATAATGAATGTTGAGTCCCACCCCGTTAATACCCTACTTGGAGATAAGAACCAAGGGAATAAAAATATCATATAAGCGATGAATTTTCCTCTATAATAAATAGTATCATGAGATAAGATAAAAAACCACCAAGAAACTATAGTTTTCAAAATAAAAGTAAACCCAAAACTATCCCACAATTCATGAATACTGTCAACATATTAAATAATTTATCTACGTAAAATATCCAAAAATACATGTAAAAATGAATCAATACTAGCTCTAAAAACCAATCTACAAATTTCAAGATTAGTCCCCAAATTCTTTCTAGAAACCAAAAAAATAGTTTATATAAATTGGTTAAGAATACAATTATACTCAGTAGAATCATACCCAATTTCAAAAGTGATCATTTAAAAAAAACATAATATTATTCATATGAACAATTAGCAGATCCGACATGTACCAATACAGGTATGATAACCAATCACTACCTCACCATGGCTCGCTCAATAAATCATGCATCCAATATAGTATCATTGTATCATAAACATAAAAAATAAATGTACTTTGTTGTCGCTTCCCTATTGATTTTCCTCTATCACACCCCAATCAAAAACATCATATTCTCCAATCCCTTCCATATAAAAGACAACACATAACCAAAAATCACTAATGTTGGTCGGGATGTGTCTCTTCCTTCCACCACCCTCTCAGTGTCTAGAAACAAGAATAATCCTATCACATCTCGCCCAAAATGCTTATTCCGTCATGACACATCTCACTCGAAGACAACTATGATATCTCCTATCATCATATAACTTGTGTAGTAGGGTATCATGAAAATTAAGTAAATAAACCTCATTCCATACAGCTACCAAGAATGAAACCACCATATATCACATCATTACACATCCCACACAAAAACACCTAGACCATCACACTACATATCGTTTGATGAAACCTGGGACATCACACCAAATCTCAGCCGAACACACCTGGGAAATCATTTCTAAAGAAGTAAAAGATGGGAAGAGGGGATAACCAGCCATCTAAATCTCTACCATCATGGATGTTGAGTAAAACACATAGGAAGCAGAACCTATGATAATTATGAATGTTATCCAACTCACATCGGGCGCATATAAAAATTACATAAAATAAATGATATATAAATAACATAAAATACCCAACCTATGGGTTCAAATCAAATTAAATAAAATGCACTAAATCACTAAAACCGCACAACACATCAATCATCATAACCACTTCAACCATTTTATGCAACACACCACACAACTACCATATAAATTAACACATTATCCCTATCAATTATAGGTTCTTCTAATTTCTATATTTCATAACCCCCTACTAAGTCCCATTTATTGGGCCATTTAATTCCACATTTTAAACATCCCATTCGTTTACCATACAATTCATTTAATCCATTTAGCATGTACTAATTTTATAATAATTTTTATTTATTTACCAATCCATTATATTTCTTTAAAAAATTACATTTTATCTTATTGATTACTGGGAAACTAGTATAACCACACCACATAATATCCCATACATCCCATACTAACAATTATCACTACACCACACTAGCCAAGACATCTCACCAAAATGATCACACGTCACAAGCACCACACTATAGTTTTTACACACATAAAGCACTCCAGAACAATCCATCTCAACCACCACACACATCCAACACATATCACACCACAAATACATCAAAAAATCCACATATCTCACAAAAACCGACATCACAAACCATGCTAACCAACTATAACTCAATATGGCCCCATAGATTTTTGTATCTTATCTGTTCACTGATATTACTTCACAATATCCAACATCACACCAAGAAACACAGGAAGCAGAAATAACAAATCATCACATACCAAAATTACAAAATTATTCACAGGGGATTTCATTATTTCAACGCATTATTTATAATGGGTGCTGTAGTAGAAAAAGATATCCATAGAAATCCATTTATTATCCTTATATATATTATTAATCATTTTATTTAGGGTGTGGTCAAACAACAACACAGCAGGGGTCACATAGAAATCATTTATAGCACAAGTCAGATTCCTAATAGTTGTGATTTTAATCATTATAAAAAGTATATAATAATATCATTCATAATATCCTCAATGTAGTAAAACCATTTAATTTCTTCTCATCTGCATAAAATTATTATTTTCCAATATATTATCTTCATTAAGGAAAAACTCATTATCCACCCAAATGAAAGAAGCATGAAATCCCCACTTTTTGAGAGTTAATAAATGGAGAACAAGAATCCCCTTCTTAAAAAACTATTTTGATTTTATTCACACCCCAATGAAAATAAGAAATAACAAGATATCCCCAACTGCACTAGGAAAACCTAGATCAACCAGAACCTTATCAAGGGTTCTTTAAAACACATCCCAAACACACCTCAATCCAAAAAAATATCACCACATCAAATACCAAAAATAATACTGAATAAAAAACATGGGGACATAGATAAGAACTCAGTATGGATCACTAATGATCAAATATTAAAATCCAAGGATCAATTATAGAGGAAATGGGGTGGAATATACTCCAAGGGAATTTGTGTTTCACGCACAAACCAAGATCAATGAGGGTAACATGATGGAATTTGGTCGAATATCAAACTTATAAATGGTTGTACCTCACCACATTACATCATTAATTCCATATTCATGTCATTATTTTGATGGGTGTCATGAAATACAATCCATGAAACTCATTTAAGTCATAAATTTTATATATCTCAGACTTTCACAAAAATTCATGTCACCTGAGCCCAAATTTAATTCCCATCATGAACACTACTTTCACTTCATGAATTTATTTCATAAATAGCATCCCAATACATAGAATCCATGAATATCCAACCCCACATATTTCAAACCACCAAATCACAATGTGAATTTGGTTCACATCATGAATGTCCGGTTTTAGTACTCATGCACCTCTAGCCTCAACCAAACCCTCCTAGAACATTATTTAAACCCCTCCAACACAAAAACTAGAAATATGATAAGTCAAGAAGCCATTAACCATTATAAGTTAAAATTCTATGTCAATAATAGTCTAATTTTAGTGTGGGTATTTTTCAAATTCATGTATGTTACCATTTATATATCAACCCTATTACTTTTATATATCCAAACTCGTCTCAATTTATAACATTTTTTAATTTAAAACAACAATAGAATGATTCATCATACCCATTTACAACCATCATGAAACCATCTCATATTTTTTCAGGACATTGTAGTTCACTTTTTAAATTCAATTAATATTCATGTTAATCAACACAACCCATTAATACATTAAGGGTGTTTTTTCTATTAATCTCAGCCTCAGGATTTCTTAAAAACTTCTTCAACACTAATTATTAAAAAATTTATCTACAAGAAAAAAACTAACCATAATCACAGCATAAAACCTATTTCATTCAGATAGTTCAGTGATGGTTTGGTAATCATAAACTATAAGACCGTGCGAGTAAATCTCAATATGATAAATAAAATTTAAATAAATAGTTATTCATAAAAATAATTATATTATATTCGTACTCCATAATAATTTTAAACCAAAATTGTAACGCCCCGACCCCAGCTACCCAGAGTCTGTGCATTAATTACATAACATTGGCATGATCACGAGAAAGATCAATTCTCGAAAGACCGATTAGTTTAGTATCCTTGGAATAACTAGATACATCCATAAATTTTTACATTACATCATAAAAAAAACATCTTGTCTTCATATCCCCTCATACTATCCCTGCAGGTCATTCATAAATTACTTCTTCATAATCCTGGGAAAAAAAATAAAACATTGAAAGGGGTGAGCTCGGATGCTCAGTAAGGATAACATTATAGCAGAAGCTTTCATAAATGAGCATAAACACTTAAGGCAATTTATAACTAAAACAAAATCCTTTTAAACTTGAACTTCAGCATAAAATGGCAAAGGTAAAATGAAATAATGCCATTTACTTACTCACATGGATATTCTACTAGTCGAATGATCACATGCAATATCAATAACAACTTTCATAATGATGGAATGCATAATGCCAGACTATCATAACCACATAGCCAAGGCCTCGTGCCAAGACTACAAATAAGATTTTGCCAAGGCCTTGTGCCAAGACACTAGTTTGTCTCATGAGACCTACCGATGCATCGAGGAGCTATAGCGGGCTCCACCCGTCACTTATTAAGTCCAATGCATTCCTCATATGAATAGTTTTAAGCATAAAATAAACATTCGTATTGAAACTAGCATACGAAATGTCAATACTTTTACCACAAACCTTGAGTGGTATAAAAATAGCACATCCACAGTCAAACATAACTCATTCGATACAATATGGAAGATTGTATTATATCACATTAACCTCAATCAAGAATAATGAAGGATGTTGACATAGATGAAAATAATCATCAAAACTATTTGAGAGAAATATCCCCCTTTTCTTGAAATCATTTAAAAGTCACACTATTTGTCAAAAAGCCATTTAAAAATAGATTTTTGAATCAAAGTGTCCCATACCACTTTGAAACTTTTTAAAAGGATTTTTAATTTTAAAACTTTAATGTCCATATAAATAAATCCTTAAAACCATTTTTAAAATATGGACATTAATGAGCATGATTTAGAAGAATAATTCTGTAAAACATTTTAAAATGGTATTTTGGTTAGAGTTTCTAACCAAAAGAGAGACACTTGAATACAAATAATTGAGGTAATCAAAACATTGTAATATCATGAGAATAAAGGAATTCATGATATACTATGTCAAAGTACATTATATACACCACATAAAAGTGATTTGGTGTATATCATCAAAGAAGTCTCAATGGAATGTAAATTGAGATGAAATCTCTCATAAAGGTTGTATCCTTAGGTTAAGGATAAATCAACGACATAATTATGTGTGACAAATATAAATACACTAAATATTATTGGATATTCAGTGTAAATCAATCAAAGGATATTCACACATATTCTTGTAAAAACAATACCAACGAATTGGATGTTTAACTCAACAAATGGAGAATGAGTTAAAATTACTCTTATCAAATTCATATCAATGAATTGAGAATTACCAATGAGTGATTATGTGTATCAAACTTATATCCACAGGAAGGGGAGTGGAAATTATGACATAATCAATTTAATAGTGATTCCACACATAATCTTGGGGTAATATAATCAATGAGATATGCGTAAAGCCAAATGAGTGGAAATTGAAATCTCAAATTCCCTTATCGATTAGGTAACATAGGAAACATACACCCATGAAAGAAGTATCTTACCCTGATGATGTAAATACCCAAAAATTAAAGTATATTACACAATGAATACAATCATGGGCAGTACACATACACCACATGCAATAATTAAGTGGTGATCAATGGAAATCTCACGAAATTAAAAGTGAGATAAGAAACCCCTTACCACGTTAATCAACTGAGTCGTATGGCCAAAAGTTAATAACCACCAAATGATTTACATAATAACATGAATATAAAAATAATCATGAATATATATCAAATGGCAGTACACAATACACCACTTTCAATAATTTAGTGGCGAACAATGGAAATCTCACGGAATTGAAAGTGAGATAAGAGAATCCCTTACATTGTAATTTTTCCTTGGTCGATGGTTGGTTTACCTCCTGTATAATGGTGAAATAATTGTTATTGAATAATAAAATAATCATTTACTTTAATATGATTTCATATATGATCTTTTATCATTGATTTGTTAATAATATTTTAGAATTATCGTCATTTCGGGTGTTAACGGGTTCATTTTACTTTATATTCTTTGTTATGTGAGACATATTCGTTATTAATGGGATGTATATTATTCATATCCATAATGGTATCAAGTTCTTAAACATCATTTTTAAATCATCAAATTATACGATGGAGAATGAATCTCATCGCGTTCGTGGAGACGGTAGTCCGTACGTACGCACGAACACTACTTCCATTTAATTTTTATTTTAAAAGAATCGAATCCAAATTATACATAGGTATATTACTATTCCAGTATAATATAATATTTTATATATGTTACTTAAGTTCATTTACACCATCCTTTATACGTTCCATGTGTGGTATGAACGAGTCATATCATTTTAAGGGGGCGGTAGTCCGCACTTCCTCAAATGAAATTATCGTATGTATATACAACATGAAACGAATAATGGTATGAAATAAAATGGAATTACAGAAGCTTATATATAAAATATATATCATTAATATCATATTTAATTACAGTGCCATCCTAATGGCAACCATGAGAGGCGGTAAGATGTATTTGAACAATCATCGTTTCGTGAGGCGTTAGTTTGCCATCCACAGAAACATTATGTTCATCATCCATTAGATGGAGTTGTGTGAATTTGTAGTTTGAATCCTTCTTATAACAACATCCTAGTATATTGAGGATACTGGTGTTGTTATAAAATAAAGGAAATAAAAAGATTTTGGGGGTTGGAGAAGCAAAATAAATGAAAATACTTTAAGAGAAATTGTTACCTTTAATTTAGGTAACTCACTTTGGTTGGAACCAAAGGACTTCTTGAAATGCTTTCTGCCTAAGGGGAAGCTTCAAGGAGGAGGAGAGGGATGTGGGGAGCTTAGTTGGGCAGAGTTTGGACGAGCCAAGTGGCTTGAGAGGTGTGAGGAAATGAGAAGGAGGAGTGCCCTTTTATAAGAGGGGTGAGGGTCACCTTTGGAAAAGCTAGAAATATTAATTTATAATAAATTCATATTCGGTTTCCAAAGGCTCCAAAGTTGACTATTCAAAGTATGAGGTGGGGATAGGTCTAAAACAACTCATCCAATAGAATTTAGACAGGTTTGGGTACTTATATTAACCTTATCTTTAAGTATTAACTCTAAGTTAATTAGTTTCACTTTTACAATGTCTCTTTGTATTTTTATATAATATGGTTAATAAACTTACTATATACATCCACGCGACCCCCAAGTGGTCCATTAATGATTAACCTATCATAATATAAGTCTCTTGGCCGAACCTTAGATTTTTAGGAATTTAATATCAATTAATAATATAATATTTGTTTTAAGAACTCTTTTATGTCAATTTTGACACTATTCAATAGTTGATTTTTGTGAAACTCATAACAGATTGATTACTTCGAACAAAGTCAATTAAATCAATCCTAATATATCATATTATCCTAGAAAATTAGTTTAATTCATTAAAAGTTTCATATTATATTTATTTGGGTGTTTATAATATCAATTATTTTAATTTTTCACTATTATAGTAATTACTGCATCATCATTGTGTCATAAATATAATAAATTATTTAATGTCTAAAAATTATAAATAAACTATCATTATGTAGAAAATCGTTTTAGCTTTCTAATGAATATTTATAATCTAAAATCCAACATATATAACCCTATGTAACAATTGTTGTTCTAAAAGATATATGCTTGTGTCATTTTTGTATTCATTTTAACTAAATTAAAATAAAGTGTCATTATCACTTACAAGTGGATCCATGGGGTCCCAGAATAGACCCAAAGATTCCCATGGTCGACCATGTATCAACCAATAGGGTTAAGACACGTTTTAGGGTAATTTAGTATTATTATAATATTATTTTTTTAACCCTTATTTACCGGATTTACCCTTAACCATGGTAAATAAAATATTTACCGCAGTAATTATTCAAAATGTCTAAAAATAAAAGTTACCTATTTACACAATTTTAACATCCTGATTCCAAATATGGAATCCATTTTCCTAAATTCAAAACACAGAAGTGGCAGAAATTAATTTAAAATTGAATCCCGCTGTCAAAACAAAAAGCGTGTTTTTAAGAGATAATAACTATCAAAAGATTGACACTCGTTTATGTTCGGTTTAATTGTATAATTATGTCCAATGACCAACATTATATTAAATGGTAAAAATATATTCTAAATATACTTTAAAACCAATCAAATTCATAATTTATCACTATTAATTATTTTGATTAAAAAAGTTGTTTTTAATTAAAATTTAGTAATTTTCACTATTCATCAAAATATAAAAGTTATCCGAAAAGTACCAAAATTTCACCCTAGGATAATTTCGATATTCCGAATCCAAAAATGATGTCCATTTTTAAATATAAAATATATATAATTTCAAAAATTAGGTATTACTATTCATAACGGCTAGTTTGATTGGTTGTGGTGTGTGTTAAAACTCAAGGTTGCGTACAACACACGCTACTGTATTATTCAAAGAAAACGTACCGTGGAAGCTTGGGATGTTTCATTTTAAATTTTTGATGTCCCCATTTAGTCAAAAAGTTTAAAATATAGTATTTAAAAAGGGTTCACTATTAAAGTTGATAAAAGTGCAATACTGAAAATGAATTTGTTCTTGCATTATATCTAAGAAACTCATAATATAGATTCTAAAATTATAAGGATTATATAAACATTAAAATTTATCTAATACTATTCATAACCTCTTTTGAACGGCTTGTTTGGTAAGTCATGGTGTGCTTGAACATGGTGTTGCATGTAGTGAAAGTTATTGAATTATTTTGAAGAAATAACACACTATGAAATCTTGGGGTGTTACATTCTCCCCTCCTTCAATAAATTGCGTCCTCGCAATTTGAAATTGTTCTTCAAAAAAAAAGGTTGAAAATAGATAATATATTTATGGGAAAACCCACATCGGAAATTGAGTTACTAAAATTTAGTCTTAATATGAGAAAAAGAGAAATCAAAGGGTCACCACCAAATTATGATCTCGATTAGGAGAACATTGGTGGCAACTAGAGACATATAATTGGAGGAAAAACGTAAATATTTATAGGTGGTGATTGAGGTCATCAATCACAAACAGATGTAAAATTGAGGTCCTTATAATCATCAATCTATGATGATTTGAAATACCATCGGTTCAACAAAACATAGGGTATTAGGATAACACATTTTTGACGTTTCAAAATATCTTAGTTGAAATCCCACATCGAAAAATGAATTAATGAGGCCTCTATTTAAAATAAAGAGTCGAAAGTATGAAGATTACCGAAAATAACACATACTAGGGTTCCATGAAGGAAAAATATGGATATGGAGGAGAAATCTAACCATCAATTATCTGATGGAGAGTGGTAGAGAACATGGCTATGAAAAGGCCAAAAATCCCAAAGCCATAAATTTGTGATGATTTAAGGTACCATCTAGGACAACATTTTTGTTCTATGTTTCTTTTATTAATGTTGGGGATTTTATTTATGAGATTGGCTAAGAACATTATGAGATATACTTAAATTTTAAGTAGATTTTCATTCTTTAATAAATTTCCACCACTAACTCAATTTTTTTTTTAAACGATGAGTATTCAAGAAGACTTGGTCACACTGGAAGAGCTAGAATAAACTTCTATAGAATCACATGATCCATGCAGGATAAACCATATATTAATCAAAACCAAAATGGTTATTGAATGATCTAATGATCCCCCAAAAGGATATTCATTGAGATAAATATGCACTAATCTTGATTTCTAAAATTAAACCAACAATACCCCAAAGTTAAATTGATACCATTCAATAACCAATTGTCCTTAAAATCCTTTAATATAATCCAAACTAATATTGAAACCCAAAACATAGAAGAATTTGATTATGTAGTCTCCCATGTTACATTGTATCTCCAAATTACATCAAATACTCTTAAAGTCACATACTTAAAAGTAATCATCACATATTCTCTGTTATAGGTTAATCATTTCCATAAATAACCCAAATCACTATAAATCAACAATAAAAATGTAGATAAAAATCCACCATTACTCTACAAATGAATCCTCATTGTATTCTATTTTCCTTGGGCATATAGTGTTCCTAACAAAACGAACATCTTCCAAAATAACATTTATCACTTAATCACCAAATCATTTTCCTATACCAAGGGTATTCATTTGATAAGACATAAGAACCCAAATCATCTTATTATTGATCAATAAAATCATTTAACAAAAAAAAATAGTCACACTAACCAGGGACTTCACGTAGTCCAGTGGTAGGCGATAAATCCCAATCGCTCTTTGGTTGTGGGTTCGATTCCCACGGCTTTGTCCGACGCGATGGGTTGTCACACGGTCTACGTGTTGTCCTTTTTCAAAAACTATATTTTATAATATTACCAAAATGAGATAAATTCCTCAAAATAACATAATTTAACCACAAATGTTATATCATACTTTGCATTTTCATCCCAAATTATAATAACTTATCATTTTCTCAAACCCCAATGATCATATAAAACCAAATGGTTATTTATACCTATATCCACAAGAGAAGAGACAATTCTTCCTCAAATATCATTCTCACATGGCAAACTGCGGGGTTACAAATACAAGAGAAAATTATTCCAAAGCAAACCCATCAACAAGGAGTGCTAATACTTTTTAAATTTTTCTCCAGCCATTTATTTCCACATAGCTTCTTCTTTGACCAAGAAAATATCCTATAAAATAGGACATTCACTCGGGTAATGGCCAGGTCCCCTACATTTACGACAAATGACTGTAAATGGACTCTTGGGACCATTTTTATCTTCTTCCATAGTACTCTTCATTTTTCTTCGGCAATTCTTCACTTTATGTCCTTCCTTCCCGCACGTAAAACATTTCGTTGTCCCATTGAGACACTTTCCTGGGTGTCTCTTTCCACAATTCCTGCATGATGAAAATTGAGGTTTCTTTTCTCCATGGTCTCCATTGCTGGAGATCTTATCATTTATCACCTTTCTCTTCCTTGTTGAGTCTGGGAGTTGGTTAATATATATGTTGTTGATCATATTTTTGGAAAACTGATTTGGCATAAAGACGATATCTTTCACGCCTATCAACATTCCATTTTGTTGCTCATTGCCACCACTGTTCCCAACTTGTACATCATTCTCAAAGTCACTATGACTTCCTTGGAATTCAGCCATTGACTAAAACCAGAAGGCATTGTGTGAGTAATAGTAGTCGTAAAATCATTTAGAGATTAAAATGTCACCATATTATCAATTTGAAACATATTAGGATTAACCAAGGTCATTTTCTCTCATCTTATGTATATATTACTTAAATCGGTTTGTAAAGAAAATGTAAATTATCCTAAGCATATCCCCCGGGAGTGTCGTAACCAAGAGTGCAGCAAGGCCCGTTGTCGTGCACCAGTTCCCGTTCGAGTCTAGCTCAAAGCGGTGTTTTCGGGTTTTATCCCTAGGTACATCTGTGCCAGAGCCGCCTCTACCTGCTCGTATCCAGACAGGGATGTATTGCTCGGAAAACTCACAAAATCTTTACAATACCAAAATTCTAGGAAGTTTTTTTTATACTAATCCTCAAAGTTCATCTTAGGTCTACGTGCTCTAATCAGAGTTTATCTAAATCTAGCTACCAAGGTTTGTACTAAACTTCCTCTGATACCAACTGTAACGCCCCGACCCCAGCTACCCAGAGTCGGTGCATTAATTACATAACATTGGCATGATCACGAGAAAGATCAAGTCTCGAAAGACCGATTAGTTTAGTATCCTTGGAATAACTAGATACATCCATAAATTTTTACATTACATCATAAAAAAAACATCTTGTCTTCATATCCCCTCATACTATCCCTGCAGGTCATTCATAAATTACTTCTTCATAATCCTGGGAAAAAAAATAAAACATTGAAAGGGGTGAGCTCGGATGCTCAGTAAGGATAACATTATAGCAGAAGCTTTCATAAATGAGCATAAACACTTAAGGCAATTTATAACTAAAACAAAAGCCTTTTAAACTTGAACTTCAGCATAAAATGGCAAAGGTAAAATGAAATAATGCCATTTACTTACTCACATGGATATTCTACTAGTCGAATGATCACATGCAATATCAATAACAACTTTCATAATGATGGAATGCATAATGCCAGACTATCATAACCACATAGCCAAGGCCTCGTGCCAAGACTACAAATAAGATTTTGCCAAGGCCTTGTGCCAAGACACTAGTTTGTCTCATGAGACCTACCGATGCATCGAGGAGCTATAGCGGGCTCCACCCGTCACTTATTAAGTCCAATGCATTCCTCATATGAATAGTTTTAAGCATAAAATAAACATTCGTATTGAAACTAGCATACGAAATGTCAATACTTTTACCACAAACCTTGAGTGGTATAAAAATAGCACATCCACAGTCAAACATAACTCATTCGATACAATATGGAAGATTGTATTGTATCACATTAACCTCAATCAAGAATAATGAAGGATGTTGACATAGATGAAAATAATCATCAAAACTATTTTAGAGAAATATCCCCCTTTTCTTGAAATCATTTAAAAGTCACACTATTTGTCAAAAAGCCATTTAAAAATAGATTTTTGAATCAAAGTGTCCCATACCACTTTGAAACTTTTTAAAAGGATTTTTAATTTTAAAACTTTAATGTCCATATAAATAAATCCTTAAAACCATTTTTAAAATATGGACATTAATGAGCATGATTTAGAAGAATAATTCTTTAAAACATTTTAAAATGGTATTTTGGTTAGAGTTTCTAACCAAAAGAGAGACACTTGAATACAAATAATTGAGGTAATAAAAACATTGTAATATCATGAGAATAAAGGAATTCATGATATACTATGTCAAAGTACATTATATACACCACATAAAAGTGATTTGGTGTATATCATCAAAGAAGTCTCAATGGAATGTAAATTGAGATGAAATCTATCATAAAGGTTGTATCCTTAGGTTAAGGATAAATCAACGACATAATTATGTGTGACAAATATAAATACACTAAATATTATTGGATATTCAGTGTAAATCAATCAAAGGATATTCACACATATTCTTGTAAAAACAATACCAACGAATTGGATGTTTAACTCAACAAATGGAGAATGAGTTAAAATTACTCTTATCAAATTCATATCATTGAATTGAGAATTACCAATGAGTGATTATGTGTATCAAACTTATATCCACAGGAAGGGGAGTGGAAATTATGACATAATCAATTTAATAGTGATTCCACACATAATCTTGGGGTAATATAATCAATGAGATATACGTAAAGCCAAATGAGTGGAAATTGAAATCTCAAATTCCCTTATCGATTAGGTAACATACGAAACATACACCCATGAAAGAAGTATCTTACCCTGATGATTTAAATACCCATAAATTAAAGTATATTACACAATGAATACAATCATGGGCAGTACACATACACCACATGCAATAATTAAGTGGTGATCAATGGAAATCTCACGAAATTAAAAGTGAGATAAGAAACCCCTTACCACGTTAATCAACTGAGTCGTATGGCCAAAAGTTAATAACCACCAAATGATTTACAGAATAACATGAATATAAATATAATCATGAATATATATCAAATGGCAGTACACAATACACCACTTTCAATAATTTAGTGGCGAACAATGGAAATCTCACGGAATTGAAAGTGAGATAAGAGAATCCCTTACATTGTACTTTTTCCTTGGTCGATGGTAGGTTTACCTCCTGTATAATGGTGAAATAATTGTTATTGAATAATAAAAGAATCATTTACTTTAATATGATATCATATATGATCTTTTATCATTGATTTGTTAATAATATTTTAGAATTATCGTCATTTCGGGTGTTAACGGGTTCATTTTACTTTATATTCTTTGTTATGTGAGACAATTCGTTATTAATGGGATGTATATTATTAATATCCAGAATGGTATCAAGTTCTTAAACATCATTTTTAAATCATCAAATTATACGATGGAGAATGAATCTCATCGCGTTCGTGGAGACGGTAGTCCGTACGTACGCACGAACACTACTTCCATTTAATTTTTATTTTAAAAGAATCGAATCCAAATTATACATAGGTATATTACTATTCCAGTATAATATAATATTTTATATATGTTACTTAATTTCATTTACACCATCCTTTATACGTTCCATGTGTGGTATGAACGAGTCATATCATTTTAAGGGGGCGGTAGTCCGCACTTCCTCAAATGAAATTATCGTATGTATATACAACATGAAACGAATAATGGTATGAAATAAAATGGAATTACAGAAGCTTATATATAAAATATATATCATTAATATCATATTTAATTACAGTGCCATCCTAATGGCCACCATGAGAGGCGGTAAGATGTATTTGAACAATCATCGTTTCGTGAGGCGTTAGTTTGCCATCCACAGAAACATTATGTTCATCATTCATTAGATGGAGTTGTGTGAATTTGTAGTTTGAATCCTTCTTATAACAACATCCTAGTATATTGAGGATACTGGTGTTGTTATAAAATAAAGGAAATAAAAAGATTTTGGGGGTTGGAGAAGCAAAATAAATGAAAATACTTTAAGAGAAATTGTTACCTTTAATTTAGGTAACTCACATTGGTTGGAACCAAAGGACTTCTTAAAATGCTTTATGCCTAAGTGGAAGCTTCAAGGAGGAGGAGAGGGATGTGGGGAGCTTAGTTGGGCAGAGTTTGGACGAGCCAAGTGGCTTGAGAGGTGTGAGGAAATGAGAAGGAGGAGTGCCCTTTTATAAGAGGGGTGAGGGGAACCTTTGGAAAAGCTAGAAATATTAATTTATAATAAATTCATATTCGGTTTCCAAAGGCTCCAAATTTGACTATTCAAAGGATGAGGTGGGGATAGGTCGAAAACAACTCATCCAATATAATTTAGACAGGTTTGGGTACTTATATTAACCTTATCTTTAAGTATTAACTCTAAGTTAATTAGTTTCACTTTTACAATGTCTCTTTGTATTTTTATATAATATGGTTAATAAACTTACTATATACATCCAAGCGACCCCCAAGTGGTCCATTAATGATTAACCTATCATAATATAAGTCTCTTGGCCGAACCTTAGATTTTTAGGAATTTAATATCAATTAATAATATAATATTTGTTTTAAGAACTCTTTTATGTCAATTTTGACACTATTCAATAGTTGATTTTTGTGAAACTCATAACAGATTGATTACTTCGAACAAAGTCAATTAAATCAATCCTAATATATCATATTATCCTAGAAAATTAGTTTAATTCATTAAAAGTTTCATATTATATTTATTTGGGTGTTTATAATATCAATTATTTTAATTTTTCACTATTATAGTAATTACTGCATCATCATTGTGTCATAAATATAATAAATTATTTAATGTCTAAAAATTATAAATAAACTATCATTATGTAGAAAATCATTTTAGCTTTCTAATGAATATTTATAATCTAAAATCCAACATATATAACCCTATGTAACAATTGTTGTTCTAAAAGATATATGCTTGTGTCATTTTTGTATTCATTTTAACTAAATTAAAATAAAGTGTCATTATCACTTACAAGTGGATCCATGGGGTCCCAAAATAGACCCAAAGATTCCCATGGTCGACCATGTATCAGCCAATAGGGTTAAGACACGTTTTAGGGTAATTTAGTATTATTATAATATTATTTTTTTTAACCCTTATTTACCGGATTTACCCTTAACCATGGTAAATAAAATATTTACCGCAGTAATTATTCAAAATGTCTAAAAATAAAAGTTATCAATTTACACAATTTTAACATCCTGATTCCAAATATGGAATCCATTTTCCTAAATTCAAAACACAGAAGTGGCAGAAATTAATTTAAAATTGAATCCCGCTGTCAAAACAAAAAGCGTGTTTTTAAGAGATAATAACTATCAAAAGATTGACACTCGTTTATGTTCGGTTTAATTGTATAATTATGTCCAATGACCAACATTATATTAAATGGTAAAAATATATTCTAAATATACTTTAAAACCACTCAAATTCATAATTTATCACTATTAATTATTTTGATTAAAAAAGTTGTTTTTAATTAAAATTTAGTAATTTTCACTATTCATCAAAATATAAAAGTTATCCGAAAAGTACCAAAATTTCACCCTAGGATAATTTCGATATTCCGAATCCAAAAATGAAGTCCATTTTTAAATATAAAATATATATAATTTCAAAAATTAGGTATTACTATTCATAACGGCTAGTTTGATTGGTTGTGGTGTGTGTTAAAACTCAAGGTTGCGTACAACACACGCTACTGTATTATTCAAAGAAAGCGTACCGTGGAAGCTTGGGATGTTTCATTTTAAATTTTTGATGTCCCCATTTAGTCAAAAAGTTTAAAATATAGTATTTAAAAAGGGTTCACTATTAAAGTTGATAAAAGTGCAATACTAAAAATGAATTTGTTCTTGCATTATATCTAAGAAACTCATAATATGGATTCTAAAATTATTAGGATTATATAAACATTAAAATTTATCTAATACTATTCATAACCTCTTTTGAACGGCTTGTTTGGTAAGTCATGGTGTGCTTGAACATGGTGTTGCATGTAGTGAAAGTTATTGAATTATTTTGAAGAAATAACACACTATGAAATCTTGGGGTGTTACAAAAATGATCTCTTTAAATAGATATTATTATACACTCCCCCTTTCCAAAACATTGAAATGGGATATCTCCCCCTTTTGAAAAAGAAATAACACTCACATATATATTTATCTCCAATTATGGAAACTTTATCCCAAGAAACTCATTAAAAAATTCTATTATTTTTTCAATGAACCCAAAGAGAAGTTATTTGAACAACATGTAATTTAAGATAATCATTATAAATTTATGTAGAAAAACAAATCCCATCAAGAAGTCAGGGTTACTTCCCTAAATCATCATGTTGGATACATATGGTTAGACACAAATATATAATTGATGCTTCCCAAAATCAGATTTGGGTGGTTCCTTTTTCATTATCTATGAAACCTATTTTTATGTTGACATATACTCAAACTTCAGAAGCCCTTGATCAACCTTCATCATGATGAAATGATACATTATCTCAATGTTATTTGAATTTAGGTGATTCTGATGATTTTTACTATGGAATGAAGCACTCAAATTATCACACCATAATTTAATAGGAGATTTAATATCAACTCCAACATCCTCAAGCTTTTTCTTCATCTAATATAATTGAGCATATGTGTTAGAAGCTATAATATTCTCAGATTCTATTGTCATAATTGAAATTTATTTCTGTTTTTTACTAATCTAAGAAATGAAAAAACATTTAAGCTATAATGAATCAGGAAATGTCAAGTTTTAATCATTTAGTAAACCTTTCTCTATAAAATCATTGTATCTCAAAAACTCATATTGTGATTTTTTATGAAAAAATAGTATGAATTCCAGCATTTTGTTGATATAAAAAATACTCTATATTTATAGAAACTATATTTATTTATGATAACACTCATACCATATAAATTTATATGTGATATACACAATTTTGAGTTGTTTTTTTGTTAGGTACAATAGTATTATGATGATCTTACTCTATTCTATTACATCAACATTTTTTTTATCATCTATTTAAAACATAATTGGTGTGTCTACCTATATTTTCATTATTCTAAAATCTTACATTCCAAACCTATAAAGTATTTATTTATTATATTTTGATTGATAAATAAACACACCATTCCTTCTTTCCATCACATAAAATCCGTGGAAAAATGATAACTCTATAATCATGGATATTGTAAACTCATAGATCATATATTATAAAAATATCTTTCATTATTATTCATCTTATCCTTTAAAAAAATTCCATATAAATGATCACATATATCCTTTGATAATTATATTTCATGATATATAGATTTTGATTAATGTTACCTCACTAGAATCCAAGATTTCTCATGTATTAATCAATCTTATAATACCACCCTCTTAGTTCATGTTTATCCTATAAAATTCCTTATTCAATTGGAATATATTATTTTAAGATTTTTTATATAAAGAAAACATTTTAATTATTGATGTAAAATTTTTCCTCAAATATTACATGATGGTTTACTTATTCTAAACAAATTTTTTAAAAATTATATTTTACTTACACTAACAATTCTAAGAATAGTTGAATTGTTTCTCACTAGGATATGAAAGAAAAATGATTCGTCGACATCAATTCCTTATATTTGAGAATATATATTTAATACTAACCATTCTTCATTCCATGTTACATTATCATGATACTTAAATTTTTTATCCATCACCCCTTGGATTTTATTAAATATTTATCTTATGACCTTGAAATAATTTCTCAACATTTATTCTTCTTAATTTGATCAAGATATTCATGCACTATTTTAGCACAATTTCCATTTTCGGAAAGAAATTTTTAAACCTTGGGATCTATTTTTGATTATATATATGTTTCTTATTATTTTTTTGAACATGTGTGTTTTCACATGATCTATCTAACCACCAATGATATTTCATTCATTATTTTAAGCACTATAACTTTCATTTTTGTAGTTTTTGAACCTAATTTAATATCATAATAATAATTCTCTTATTCTGAATCTAATCACATCTCTAAATACTACATATATCAATCCTTCTATACCAACGGTTTGTAAAACATGTTGGTATAGGTCCCCTTTCCGAATGGTTTTTCCAAACCATTGGGAAAATCCCACTTTGAGACCACTTTTCCCAACGGTTTGGAAAAAACTATTGGGAACGGGTATGGATTTCCCAACAGTTATGTCAAACCATTTGGAAAAGCCCACTTTGAGACCACTTCCTCAACGGTTTGGGAAAAGCCCAGTTTTAGACCCTAATTCCCAATAGTTATGATAAACCATTGGGAAATGACCACTTTTATACAACTTTTCCCAATGGCTTGGACAAACCATTCGGAAAGGGTATGGCATTCCCAACAGTTTTTCCAAACCGTTGGGAAAATCCAACTTTGACCCCACTTTTCCCAACGGTTTGGAAAACCAATAGGGAAAGCAGTACCCTTTCCCAACGGTTTTCCATACTGTTGTGAAGATCCCACTTTTAGACAACATTTCCCAACAGTTTATCCAAACTGTTGGAAAAGGGTATACATTTATACCACATTTCCCAATGGTTTGGTAAAATAATAGAGAAAGGATGGGTACCTATCCGAACAGTCTTCAGAAACATTGGGATATGTACCATTATTTTTTATGAATTATTTTGTCAAATATTGTCACATAAATCTATATATATATTATATATAAATATATATATATATATCCAAATATATCCACAATGGTAATTATAGGATAGTGGTAAGGTGTTTGATATATAACCCAGAGGTTGTGGATGTAAACCTCCACTGTAAATATTATTTTTAATTTTTCAATACCAACGGTTTGGGTAGTCGTTTCGTGATTCGGGGTGGGTATAGACCTATCCCAATGGTTTGGGGAAAATCATTGGTATACGTAGTTCTAATGGTTTTAAAACCGTTGGGATAGATCTTTCCCAAGGCTTTTCCCCATACTGTTGGGATATGTCTATCCCCACGCCAAATCAACTAGCAGCTTCCCAAACTGTTGGTATAGGATATACCAATGGTTTGGGGGGCTATACCAACGGTTCCAAACTGTTGGTATAGAGAATTGTTTAATTACCGAATTTAGTGACATTTTCTACCCAAATTCTTATCATTTTATAATCACTTTATCTTAAAATTTCATCAAAATTTTTGTGTAAAAATGGCTCACATGATTTAGAAATACTCTAGTTTTCTAAAATAATTGCATATTGAATTTAAATTATTTTTATATCATTTTTATTGTATAATTTTTATCTATTGATTTTAGATGATTAAAAAAGAAAAATTACTTTAACCACATTATATTACACCATTTATTTATTTCCCTTACTGATTATAAAACACTTACATTCAGAAATTATGTATTTTAATGTTGTATTCTTCCCATACAACATCTCAAAGGGTATATTATATTCATTCAAATATCATAGATCCTTATTAATGATATAAGATTATGTGATCACTTATTAATTTCAATACATATCCTATAGATCTCACTCAATGACCATAATTTGTGTTATGTTGTTACTGATCTAGTTCCTCATATTAATGAAAACCTTATTTTCTTGAGTTATCACAACTAAAACAACATCTATTAACCTATTATTCTCATGATATTCGGTGACCTGATTGTTGTAATATTCCTTTACATTTTCATTTCATAATTTCAAAAAAACATAAGAATCTTACCTATTAATCATTGATAACATGTAATACACAACAAAACATGAGATCTATGAGAGATCACCATCATCTGTTCCATCTAGTATTAATCATTAATGAATATAAAGTGGTATATTCTTCAATATATGTATTTGGGTGAGATTTACCTATACTAAAATATTATCCAACTCAAGAAATATCATAGATTCATTATCCTTTAGTTTCTATGTTGTGCTAATGATTCTATATTATTTGAAAAGTATCACATAAGGGAATGATTTCATATGATAATTTAAGGATATCATGAGATTTTATACAAAATATTATATGTAATTTTGGCTCAGGTATCTTTTCCTTTTATGTAATATCTTTTTCTCTTCTAAATTGGTCAGAAAACACGTATCTTCATCACCATCGGTGAGGTAGAGATTTCCCTTATGTTATTTCGGTAACATCCCAGGTAAATAAAGAACAAGAAATTTTTCATATTTATTAATATTTTTGAATTAAATATTAATTTTACTTTAAAGGGGATACTATGTTCGATGGAATACCTGATATGCAACAACGGGTTTCTTTGAAATCTTGCACTGCACACTAATAATAAAATATTATTATTTTAAATGGTAGTTAACGCCTAGCCGTTATAATGGTGGGAATAAATAGAACTAAAAAATATTATTATACATGTTTGTTAAATGTTTTTACATTTATCCAATAAAATATAGTGGCTAAAACGTGAATAAATATAAGCATAAATACTCTAATATTCTTTAAAAGGTCGATTTACCACCTTTTGATGGAGAACCCTCTTTAAATATAGTTTTGGTCATTTTTAAATGTTCTATTTGAAAACATAAATTTTTTATTTAGATTCAGGGTATCAAAATATAATTTGGGTAAATTTTTGGTATTTTTCTAATAGAGTTCATTTTTAATGAATAGTGATAAATACTGTATTTTAATTCAAATATGCCTTTTAATATAATTTATTTATATGGCTAGATTATATTTCTAATTGGTTCTAAAGTGTAATTAGAATATGTTTTTACCAGTGAACCCAATTTTGGACATTTTAATTAGTTTCACTTTGAAATTGGACTTAAACCACTGGAAATCTTTTGATAGTTATTATTTCATAAAAACACGCTTTTTGTTATAACAACGAAAATTAATTTCTGCCATTTGTGTTTTTTGAATTTATAAATTTTTCATACATATTTAGAATCAATAGGTACAAATTGTGTAAATAGATAACTTTTATTTTTAGATATTTTAAATATTTACTTCAGTAAATATTTTATTTACAATGAGTAAAGGGTAAATATAGTAAATAAGGGTGAAATATAATATTATAATAATATTAAATTTATCTAACATGTTCCCTAATCCTATTGGATGATACCTACCCGACCATGGGCATTCTTGGGTCGAATTTGAGACCCCATGGAGCCACACGGGAGTAATAATGACACTATATATTAATTAATTTTAAGTAAAGACAAAAATGACATAAAAAAATATCTTTTAGTAAATCAATTTTTACAAGGGATTATATAATTTATTTTTTGAAAAAAAAAATTATATCAAAATCTAAAAATAATTCCTACATCAAGTTATTTTTTTATTATTTTTTTACATCAAATAAATTAAATTATTTATGACACAATAATGATGTAATATTTACCTCATTAATAGATGATTTAAATAAATAAGATTATAAATATTATAAAAAAATTTAAAACCTGTAAAATGTTTATTGGAGGATTTTATTTCGACCATGAGTCATCTTAAATTCGACTTTAACAATTATTTGACCTTCTGGAACTGAATATAAGATTATAATAAAATAATTTCTTCAAACATTCCTAAAGAGCCCCTCCTCTCCCTTATAAAAATCCCTCACTTCCTACCCCTTTCTGCCACTTCTAATGCATTTGGATCATACAAAATATACTCCCATAATCTCCCAAGATCTCTCTCTTAATCCTAGAAGCCTTACCTTAGGCAGATATCACTTCAAGAAACCCTTTTGGTTCAAACCAAAGGGATTTATCCGATTTAAAGGTATTGTCTTCTCTTACGTTCTTTTGTTTTATTTTACTTCTCCAACCCCATAAACTATTTTTATTTCATTATTTTATAAAAACACAAGTATCCTCAATATACTAGGATATTTTTATGATATGTATTCAAAATACACTTACACACACCTCCATCTAATGGGTAAAGAACATAATGTTTCTGTAGATGAAAAACTAACGCCTCCCAAAATGATGAATGTTCAATTAACTCCTACGGCCTCTCATGGTGGACATTATGATGGAACTATATTTATATATGATATATATTATGTTTATTTTTTCTTTATGATTCTTTATTTTTCATTTATTTCATACCTTTATGGTTTCCATAATGGGTAACACGATTATTTCATTTTAGGAAGTGCGGACTACCGCCCCCTCAAGGTGATATGATTCGTTCATGACATACATGGAAGGTATAAATATTGAGTTAATGAAATAATGTAACATATATATCATATAATATTATACTATAATTATAATATACCCATGTATCATTAATTTTTCATTCCATTAAATATTTAATAGAATTGAAAGTAACGTTCATGCGTACATACGGATTACCGTCTCCATGAACGGTGCATTTAATTTATTATCTCCCAATGTTATTTACAATTATAAATATATATATATATATACACTGGATATATATGATATATATGATATCTAAATCATTAATATCATTCTGTAGATAATGGATTTTTTACCACATGGACAAATTGTAATTATAACAAGTTCATTTTTAACTCATATTCCGAACATCGACAAAATGTCTGATATGAACTCAAATAATTAACTAAATGTTATTGAAAGGTAATAAGTAATATAAAAGTAATAATAAACATTAAAAATGTTATCAATAAAGTATAAATTAACTTTTGATTATTATTCAAGAAGAACAAGGAACATACGAGTCATGTTGGACACGAGGTAAGGGATTTCTTATCTCACTTTTAATTCCATGAGATGTCTATTGTTCACCACTTATTTATTTCATGTGGTGTATTTTGCACTAAAATTTGATATATATTATAATTATTCTATTAATATTCATGGTATTTTGTGATTCATTTGTTGGTTATTAACTTTTTCTCATATGACTTGATTGATTACAAAGTTGTAAGTTTTTTTCATCTCACTTTTTATTCGCATGATATTCGTGATATATTAGACATTGTTACCTTTTGTGTAGTGGATTTACTGACCATTATTGTATTATATGTGTAATATAAATTAATTTATGGGTATATAAATTTTTATTTTGTGATCTTTCCTTCACGGTGTGTATGTTTTGTAGGTTACCAAATCGGTAATGGAACCTTTCACCCTCCTCTTTTTAAAAGACTTATTTTTGTTATGTCTTTTAAGTTACATATTATTATGTTGTGATATGTTCTTATATATCCTCATTGTTGTAAATTTTATTTCCATGTGATTATATATACATTTCTCTATCATCAAGTTATTTTATGAATTTTAAAGTGACACTGTTAGGCTGTCAAATTTCTGTAAGAAAACATCATAACAAAATTTCAATTTTTGGGTTAAACATCTACTTCTTGATTATGTCATGATATGAATATGTCTGAATAACCTCTGATTTTTTTACACAAAATATACACTTATATTGGGTGTAAATATATTTTTCACACAAAGTTATGTAATTAATTTATCTTTAATCTAAGGATACCTTCTTTATAATGGATTTCGTCTCAATATACATTTCCATTGAGACTTCATTGTTGATATGCAAAAATTCACTCTTATATGTTCTATATACTTTCCTTTGGCATATAATATCTTGAATAACTTTATTTTGATGATATTATTATTTTCTGAATAAATTTTATTCCTCAATTATTTGTATTCTAAGATCACTCATTTTTTAAAAAAAATCTTTAACTAAAACATCATTTTAAATGTTTTAAAGGTTTATTGTTCTAACTCTTTCACATTAACGTCCATGTTTTAAAAATGGTTTTATGGATTTATTCATATGTAAATTAATTTTTTGAAATTTTAATTTCTTTCGAAAGAATCAAAGTGGTATTGGACACTTTGATTCAATAATCTCTTTATTAAAAATTTTAAATGGTTTTGAAAATGGTTTGATAAAAGCTTTGATTTTGGGAATATTTTTAAATGATATATTGTGACTAAAATGTGGAAATGTTATCTTTCAATTATGTTTTTTTATGGTGTATGAATATTTTTTGGATTTTGGATGTTTTTTACGTATACGGGTGGTTCCATGATAAACCTAGGGCGGGTGATCCTGAGATGGCTCTCCAATGAATTGGGTAACATGACGGAGGTAAACGTGAATATTTCTCCTAATATTTTTAGCAAATATACTATGATGGGTATTAAAAATGTGACTCCCATTGTAGCTGTGATTGCTACAATGTAAGTTTGATATGGATTCCACAAGTTACCTTTATGATTTATGATTTTTGTGTGATATTCATAAATCTTATGATTTCATGTGGTATGTTATGATTGAAATGTATGGTTTCATTATTTTGTATTTAATGATGGGATAATGATTCAATTTATTATTTTATATCCCTTACTAAGATTTTAATTCTCATTCTATGTTTTTGAAATGTTTTCCACTTGACTTAAAGATGAATAAGGGTCAAGGATGGGATCAAGAAAATTCCATGCTGTCTAAAACATAGAACTAGATGTGACACTTTTTTTCAAGATTTTTTGTTTTATGAAAAAAATGAATACTGAGTAGAATTGTCTACATTTAATATTCATATTGTTATGTAAATGTTATGAACTAATTATCTAAAACCATAATCCTGAAAAGATCCTCAATTTGAATTGTCCATTTAATTCAAGATTATGTAATGTTTAATGATGAGTCCTTATAATTTTCTTACATGATAATTAATCTATATCATTATTTGATTATGATATCCTTATTATTTAAATTAACAACATATATCAAGTAATAGAATAGGGTTACACTTAACAAATTGTGAATAAGACCACTATTCACAAATAAATAAATGGGCATCAATACTTGGACTCTAATTTTGTATTTTCTAGATAAAATGATGTTAAATATATCATCATTACTAAAACCAATGAAACATTATTTTTCATACTTTTTCCCCACAGGAATATATTTTTTACACAAATATTTTTAGTGAATCCAATATAAACGAACCACACTCCAACCTAATCTATTTCATTCAATGTAATTTCTATTTCATTCACCATCATAGATTATTTTATACATCAGTTTTTCTACTTCTCTTCATTTAGTGGAGAATGATACTGTTCAACCTCTAGATTTATAGAACATTCTCATGTTTTATGGATTAAATTGATTTTTTTTTCAAAAAATATTATAATTCTTACAACTATTGATATCAAAATTTCTAAATTTCCTTTGGTACAAATATTTGTACGAGTGATGATAAACTTGCAACATTACCTTACTAAAACTATTTTTTATTGAATTTTTAAAAAATAATAATGATTCAATGATACATAAAGTTATGGACGCTAAGAGAATCCTAATACACTATTAAATTATTATATAGGGATAGGGAGACTAATGAAGTAATATAATTAGTGACATAGATTCATTTCATTTAGCAAGAAAATTGTTTTTCACCTTGATTCCCTCTCACCAGATATGTCAATCCACTACATTATGGTTAAGATATATTTTAACTCTTTAATGATTAAATAATAAACTAGTGGGATAGATAATATCCTTTAATGAAGTTTATTATTAATAAAGATTTATATTCCACAACTAATATATGAAACATTCTATCTATGAAGAATTAAAAACCAATAATAAATGAATTGGATTATACTAAGAGTAGACTACCTTATCTTTAAAATTTATTGTAACCTAAAATGACCAATCCATAGTTGTCACAAATGATTCCACTACTACACACAATTCCATTATAGTAAGAGTCTCTTATATTTAGTTTCATTCATAATACAATAGGGGACCAATGGTCCTTCTGTTTAGGCCTTACATATTTAGCCTGGTGAATATCAATGAATCCATAATAGTATTTTGAGATAGAGTTTTCATTGATGAGTATAGCCAAATCATGAACCGTTAAGAGGGACATTTATTTAATACTCTAAGGAGTGAAACACCTATCAAGATACCTAAATCCTCTTTGAATATCCCTAATTTTCTAAAACAAATGTCTTTTTTCCAAAATGGTCACACAAAAAACAATAGATGTTAAAACCATATTGAGTATAGAGAATTATGTGCATCTATTATTTTTTCTATTGATCCTTGAAATTTATTTTTTCTATTTAAAGTTAATACTATATAATCTTCATCATTCCCTAATAATATCACAAAGTCATGGTATATTATTTCATTTCTTTTCTTTTCAAAATACTTTCATTCAAGAATTTTTTTGGGACATTTAAATCATCATTATTCCAGGGTGTTGTTGTTTGTGGATTCACAAAAACTGGCCCTGATTTTATTATTTAATGAAATCCACTCAAAAAATAATTTATTTTTAAATATATGCACTTATGATCATTTTTATAAAATTTCAATTTAATCCATGTGCTCCACCTTATTTTCCTTGGAGTCCTATACATTTTAACTTCCCAATGTCATTCCATGACATAGAAATATCTCATGATTATATAGTTTATATCCCAAATTAATGACCTTTGTTTAACTCATTGATATTTTTTACAATATATATCACATAGTTTGTGAATACATCACTAATTCAAGCATTCTATTTAATTTAGATATTTTTGTCAATTTAGTTCTATGAGTTTCTATGATTTAACGATATTATTCATCTTATTTCATCATTTAAATTATATTTTTATTCTTCATGTTGTTGTATATACTATTTGGAATCACATACATATCCATTGGATTTTTTATTTTTTCCCTCAAGATACCAATTTTTTCAAAAGAATCTTCTACTTAAACAATGAGATCTAATCTTTCCCCAACATCAATATTTTCATCATCACATCCATCTAATTGTAGTTTCTCTATGATATCCATAAAAAATTCATCATTTAGGTCCTTAAATTCCTCAATTACTTCCTCTTAAATTTTCATAGTAATATCCTCTAATGAAAGCAAGTTATTATTTTTGAATAATTTCTTAGGTGAACTCCTCTTGACATTCAGACTATTAGATGAATTATGTTTGGGTTTCGTATATTATTCATTATCTCAGAATTTCTTTAGACATCTTGTAGTGATATGACCATCATTTCTATAGAAAAAGTGAGAAAGTGTAATCATTCCTTTGAAATTTTATTTCCCCTTTTTATATTTTAGGAGGAAAAATACATCACCTCAACTACTCCCTTATCTTAAGAATTATTATGTAATATATGTTTCTTTATTTAAATTAATTTCACTTAATAATATTTTTTCTTTACCAAGGAATCATTATATTTATTCCTCTTCTCATATAGAATGAGGGTTCTATACTAACTATCTGTTATCGCTATATTTGGATCATTTTATTTCATCACTTTGACTTTCATGTCGAAATATAGTGGAAATCTACTTAGGATCCTTTTCGAAAATATAAAATCATTGATAGATTCTTTGAGTCCATGAATTTATTCCATAGTTATGTTTACTCTATCAAGGAATACATCAATCCATTCATTGTAGAGTATCCTAAAATCATCATACATGGTCCATAGAAACAATAATTTAGATTCATATACCTTGTAATAATATCTGTAGATGTCAAAAAGTTTTTCCATTATGGTGTGTAAAGTTATACAATACATCAACTTTATGAATACTACATTGGAAAATTATCCCCTATTATGTTGACTTCTTTGGCACTATCATCAATCCCCCTTTTATATTTATTCGAAAATGATTTTCTCACCATGTTGGTTGAGCTCCCATGTATGGTAGACTTAAATATATTTATTCCCAAAATTAGGAAATAATATTTAATCTATTTTCTCCATAATTGTAAATTATTTCCATCAAATATTAGATTTTGTTTGTGGATAATGAACATTACCAAATTTAAAGAGATAATAATATAATGAGAAATTTTATATATGACACCACATTCTGGTCAAAATAAAGGTAAATACCACAAATGGGGTGAATCAATGTATTTTAATCTCAATAAAAGAATATTTCCAATAATATTGTTCCACTATTAGTAGGAAAGCCTCTCTCCCATTCAATAGATATGAAACTGTGAATCAAAAAAAGGTGGGACATAATACATTTTACGTTGTCCACTAAAATAAGGATAAAATAAGGAGATTAAAATAATGATTTGTTGTGTATCAAAATCACTAAGTGGTAAACATTTTTCTTATAATTTACCGTTGTCATACTGATCCTCTAGGTGTATACCCCTCACAAAATAAATAACTCACTCCTTATACAAGTGAAACAAAAATGATCCCCATGATCTATGATTAATAATACACCATTAATGGTGTTTCAATGAGATCCACTTTTATAAATATTATGAAATTAAAGAACCAATTGTGAGATATCTTTTTAGATCTCCCTTTATTACGTATTTAACATTCTAGAACTAATTTTTAACTGTTAATCATCACTACCACCCCATTAAATGTGACAAATAAATTAAGGTTTCATCATTTATTCCTATGATGGTAGAAATATTTCTCTATATTTTTCATTGAATCATTATATTTTTAGATAAAATAAGTTTCTATCCCCATATATTCTTTATATTCCCTTTATATGTATTTAAAAAAACACATGAAATTTTTTTTTAATATTTAGAACCACTATTTTCTCTATATTAACTACTTAATAAAATCACATGGATCTATTCCCCAAAATATACTTATCCTTAATTCCTTAATAACACCCCATATATATTTACCTTTCCTTCCTCATGATCATACTCTATTGTTATGGTTCCATCCTCAAACCTATTGTGGTTTGAACTTCTTCTATGGTGTTGAAATTTGTAAATATGTAGAGAACCTGAAATCCATCTACACATCTTCCTAATGCATCCATTCTCCCAAGTGTGTGACAAATTTCACGGTGGGATAATTTATTTTTCATATTCAATGATTGATAATTTGTAAAAAAAAACTATTTTTGATTGATGACTTCTTCCAAAATAAATCATACATATCAGATTGAGCCCCATTACATTTACAATTTTCTCAAGTATAAACCCTTATTTGAGTTCGAGAGTATCCTATTGTATTACAGGGGAGGTTTTTTATTTTTTAGAATTTTTGTCTAAATAACCCACATATATACCCAATTCTTCCAGGTTGGGCTTTACAGATCAAACTGGTGAGGTTTATATATCAATCTGGTGACCCTTACATATCATCCTTATTACCTTTATGTATGTGGAATTTTTCAAAATTCATTAAGGTATCATTTTTGTATCGTCATATTTTTGTTTATGTATTCCCCTTTAATATTTCTCAAAAATATAATTTTAACTTGTTACCTTTACTTATCATGAATATTTATCTATATTTATGGTATTCTATAAAATCAATGTGGGTGACCATTAATTATTATCATGGTTACATTTATATATCATGGATTTTCCAAATATAAAAATAAAAAACCTTTATTTTAGAATTCATCTCACCATTTCCCACCATAATCAAATGATCTACTTCTTATATAAGTCTTGGTGGAATAAATTGAAAGTTTCTTTAATAGACATGTCAATAAACACAACTAACAAATAATCCAAGTGGGTTTTTTCTTACAACTTCTCATTTTCACATTCTTCCGCAACACCATATATTTTCATAGTAGTTATAAATATAATCTACATAAGTAATAACAATCTTCCTTCACCAAATTATAATTTCTATTTCAAAATTTAGATATTTAAATACATTCAACTACTTCTTGACTTATTGTCATTCAAATAGAATCCCTCAGATTCTCCAAATAGTTTTATTCATGTTTGATATATTTAATAAACTTTTTGGATGATATTTCATCCTATTCAAGTTACTTCTTCCAGGTAACTACTTATCTATTATACAACAATAAAATTCTAATTAGTCCTATAACCATTAATTTTTAGTTAATTCTTTTTTTATCCCTGTAAATTTCATTGTAAAACATATGTATAATAAGAAGACATCTATAAACCCTTTTGAAAACCTCTAGTAACCCTTATATACCATAAGGAAACTTATGGTAAACCTTTTGTAACGCAAGGAAACTTTTTTTAAGACCTACCTATCACTGTTTCCCTATATATACTCTTATGTATCATGAGTATCATCCACTAAACATTTAACTTTTCCGAAAATCAATTATTATGTATCACCCTTATATAATGAGGACTTTACTACTTTTCCAATCCCAGTATTCCTATTATAGAGTGACCCTTACACACTTTGATTATTCCATTTTTTAAAACCCGTTATTATTTACACAAAAAACCATAAGACTCGGTCTAAATAAATATAAACTTATTAAAACAATCATAAATCAAAAAGAACCTTAACCTCATTGGATAAAATGTATCTTATATGAGTTTTAACATTAATTATGTATTTAAAACAAAATCAAAAACAATAATAAAGTTCAATTCATTTCTTCTATAATCATTCACAATTTATTTCTCAACATAGAACACTCCCCATAGATCTTAAAAAATTACCAAAGTTCACAACCACATCTTAACTCAACATCTTATTCATTCATGGAATTAGAGATTCATAAATTGGATTTTCATAGGAATCATTGAACAAAAATCACTTTTCAAACTTATCAATCATAGAAAAGAATCATAATTCAATAAATATAATCCTAAATGATAAAATTTGATTTGGGAGACAATATTATTGAACAATAATGACTTATTATCTATAAAAGTGACTTATATCCACTAGATAACAACATTATTTATTCAAAAATCTTCATCCACATCACAAAATTATTAATTAAACCTATGTAAAAAGTTGTTAATATGTACATTATCACCAAACATGATTGAAAAGTTCACAACTCACTTAGCCTTATTTACTTCATAGATCACCCCTTATAAAAAATTATATAAATATATGATTCCTCTAAATAAGATACCACCACTATTAGTTTAAACACATAACATGGATTTTCTCCCTAAATTATTTTATCTCCATTTGTAAATATATTCAGGGGTAAAAATAAATGGGTTTATATTTTATTTCCCCAAGACAAACACTATCCAAAGAATAATTGGTAAAGTATACATTGACTTGAATCAAGTTAAACACACATCGTTAGCCACAATATATGAAATTATTCCTTTGGTAGAGTCATGGTAAAAAATATATGTTGTGTGTTAATTAGTAGGAACAACTATAGTTTAATAACTCTTTGATCCACTAAGTCCTTGATAAAGTCATGTTTTATAAAAATGTATTTTTATTGATAATGATAATGTAGTCTAAAATTAAATATATGGTACTTTGATTAACACAGCCCACTTACCAAAGTAACATCACTTCCATTTTGAGATATTCCAATTGCATCTTTAACCACAAAAAATTGGATATTTCATTGTTTTCAGAAAAAAAAATTCAATTAAAGTACTCATGGTCACCAAACATTACTTCTTTATATGAAAAAATACATATAATTCTCCAAAAAATAATATTCCTTATATTTTGATGTTCGATGATAATCATTTTAATCCTAATCTATATTTGTATTTCCAAATAGATAAATATTTATATTGCTATAATATTTCAATCCATTTTCCATTAAGCCTTTATTTTACACTAGATATATATTTTCTGTAATGAAATGGGATTTCCTTGGTGCACTTTGATATATGGAACAAAATATACAGGGCCCCTAGACCCATTCTCTAGGATCTAGGTTTAAAGAAACATAACATAAAACACTGGTTTTGATATGCATTTATGATTACAATATGATTCAAAAAATTTAAATATAATTACATTTAATATTAGAGTTACAGAATGTTATGAAAAATCACGAACTAATAAAACCCAAGTCTTTCTCATCCAATTAGTAATGTTCACTACTGTTTAAAGCTATTAAATCAATAATTATTCTTCACAATTACTCATAAATTACCCAAACTATATACTCTTATATGATTATAATAATTCATATATTATTTCATCACATGGGGAAATAGAAACATAATAATAGGTGAGACCAAATACTCAGGTATGGAATAATTAAATTAAACCATAATGGTGAGTCAACTTATACATTTCTAGATACAAAACATGATATCATAAAGATGATAATCATAAGTGTGGAAGAATAGAATAAAGTGTTGATATCATATATACATGGATTAAATAATGATCATAATAATAGATCCTGGAATGATAATTATAATATTATAAGATTGTAAAATCATAGGAATATGGGAAAAAACTTGACATCATAATCAAAATTCAAGGATGTATTCCTTGTTAACATAACATAGTTGACTAGGATAACATCCCACACACTATAGTTGTCTAGGTTCACTACCAATATACCATGATATCATGTGACATGGAAACATTACCCAATGCATTATAAGGATTTATAATTCTCCACATGCCCATAAAATAATGAAAATAATATATATATGTGCGACATGGTTTCAATAAACATATCACTAAAACCCAAAGAAATCAAAATGGTTTTTATATTCTTATTAAATGGTTTCAAAAAGGAAGCATTAATAATTTAATCAATATATATAACATGATAAAACCATTGAAAATAAATGGGTATCAAATGAATTGAATAATCATTCTAGGTAAATTACACTAATAAAGGATAATTAATCATATGGTATTTATACTGTATATGAAAATGATATATCGTTTAGAAAAAAATCTCCATTCAACGATTTATTGGGAATATAAGTGAACACAATTCAATCATATAATATAATTTATGGAATTAAAAGAGGAAAATATTTGGATGTAAATCATGCCTATAAAAGTAAACAACTAGAAATAAAGAATTAATGATGCAGAAAACCATATACATAAAATTGAATTTAATAATCAATCCAGATAAATAAGTAAGATGGTATCATTTGAAGAACACTATTAATCCATCATACAACAGAGATGATAAAAACTCTTATAATAATTACGAAATTATCATTCAAAATAAAAATTCCCATATTTAATGATCCCATATTTTTTCCAAGTACCTCTTTCAATTATTTCTTCATTAATATTTTCTTTCAGTTTTTTTATCATTAATTTCTTTAATTTAAATAAAGTTAGACTTGGGTTTAAGGGAATATTTATAAATACTTGAGAGTATTTGTGATGAGGTATTTATTGGGGAAATTGACTTAAAATTCATATATTTGTTTTTGTTTGAATTAATATAGTCCATTAATAAATTGTTTAAATTTTTCATTATTTTTTAGTGATTTTAGAAACAATAATAGAGGTTATATTTCATTAAAATTAAAATGGAAAAAAATAAACTACGGAAAATTTACACGTTGTTTAAAGGGATTATATGTCATGAAATTATTTGAGGGTTTTAATAAAATGAATCTTAGGTGTGTGTTTATTTGGAATATTACCTTAAAAACATATACAAGATGTGTAATAACATTAAAAACTATGTAAATTCCTATCCATATATTTTAAACATGTTGTGTGACTGAATTCCTAATTTTTTTAGTTACATCTCTTCTCCTCTCATCCCTAAGGTCTTTTATAGGCAATTTTGGGGTGACAATTTCCCTTATGGGTGTCTTTTTTTTGGGAGATACCCTTAATTAGTATTTTCAGTTAGGTCCATTCCTTATCATTATTTTTCTCCAACCATTTTGGTAAAATACATTGAACAATTATTTGGTTGGTTTTAATATTGATTTTTTTATATAGGAACTCTTTAAAATCATCTAAATATTCTTACTCATTAGCATTGGTAATTGGAAGCATTGTTGGATCGTTGATTAGTGGTAGGGGTTCTAAATATAAACCTTACATATTGTAAATTTCCATATTTATACAATATTTTGATTATTTCATTGTTACATGTGCTCAAATTAGTTAAATACACAAATAGAATTATTACTTGAAGACCATTCACTTCCAATGTATTTTTAATAGGCTCATGGATAACCATTTTGTGATCGAACCATGAATATACATGAATTTAAAATTGGATAAATTAATGTTTAGAATGACATGTAACATAGGGTGATTTATTGTTATATAATCCCTAAAGTGTATATTATTTCTTATAGATATAATTCTTAATCAATTGTGTATTAAATTTCATGTGTCATATGAATGAATAATGGTAATTTACATAATTATCCATTGATAATTGTGATGTGATATTGGGATATCCATGTTGTATGGAATGGATAGTGTTTCATGATTTAATGCTAATATATTGGTCTCATCCTTGGAACTTTCATACTTATATGCTATAATACTGATATTGAGTAGGCTCAACCCATCCCCATTCTGTAATACTTATAGATATAAGGCTATGCCTAGTCCCATGGTTTAATTATTATATTGATTTATCATGGATGATGTAATTCATATAGGGATATTTCCCAGATTGTTGTTTTTATACAGTGGTTTTATGGTTGTGGGTGGCATAGTAGTAATACATGGTCTAAGATATTTTAGCATGACACTGAAGTAGGTTATTTTACCTATGTTATATTGTTTTTGTTGGAATGGTTGTAATAAATGATCACAGATATTCCTTCATAGAGCCAAATTACATTTTTTGTTGAATTTATTTAATTGATAAATTAATTAATATGCCTAGTTATTGCTTTATTTCATACAGTTTTTATATGATAGGTTTTGTTTATATATGGCGTTTCGACCATTATGAGTTATAACCACACCCTATTCAGGATGTTTTTTGGTACCCGTGTATATTTTTTAGTTGCAGGTTTGGAATAGGTAACAGTTCCTTATTGCTGATTTCTTTTTGGCGGATGGCCTAGAGTTTACAGATGGGACTCATGCGGGGTTCATGACCTAAGTTGTTATCTTAATTTTTTGAGTCTAAAATTATTTTTATTCTATTTCTCTATCATTATATTTTGTTACATTCCATCACATCATTACATTATCCCTTTATTATTTAATAGATTATTTAGTTAAAATGTATTTTTGTCTTTCACTATGTATTTATTTTTGTTTTTTTATCTATTATGATTTTTTTATATTGTTTTGACCCATTATATTAGCAGGTATAGTCTCCCTAATATTCATTTCACACCCCTATACTTTTTAGTATCCTATAGCATATGGGGAGGTGCTCTTCAGGTCTAATAACCAACTCTTTCCTTCCATGTGAGAGATTTCTAGATTGGGGGATGTTATACAGTTTTATTCAAATGATAATTTTTTGTTTTCTTATTCTTTATTATTTTAGAAAGGTATAAATGATACTATGAAGTTTTATTACTTGGAAATAATCTTTTTGATCAAAGTAGCTAGCCCATGTACTGTGGAAATTCAATTTCCCAAGGATGGGATTGTTGTCATATTGTTTTCTTGTTATAGTTGATATTATTTCTCATTGGGTGATTTAAATGTTGTTTGAGGTTATTGTTTTATGATCACACTATTTCTTGATAATTGTACTTGTGGACTGGTATATCACAAGACATGAATACATGCATCATAGTAGGAACATAGGGATATATTAACATGCATTGTTCCTGAGAGGGTCATATCTATTTTTGAATGTGATATAAACTTTCCTATTGAACTATGACATGATGTGTATTATTCTATAGAAAAATTGAATGGTTTTTCATGCCATGAAAAAATAAATTTTAGAAAGGTCTAGAGAGACCATGATTTGGTGGTTCTTAATTATAGTCACATGTTGGGTTAACTTTTTAGCAAGCCGGTTCTCTAAGATTTGTGTTTTTCTTATAGATAAAATGTCTCTTAAACTTCATTGTATCAAGCATAAGGACATTGGAAATCGACACGCTCTTAACATAGTTAAACCGAAGCTTGATGTAGTTCCTTAGGATCCAATTGATGTTCATCTTCGTGATAGATTCTAAAGGATCATGCGATCTACGGAAAGGGAAAATATTCATACCATTCCTTTGATGTCTTAGCTGATAATGGGGTTTCAACTAAAGCATCAACCAATGTTTACTGGGGAAGGGGACCCTAGGAAGCCATGTTCTAGATTGAGTTAGTCCATATGATCATCAAGCATCTTGATACACGCACATTATAAAGACCCAGCCATAAAACATTACATAATCTTGAATTAAATTAATATTTCACATTAAGGATATTTTCAGGTTTATAGTCATAGAAAATTAGGCCATAACTATTACATTGCATCACATAAAAATTAAAAAGTAGACACTTCTACTCATTTTACATTTTTTCATAAAATAAAAACTCTTGGAAAAAAATCATGTCTAGTTCTATGTTTTAGACAACATGAATTTTCCTTGATCCCATCCATGAACCTATTCATATTTAAGTCCTATGAAAAACATTTCAAAACATGTGATGATCATAAAAAGCCTGGTAAGGGTTATAAAATAAGGAAAGGAAAAATTAACCCATAAATTAATACAAATCAATGAAACCATATTTTTCTATCATAATATACCTCATGAAATCATAATATTTATGAATAACAAAAATGAAATCATAAAACATAAAGGTAACTTGTGAAATATATATCATAATTACATTTTCGTGATCATAGCTACGTAGGGAGTTACATTGGAAAATCCATCATATTATATTTCCAAAATCTATTAGGAGAAACATTAACATTTACCTATGTCACGTTACCCAATGCATTGGAGAGCTATCTTGGTCTCACCCGCCCTAGATTTATCACTGAAGCAACTGTATCCGTAAACAATTCCCAATAAACATAAGATTTCCATAACACATAAATCAAAGATAAAGGAAATAAAAAATTTCCTCATTGCAATCACAATATATCATTTCAAGATATTGACATAATCAATTATTTATCAAACAATTTTCAATCCCATTTAAAACATTTAATAAAGAGATTTTTGAATCAAGGTGTCCCATACCACTTTGAGACATTTAAATGAATTATCTTTTGAAAACATTAATGTAAATATATATAAATACAAAAAACAATTTTGAAAACATGGAAATTAATGATAAATATTTATAATAATAAATCATTAAAACATTTAAAATGATATTTTAGTTAAACAGTTTTTTACAAAATGAGAGACACTTGAATAAAAAAAATCTAGGAATAAAATTTAATCAGAAATTTATAATATCATGAGAACAAAGAGATTTATGATATAATATGAAAAATAATAGTATATAAACTATATAAGAGTGAATTGGAGCTTCAAAACAATGAAGTCTCAATAGAATGTAAATTGAGATGAAATCCCTTATAAACACAGTATCCTTAGATTAAGGATAAATAAAATACATAATAATCTATGAAAAATATAAAAACACTCAATATGATTGGATATTTAGTGTAAATCAATCAGAGGACATTCGCAAATATTTTTTAAAAAACAACACCAATGACTTGGATGTTTAACTCAATGAATGATGATTGAGTTAAAATTACTCTTATCAAGTTCATATTGATGACTTTAGAATTTATCAATAGAGTGATTATGTGTATCAAATTTATATCCACACAAAGGGGATTGTAAATTAAAACATTAATAAATAAATAGTGATTCCACACATAATCATAGCATGACATAATTAAGAATTAGAATATTAACCCAAAGAACTGAAAATGGGTAAAGAAGTTCTCTTACAAAAAATCAACAGCCTAACAGCGTCACTTTAAAATTCATAAAATCAGTTGATGAGAGAAAAAATGGTATATCATAAATTTTTCATAAAATTTATATCAATAAGTATATTTATTAACATATCCAAACATAAGAAGATGTAAATTAAAAGAAATAAAAAAAAAAGAAATCTTTGACTATAAGAGAAAGGTGAAAGGTTCCCTTACCGATTTTGTAACTTACAAAACATACACCCCATGAAAGAATGATCATAATATGAATATATAAATACCCATAAATTGAATTATATCACAAAATAAATACAATAATGGGAATTACATACACCATAAAAAATTAAATAGTTGCAAATATTGCATGAATGTCAAGAGAATAAAAAAGTGAGATGAAAAACCCTAACCATGTTGTAATCAATCGAGTCATATGAAAAAAAGTTTATAACCACCAAATTAATCACATGATACCATGAATATAAATATAATAATGATAATATATATCAAATTTAATTACTCAATACACCACATGCAATAAATAAGTGGTGAACAATTGAAATCTCACGGAATTAAAAGTGAGATTAGAAATCCCTCACCTCATGTCTGACTTGACCCGTTCATTCTTTAATCTCTTGAATAATAAACTAAAGTAAATTTATAATTTATTAAGAACCTTTTTCAAGTTTATTATTCCTTTTATATCACTTATTACCATGTTATAAACATTATTCAATCATTTATGTTAATAATGGTCTTTTGGTCGATATTCGGTACTTGAGTCGAAAATGAACTTCTTAAAATTACAAGTTGTTCATGTGGTCAAAAATAAATTATCTCTAGTATTATTTTAATGATTTATATATCATTTATATCATATATATCTTGTATATATATGTATTTATAATATTAAATAACATTTGGAGATATGACATGAAATACATCGTTCATTAAGATGATAAGTCATGAGTACACATGAATGCTAATTTCGATTATATTTCATATTTAATGGAATAAAAACATAATTATACATAGTTATATTATAATTCTATTATAATATCATATATAATTTCATTAAATCCATCCTTTATACATTCCACGTATGGAATGAACGACTCATATCACTTTGAGGGGTGGTAGTCCGCAATTCCTCAAATGAAATTATCGTATTTACCCACTATGGAAACCATAGAAGTATTCTATAAATGAAAAATACAGAAGTATAGAAACAATATAAATATAATATATATAATAGGGGTGTCCAGACGTGACCCAACCTGACCTATCCCGAGCGGGTCGGGTCGGGTTGGGTCGGGTCACGGGTTGGGAACAAAATAACCCAACCCAACCTAACAAACCCGATAGCCACATGCGTAACTATGTTGCGTCGACTCACCGAGCTGAAATTCATCTCACGTGACCCCTTTTAATCAGAATTCTCTATATTTCCTCCCTCCCACCCAATCCAAGGCCCTTTTCATCATCTTCCTCCTTGCCAACCTACACCCATGCCAACCATCCATTCTGCTCGGTCGGTGTATTCAATACCGCACATCACCCCCTCCTCTACTATTGTTTCTGTATAGCCTTGCCTACTATTCATCATCTATTCCACCTTGTTCGAGGGCCACCACTCCACCGCACTGACCCCAAGGCCATCGCCTCGCTGTCACATTCCTCCTCCATCTCAACTACGACTATGACACCAGATCCACCCAAAAGGGGAGCTCTTTTTTTCCAGATCTAGGACCTGTATTGGGATTTTATCCAAGGAATCCATCCTTAGAGGATCGAGAATCAATTGATTTCGATCGAGCATGGAACCAATACTAAAAGTGCTAGTATTTATATATAGTGGTGATCAATTTTTTATTTTCACATCATTCTAAAAAAATTCGTTCAATTTTTTAGGAGAAGAGCTTGAATTTTTCGAGCATGGAACCGAACATAGAAGCGCTTAAATATTGTGAGCATAGCGATTGATTTCATTTGAGCATTGAACCTAACAAATAAGTGCTAGAATTATTAATTTTTCGCAGCGTTCTAATGATTTTTCATGGTGTTCTTTCAACAATGGTGGTATAGAAGTGTGATCGATACATGGAGGTGAAGAATATTGGGGAGGATTATCATAGAACTACCGTTATCATTTCCACCTTCATTAGCACCTTCGTGCCACTAATGATGGATTCTCCACTTCCTCCATTTTTAAGAATCTCGATTGTTGGGTGTGGATGCATAAGGAGGAAGCTCCTTCTTGGTTGGAGTGGATATTGCACCAGGTTAAAGCGGAGATGTCCTACGGGATATCCAGAAACATTCGCTTTTTTCCCCATAAACCCATCGACCCAACCCAACCCAACACGATTTAGTATGGGTTGGGTGGGGTCGGGACCAAGCTAAAAAACATGCCTGACCCGACCCAACCTGACCCGACCTATTTTGATCGGGTCGGGTCCAAAAACATCATCGACCTGACCCAACCCAACCCATGGACACCCCTAATATATAACATATTAATATAGTTACATCATAATGGCCACCATAAGAGGTGTCTAGAGAATATTAAATAGTCTTTGTTTCTTGAGGTGTTAGTTTGTCGTCCACAATCATAATATGTTTTTTCCCATTAGATAGAGGTGTGTGGAAGTGTAGTTAAAATAATTATTATAAAAACAACCTAGTATATTGAGGATATTTTTTTTATAAAATAAAGAAATAAAAAGATTTTAGGGGGTTGGAAAAGATAAATAATACAAAATAAGTTAAGAGAATATGTTAACCATAAATCAGGTAGCTTCCTTTGGTTTGACCCAAAAGGTTTAATTGAATTTCATTATTCCTAGGGAAATTCTTTTTGGAGGAAATGGGTTTAGAGAGATTAATTGGGTAGTGTCTGGACATGCCAAGTGGCTTGAGAAGTGTGAGGAATGGGTTAAAAGTGAGGGTTTTTTATACGGGGGAGGAGGGGCTCTTTAGGAAAGCTTGAAAATATAATTTTAATACTTAATTATTTTAGGTTTATAAAGGTAAAAAACATATTAAAGTAGAAGATAATATGACTCATGATCTAAATAAAAATAATACAATATGAATTGGACAAGTTTCCGATATTGTTTTAATCATTATAATCTTATTTATTTAAATCATTCAATAATGAGGTAAAAACTGCATCATAATTGTGTCATAAATATTTTTATTTATATGAGTTCTAAATTTTTTTAAAAACTACCCTAATGTAGGAAATAAATTTATCTTTTAAAATAATAGTTATAGTTTAATAAGTAAATTAAATAACCCCATTTAAAAAATTGATTTGCTAAAAGATATATGTTTATGTCATTTTTGACTTTACTGTAAATTAATTAATATAAAGTGTCATTATCCCACACAAAGTGGATCTATGTGGCCCCAAAATTGACCCAAGGATGCCCATAGACGTAAATGTAATAAAAATTAGGATTAGACACATGTTATGGTAATTTTATATTATTATAATAATATTTTGTTACCCTTATTTACTAGTTTTTCCTTTAACCATGGTAAATAAAATTTTTACTCAAGTAAATATTTATATAGTCTTAAAATAAAAGTTTTTTATTTACACAATTTGGACCTCCTAATTCCAAATATAGAATCCATTTTTACAAATTCAAAACACAGAAGTGGGAAACGTTAATTTAAAATTAATTCCTATTTTCAAAACAAAAAACGTATTTTTAAGAAATAATAACTATCAAAAGATTGAAAGTTATTTATGTTTAATTTAAAAGTAAAATTACTTATAATGACCACAATTGGATAAAATGGTGAAAACATAATATAATTAAAATTTAAAACCAATTAAAATGAAAATATAACCTTATAAATATATTATATTAAAAGGTAGTTTTGAATTGAAATACAGTATTTTTCATTATTCATTAAAAAATGAATTTTATAAAAAAAATACAAAAAAATTACCCAAAGTAAGTTTTGATGTCCCGATTCTAAAGAAAAATTTTATTTTGTCATATAAAACATATAAAATTGACAAAAACTTTATTTAAATAGGATTCTCCATCACAAGGTGGTAAATCGACCTTTTAATGAATATAACAGTATTTATGCTTAAAAGAAGATTTTTCTTCTTTTAAGCCCTTAAAAATTATTGTGTAAATATAAAAACATTTAAGAAACATATTTAATCATAATATGGTTATTTTGGTTAATTCCTATCTATAAAATGTCTATGCCTTAACTACCATTTAAAATAATTATATTATATTAATATTTTTTAGTATTACTCAACGTTGTGTGCAACTTAAGTTTTCAATGAAACTTGTTGCGTATCAGGTATGCCATAGAACATAGCATCCCCTTTAAGGTGAAATTAATATTTAATTCACAAGTTTTAATTAATATAAAATTTTATATTCTTTGTTTACCTGGGTTGTTTCATCCTTCCTCCTTTTGGGAATTGTGTCCCTGTAATTTTAAAATTAGGCTTGGAAACATCATTGGATGTTCCACATCCAAAAAAGAGTCAATAATAATATCAATTTAAAAGAAAGAAATATAAATACGAATTTCACCCAAGATATACCATACTAGGATTCCATGTAGAAAAACATGGATATGGGAGTGAAAAAACCATCAATGTTTGATGGAGAGTGGTAGAAAATATGATTAGGAGAAAGTTAACAACAAGAAAATCACAAATATTTGATGGGTTAAATTGTATTTGATTCCCCATTAGAAAAAGTTAATGTAAAATGTTTCTATTTTAAGTCACTTTTCATAAAGATGAGGAATTTATTTATGAGATTAACTAAAAACATACGGAAACATACTTACTTGTCATGTAGAATTCCATCCTTTACTAAATTTCAACCACAAACTCATATTTTCTCCAAAAAATGAGCATTCAAACTGACTTGGTCACGTTAAAAGTGCTATAATAAAATTCTAGATTATTATAAAATCCAAAAAAGATGAAATATATATTTCCCTTATCTTTAGATATCAACCGAAACCAAAACATTTTGTACAGGACGTGATAATCCCCAAAAAAGGATAATACATTATTAAAAAAATACTACTCTTAATCACCAAAATTCAACAAACAATACCCAAAGTTTGGCAAAGAACATTCAATAAATAAATGTCCTTAAAATTATTTAATATAACCCAAACTAAGATTGTAACCCAAAACTAAAAAGGTTTTAATCACATTGTCTTCCATAGTAAATATTAACATTTATCTACAGATAAAATTGACTAATCATAAAGTCTCATACTGAAATGTAATTAACCAAGTCACATATTCTCTATGATAGGTTAATTATTTCCCTAAATAACCCAAATCATCATATGTCCATAATAAAAACATATATTCTTCCAAAACAAATTCCTCCATTACTCATCAAAAGAAAAGATAATGATTCCTTGAATAACATTTTCATATATCAAACTTCATGGTTACACATACTACAAAATTTCTTCCACTGTAATACCATCCTCAAAAGAGCCTTAATACTTTTAAGAATTTCATTATCTTAAAATCAACAATAAATCTTGAATACCTTATATATTGACTTCTTACTCATTCAACTTTCTTCATGATCCATTAACGATTCCTTACCAACTTATTCTGAAATTCTTATTTCCTACCAACAAAATCATGAACCATATCTTAAGATACAATAATAACAAAACATATGTTAAAAAATAATCCATAACTTTCATTGGTCATTGTAAGTTTCTTCATCCTCAATTGGAATGGCATTAGGTATTGGTAAAAATATATTTGTATGATCCTCATGATCCCATTCCCAAAACATCTTCATAGGAAATTTGTTTGTATAATGACCATGCACACCACATTTAAAACATTCAATTGATACCTAGAAAGAAATTATTTCCATTTCCTAGAGTCAACTGGATGATTCCTTTTTCCATGGAAGGTTCATTCTTTATAACCTCTATTCCCACATCTCTTGCATCTTCCTGTCCCATTGAAGAATTTTCCAAGGTTTTTCTTTCCACATCCTTGACACATATATTTTTGAATACACTTAAATTTATGATTATTACATAAACTTCTGTAGAGATTTGTTTCTCCTATATATAATTCCTTATAATAATCACTATGGTTCATGTGGTAAATCATGATTCTAGATAGTTATTTTAGAATAACCACAAGAGTTCTCACTACAACTCCAATTTCATTCAATTACTCATTCATAAAAACTTCATACTTTTCTTCACATCCACTATTACTTTGGTGCCTACTAGATCCAACCATTTACTAAAACCAAAAAAGGTCAGTGTGAGTATATTAGTAAAATCATCATATAATATCTTAAGAGGAGGGTAAATACTAATATATTCTTATTCATGTTATCTTAAACTCATTCTATTTATCTAAATTAACTATGTTTCTTTATAATATGATAACAATTATCGTTATTTCACATATGCTTAAATAACACCCTAACCTCTAAATTTATTTTCACCGACCTCAGATACCAACTATAAGGACCCAACATTAAAACATTACATAATCTTGAATTAAATAAAAAATTCACATTGGGGATATTTTCAGGTTTATAGTTTTATAGAATTAGACTATATCTAGTAAATTACATCTCAGATATATTACAAAGTATACACTTCTACTCATTTTCTATTTTTTTCATAAAATAAAAACTCTTGAGAAAACAATCATGTGTAGTTCTATGTTTTAGATAGAAAGAATATTCTTTAATCCAATCCTTGACCCTATTCATCTTCAAGTACCGTGAAAAACATTTCAAAACATGGTATGAGCATCAAAATATCAGAAAGAGTTATAAAATAAATAAAGGGAACATTAATCCATCAATAAATAAAAATCAAGGAAACCATACTTTTCAATTATAACATACCCCAGGAAATCATATGATTTGTGAATAACAGATAGAAATTATAAATCATAAAGGTAACTTTTTGCATACTTATCATACTTACATTATAGATTCCACAACTATATCGAGAGTTACGTTCGAATACCCATCATATTATATTCCCCAAATCTCTTAGGAGAAACATTAACATTTACCTCTGTCACGTTACCCAATGCATTGGAGAGTTATCTCGGACTCACCCTCCCTAGGTTTATCACGAAACCACCCGTATACGTAAGCAATGCCCAATAACCATAAAACATTCACAACACGTAAATCAATGATAAAGGATAGGCAAAATTTCCACATTGTAATCACAGTATATCATTTCAATATATTGAAAAAAGAAATACTTTATCAAACCATTTTCAAAACTATTTAAAACATATAATAAATAGATTATTGAATCAAAGATTCCCATACCACTTCGAAACATTTAAATGAATTGTAATTTGAAAACATTAATGTCTATATAAATAAATCCTAAAAACCATTTTTAAAACGTGGACATTAATGAAAAAATTTTAGAATAATAAATCTTTAAAACATATAAAACGGTATTTTAGATAAATAATTTTTTAGAAAATGAAATATTATTGAATACAAGAAATTAAAGAATAATAATTAATTATAAATTTATAATATTATTAGAATAAATTTATTAATGATATAATATTCCAAAGTATTTTATATACACCATATAAGAGTGAATTGGTGCATAAAAACAATGAAGTCTCAATGGTATGTAAATGGAGACGAAATCCCTTATAAAAATTGTGTCCTTAGATTAATGATAAATCAATTACATAATAATGTGTGAAAAATATTAATACACTAAATATGATTGTATATTTAATGTAAATAAATAACATGAAATTCACACATATTTTGGTAAAAACAACACCAATGACTTGGATGTTTAACCCAATGAATGGAGATTGAGTTTAAATTACTCTTATCAAGATCATATCCATGACTTGAGAATTAATCAATTGATTGATTATGTGTATCAAAATTATATACACACAAAGGGTAGTGGAAATTATAATATAAATAAATAAATAGTTAATCCAAACCTAATCAAATCACGACATAATTAATAATTAGAAGATTTACCCAAAAAATTGAAATTGGGTAAAGAAGTTCTCTTACAAAAATTCGACAGCCTAACGGCGTCACTTTAAAATTTAGAAAATGAGTTGATGAGAGGAAAAAATGGTATCTCATCACATGGAAATATAATTTACAACAATAAGGATTTATAATAACAAATCCCAACATAATAAGATGTAAATTATATGACATAACATACCAGAAGACTTTGACTAAAAGAGGAAGGTCAAAGGTTCCCTTAAAGATTTGGTAACATACGAAACATACGCCCCATTAAATAAGGATCATAAAATAAATATTTAAATAGCCATAAATTGAATTATATCACAAAATCAATACAATCATGGGCATTACATAAACTGTAAAATGTAAATAGTGGAAAATATAGCATGAATCTCACGGGAATAAAAATGTGAGATGAAAACCCCTTACCACGTTGTAATCAATCGAGTCATATGACCAAAAGTTTATAACCACCAAATGGATCATAGAATTACATGAACATAAATATAATCATGATAATATATGTCAAATGGAAGTAGCCCGTAAGGGGCTCTGCGGCGCTAGGGTTCCCTCCCGCCGCCGTCTTCCTCTCCCCCGTTGGCTTACCATCCCTTGGCTCTCTGCTCCGCGCCTTTTCATCATTTCCTCTTGTCGTTCGGGCTCGTCAACATCCTCTATGCTTCCCATCATTGCTTACTCCTTCGGATTTGAGGGGATGTGATGATGGTCCAGGGTGCGGGTTGAGATTTGGGGATTTCGTTGCATTTCGTGTCGGCTGCTCGGGTTTTGGGTAGATCTGATCTCCGGGCATGGCTCGGAAGGAGGCGACGGGTTTTGCTCCGTGCCTTTTTGTCTTTTGTGTGTTGTGTTATTGAATCCGTTCAGGTATGTGGTAATATTTTGATGTTTCTATGGAAGAGGTGAGATTGGTGATGGTTTTTACCAGATCCCAGCGATTCCGATGTGGTTTGGTTTCCTGTTGTGCTGTATTTGTTGTTTTTGTGGTTTCCCCTCTTCGGTTGTTCTCACCGAGAGTATCGCGGTATGTCGGCGATGTTTTGGTGATGTGTTAAGGGTTTCTGCCTCATAGAATTCGATGAAGTCTTGACGGAAATCTGGTTTGGCAGCGTTGCTGGTATGGAGGCGAGGCATCTGGGTTTCGTGTTTGGTATGGCGGTGAGGTCCGGTGGTGATCTCCGGTGATGCAGAATTCTTTGAGGTGATGTCGGGGGCGTGGTTCGACTGCTGCTGTTATTATACTATTTTTTTGAAGTATTTTCTGTTGATGGATTTGGTGCTGTTGGATGGGAGGTGCTCATGCTGCTGTGGTGCTTGGTCTTTTTGTGTCTTTTTCCTTTCTTTTCTTTTCTTTTGGGGATTGTCTTTGGGTTTGGGTCAATTGACCCTGCCCCTCCCTAGTCTGCAGTGCACTCTTTTTATTAATAAATTTTTGGGGGTCCAGGATTAGTCTGGTTCTGCACCTGCCTTGATATATGTCAAATGGAAGTACTCAATACACCAAATTCAATAAATAAGTGGTGGACAATGGAAATATCATGGAATTAAAAGTGAGATAATAAATCACATACCTCGTGTCTAACATGACATGTTCGTTATTTAATTTCATGAATAATAAACAAAAGATAATTTATAATGACATAAGACCATTTTTCAATTTTATTATTCCTTTTATATCACTTATTAACTTGTTAAAAAAATTATGCAGTCATTTACGTTAATAATGGCCGTTTGGTTGATATTTGGTACTTGAGTCAAAAATGAACTTCTTATAATTACAACCTGTTCATGTAGTCAAAACTAAATTATCCACAGAATTATATTCATGATTTTTATGTAATATAAATAATATATATCTAGTATGTAAATGTATTTATAATAGTACATAACATTTGGAGATAAGAAATGAAATGCACAATTCATGGAGATGGTAAGCCATACGTACGCATGAATTCTACTTTCATTTATATTTCTTATTTAATGGAATAAAAACATAATGTTACATAGGTATATTATAATTCTAGTATAATATCATATATAATGATACATATTTATTACATAAAATGATATTTTGAATTAACAATCATTTAAAGAAAATTTTCATGAACAACAAGGTTTCATCAAATTCTGATATTATATGTTAAGATTTATGTATGAATTAATTACAACAGGAATAATAATAAACATTTACCAAGTTATATTTCCTTATAAAAATTTCCATAATATTTCATTTGATTTATTAATTATACATTTTAAAAAATTTCCTTTTATTTTTTAGTATTTGATGACCCTCAATCCTATAGTTCTCAAAAGGTCAAACACTTACAAGTGGAATGGTCAAATTATTTTACAGGTTTGATTGGATTTTAGTTTTTTTTACTGTAAAATGTAATTTTTAATATTTCAATTGTAAATTTGTTTTTGGTAGTTGTTTTTTTTTGTATTTATGTTTTTTAGTTGAAATTGTATTTTTTGAATGTTATATATGTGAATGATTAATTTTTCTCTGGTGCTTCTTATTTTGGTCTAGTTTTGATGTTTTTTGGTTTGGATTCATGTCTCGTTTTGGATTATTTTTGTTATGGTTTCTACTTCTTTCAGTTATACATTCGTAGAGCATGGTAATGGTTTCACTATTTTATTTTTTTTACATCGGTTATTTTATAATAGAAGTAATAAATTCCTCTGGAATGGTTTTTGCATCAATTATTTAATAACTTATGTTGTATATATGTTTTCACATTGGTTGTACAATAGTTAACATGAAAACTACTTTGCATATAGGTTGTTACAATGGTTATTTTATAACTGACGTAATAAATTCCTAGGTATAGTTTATTACGTCGATTATTACATAACTGATGTCGTGTATCATTTTTCGCATCAGTTATTGTATAAACAACATGAAAAATGATTCAGAGGTGCGATATATTATGTTAGTTATATAATTACAGATGTAATAAGATATATACCACGTCGGTAATTTAATAATCGACACAATAAATTGAGCCTCCGAAGAGTTTTTCACGTCGTTTATTTATAAACTGATGTGAAAAACAATTCAAATTTATGATTTTCATGTAATTTTTAAAATAACCAATGTAAAAAAAACATTATTTCTAACATCTAATTCAATAATTACAGCTAAAAACCGATGTAAAAAATAAAAAATAACTGAAATAAATACTGTTTTTTTCACTAGTGATTATGGAACTTTTCATGGAGAAATAGGACTACTACTCAATACCTCTAGAATTATTAAACATCTTTTCAACCATTAACTTGTGATTTAGGGAAATAATTCTTATGATAGAATTGAATTCAAATATAAATGAAATAAAATACTTATCTATGTTTATTTATTTCTTCCACATAGTCCCAAAAATATCATAATGGGTGATCTCTAATTGGGGACATGTTTAAATCTCAACTTCCTTGTGTGGAGAATTAAAAATCATCCCCACTTGGCATATAGAGAACAAATAATTTCCTCCTCTCTTCAGTATATGATCATCTGAAAATATTCTCATTGAGTAAGGTTACTCATGTTATTTTGACCATGATAGTCAATCCTTCAGTTAAACAACAGAATTTTTTCCTTTGTTATTAATTACTATAAATTTTCAGCACCACCAACTTGAAATGTGTTTCCCTATGTTTATTTTCCTTTCAACAGTAAAGACCCATATTCCAAAATAATTACCAACAACCCATATTTTTTAAACATATCATAATTAAATTCATTACAGAGATGATATATGGTTAATAATATTTTTTTTTCTGATCAACCTATAATGTGTTCTGGGAAATCAATTTATCTTTTTTCTGATCACTTTTAATCCAAATCCTTCTATTTTAAGTGACTAATCATTTCCAAATATAACTAATATTTCATTGACCATATCATATCCTTTAATATATTTATATATTCTATCATTTGTGAAGAAAATACATTATAAAAAAAGATGTAGATTTTTTTTGATGTTTTGTGTTAAACATTCCCAACCAATGGATTATCTTTTCCTTTTTCCCTATTCCTCTGAGTTTTTTTAGTATTACATTTTAGACCTGCGAATTTGATATTGTAGTGGCTACCACTGAAACATATAGTAATGAGAGTCAATCCACTGAATGCCATATATTTTTCTCCTTCAAAAAAAATATTGGAAAACAATAATTAAAGGGAATTTAAAAACCTTGTATGTGTCTAGAAAACTGAATGATCTTATATCTAATTCTTAGTACATAGTAATTCATTAATATATCACATTCAATGCATTGTTAGGAATTTAATGGATCCATCTACATATCTCAATTCCGTATTCATAGAATCAATTCTAATATTATTATATTTATTGATATATTATGGTAATTTATACTAATAGTTCCCCATTATACTTTTAAAATTATTGATGCTTTGATTCAAGAAACAATAAGACAAAATACAAGTAGACATGTAAAGATAATAAAACATAGGTATCCACCCCAAATAAAATTCAATACTCTCCCATTAACCATTATAATTATATAAAAGATATTATCTTGATCATTATTCTTATTATTGAAGTAATAAAATTAGGCTTGTAAAATCACCATGTCCTCCCAATTGATTAGGAAGATCACTATATCAACTTATTCTCCTATGATGAATAATAATTATTTTCTTTTGAAAAATATCCATACAAATGAGGAAAAAATATTTAATATCCCATGAACATTAATCATAAATTAAAGTATATTTAAAAAAATCAAGTTAACTAATACTCATTCAACAAAGGTTGTAAATACTAATAAATTAAACTCTTATCTCTAACAAAAAAGACAAGGTTCCAGTTTGACTTTTTCAACTCACATGGAATAAATAGGTTTTGAATAAATAAACTACAAATCTAGCAATTTTACTCCCAATAAATAAAATTATAATCCTATAACTTAATCTAATACTCCAGAGGTCAATCATTCCTCTACTCTTGAAATTTATGATGTAGAGCTTGTAGATTCCCAGTTTTCCTTTAATGGGCTTGTTAGAGTTGGTTCCCTCATAAAAACTATTTAAAATTTATATTTTATTTATATTATAAAAAGATAATATTAATAAAATATGTCATTATATATTGTTCACTATTTAGAGTGACTTTAATGAAATAATATCCTAGAGTATCTTCAAATTGAAAAGGTCATAGAATTTCTCTGCTATGATGAGAACCTTGAAATTAAATGATGATATACTTAAATTTTGTTTTATTATTGGAGAAAAGTTTATTATGGTACACATAGTATGTTTACTATCATGTTTAAGTAATAATTATAGGATGGGACTTCATCTTATAAACTTATCACTAGGTAATTTTTAATAAAAGGAGATTATGAATATATGCATACCAGTATGAATTTAAAATGTTTTCATGTAATTGGATATAATTGTATACGATCTCATGTATTAATCCTTAAACATTATTATTAAAATTAATTGATGTCGTGAATTATGCACATATATGTATTTTCATAAAGTGTGATTATATATGTTCATAATGAGGTTGGGTTTGTTGGGTGTGTTATGAATGAAATGTTATTAATGAATATGTAGAGAAATATACATCACTCACATATTACCATAATTTAATATCTTATAACATTAATATAATTTTAACTATAACATTTAATTTCAGTCATATGGTTTATAGATGAGTTCATTTCAGATAGCCAAAAAATGAAGTATCAATCATATATGTTGATGACACGGGTATGAAACCTACTTGATGAAATATTACAACAAAGTGATTATATTAAATCGTAATTGTTTGTATATTTTTTTTTGTGATATATATTCTTCCTTAAAGGGTGTCTTTACCTATTTTAAGAAAATAATCCTGGACTTTATGCAATCCCACCTATTGCCACTAAGGAAGATTTATAGAGGGCCACAAATAAAGTGTTTCCTTTTATCTCGATTATATATTTTCTATTTAACAGTTGAAATGAATTTTATTTTATAGACTGAGAAGTAATATTTGTTCAGTTTTTACTAATCGATCACAAATATTAAATAATTATTTATTCACAATGTAATTGATTAATTTCATGACAATAATTTTTTTCTCTCTTTTTATTTACAATACTAAAAAAATTATTCAGTAAAATAGAGTTTATTAAATTATGTGAATCTTTAAAAACTATTCATTTTCCATACTATAGATAAAATATTTATTTTTTTATTAGTTGAATAATTTTCATGTAAATTTTTATTCGATAATTCAATAAATATTGAGGATGATGAATAGATCGAGTTTTGGGTCTGATGAAAAATATATATTTACCATATGGTAAAATAAAATTTTCCATTTTGTGGGTTTACACAGAGTATAAGTAAAATAATAATTTTTTTTCAGATTCCCCTAGGTTTGTTTGTTAATTAATTCGTCATTAAGGGCCCTTGTTAAATAAATTTGAATTAAACCCTAACTACAAGTTGATTTATGAACTACTATGTCAATCTTATAAATGTTAATCATTGTGAACATAAATTTACTCTAAAGATCTCCAACCCCAATTTTCTTCTAAAAATAAGAATAATAAGATAAATTCCTTCAACTTTAATGGAATGAGAAGCAATCTATGTAAACCATGAAAGATAATTAATTAATTATGCTAGCATCTAATGTTTAATCGGTGATGTTCAGATATCTAAGGAACTGATCTGGATGATTACTAGAGGGGATCTACATTGGTTCCTCACTGTGCAATGATGATACAATGATCGGATTAGCACGATCAACACCATCAATGAAGAAATATCTCAAGACGGATTGAATATTTCTTCTTATGATTTAAATTAATAATAAATTAATATGAAATGTTCCTCTCTCTAGGTTCCAGAAACATAATTTTTGTCTGTATTCTTAATAAAACATTTCATTGGGTGAAGTGTTATTCTAACATACATTGGGAATGATCCACTAAATCAAAAAAAAGACGTGTTGGACATATGAATAATAGGAACTTAAACTGCGTCTAAATATAACCAGTGGTATCAAAGTGGTTTCATTCAATTTGTAATAATTTATTGTTAAATTATTTTTTACACATTTAAATGCTTTCATTCATTTCAATAAATTCATTCCATTATGTTGGTCAGAGTGGATACTCAAGAGGGGGGTTAATTGAGTTCCAATTAAAATTTTTGTTAAAATATTGTCTATTTAAAATCCCCTGATTTATAAAATAAGTTAAACTGTAGTGAATTTATACAGATTTTAAATGTTCACTTAGCTTCTCAAAGATTGATTAGGTCTCAGTTAATTTAACCACAAGATCAAACTAACTTTTGAAACTAACCTACTGATTTACAATAAGTGTAAACAGTTGCGAATTTAACTATAAAAGTAGCTTTAAAATAGTTTTGAATTTCAATGTATTAGAAGTGGAATAAATAAGATATATCTAGTATACTTTGAACTTAAACTAAGGATGCACGACAGATATAACAAGAGGTTCAGTCTCAAGCCAAGACATAGTCCTCTCAAATTTATATAAATTTGATCCACACCCTAGATTGGGGTTAACATCAGTTTAAAAAACTGTCGAGGCCATGCATGGACCTGTACCACTGTTCTTCGTGGGAAACAAAACAAAGACCATGCCACACAAGGACCTCTTTCATAGTTGATGCGGGTAAACAAGAGTTAAGAGATTTTGAGTAAGGATTTTGATATCCTCCAGTTCAGTGAAGGAGAAAGTGTGTGTATAAGAAATACATAGTACACCAAACTATTCAAAAGCTAATAAATAAATCACTTCTAGAGAACAGATAATTGTTTTGAAAGCTCTAGTGATTATCATTGCAGCTCTGGACTCGTTGGATTCAGCAGGAATGCTTCTGAGTCCTTCTCTGGTTTTTCTATTGAAAAACACAGTGTTGTAGTTCATCTTGTATTCTACAAGAATGAAAATGATCTCTTGATTCGTCGTGTGTTATTCAGTGGTGTTGGATTGCATTCGTAAGAGTTCTTTGAAAGTCTTGCAATCTCTTTCTTTCTCAGGATTGTTCTTCCCATTCAGCATAGTTCTCTCGGGTGTTTGTAAGTTCTTCTCATTGTATATTCACACTTGCACACCACGTGTGTATTGCATGTCAAACTTCCTTATATTCCACATGTTCTGGAAGTAGGAATGCTTCTCATTTCATAGGTACGAGATACGGATTCCTGACATACCAAAAACTATCGTTAAATAACATTAATTTCATAAAAAACATCCAATATGACCGTTAGCATTATTTAAATAATATTGACAAAAAGTTAAGAAACGATGTCACAGTGATTATGTAAACGGTGTCTTCTTCATGGTATAGTCCTCACAGTATGAGGTTCACAGTATGAGCTTCATGGTATGAGGCTCACGGTATGAGTTTTATGGTATGTCCATGTCACGGTGTGTAGCTCAAGGTGTATGGATCACGGTGTGTAGCTCACGGTGTCTGGATCACAGTTTGTCCTTCATGGTGTCTGGTTCACGGTGTCTGGTTCACGGTGTCTGGGTCACGGTGTCTGGGTCCCGGTGTTTGGGTCATAATGTCTGGGTCACGGTGTCTGGGTCATGGTGAGTCCTTCACGGTGTGTCCATACTTAGACAAATATCTATATTTGGAATTAGACAGTAATATGCAGAATACGGATTTGTGATCATGCATAAGACTTGTAAATAATAAAGAGAGTAACTAACATCCATAAGATTTGATATCATTAAAACATGATGTGTAGTTATTATTTAGATTGAAGAGCATTAGAAAGATGTGCAATGATGATTGAGATTAAATAACATTAATAGGATTTGTGATCATTAAAACATGATTAACACATGAGGAGTCCAACAATCTATCCCCTTTTGATGATCACAAATCATATATAGTAAAAATATAAATGAAATATAACATTAAAGAAACTAGCATATTAGAATAACAAAAATAAATCATTATAGTACTGACACTTGTTTCTCCCCCTTTTATACTTGTAGTTTTCTCCCCGTTTTGGGATTATCAAAAAGTAGAGAAAATGAAATGAAACAATGCAATCTTCATTAAAAAAGTTCAGAATAGGTCATACAAGAGAAATACAAACAGTAAACAACAAATGGAATCCCATAATAAAGAAAACAATCCATGGACTCTTCAGGGATCCATCTTTTCCTTGCTTTTATCAGCAGTCGGAGCTGGTGCTGAAGTAGAAGAAGGCATAGAGGTGGTAGACAAAGAGGGTAAGGGAAGACCTTCAAAAACATATGGAGCCAAAGTAGGAGCAGGAGAAGATCTAGGTTGTGGTTAGTCTAGAATGACTGGCCAGATCTGAGAAAGATCTTGGATAACTATCATGGCAGTTGAGGCTAAGGTAGGTAGACCATGTCTAAGGGGTGAAACAGCTGGAGAAACTATAGTAGTACTCTGCACATGAAGATACGGCTTCAAAATATTGACGAAATCAGTAATGATTTCACCACCATATTTCATAGCCCTTTCAAAATCATCCTTATTCTACTTAAATATATCCAACAATCTAGTGAACTCTGTAAGTTTCTGAACTTGAACTTTAAAAGCTCGAGTCACTGGAGGGATTCTCAAATTTTCCACAAGATATCTAAAGTGATCTGTCATATCACTTTTAAAGAAAATCTTGTAGAGATACAAATATATTTTCTTGGTGATCTCTTATTGAGAATCATTGGATATCTTAGAATGAATCCTAACCAAGTCCAATGCTCTATTGCTGTTCTTAACCACTTCTGAAAAATAAGATAGATCCAAGCCACTGAAGGCACTCTGAAGTTCTTCCTTGATTGTGGATCTCAGCATATAATCATCCAAAGAAGATGTGGAGTTCTGACCAGAAGCAGGTGAAGCCTTGAAAGCTTCAATTATAACTTTGAGCTGTTTCAGAACTTTTTCCAGGCATACAGTGTATACATCTGTAAGCTTATTCATATTTTCTACAAGCCCCCTCATGAATTCCAGCATTTTGGTGTGTCTTTTTGCAATCTTCTCATAAAAGGAAAGTACATATGGATGAACATGAGACACAATCCCCCTAGAAAGGAGGGAATCAGATGGCTCATGAGAAGTAGCAACTAGTGCAGGGGTAGAAACAGGAGTAGGCACTGATCTCAAAGATAACTTATTCTACAAGTTTGATATCATATTTTTCATATTTGCAACATCAACACTCAGCAGCTTATTCTCAACTCTGACTTCTTGAATTTCTCGGATCATCCTTGGTTGAATATGCAAGATAATATTTTCCAAGATAATTGATGCATCTTATTGGATTAACTGAGTCACTGGATGAGGTTGAGTGGAGACAATTTTCTCAACTCCAGCTTACAAAGTCTCTCCAAAAAATTTCAGATAATCCTTGGTCACAAAGGAGTGATGATCGGGTAAGGGAGCAGGTAAAGACAGATGTTCAGATTCCGGTTGAGGTTTAGAGTCATATTCAGACTCAGATTCTGATTCAGATTGAGGTTGGGGCTCTGGTTCTGGTTCTGGATGAGCTATAGTCTTCAGTTGAAACAGAGAAGAAAGCTCCATTCCAGTTTTCGTCACTTGTTGTTACTCATTTACATCTTAAAATCGTGGGAATTCATACCGAGTGTACACAGAATATGTGACAGAGGGTTTAGAAGCTTCAGCATATCTAGCTTCTATAATATCAATGTTTTGAGGTTCCTCCCCCTAAAATTGTTCTTCCATTTTAGAGACTATAGGCTCACCATGATGAAGGTCCACAGGATCATCCATAATCTCTTCAGAAAACTCTTGCCTTTCCAGCTGAAAGGAAATTTCCATCCTCTCTTCAGCAGAGGGAATAATATTAGGAACCGATTGTTCCACTGGTTGAGCTTCCAGAATTTCTTCTTTCTCAACAGAAAGATCCTCTTCAATAGGATCTGCCTCTAAGGTTTCTTACTGTTTTGAATCAGGAAAAACCAATTTTCTTGCAGCATTAGGATGAGCTTCTGGATTGACATCCACACGAGAAGCATGAGCTTCCTCTTCTATCAAACTAACATCAACTTCCTCTCCTTGAGGTATTTCAGGAGGGATAACAGCAGGGACAACAGTCCTTTATTGTTCAATAGGATCTGTTTCTATTAGAGGTATTCTAGCTTCTTCTCTAGGAGATACTTCAGCTGTTACTTCCTCTTCTTCTTCTTCTTCTGAATACTCATCCACTTCATTTGGTTCCAAACCAAGATCAGATAGATTTTTAGGCCTTCTTGGATAGTCAGAATGATTAAACTTTTTATAGAGTTGATCATTATCCTCAAACCACGGCTTCTTCCAGGGGTTCTAGCTAATCTTCATACTTCTGATGGTAGGCAAGTATAGGCATAAATAAAACTCCTCTAACTTTTCCTCATTTGGTCCAACCATCCCTTTTGAAACTAACATAGCTGAAATCATCTTTGATTAAAACAAGGAGGTGGATTTGGAAGTGACTTTGATCAGCTCACGGATATGGTTAATAACATAATTAAAATGGTTGATCTTATGGCCATTCTTCAACAGGTGAATCAGGAACACATCCTGATACTTCATCACAGCAAAATCTCCTTTTCTCGGACTAATCAAATTCTGAACAAACTTGAACAGAAGTCTAGTCTCCCCATCTAATTCAGCAGATATGGCCCTTCTCTTGGTTCCATTTCCAGTTAGGATTTCCAAATCATTCTCCAGGTCAAAGATGTCGGTTGTTGGAGGAGGGTCTCTCTGGTAATCCTCACAAACTCCTTCATGTGGAATCCCTAGGCATGCAGCCCACATCCTCGAATAAAAAGAGCAATTCTGGCCATTTATCCAACTTGTCACCATAAATCTTTCTCGAAACTCAAAGTAAAACATCACATACTGATAGAATTGAGATACCAATCTCTGGTAAATCGGTCTATTCTGTCCAGTGAACCATTCAAGCCATCCTTGTTCTCTTAAAACATTAAAAACTAAAGATCTTCTAGACAGAAACCACTCTGGGCAAACCTCTTTTTTTAGGTACAACTGTACAGCTTACCCGGTTTGGGTTTAGAGTTCCTTCGGGAGCTATCCGCGGTATCCTCTTTCGTTTCTTAGAGCGGCACTTCTTAGATGAGGGTGAAGATGGACGATTCATCCTTGGCATTCACTGAAGGTTTGGGCGAGAGGGAAGAGAAGGTTTAGGAGAGAGTTTGGGTAAGTAATCAAATGAAACCCTTATGTTTTATAATTTGGTAATGTCAAATGTCATAAAAACAAAAATGTGGGAAATCAAATAGTGGTGAAATAAAAATTACCGCGATACAGGTTAAAATATGAATATAAATAACCTTCACAGTTAGACCGTGAGTAGGCATTACGGTGTGATGAAAGCTAGTCATTATGGTGAGACAGTTGGTAGTCGTCACGGTGAGACAGTGAGCATTCTGTGTAGTCACGTTGAGACAGTGAGTTGACAGACTGTGAGCATAAAACAGTAACTTAGAAACAATGACCATGAAACTGTAAAGTAAAATATAGTAAAGTATTAAACATTAAGATCAGTAAAATATTTACTAATGATTAATCATACAAACATTATGTATGATGTGGGATAATCTCTCATAATTTAATGGTTTAGTGAATATATCTGCAAGTTGAAATTCAGTACCAATGAATTCCAAAGTGATATCACCTTTTTGATAATGATTCCTCAAAAAGTGGTGTCTTACATCAATATGTTTTGTCCTAGAATGAGAAACAAGATTCTTAGAAATATTAATAGCACTTGTGTTGTCACAATTTATTGGGACATGTTTGAATTGATATCCATAGTCTGGTAATGTGTGTTTCATCCACAAAATTTGTGGACAACAACTTCCAGAAGCTATGTATTCAGCTTCTGCAGTAGATACAACAACATAATTTTGTTTCTTACTACAACATGATACTAGTGACTTGCCTAGAAGATGACACGTTCCATAGGTGCTTTTTCTATCTAACATACATCCAGAAAAATTAGCAAAATAATAACTAACTAATTTAGATGATTTTCCTTTGGGATAGAACAGTCCTAAATTGGGAGTATGCTTGAGGTGTTTAAAAATTCTCTTCACAGCATTTAAATGCGACTCTTTAGGGTTTTATTGAAAATGAGCACACATAGACACACTAAACATAATATTAGGACAACTAGCATTCAGGTAGAGTATACTTCCAATCATTCTTCTATAAGTGGTTTGATCAACAAATTTACCATTTTCATCAAGATCCGTCTTACAGGTAGTACTCATGGGAGTGTCACTACCTTTTGTTCCATCCAATCAAAAACGTTTTAAAAGATATCTAGTATATTTACATTGAGTTAAAATAATTCCATTATCATTTTGAAATATTTGAAATCCATGAAAGAATTTAAGTTCACCCATTAAACTCATTTCAATTTCATTTTGCTTCATTTTAGAAAAATTAGTACATTGGGAGTTTCTTGAAGATCCAAAAATAATATCATCTACATAAATTTGTACTTCTAAAACATCTTTAGAAATTCATTTTATAAACAGAGTAGGATCATCTATTCCTTTTGTAAAACCTTTGGAAATTAGAAAAGTACTTAATCTATCATACCAATCTCTTGGAACTTTTTTAAACCATATAAAGCTTTTGATAATTAGAAAATATGATTTGGAAAATGAGGGTTTGGAAATTTGGGTGGTTGTTCAACAAAAACATCCTCAGCAATATATCCATTCAAGAATGCACTTTTGACATCCATTTGATATAGTTTGAAATTTAGATGTGCAACATAATCAAGTAAAAACCTAATAGATTCTAATATAGCTACTAAAGCAAAAATCTCCTCATAGTCAATACTTTCTTCTTGACTATAGCCTTGTGCAACTAGCGTAGCTTTATTTCTAACTATGTTTCTAGATTCATCTACTTTATTTCTAAACACCCATTTTGCGCCTATTGTGAAATTTTCCTTAGGCCTTTCAACAAGATTCCAAAAATTATTTCTTTCAAATTGATTGAGTTCTTCATGCATTGAAATTGCCCAAAATTCATCATTAATAGCATCATCAGTGTTTTTAGGTTCAATATGTGACAAGAAGGATTGATGTTCAACCTAATTTCTAAGAGATGCTCTAGTCTGTGTCCCTCTATCAAGATTTCCTACAACAGCATCTAAAGGATGATGCTTTAGAATTCTAGATGATCTAGTAAAGGTAGAACTAGAAATTTCAGGTTCTTCTCTAGGTTCAGGTTCATTAGGAGAAGATTCTGGAATAAGTCCAGAACTGGTTGTCTTTATAGAAGGTTCATTAGATTTTTCATTAAGGTCCATAATAGAAAAATCTTCTTCAAGATTTTCAAGAGAGGTTTTAGGCTCATGTGGATCATTTTCATAAAATTTGATGGGAACAGATTCTTCCACACACTTTTTTCTTTTATTGAAAACTCTATAAGCCTTGTTGGTTAAAGAATATCCAAAAAATATTCCTTCATCACACTTAGAAGAAAACTTATCAATATTATCTTTTGTTTTGAGAATAAAGACTTTGCAGCCAAAGAATCTAATGTAACTAACTTTAGGTTTTCTATTTTTCCACAACTCATATGACGTATTCTTAAGAACATGTCTAATTAAGACTCTATTAATAATATAACAGGTTGTATTCACAGCTTCATCCCAAAAGTACATAGGCATGTCATATTCATTAAGTATAGTTCTAGCAATTTCTTGCAGTGTTCTATTTCTTCTTTCTACTACACCATTTTGCTGAGGTGTCCTAGGAGTAGAAAAGTTATGAATATAGCCATTATGAGAGCAGTACGATTCAAACTCATGATTCTCAAACTCACGGCCATGATCACTTCTTAGGGTTTTAATCTTAAGTCCACTATGATTTTATACAGATTTGGAGTACATAACAAAGTAAGAACAAGCTTCACTTTTGTGAGCTAAGAAGCGTACCCAAAAATATCTAGAAAAGTCATCTACTAGGACATAGACATAGTGCTTCCCATTCAATAAAGAAACTCTAGATGGTCCAAACAAATCCATGCGAACCAACTCGAGAGGTTGAGAAGTTGAAACTTCTTTATTTGATTTAAAAGAAACCTTATGTTGCTTTCCCTTTTGATAGGGATTACAAACATTGTCATTTGGAAACTCAAGTTTAGGTAGGTATCTAACTAAGTTCTTCCTAGTTATTTTTCTATGTGAGTGTATATTATAGTGTCCTAATCTTCTATTCCATAACAAGGACTCATTATGAAAAGAATTTAAACAGGAAACATTTTTTCTTAGCTAAGGAATTTAAATCGACAGCATAAACATTTTCATTTCTTATAGAAGAAAATACTAAAACATTTTTAGAATTAAAAACATTACAATAATCATTTTCAAATTTGACATTAAAACCATCATCACATAATTTATAAATACTTAACAAATTATATTTAAGTGCATCATAAAATAAAACTTTAGAGATTAAAACTGAATCAGTGTTACCAATTTGGCCTAGGCCGATGATCTTTCCTTTAGAATTATCACCAAAGGTGACATGACCTCCATCAACCTTTATTAAACTCTTGAAGAATGAGTAATCCCCAGATATATGTCTTGAACATCCACTGTCCAAATACCATGTCTTCTTGTGGGAACTCTTCAAGCAGGTTTCCTACAAAACAGATTTAGATAGGAAATGATTTTGGTACCCATATCATCTTGGGTCCAGATAGGTTAGCAATAAAAGCTTTCAGTAACCAAATTTGTCTTATGGGTCTCATATAATTTATAGAATCAAAATATTTTGAAAGATAAACTCTATTTTATTTATAACTATGCAAATAACTAGTTTAAGTATATGAATGTCCAGAACTAGAACTAGCAGTATTCTGTCCAGAATTATGAATAAATCTATTCCTAGTAATCTGTCTCTGTCCAGGTTTGTAGCCTATTCCAGTAGTGTATTTTGGCGTAACCCGCTTTCCTAGAATTTTAGTTAGTGTATCTTTTCATTTTTTGAACTTCTCTAAGACTTTTCTAAGTTTCTAATTATACATTTTCTGTTCAGTGTTCTCTTTTAACAGTTGAACATTTTTCACTTTTTCAATAGTAAGTTCGGTTTTAACAATAGTATTGAGGGCATGTTGTTTCTTTCATTATTTTTATTTATCCTTAAGTTCATTGCATGTCTCTTCCAGCATATTATAGTATTCAAATAATTCCTCAGTATTCATGTTTTTAGATTCAAAATCTGATTCTACATCTTCTCCAGAATAATAATATTTTAAAACATGTGTATCTGAGGTTACCTCAGATGTGTTTGTCAAGAAACTCATGTTGGCCTGATTTCTTTCAGAATAATACATTTTAGATTCACTTGTGTTGTCTTCAGAAGTACTCCAATTAGCCTTCATATCCTTTTTGTACTTTCTATCCTTTTAATCATATTTCTTCTTGAATCATAGCTTTGGGAAGTCTACTTTAATGTGTCATTTCCTTTTGCACTCATATCAAACAACTTCATCACTTTTATCTGACTTTTTTCAATACTTATTCTAATGTCCCTTATTGTCATACTTTCCTTTGTAATTTGATTTTATGAAAAAGTTCTTCTTCCTATAGAATTTCTTAAACCTTCTGGCTATCTGAGCCATTTCAGCATCACTACCAGAGTCTGAATTTTCACCGGTTGAACTGCCAGTTTGTATTTGAGCTTTTTATTTGTCCTTATTCATTGAAGCAGTAGTCTTGAAAGCCACATATTTTCTCTTAGGTTCGACATCTTCCTCTTTATTCACCTTGAGTTCCTCCTCATACATCATAAGCTTACCAATGAGTTCTTTGACAGGTAGAGCAGCAATGTCACATGACTTTCTGATTGAAACAGATGTGCCTCTCCATCAGTCTGGTAAACATATCAAGATTCTCATAATTTGTTCCTTTTCTAGAACAGCCTTTCTGAGCGAATTCATTCTATTGACTATCTCATTAAACCTGAGATACATATCAGAAATAGGTTCATCAGTCTTAATTTTAAAATTATAATATTTAATATTATAAGTATTTAATCTCATTTCTTTAACATTTGTTGTTACTTCATGAGAAACACCCAAAGTATCCCATATTTCAAAATAAGTTTTTCAAGTAGAAATTCTATTAAACTCCTCATATCCTAGAGCACAATATAGGGCATTCATGGCTTTACAATTATTATTGTAGGCACTATTTGTAGGTTCATCCCAAGTTACTCTTTCAGTTTCTGAAATTTTATATTGTGATTCTATAGTGGTCCAGATATCAAAGCCCATGCTTTCTAAATGAATTTTCATTTTATGTTTCCACTGAGCATAGTTTGTACCATTGAAGAAAGGTGTCATGTTATTAGCAGCACCCTCTAGTCTATTATCCATAACTATATTTTAGAAGGATAATTTAAAGAGATAAAATTTAGGAGAAACAAAAATTTAACATCTTTAAAGATGCAACTAAAATCAAAGTTGAAAAAAAGAGTATTTCAAAAGTCCTTAAAAAAAACGAAACCTCTGATACCAAATTTTGGTCGGAGTGGATACTCAAGAGGGGGGTGAATTGAGTTCCAATTAAAATTTCTGTTAAAATATGGTCTATTTAAAATCCCCCGATTTATAAAATAAGTTAAACTGTAGTGAATTTATACAGATTGTAAATGTTCACTTAGCTTCTCGAAGATTGATTAGGTCTCAGTTAATTTAACCACAAGATCAAACTAACTTCTGAAACTGACCTACTGATTTACAATAAGTGTAAACACTTGCGAATTTAACTATCAAAGTAGATGTAAAATAGTTTTGAATTTCAATGTAATAGAAGCGGAATAAATAAGATATATATAGTATACTTTGAACTTAAACTAAATATGCACAACAGATATAACAAGAGGTTCAGTCTAAAACCGAGACTTAGTCCTCTCAAATTTATATAAATTTGATCCACACATTGGATCAGGGTTAACAACAGTTTACAAAATTGTCCAGGCCATGCAAGGACCTCTACCACTGTTCTTCGTGGGAAACAAAACAAAGACCATGCCACACAAGGACCTCTTCAACAGTTGACGTGGGTAAAAAAGAGTTAAGATATTTGGAGTGAGGATTTTGATATCCTCCAGTTCAGTGTAGGATACAGTGTGTGTATAAGAAATAAAGATTACACCACACTGCTCAAAAGTTAATAAATAAATCACTTAGAGATAACAGATAAGAGTTTTGAAAGCTCTAGTGATTATCAATGCAGCTCTAGGCTCATTGGATTCAACAGGAATGCTTCTGAGTCCTTCTCTGGTTTTTTCATGAAAAACAGTGAGTCGTAGTTCAGCTTGTATTCTACAGGAATTAAAATGATCTCTTGATTTGTCATCTATTCTTCAGTGGTGTTGGATTGCATTCGTAAGAGTTCTTTGAAATTCTTTAAATCTCTTTCTTGCTCTGGATTTTTCTTATCGTTCATCATAGTGCTCTCGGGTGTATGTAAGTTCTTCTCATTGTATATTCACACTTTCACACCATGCGTGTACTGCCTGTCAAACTTCCTTATATTCCACAAGTTCTGGCAGTAGGAATTATTATCTTTTCATAGGTATGAGATACGGATTCTTGACATGACAACAACTATCATTAAATAAAATTAATTGCATTAAAAAAATCAAATATGATCGTTAGCATTATTTAAATAATATTTAAAAAAAATAAGAAATGGTGTCACAGTGATTAAGTAAACGATGTCTTCTTCACGGTATAGTATTCACGGTATGAGGTTCACGGTATGAGCTTCACAGTATGAGGTTCACGGTATGAGCTTAACGGTATGTCCATGTCACGGTGTGTAGCTCACGGTGGCTGGATCACGGTGTGTAGCTCACGATTTCTGGATCACGGTTTGTCCTTCACGATGTCTAGTTCACAGTGTCTGGGTCACGGTGTCTGGGTCACGGTGTCCGGGTCACGGTGTCTTGGTCACGGTGTCTGGGTCATGGTGTCTGGGTCACGGTGAGTCCTTCATGGTGTGTCCATACTTAAACAAATATTTGTATTTGGACTTAGACAGTAATATGTAGAATATAGATTTGTGATCATGCATAAGACTGTAAATAATAAAGAGAGTGACTAACATCCATAAAATTTGTTATCATTAAAACATGATGTGTAGTTATTATTTAGATTGAAGAGCATTAGCAAGATGTGAAATGAAGATTGAGATTAATTAATAGTAATAGGATTTGTGATCATTAAAACATGATTAACACATGCGGAGTCCAACACTATAATATGATCATCAATAAATAATATTCTTATATTTATTTATTTCTCATATAATCCAAATATGATTAAATATTAATAAAGAAAATTCGTAGATCTCATCTCGAGTTGCTGGTGATTCTAGCCTAATAACACAGGAGTACATCATGTGTAGCCACAAGGTACATGTTTTGTACCTGTGTACTAATGTTCAATGCACTAAGAAAACTCTTAAATTTACATATAGTTTCATGAATTAAATACACATGGAATTTATTTAATTCACACAATGTTTTGAATGGGTTATACTCATACATATCTCGACGGACTGCACACTGTGTTTTCTATATGTATTTGATATTAAAAACCTAGGGGCATAGCCATGTCATATTTTTATTTCATGATTAAAGGATTGAAAACCAAGTAAAAAAGATACGAAACTGTGTGTACCAGATGTATATTTCATGCACCTCAGAAATTTCCATGCAGTGACACACATCTAATCCATAGATGTGTATCATAGACATGTGGCAAGTGATATATATGGCGTGTAGAAAGATGTAAAATCCATATACCTAACCTATTCGTGCATAAAATTAAAATAAATTTATTATTCCATAAACATCATCATTATGTGTCATGTGTTTCATTTATTTACTCATACACACCATATGATAGTTATTACATGACATTAAATTATTAATTAATTTCTTTATAAAATCTAATACACATATCTTGTATAGTTGTAATATGTAAACTAATTTGTGTTCATTAAAAATATTACATCTTATATTAATTAACATGTGTTTTGTTTGTTATTTTTTGAGTTATACACACTATGTAATTAAATGATAAAACATGTATTCTATATTCCACAACAGTATATTTTATAAAATCACAATACGTGCATAGTGGATTGAATAGGTACCAACTAGGTTGCATCCATGTAAAACTTATGTACTTATTTTATTAATTTTAAATAACAGTAATTTATTTAATTAATTTAATTAATTTAAAATATGGAGAATGGATCTCTTGAAGAAAGAATTGATAGAGATAGAGATAAATTGAATTAATTGATTAAAAAGATAATTTTTTCAAAAGATTGGGGATGAATCTTTATTTATTATTAAATTAAACAAAATACCACTTTTAACTGGGTAGAGGGATACCCATTACATATCCTGAAGACCTAGTGGGAATTTTTCCCATTACATGGCCCATAAGACCAAATTTGTGGCCCAAAGCCCATTCTTCGAATAGTACTGCTACAGTACCCCCATCTGCTATAGTGCTATATAGAACCCTATTGCCGCTACAATTTCGGCCACTGCTATAGTGTGTTACAGTACTGCTGGAGTACCTGCACCTAATAGGTTTTGAACCGACATTTTTCATGTAGGATTATGGGGTGCTTTCTACTAAGCCAAAACACCAACTACATTAATAAGATAATTAATTAGATTAATTCAAACATGTTTTATCTTAATAATCCAACATATTGAAATGAATTCTAGCCAATTATATTAAATTCACAATAGTTTCACAAGTGGTTGATCATGAGTTAAAATAAACCATTGTATGTGTATGGTTTATTTTATTTTTATTATCACATGGGTTATTATAATTATTTTATTAAGTTAAATTGATAGCATGTGTGTCATCCATACTTATTTCTTATGAACGATCCTACATTCCCAAGGTTTGATTTATCTAAAACACCATTCTAGTTCCATTTACCTACATGTGATGTAGATTCATTGTATGGATAGACCTCCTAGTCGCATAAACATGGTTCAAGTTGGTGTCAAGGAGAAAACAAAATATAGGAGATACACATAATAGATATGGAATACTTTAACTTGAGACTAGAATAGATAAAGGAGTTTTTCCCCTTGATTTAATGGTTTTTTATTGTCCCCTAAACACAAAATCCACAAGATAACGCTCATTATCAGGCCATATTTTTTTATTTTATTCATTTTTGATGTATTATTTTTTTTGGATGTAAGACCATGATAACATTAATAAATGGATAATATGAAAATATGGAATTAAAATAAATGGACTGTGATTGAATATTTTATAATTTTGTGGATGATAATTAAGTAAAATCCACTCAATATTAACCAGGCATGTAAAGCCTAAAATAAATAAATTTATGCATAGTCAAATAAAATCCCTCAATCAAAAATTTTGTCGAACTAAGCCTTCCACCATCCAAATAAAGATAACACCAAATTTAAAGTGTTTGGTTTGACTTCATTGAGTTAATAATTATTTATCATGATATATTAACTATGATTTTTGGTTGACATAACAGAATATGTATGCGGTTTAATGACCTTAGTTTTTCTAAAACAAATTTCTTGGAATGTGTTTAGGAAATACAATGCAGTATTTTTGGATTAGGGAGTCCACTCAATGGGTCAAGGAGCTACTGATTTATAGTTAGAAAGATAGCCTACCTAAACAAATTATTATAATTTTCACATCCTTCTTTTGAATTATTATAATGGAAATATGTATCGTTCGATTAAAATTTCCTCATGATAGGAAATTTCATGTTCAATGGTGAGAGATTTTTAGACTTAATGTAATAGTTGGAGAGTTAATTAAATCAAAAAATTTATATCTAAAAGATTTTTTACAAATTTAATGTAATAATAATCTATTTTTATATTATTTTAGAATAATGATTATTTTTCCAACAAAAATTTTCCCTTCTAATTGGTTTTATCTTCCATTACGGGGTCAGATGCTGATGGGTTTTATTAGACAATGAAATGAAGTCTTTCATGCTTGAATACTCAATCTATGATCTTCTTGGTAAGTAGGAGAGTTATAATGAGTTCTATATATTTGAAAAACTCTATAATTAGTTACTAGTTATTTAATGGTTAATGTTTTCATCCATTTCAATTGAACTCATAAAAGATCATGAAAACAAGGATGTTTATAGCATACACTAAAATTAATATGATCTGTATAAGTAGATATAAATACATGAATGATTTGATATATCTAGGTAACTCTCCATAATAATACATAGATAATGTTTTCTTTTTGGTCCCCACATACTGAAAATCATTGGCTACATTGAGCACCTAGAGTTTTTTTGGTTTAATCTTCTTAATGAACTCTGAAATGATCTCATTATTTCACAAATTCCTCTGAGATTTTCTATTTTTTCAAAAAAAAATTAAAATGAACAACATATATAAGTCTCTCACTATATCTTATCATTTTACATCATTAAGTTGAAAAGGACATGAATTGTGAAAATCATTTTGTTCTTATAGTAAAAAATATGGAATAGTATGGTGAATAGATCAATGACTAACTCTGAATATAAATATTATTCACAACACCCATATAATAAGAATTGGATCTAGGAGGAATGAAACTCAACAAGATTCTATATATCTTTCATATGGAAATATGGTTCACTGGAAGAAAATTTGAACCTATAAAAGGATGGAAGGGTAGGAATCAAGAGCATTGTTTATTGAGTACAATTCATTTATTTCTATAAATTAGGTATTAGATACATCATGTGATGATCACATATGTATTTATATACATGAATAAAATTGATTCTATATGTTTTTTCATGGTTAGGTAGATATATAAGAAGAAAATTATAGGGAACGTAAAGATTATCACCTCATGTTTCCATCTAGAATGATCATGGTTCTAAAATATTGTTATTATGTGATGTTGGTAACCAAAAAAATATTATTCATATCTGAAAACCTGATACAAATGGATTTATTTTTAAATATATAAATAACTATTTTTTATTATATAAATAAATAATTTATTATCATATTTAATATTTGAATAAATGTATTTATGTATTAGATTACATGAATCTATTTATGGAAATGAATAACCAAAATAATTCACACGGATTATACCACGCCCAACTAAGGTTTCACCAGTTGAGGAAATTGCTATAATTTATGAAAGAGGGTTACAAGTTGAGGCCATTGAAGAGAATGAAGCATGGATCGACAAGCAAGACCGAATAATTGCTTGGGGTTTCAATCAAGGAAAAGTATCTCAGGAAGAATTCATCCAAACAATAGAAAGGATGATCTCACATCTTGAAGAACTTCTCAGGGAGGATCTAAACACACAGGTTAGCACATTGAACGAGGAATTATATAGAGTGGATGATTCAAAAAACCTTAGTCTTGTGTTTAACAATTTTGTGAGCTCCTTTAGATCATAATGGTTTTGGTTTTCCGAATGATGGTTTCCCACTTTAACTGAAAGTGACTTTTTAATAAAAATTTATATTTGGATGGATGTAAAAGCTCAAATTCCCACAGAACATCATGAGTTGGTTTATACTAATGTATGTAGCCCATTTCTATTAGAAGCAAGGTGTGGGTACTCATACATAATAATATATAGTAATGATTTTAGTAGTTATGTATATGTATACTCAATGAGTTTTAAGATAGATTATTTTGATAAATTAAATTAATAAAATAATGATGTTGATAAACAGCTTGTGATAATGATTAAAATAATTGACTCAGACCATACTGGGGAAAATCTTAATAGAAAATTCACTTATTATTTAAAGAGTTTTTTGATATTATCTCAACTAACTCATCCTTATACACCATAATGGAATGGTGTAAGTGAAAGGATAAACATAACACAATTAGACCTAATGAGATCAATGATGAATCATGTGAGTATTCCTTTATCCTTTTTGGGATAAACATTATAGACAGTAACACATATTTTAAAATTTGTGCCAACTAAATCAGTAATTAGTGTAAAATACGATATTTTGTATGGAAATAAACATGTGTTTTCATGTATATGACTATAGGGTTGATAAGTGTTTGATAAGTCTATTTCTATAATAAAACATTCACCTTAAGGGAATAACTATGTATTTATAGGATTCTCCAAGAAAATAATGGGATATTACCTATATGACCGCAAGATGAATATATTGTGGTTCCAAAATGTCCCACATTCCTTAAGATGGATAATATCTCAAAACAATATATTGGGAGTGAGATATATGTTGATAAAGTCCTAGATCAAGATACACAAGAGTTCAAACATGAAATTATTTTTCAAATCCCCATGGAAGAGGAATTTCCAAAGACATAGGTACTTAATATGATTATAAGAGATGTTATAGAACCTAAAATATATGGTTTTCTTGTCAATGAAGATGATAAACAATTATTATAAAATAATTATAATCATGTAACCTATAAATAAGTGGTATGTTGTTCTAAATCTACCATGTTTCAAGAAGTTATAAATTATGGAATGGATTCCATATACCAATTTTTTTTGGATTTTTGAAAATCCTTCAATGGATGTAAATCCTATTGGTCACAAATGGGTATTATAGAAGAAACATGACGTTGATATACAATTTAGTATCTCTTTGGAATGACTAGTTGCAAAAGGGTTCAAATGGAATCATGGAATAATCATTGATGAAATATTTTTTCTAGTTTTAAGAAAAAATTGATCATAATTCTAAGTTCCATAGTACTTAAGCAAGACTATGAGATTTCGTAGATGAATTTCAAAACAACATTCTTTAATGAGAACCATCGGGAAGATGAATAAATGACATAAATTGGAGTGTTTGTGACTCCAAATGATTCTAAAAAGTATGAAACATGTATAGATTCATTTATGGATTTAATAATGAATCTAGTTCATGGAAAATTAGATTTTATTAATCCATAATAGAATTTGGTTTCACAAAGAATGGTTGTGAGCCTTGTGTCTACAGTATGTTTAGTGGGAGTGTGGGTGTTTTCTTAATAATGTATGTAGATGACATACTAATTATTGGAATCAAAATAACCTTTCTATAGTCTGTTGAGGCCCAGTTAAAAACTTATATATCCATGAAGGACATAAGATATGAACCATATATTATGGGAACTAGATCTATCATGATATATCCGATAAGCTACTCGGAATAAGATCAAGTAAATACGTTGACAAAAATTTAAAGAGATACTATACGAAACAATCCAAGAGGGTATTGTTTATAGTATAAGATGGAATCCATCTTTATAAGAAAACATTTCTCCATATACATGAGGAATAAGAGGGGATTTCATGGATTCCATACACATCAGTGATTGGGTTATCCATGTAAATTACGTTGTGTATGAGGTTGGATTTTTCCTACACAATATATACTGTAGAAAGAGATCAAGATAACCTATGAGGCCACCAATGGATGGATGTTAAGATTATCCATAAGTATTTTATGCATACTATGGATGTGGTTTTGTTATATGGAGTAGATTTGGATCTAGTCATCAAGAGATATATAGATTCTAGTTTCCAAATGAATCGAGATGATCTGAAATTGTAGTTAGGATACGAATTCACTCTAAATAGAGATTCAATGAGCTATAATAGCTCAAATAAAGATGTGTAATCTGATTCTATTGTATATTCCAAGTAAATTATGTATTTTAAGGAAGATAAATATGTGTTTTAGATATTAAAATTCATCCATGATCATTATTTGGTTCCTAACAATAAAGACCCTATGACATTCTTTTATTATAACACTCCAATACTGGATCTTTTAAAGCACCCAAGAACACAAAAATAAATATTTTATATTATTAAGAAAACTATTTCTGTTATATATCATATAAGGATAAAAAAAGGGGGATATGTGGACCTAAAATAATGCAAGCAGAGTGCATCACCAATAATAATTCCCACATGTTCTCATGTTAAAGATCCATAACTATAGAAGAAAATGAAAACATTATCTAGTATAGAATTGGAATCTAGAATTTTGGTTGGTCCATTGATTTTCCTTTGTATCCTTATAATAATGTAAGTCTTCAAACATGTTCCCCAATTTCTAGGTATGAAAGAAGTCAACCTAGGAGTTAGTGAGGCTCTTTTGTTAGGTAACTTGATAAGTGATAGACCATGGTGTGGAAATATTCTCCTTACATGATTCGTGAATAACAGTTGAGTCAATTTCCACCAATTAAAGAGATATATTTTGGGTATGATATAGATCAATTTATTAAAGAATAGCTCATTTCTCGGATATGTGGGAGTCCCCATGACCGCATTAGTCACTGAATGGATGGATAAATTAGCCTTTGAAATCATAGGCAACACCTCCCCATCATAGGGAATAGGTATTTCATGATCCATACATATTATTTCTGATAATTAATTTTAGGGGTATCCCTCTAAACCATCATCCTTGAATGTTGGGATCCTGAATGAGTGCGGTTATACATCTTCCATCCATAATAATCCTTAGTGATGGCTCATGCTACCACCAATTAAAATGTATAACCAAATCAACTACCAAGGTTTTTCCCTAACCCTTGTGTTCAGACACGGACGAGTGGTTCCTTCCTAATGGATTACATTTCTTTTACTATAGATACACTAAACTCCCATGACCATACTAAGTTCTCTCACATTCTATTCATGAATTTTACTATCCATTTCATGAAATTAGTTTTGAAGGAAGTTAGCACTATTGAAAACCTGACCACTAAGCCCAAAATAATAATCACCACCATGCTCAACTATGTCATTCCACTCACCCTATAAGAATAGGTGAGTGTAAATTCCATCATTGTGTATGGAAAAACTAAAATTTAGAACCAATCTTCATCCCTTTACTCCTAACCTCATCATTAGAAGGAATGGTGTTGTTTCAGATATGAAAACTAGGATGTTTTACTTCAAGGGGATGATGTTTCACTAGATGATTCCTCTACAATCATCCAGAATTTATTTTTCCAGAGTAATGTTTTGGTAATATTTCCTCAGGAAGATACCAATTGTTGATCCCATAAAAACAAGCATATCTTGGTCAAAATTCATTTTTATAATTTTTAAAATCACTTTTTGGCACTGGTTGATGACAACATGAATGAAGGTATTGAAATTTATTGACATAGAGAATGTAATGAATGTAGTTTGGTGCCCCAGAAAGGAAAGAATATATCTTACTGAATTTTGATACCTGAAATTAATCTCCCCATAACCAACAATCTGTATCAAGGGGTTTTGAAGGATTTGAATGTGACTTTGGACTGATTTTCATAGAATAAATATCCCCCCACATCCCATCCTGAATAGAGCCATATTTACCAGCGATGAATTTTTCCCTCATAGAGCTTCCCTGCACGTACTTCCAAGGAAGATTAACTTTCATACTTCTCACGGCCTTCGCGACACCCCTTAGGTTGAATCCTCCATCTCCCACCTCCCTATTCATTATATCTCATAATTGCCATTGGATTATCTCTGATATTTGAACATCCAAATGAAAAACTGAAAGATATTATCAATATTTCTTAGAACATCTTTGGAATGTTGAGTATGAGAAGGAGTTTCATGGGAATAGAAGACAAGATGTGTTTGTCAAGAGAAATTTTTACCTTAGATGAGAGGAATTGGTTCTTCCAGTTAAGGATTTATGTAAAAATCTATTAAAATAATCCATCAAAATGGTGAATGTGAATCATACCATGTCAAATTGGATCTCCCGTGTACTCTATGGGAATGTTCCACTTGTGAATGAAACACCACTCCTCCATTATTTTTAACCATCTCTTTGGGAATGATTTTTAAATATAGTCTCTTCTTTTTCCCCTGTTAATGACCTTCCCACTATACTTGTGATACTCATCCATCATCCAAATATGAATGTAGATAATTATACTAATTCTGTTAATGAAAAGTATCATATAATCTGTAAATAGAATACAAGTGACACCAATAAATTGGAGCCTACACCGATAGGGTTGAATTCTTCCATTGAGTTGGATTCTAACTAGGTATCTACTGAGGATGTCTCAGACCATGATGAAAACACTAGGGGACAAAGGATATATTTTCCTAAGAAAATGAACCTATTTAAATAATCTTATTTTTTTCACAAAAATGTTATGGAAATCCAAGGGGAGATAAATGATCTAAAGAAAAGATCAATCACCCTACTAGAAAAACCCATGCCTATTATCACTATATTGATAAAACCCTACTCTATCCAGTCATAATCCTTGTCTATATAAATTGTAATGGTCATGTTGGATCTGAGTGATTTTTTATTAATATCATTAATCATTTCACGCACTAGATAAATGATTGTTTATATGGACCTACCCAAGTTGAAACATGGCAGTTCCTTCGATTACCATTTGGGCAGATCCAACGAGGGTCTTGTATTAAAAATGTTGGATAGAATATTATTAAAAAAAATTCACATACTACTAGACCTATAGTGATTAAGGGAAGATGGATCCTTCACCATTTGGAATATAATAATAGTGGTATAATAGGAAACCCAAGGTAAGTTTCCACCACTGAAATAATCACATAAGTCTTCCATAGGCTCACTTTTAACATGGTTTTAGGAGGTTGTGTTGAATGAACATAAGAAGTATTTATGGTTTGGTATTTTTAGTAAGAAAGAGTCATAAATCCCACCACATTTATCTTGTGGGAAAATGACCCTTCCTCTAGTAGTATTATCAATAAAATGATTCTTTTATTCTCTAAGATACATTCTTGTAAAAAATTCTTATTTTTGTCTCCCTCCTTAATCTATGTCACTTTTGATTTCTCAAGGGAGGTCATTTCATATTCCAAGAGAAATTACCATTGAGAACACTCTGTGTATAAGGTTTTATTTTTTCTCAACATTTTTTGATTAAGATCAAAATGAAGAAGGAGATGAAAGGATTCATGTTACAAAGTGATCATGAAACATCTCACTATTCAAAGAGACTATGAAAGAGCCTATGTTAAGAGAAATGCCTTATTTCATGAGGGATCATATGGATATTTTAAGATTTAATAATGATCATACAAATGTGAGAAGATGACACCATTCATATTTAGTTTTGATCGGAAATACTTATGTTTCTCGATGATAGTGAAGTTATAGTACTTTCCCTAGATAAACTGCACATGGATGAATATGGAGTTTGAGATGATTGGGGTCATACCTATGAGACTAAAAGCAGTATTGAAGGTAACCTCTCCTAAATCTATTATTCATATCACGGATTTAATAAAAGTCACCACAAATCATATGAAAAGATCCTCCTCAATGAGTGGTTCCCAATGCCACAAACATCTTGTCAATCAGACATGCGGTTTGCAAGATACTGGTGTTTTTGAAAATAGGGTGCTAGTTACACAGAACGTTATGCAGTGAAGGCATGTAGTATGTGGAAAGGTATGTGGTGAAGGCATGCGGTACTTGAAATGCGGTCGAAAACAGTTCGCAGCATGGTACGCGGTGAAGGCATGCAGTATGAGGTGAAGCCATAAAGTACGTGGAATTCTGTCAAAACAGTTCTCAACAAAGGTACATGGTGAAGGAATGCAGTACATGGAATAATGAACAGAACTGAAAAAGGTTCACAGTGACGGTATGTGGTGAATGTGTGCAGTACACGAAGTGTTGCTGAAAACGTTTCACAGCAATAGTACATGGTGATGAGTTGTAGTATGTGGACCAATAACCATATGGTACGTGGAAGGTTAATGTTACATAATAAAGGCTCACAATTCAGAGGATTGTAGTACACGGTGGAGGCTAACAGTACGTAGATGGAGTTTAGATTACAGACTGTCCCACATTGGAAATTTTTTTAAATTGGATTAACAAAATTTTCAGAGATTGTTCCTATTTAAGGAGAATTAATCCCCTTTGTTAAGACGAGGATAATGAAGATTATCTTTTATAGAAGAAATTGTGTGAAGTCCGAAGGGGTATGCGGAAGAGAGGACAATATGCAGAGAGAATCATCCATGTAAGGAAAATAGTTCATGGAACAGAGTGCAGTTTTCATAGGAAGCACTTGCAGTACGCGGTCAAGCAAGCCAGTGCACGGAGCATGAAATTATACGAAAACGTGGAGCAGTATGTGGTGTAGGGGAATATGTGGAAATAACTGGATGGTACGTGGAAAGAGTATCAGCACACCAAAATAGATGGCCATTATGTGAAAATAGTAGTGGTACGTGAAAATAGCTAGATGGTACACGGAAACAATAGCAGTACGCAGAAACAGCTCGACGGTACACAGAAAAAGAAGTGGTTCATAGAAACAGCTAGACAGTATGCAAAAACATCAATGGTACACGGAAGTAGCATCGGTATGTAGAAATAGATGAACAGTATGTGGAAACAAAAGTGGTATGTGAAAAAAATAGCAGTACGTAGAACACCCACGAAAGCCTGAAAATTAGAAAAATTAGTTTTTGAATTTAACTTTCATAACCTATCAATATACGTGGTGATAAACTACATCTTTGAGTGATTATGGGACTTCAAAAGAGCATCCATTTACATTTGAGTATGCATGAATTAATGCTAAACCATTGAAGCAACCATCAAGTAGTAAAACTAAGTGAATATTCTTCCAACACAATAAGAAAGGGGGAGTCAGTGTAAGTGATATGAGGTAAACATTGTGCAATCCCTGAGACCTTGTTAAGTTAGTGCATCTGGAACCGATTGATTGTGCTAAACTCTTGTAATCCACAACAAGTGAAGATTATTGTAATTTGGTAAGACCAGCAACCTGTCGGTGTATGGTCCTTGGACTTAGCCATTAGTGTTGAAACAAATAAAAATTATTGTGTTCTCTTTCTTGATTTGAATGTTTTAATTTTTACAAATATCCATCATACATGTATTAAAATGAGTTTCTACCAACTTGGGACCAAGATGTAGTAAGGAAGAAAAATATTTGACACCCTGATTCATCCCCCCTCTCAGGGTGTTCTAGGGTCCTTCAATTGGTATCAGACTGCAATGGTTTATATCTATTGGATACTCTTTAGTAATTCTATTTAGAAGAAGAATTGGGTTTTCATTACTGATTCAATAATGAAGAGTAGTCTTGAGGAATGTTTAATTATATCTGAGCATAAGTCTATACCCAGCAAGAACATTATGAACAGGAAAAAGAAAGAGAAGTTACAGTTGAATAAGTCCTTTTTATCTAAATAAAAGGTAGTATCTGGTTCCCCATACCATTTTAAAAGTGATGATGTTTTAGGCCCTGAATGAAAATAGCAAGTATATCAGGAGGTATGTGTTTTCACCCTTGATCAATCTTCATCCTCAGATGAAATTGATAGACTACCAAAATACCTTTATGATATATCTGAAGATAGATTCATTAGTATTTGTAGAATATTTCAATGTATGTAGAAGGAAGTCACCCTTATAAGAAAAGATGTAGACTCTATGGAGGAAGGATTGGTAAAGAAAATATCATAGTCCTATAATCACTCCAAACAGATTAAATACTTTGAAGAAAGAAGGAGGAAACACGAAATAAATACATCAAATAGGTTCAAAGAAGATGAACATGAAGAGAGAGTCAAAAAGGTTCTTGAATAAAAGATCGACATTCTTGAAGGGAAATTGAAAATTTGAACTAATGTCAACAGTCTACAATTAGAAGGGATATCCAAGAAGATCAAGTAAAATGACTATTTGATTCATAATTAAATGATGTTTCCGGAAGAATAATTAATTATAATGAAGAATGATTGTGAAGAAAAGATGACTATGGTCAAAAATTAGAAGGTCATTCACAATAATACATGTCTATAATTGGATGCTAAGATGACCAGTATTGAGAAGATTCATATTAAGACTTCAAAAAAGAATGAAACAGTTGATGCTAGTACTCAATTCTCAATGGAGGATTCTAAATCTAAAATACCTCCAACATGTGACATGAAGATTATGATAACTATTGATTATCCATATCAATAAATAGTTTCTCTTGCTTCTCAATTATCACTGGAAGAATCTACTATCAAATTACTTCTAAAATGTGATACGAAGATCATGATGTCACTCAATGATCTATCACAAGCTACTAAAAAATTAAAGGTACCATCCATACCAATAGGTACTATTGTTTCCAAATATGTTTGTACAAAAATTTCAGTATGGAAGAAAAATTCTAAAAAAGTATGGATGAGGAAAGGAAAGGAGAAGAAACCTACCACCAGGGCTATGGTGGGTAGGAAGAAGAAGCTAGAATATGGTTCCCCCAATAGAGCACAACACATTAAGAAGATGGTCCAACAACCTTATACAAAAGATATCAAAAATACAAGATTTTTTTGTCAATGTGGGTGCTACCACAAATTTGGGCATTATGCACTGGAGTTTTGGTACAATCACTTAAATGAAAAAGTACAGAGAAATACTATATCCATGGGAAGAAATCCATAGAATAAGAAACAAAATCCACAGGTCCAGAAGCATTTGTTTACCGCAAACATGTTTAGAATGCTTGATAAAATCTGTGATGTATGCAATAGAAGTGGTCACAGGGTAGGTACATGCCCATCTCAACATGCATTCATTATTGATAATTAATGATGACCTCTGTTATTAGTTAAGTATAATGTATCTTCCTAGGGATGAAATTAGAAGAATATTTTGAACACACATTTCCCCAATAAGATCTAATATAGTGATGTTAAGAAGACCGTAGATTTTAGATCCATGAAATTGAAGGGAATTCATCAAAAATAGATACTAAGAGGGATGACACTCATATGAACCGGTGTGGAAGATCCAAACATGCTATTATATTTTCCAAATGACATGTTGGTCATATAGACAGAATATTTCAAAAGAATAAGGAAACTTGAAGATAAAAATCCAAGGATGGTGATAAAGGAAATAGAAAACTTTCACATGATGAAGATAATGTACACGAGGGAATGAAAACCAAACGAAACACATGTGTTAAAGAAGTTCTGTGTGATAGATGTATGAAATATGGAGACATTGCAAAAGGATTCCTAAAATTAAAACCATTTCAAGAATAAATCCTTAATAGGAGTAATAATTTATCATGCGTGATGGATATAAATAAGTAGAACAATTCTCCATGCATTTCAGAAGTGAATGTGAAGGGATCCATTCCACATCCACACATATCAGAAAAGGTGTTTAGATGTGAAATCCTGAAGACTAGTGTAAATGGAGGAACATTGTTTAGAAAAGCATATCAACTATGTAAATCATATTGATGAATCAAGGAGGAACTGCCTTATTCCATTAATCATTTGTGTATTCTATTTGTTCTAATAATACTGGGAATTGAAGGTGAAGCATGCCCCTAGGGGGAGAACATGAGAAGTAGTGAATGTTGTGAACTCTTAATAGACAAGCTGAATAAGTTTCCATCCTTAGAATACTCTTCTATGGAATTTTCAAAGATTAAAATGATGAAGGAGCATCCTTGATGAAGATGATGATGAGTGTTTTACATGAGGGGGGAGAAAAATGAATAAACTTCTAGAATTATTATTTCAATCAGTATCAACTTCAATTGGTATTAAATTCAATTAAAATGTATGTTTCTTGAAGAACATGTCATTAGAAAAGGTATGTCATTTCTCAATAATTCATCCTTTGTTACTCAGAATGAAGATCGTTTTACAACGATGGAGTAACTAAATTAATTAGTGACATAAAATGAATGGAAGATCCCCAAGGACACTTATCCTGACAATTGCACTTGAATGTTTTTCATCTATCAGTTGAAGTGAGTGTAGGAGTTTTATGTTGATTATTTCCTATCACATTCAATTTCAGTAGCCTGGAATGAAAGTGGAAAACCCTTGAAGAAAAGCACATGAGTTCTTATCTCGTGATGTATCTTGATAAGTATATAATGGAAAACCTTATTGTCTAAATCAAATCATCTTTTTTCTACACCTAGCATTTCTCAAGTAGACTTAGAGTGAAATGATTGATGGAACATTTCTTGAGAAAGTACTGGTAATATTTTCCCATAAACATTGTATTTATTATCAATAAGTGGGAGATATAGTGAAATGAAAGTAAAAAATTTGAGAGATGAATAAAAAGAAAATGGGGAGAGAGAATATTTTCACTTTGATATTGACACGTTCATCTGAGGAGGAATTTACGGTATTGATAACAAAATACAAAGGGGGATATTTTTTTGACTACTCTATTTTTAAGGTTGTATTTTTTTCAATGGTTTTCAATAAGGATCAAAATGAAGAAGTAGATGAAGGGATTCAAGTTATAAAGTTATCATGCAACATCTCACTGTTGAAAGGGACCATGCAAGAGCCTGCATGAAAAGACATGCCCTATTTCATGAAGGATCAAGAGGAAATTTGATGATTTAAGAATGCTCATAAAAAATTTTAGAAGATGACTTCAGTCATATTTAGTGTTGACTAGAAAGATTATTTTTTTTAGATGATAGAGAAGTTATAATAATTTCCCTATATAATCTGCACATGGATAACTAGGGAGTTTTCAAAGATTGGGGGCATACGTTTGAGACATAAATTAGTATTGAAGGTCACCTCTCTTCCAAGTATTAGTCACATCACAAAATTCATTATAAATTCAGAAAAAATAATACTAAAATATCTGCCTCATTGATAAGGACCCAACACCACAAACGTCTCATCAATCAGACATGTATTTTGCAAGATACTGGAGTTTTCGTAACCATGGTGCTAGTAATGTAGAATGATATATGGTGAAGGGATGAAGTAAATGGAACTTTATGCGGTTAAGGCATGTGGTATGTTGAATGTTTTCAAAAACATTTCGATGTGTGATATGCGGTGAAGGCACGTGGTATGCGGTGAAGCCATGCGGTATGTAGAACATTGTCGAAACGGTTCGCAACAATGGTACACGGTGAAGGTGTGTGGTATGTAGAACGGTGCGCAGAAGAGAAAATAGTTCACAATGACAGTATGTGGTGAAGGAATGCATTATGTGAAATGCTATTGAAAACGGTTCGCATCACCAGTATGTGGTGATGAGTTATAGTACACGGACCGATAGCCATATGGTGCACTAAATATTAGTGGTACATGATAAAGGTTCACAGTTCAGAGGATTCAAGTACACTATAGAGGTTAACAATACGTAGATGGAATTCAATTTATAGACTATCCCACATTGAAAATTTATGTAAATCAAATTACTAATGTTTTTGGAGATTATGAATATTTTATGAACTAAAATCCCCATTGTTAAGACGAGGAGATTGAAGATTATATTTTCTGAAAGAAATTCAGTGATCTTTGAATGGGAACCTAGAGGAGAAGATAGTATGCAGAGAGAATCATCTGCATAAGGAAAACAGTTCATGGAACATAGTGCAGTCCCAGTATGAATCTCTCACGGTACGTAGTCGAGCAGGGCGGTACGTGTAGTAGGACAGTACTCGGAGAAGTAGAGCAGCATGAAATATAGGGGAATACACTGAAATAACTAGATGGTATGCGGAAACAACATCAGTATGCAGAAACATCTAGACAGTACATGAAAACAGCAGTGGTACGTGAAAACTGCTAGATGGTACATGGAAACATCAGCAGTACGTGGAAATAGTTGGACGGTACGTGAAAAAAGAAGTGGTACACAGAAACAGCAGGATGGTATGCGGAAATAGCAATGTTATGCAGAAATAGTTGTGGGATGCAAAAACAGCTAAACAGTAATTGGAAACTACATCGGTACACAGAAACAGAAGTAGTACACATAACACCCACTAAAGCTTGAAAAATAGCCAAATCGGTTTTTGAATTTAATTTCAATATCCTATCAGTGTATGGGAAGATAAATTACATATTTGAGTGATTATGGGACTTCAACAGAGTATCCATTTACATTTTAGTATGCATGAATTAATGTCAATCCATTTAAGCGACATTCAAGTCGTTAAACTGGGTGAAGATTCTTCTAATGAAGTGAGAAAGGGGGAGTCAACGAAAGTGATCTTAGGGACACAATGTGTTATCCCTAAATCATTGTTAAGGAATTGCACCTATAATAGAGTGATTGTGCTAAACTCTTGTATTACATAATCTGTGAAGATTAGTGGAATTTGGTATGACCAAAAACCTGTCAGTGTATGCTCCTTGGACGTAGCCCTTAGTGGTGAACAAAGTAAAAAGTGATTTGTTGACCTTCTTCATGTGATTTTTTTAATTACATAACATATCCATCATAAATGTATTAAAAAGGGTTCATACCAATGTGGGAGCAAGATCCAGTAAGGAAGAGAAAAAATTGAAACCCTGATTCACCCACCCCCTCTCAAGGTGGTCTAGGGTCCTTCAATTACCCTATGTATTTTTTTTGAAAACATGTTTGTTAAACAGCTTATAATCTAAACTATATTACAGATATATCTCATCTTTCACAATATCATCTATAATGGTGTCTATTTATAGGAAATCAGTGGTTATATTATTATTGTAAGACATTATTTCCCCTTTTAATCATGTAAACTTTTTGTGAAGCACCCCACATGAGCTCTCTTACACTGGTTTCAGCCAAGACTTGAAGCTCGTTGGGTGGTATCTGGGTTTGGAGGCCCACCTTCTCGAATAGAAAAATATATTATTTCCTACTATATTGTGATTTATTTAGATAATAATTGCTTAGTGTTTTGATATTTCCCAAAAAAGGTGATCAAATATTACATTAAGAAAAGAGGAAATGTCTTTAAAATTATAAAAACATCAATCCATCATGCACCACGTATGGAAGATTCTCTTTTGAGTGTTATTTCATGTGAATTTATTTATTGAAAAAACCATATCTGGAAGCCCGTTCTAGGAATAAAAGTAGGTGAATTCTATCAGTCCCTCCTACGGTACACCACCACCACTTTTTTATACAGAGGATCCATGATATTATTAAAGTCCCCACCTACAATACAAACTAATTACCTTATATATAAGTAAAACATGAAATTCTATAGATCCAACCTCTTTCATAAATCACACAAGGTATAGAAAAATGAAAAGAAAAAGATGAATCTTCCTATTGTAACTTTAAAGGTGATATGTTTATTGGACACTATCAGAGTTTCCACTAAGAGTGTGTTGTTCCAAAAAAAATCCAAATTTGTTTTCTAACAGGGTTCCCATGAAAAAAACTACATATGAAAAACTTATGAGAAAATTTTTCAATGTTCCAATGATTTTATTTGGTTTTAATAACATGGTGTACCCCTTAACTAAATACTTCACTCAGTAGAAACATGATCATTATATAAGATCTGGAGGGAAAAAATCCATTTGTAGTTGGATCTTATCTATGTGGGTGCCTATTGGATTTGGTATCCTATAACCAAATATTTTACATTAAATTGAATTTATATGTGAAGATGTTAATATTAATAAAATATCTTATTACATATTGTTCACTATTCTATATGACTTTAATATTATAATTTTTTTGTATATATTTCATATTGAAAATGTCATAACATTTATTTACTATGATGATAACCTTTGAATTCAACTAATATGTTCTAAAATATTGTTCAACTACAAGATAACATTCAATTATGGGGAATATGGTACATTTTCAATTATGTGTGAGTTATTTTAAGTGGATGAGACTCTATCTCATGAAGATAACTCTTGGTAATCTCCATGATAGAATATTTTGAGAACAAACATGTTAGTAGGACATCCACCTATTTTTTGGTCATTATATATTACTATTTTCGAGCATGTGTAATGATTATTAAACATTAAGATTATTATTAACACATTTAGTGGATCACACACTTAGATGTATTGTTATAATCATTGATGATATATGTTTATGGAAACTTTCGGTACATTTTTTGTGTAGTGACATGTCATTAATGAATAAGTTGAGAAAGGATTTTCAACTCTATATTTTTAGAAGTTAAAATCTCAAACCTTTAATTGATATAGATCTACAATTTTAAATTCAATGAATATGGTATTTAGATTATTCCATTTCAGATAGTCAAAAAAATACATATAAAACATATAGCTTGATGGAATTCATATGAAAACTTCTTGATGAGATATCATGATAAAGGGATTATATTACTTAGTGATCATTTGTATGTAGTTATTTTCATCATTGAATATATTCTTCCTCTATATTTTCCCTGAACCGTTATTAAATAGTAATCTTAGAATTTAGTCGGTCCTACCTAATTATAATAAGAAAGAGGCCCAAAGGGTTAAACCTAAAGTATTTCCTTTTATTTGAGTTAAAGATTATTTATTTATTAGTTAGAATAAATATTATTCCTTGGACCAAGAATTAATATTTATTTAGGAATTATTAATTTATTGAATTTATTAGATAAATATTAATTCATATGATTATTTTTTAAATTGTGTGAATATTTAATATTTCTTTATGTATTATTTTTCTCAAAGTAACAAAATATTATTTATTCATTAACAAATAATTTATTTAATGATGTGATTATTTAATTAATAACTATTCTCTAGATTAGGAATAGAATATTTATTTCATTTATTGAATAAATAATATTTATTTAAATATTTGTTTGAGAATTTAATAAATTATGAGGATGATGAATGGACAATATTTTTAGTTCGATGAAAATATTTATATCCCATTTTGTAAAATAGAATTTTTCATTACATGGGTTTTCATGCCTCATAGTTAAAATAATGGTGTTATTATTATTTAAAAGACATGGGTTTTATTGGGGATGAACTCATAGACAAGGGACTTTGGAAAATTATTTAAAATTAAACACTAACACTAGGTCTATTGTTTGAATTATATGTCAATATGAGTAATTTTAATTGTTATAAACAAATATTTTTTATCATGATATCCATCATATAATGTTACTCTCAAGAAAAAAAAGAATAAGAGAAATTCCATGAAGATTGAAGTAACGTGAAGTGATTAAATAAACCAATGCAATACTATCAATCCAATATATTGGCACCTGGAATGTCATCAATTTTGATCAAAGATCAAAGGATCACCTGTGGATAACTGCTAGAGGGGCTCTACTTTAGGTATGTGCTACGCAACATTGATACACCAATCAGGGTATAATGAGAAACATCATCAATGAAGAAATATCTCAAAACTAAGGTAATAGTCCTAGTTGTGTTTTAAATTAATTATAAATTACTGTGAAATGATCCTCTCTCTTAGATTCCATAAAACTATTTCTGAATATCAAGTAATAAAATATTTCCCATTGCGTTCATGTCCTGTACACTTTTAATGATCCACTAAATATGATAAAATTTTAGTTTTCTACTGGCTTAATTAGAAATCATGTTGCATAAGAAACCAAAAGAGGGTGTCTTCATTACTATTGCAAATTTTAAAATAATGAAATTTTCCATTGAATAATATTTGTGACATGTACTAATAGGCGTCGAAATGGTTCCTAAAAATAGAAGTAGTTAATTTACCTTCTCATGAAAAAAAAATATTTATTTATATAGGGTTATATAAAAAAGTTTTTTATATTCTTTAAGAATTTATCCCCCAATAGAGTATGATGGCTAACCAATGTGATAATAAAAAAGTTTCTAAAAAATTAATCCATTGCATGGTTACATGGTGAAATATTAGGTGGATAAGTTAATTAAATTTATTTTTATACAAGAAGTTCAGTTCCCTATATAGATCAATAATATTTTTCTTGTTAAGAAAAAGAATAGTGAAATCCGAATATCTTTTGATTTTTGGAGACCTTAACCATAATTTTCTATATAATGACTTCCCCATTTTGATCATAAAATTATTGATTGATGAAATAACTAGTTTTCATTACCTCTAATTCATATATAGGTATTATAGCTAGAAATAAATTTGAAAATTCCTTGAAGTTGATGAGGCTAATGTTTTTAATGCACCTCAATGATTATATTATAAAAAAGTGATTCCTTTTGTATTAAATAATGATATAACTACTTATTAAAGAGGAATAAATCAAATTTGTAATCCCCTTCTTGTTAAAATAGTTAAATGACATCTAAATGATTTGGTTTTAAAATAAAAAAAGCATACAGATCACTCTAGTGTCGTTTATATGGTGTTTTTCAATCGTTGGCCACATAACATAGTTTTAATCAAATTGAAGTACATATTGGGGGTAACTTCTGGAAAATTTATTATATCCTTTGTTTATTATCATGGTAATGAGGTCAACCATCATGTTACCATGGTGATAATAAATATCTCCCCTAAAAATCATCAATAATTTATAGGAATCCACTGGTTGATTACATATATCCTTTATTTATTTTTATCCCATTTTTTAAAATATTATACTTTATAAAAATAATTAAAATGGGTTTATCTTACCAATAGGATAGGGATTAAAAATGTTCATTTCAAAGCTTTATTTAGTCCATTTAATATCCCCATATTTTAATTCATCCTATAGAATAAAAAACATTTGTTTTATTTATTTCTATGTCAAAACATTTCCCTTGGAACCCTTATTTCCAAAAATAATAATGTGGGAAAATAAAAAAAATGATTATTATATTAGATGAAAAATATTAAAAGTTGAGATAAAATATACCACCATTTAAAGGGAATTCCTTATATTAATATTTGTGATGAAACATTTGGGTCATTGTCTACAATATCTTGAGGTTCACTTAGTCTCTGGCATTTAGCTACATATAATACATCCCTTGTAACCCCATCTTAATGGAATCATTAGTGAGATATATTTTTATCATTAAAAATTTTGAAATTTATTTTATCTCTTATAATGGGACTACTGTAGAGGAATTGGTATATTTTATAGTGGAATGTATTTTGTAACCTGATTTACCATGATAACCCCTATGAAAGGGGTGAATTAATGTGATTAAATTTTTTTCTTATCTACTTTTCAAATGTATAGTGTATTTACATTTAAAGATAAATTTTTTTTTTTCGACACTAATTAGACAACCACAAAACAAATATATAGAAATATAAATGCATGGAAACTGAAATTTTACATTCTTCACCAACATAAGGTTATATTAATGAAGAATATATCGATGATGTGTTTATAGTCCCAATATTCACTACATCATTATTTTCTGATTCTAGTCTTTAGGGAAATCTCACTACTCATATATGGTCCACATCCTCCTATATCCTTCTACTCACTACCTTTCACGTGGGTTACACAAAAATATTATATCAACACACATGTCAATGTCACACAGATACCAATAGAATATATAAGACTATAAAATGGGTGTTATCTATGATTCTTTTTTCCTAACATCTTGATCTTTATAGCTATGCATAAAAACACATAACTTCCATAACTACTATTTAAAGAAATTAAATCTATCTATAACTCAGTCTTCAATTACAAAAATTCATTGACATCTATATATTACTCTATTATCATTTAATTGTTTCTTATTCATTTTATATATTACCTATTTTCTAATAAAAACATTTCTACTCTATAAGTTCTAACCATATCCCTCTATTTACCATAAAGAGTTTTGGATTTCAATTTCATTTTTTAAAAAATTAACTACCATGACCTTCTCGAAAATCAAATCCATAACATGTATAATCATTTATTTGAAATACATAATTGAATTCAATTTAGTCAAATGAATTTTCTTCATCAGTATCCAAATAGTTAATGGTGTTTCAAATCATCAATTATTGTCATAAGATATACTTTTTCAAACTCTACATCATGCCCTCTATTCAAAATGCCCATCGTGGGCTTTACATTAGACTGACCACAGCATAAATCTTGAAATAACACATCATAATACCTATTTAAATATAATTACCTTAAAAATACTTACTCGATGGTTGTTTGGTTTTTTCCATTAAACTTTATAAAAAAATACTCAAAACATATTCCTCCATGGTGTGGTGCTTCGACATAAACCTATTTTTACTGAAATTAAGTGAGTCCTCCCTAAAATTGAGTATTCATATCCATGGACTAGTTAATCTAACATGAGGTATAATTATTATTATTTGAGGTCCAAACTACCTTATTTTATGGCTATTTCACTCTACACTATTTTACGAAGGTGTTTTTCATCACAAAACACCATATTATAATGAATGAAATTAATTATCTCCCCATTTAAAAAAATATTTAACAACCATGATCACTAAAATTCTTAATTAAATAGAATTCATGTCATTTAAAATTTTTGAGGAATTAATTATTTTTTAAAGAAACCAAAACACTTTATTACATTGAAATTTGATCAATTGTTTCGTGGAGTGCATTATTTCCCAACAAAATATTCCCTAGTTGAAATGGTTTTTAAAATTCCCACATATTCTCCATTAATTTTGTTTCTTAATACACCATGACATACAAAATCGTTATACATTTTGGTGAGTTATTATATCACCAAAATTCTTCCCAAATTTCCCAAAAATTGAAAAACCCCTAAATATAAAACTCCAATTTACATTAACTGAATTTTATTAATATAAAATCCAGCATTAAAACCTTTGGTTTCAACAATACTCCCATTGTCATTTTATTTTCAATCTATACAAGATTAATTTATGTCATGTTATTCATGATCCTTATTAAATCATCCATGATCGCCTTATAATATATATGTTACAACCTATTGTCGTTCAAACCCATTGAAAATAAAATTAAATGGGTTTTACCTACTAAAATTATGATCTCATCTAAAAAAACTAAAATATACACTATATGAAATTTAAGCAAAGAGATATCAACAAATTATATAATCCTATCTGAATCAATGATCATTGTATAAAAAATATAATAAATTAACTTCTAAATTTTTCCTATATTTTATGATCAAACCATTATTATTGATTTTAATTCCAAATAGATTGTGTCTCTCTTATATTTTTACACAAAAATATGAACACTTGAAAAAACACCTATCATATATGTAATATATTATATATAAAAGGGGTAGGTTTTTCAAACCTTTTTATTTTAAGGAAATTTATGGAACTTTGTGTTTCAATTGAATCTTCTCGAACACAATTATAGAATTTTGTTTTGTAATGATATCTACCACTTGAATATGAGTCCCTATAAACCATAATTTCATAATGTTTTTCTATTCCTATCCTTTATAAAGTTTAAATAGATCTCAATATGTATTTTAGAGTTCTATTTTGAGTTTTATATTAACTAGATGACACTTTTTTTCATTGTGAAACAACATTGGATATCATATTACTTCTCAAAGAACATCCTATATTTGTTTCTAACTCACATGATTTTTAGAGAGATGTAATTCAATTATTTCGTATATATTTCCTCAAACTTCTAAATAATTATCAGATTTTTCATATATACATTCATGAGTAATGAACAACCACTATCTTTGATCCATGTTCTTTTATATTTACAATCATTAGATTCCAGTTCCATAAAATATTCTCAAGGCTTGATCTAATTTTTTTTCATTGTTTTTAGGATTTGATAAAACATAAATTAATATAAAATAAAATATATGAATATACCTACTTTAAAATAAGATACTATAATTATATGTAAAAATTTTAAAAATTGGGAAATGGTAAAAAAATCATGAACTGACTAAAATTAAAACGTCTAGAACTCTTGAGCCGATTCACTGAGATGTCTGCGAACATATTAAAAAAGTCAAGAGGTGGAAATAAGTATTTTATTAATATCATATATGATTTCACAATGATTGTGTGCACCATGTTCATATCACATATGTCCTGGTCCTTATATAGTTTCAATAGTTTTATAATACTTCTAGAGATGAAAAAGGTATTGTACTTAAATAAAATAAGATCTGATAAGTTAATTAGTATTCCAATAGATAGATCACTAAATATAATGATAAAAATGATATTAGACACGAGTTCAGTTCTCCATAATCACCACATTAGAATGATGTGGTTAAAAGAAATAAAAGTATTCTAGTTGATATAGAAATAACTATGGTGTCAAATAATAAAAGCTCATGATACTATATATTTAAATCCATTGAAATAGTTGGAATAATTTATAACAGGTGTCTATTAAACATAGATATTACTCATCATGAAATTATTTTCAAGAAAAATCCAAATTTTAAAAACATAAAAGATTTTGGGAGTCCATCTCTGATAAATAATAAGGATAAAATTGGTAGAATTTTTTATGAAAAAATGGAAGAATATGTTTTCCATTATCATAAAAAATAAGGGTTCCTTAATTTGAGTTTAAAATTTCAAAAAAAAAATTGTTATTCTTGTAAAATACACCCAATTAATTAAAATATAGTCTAAAATAATTATTGTTGATTTTATGAATTTGGAAATTAAATTTTAATGTCACCTAGTTACTAATTTTATTTGTTTATTATATTTTTGGAATTAATTAGATAATCCATACAGTTTTATTTTATAAAAAAATTGAAAACAAATAGTTGGAATTCAATTATTGAATAAATTTCTTAAATCAATTAAATGATTCTGTATCACTTATCTCAATAAATTTTTACACCAAATACAATTTCTAAAATTAAAATTGAAATTTTTATTGTAATTAGGAATTTTTAAATATGATAAAAAAATTTAAAAAAAAATGCATTGAAATGTGGAATTTGAGTTAATTGGAATTTGAATGTGGGGTGATTAATTGTTCAAAGATCATTTTTAATTATTTTATAATTTTAAATTTAATAAAGAAATGTTTTTCATTTAAAAAATTATTTTTTGATTGGAGGTTGAAAAAAATGTCAAAGGTCATGTGCGGTCAGCACACTGGCCTTACATAGCTGACCACACCATGAACGGTAGCTACTGTAAGCCATCTCCACATTCAGTGTTGTAACACCCTGTGTTTTACAAATATATTTACTATAGAAATAATTAAACACTAATTCTATGTGAAAACAAAATCTTTTGTATTTGAATGATATAGTTATAACATGGTTGTTAGATACAAATTTTCCAATTTTGTGATTTGAATTACAAAAACCAGACGTACACGGTTGCGATTAGTATGATATTTAGAGTCTGAAAGGATCAACTTCCATTTTTGATAAATAGTAGCATACCCTTTTGAATAGTAATATTAATTTTAATATGACCATAATGAATAGTAAATCATATTATTATTTTATTGTATTAAGGTTAATAAATAATGATATCTTGATTAATTTTTCAAGTTGATATAAATTGATTTATACTTTTAAAATTGATATATTTCAAATAAATTTTGATTTTATTTGAAAATTAAATTAATCATATTTAGAAATTATTTTCAAAAAATGTAGTTCATTTTTTATTTCAAAATTATGATATTAGGTTACATATTATTTATGAGAATTTTAAAAAATACAACAGTTTTCGTGACTAGTAAAAATACAATTTTGAGTTTTCGATATGTTTAATAACATCATAATGATGTAATAATTAATATAAATTTATAGTAGAATTGTGTACATTAATATATTATATATGGTTTCCAATTTGGACAATAAAATAGGCAAATACCATGGGCAAGCCCACAGTGTATCAAATATCACTAATGAGGTGTCCATGGAAATTAATAAAAAAACTCCCTCTCTTTTACTATAAATACCCACCCATTCAATTTTTTTATTTCATTCATAATTCTTCATCATTGAATATTAGGTATTTTTACCTCCCTATGAGTCCTACCAGGGAGTCCTTAATCCCCCAAGGTCCCAACCTTCATGTTTTAGTAGTTACTCTATAAGGTAAGGAAGTCTACCACCCTTCCCTTTTCCAAGCACTCCTTTTATGTAATTATTTTTAATATCAATTAGATTCTGATGGGATGTGAAATTACATGTCCAAAGTAGATTTCATATTATGTAAAAATTATTATAAAACCTAGTTTTCTCTCATAAACAAATTTTATGAATTTTTATGCGATGTCATTAGGCTACCGAATTATCATAAGGGATCTCTCAACTTCTCTTTTTCTTTAGAGTTAATTTATTTACTTTTTATATTCTAAGATAACCTCATCCAGAAGGTATGATAATGGAATAATTTATCATCATCTCTCATTTCCTCTCCTTTTATACAAAAAATGAAAACTCCGTACGAGATGTGTTAATTTATCGCATTCAGGGATGACGGGTTTTCAATTTGTATTATCATCTTCATGTCTGGTCATGAACCCATTTTTATTATTTTAAAATACAACAATATTTTTATTATAACCTATTACATGTTCTATAACCATAATTTATACACAATAATATTTTGTATAACAAACTAGTTTGTAATAATCGAGATATCGCCCAAATAAGCTAAATCGTTACCACTGTTGTCTTATATAATAAATCATATTCATGCCATGTAACCAGGTGATATATATAACTAGTTACACTTAATTATTTTTAGAAATAATATATATCTTAAATTCTAGAGAATTATATCAATTCTACATAAAATTTATTACTTATAATCTGGCAAACCAATCATGAAATAAACAAAACGAACATTCTAGAACAAAGGAATTCAATCTTATAACTAATAAATAATAACATAAATGAACTTAATAAAACTATAGTGAATCAAATATATGTCTATAACATTCTTAATTACTTAATTTATGTATTTAATTTGAATATGAAGGACATTAAGGACAGGTGCTGAATTTATTTGGACATAAGGTAATCATTTTCTACCTGAACCCCTTTTTCATTCGAGTTACTCTTATCCTCTACATACCTTAATCAAAATATTATTTATTCATATATAATCCTCACAAATTATATTTGTATTATCTATATATTTGTACCAACCAGAATCCTTCTTTATTTTAGGTGCAGTTAGATGCTTTAAAAGGATCATTCAAAAATTCATCCTGAAATACATGCATGTTTCAGGTGAACTTCTCAAATTATTTCCTATGATCAAGAACATTGTAAAATATGTTTTTATCGGCCATTATTTTTATAAAATCACTCATTTTATTATGTGTAAAATATATTATTTTAAATATTTTTTTATACAAATATTTTTCCAAAATAACTATTCTTTTAAAAGTAAAAGAGAATTTATCCCAAGGTTTAATTGATGTTTATATAAGAGTAATTTTATCTATTTCAACAATTTTGATGAATATTATTTGGACTAATATATTTTGATATCACATGCCATATTTTATTTTATTTTTTATTATTATTTTGACTATGTATGTGATACCATGAAACCATTCTCCATATTACTCAGAATGGTTAGTATTTATGTGTATGGATTGGGAAAAGTTATTTCATATGTTCATGGGGTTTATGTTTATCCTCTTTCATGTGTGGAATGAATTGGATGTAGAATGTGATGTTTGGGTCCAGTTATAGCCTCTCGATGCACCGGTAGGTCTCATGAGTCATAAAAGATATGGGCATGGTCGAGGCCTTTCCGATTTACAGATAGGGTTTTGGCTGAGACCTTAATCATTTTTAGATGTCTTGGTCAAGGCCTTGATGGTATATTTCAAAATGTCTAAAATTATGCATTTCCATCATTATTAAATAAGTAATTGATATTCCATGAGGTTATTCGACTATTATAATACACATGATTAGGTTTTCTTATGGAATTATTTATTCATCACTCATTCCATCCATATTATGTTCATGTTCATTTTTAAAGGCACGTGTTTTCAATTATTCACCATGACAAGTGTTTATGTTATTTATAACTTCCACTATATTACATACCCTTAATGATCATCTTATATCTCCCCTTCTTTATTATTTATTTTTCTAAATGTGGTGAAGATTAATATTATGTATGACTTTCAAATATAATATAGTAGCTTTTTATTTCAAACGAGCTTGATATGTTGAATTTCTTTTCATGTTGTAATGTTAAACATATTTATTTATTTGGTCTTCTAAAACAACTAAACTAGTTCATTATTTTAGGATACGAGTTTCATATAATTATTCCAATCTAATAAAATATGGCAATGGCTCAGGGAAATAAGGGTAGGTTCATTATAGTTAGTATCAGATGAAGATTAGTAGAAAATATAGGAAACTAGATTTAGAAAATGTAGATTTTGGAAAAAACCCTAATATAGTTTTGATGATATACATACAAGAACATCCTATAATGTTGGTAAGGAATTGGTTATATCGATATTTATAGAAAATAAATTCTTGTATGGATACTACAAGTGGACGTTGTTCTAGCATACATGTACCTAAGAGTAACAACTCTGACAAGGAGTATCAAGCATGACCTGAGGTATCTTGGTACATGACAACAGGCCTTACTAAACACCTAGTTTAACACTTCATGTGTATATTCTTAGGATAATTCACATTTTCTTTACAAACCATTATGAAGGAATTAAATGTAAATTATTCCTCAAAGATACCATGTTTATGATTACTATATTAGCTACGAATAGGATTTAAATTTATGCTAAGTGTTTTTCTATGTAGATATTACACATTATGATTCATAACCTAATCTAGTGTATGCCATTTTTTAGAAATGGTACCAGGTGGATGGAATTTAAACTACTTGAATGCATCTACACCATGTATTTATTTTCCTACTACACAATATAATGATGTTGGTATTAGAGTTGTGATTGGTTTTGGGAATATTATAACTATACTGGGATAGCTGAATCTGGTTATGAACAATAACCTTACCTAAATGAGAATCATGATCCACATTGTGGAGAAGAAATGTTAGATTGTTTTATGTTAAAAAAACCTCTATCATTCAATGGGACTATAAACCCACTTGTAGCTGAGTAGTGGATAAGTTCTCATTAAGAAGATATTTATCTCTTTGGGATGTAACGAAAGGGTGAAGGTTGTCATGTTAATTTATCCTCTATTGGGAGATGTGGATCAATAGTGGTATTTGATTAAAAACACGAACAAGGAGATATAAATAAATTAAATGGAATGGAAGGACTTTAAGGAATTATTCATAGAAACATATTTTTCGTGTGATCAACGAGTGGATATGGATAGAAAATTATTAGGTCTCGAAAAGAAAGAGGAAAAAAAATTTGAAGTATGAATCCAACATTACAATGTTATCAAGGCATGATTTAGACAATATAAATAATCCAAGGAGAAAGTTTAACCGATTCAATGATGGTTTAAAACCATTCCTCTAATGGGAACTAGTCTCTTAATGTTTCTCATCATATGGATACATTGTCTCATGTGCAACCAAGACTAAGAAATAATTCTTCAAGTATTATGTATTTATGGTAAAAAAACGAGAATAAGAGGGTGGTGGAGTGTATAATGGACAAAGGAACGTATAAAAAGGTGAATTCTACAACATGCGATACTTGTGGAAGGAAACACATTGTTTCTATCTTAAAAGGAAAAGTCTTGTGCAAAAATCGTGGACAAAAAGTCCATAATGCATGTGATTTCAAGGGAAATAAAAATCTATAATTGCTCAATGCTATAATTTTAGGGAGATGGGGAACTATCCAATTAATTTTATATTGTATCAATGAAACAGTCCTTAAAAAAGGCCAAGGGAGAAAGGCCAAGCTCATGTTGTCACAACTACAGAGGTTGAAGTTCCAAATGATGTGGTGTAAGGTGCTTTATTTGTTTCCTCAAACATACCCAATACTTTATTTGATTTTCGTTCATAAAATTCATTCATATCTTCGGATTGTTTCAAGAAAATTAGATATTTAAAATGTTATTTTCAATTAATTATTATAAGGAAGGTATAAATGTAACAAATATATGTTAATAAATCCCTCTTATGACAAATAAACGTGGCTTAGTTTCTGACTTTATCATCATATCCATGATCGAAATTGAAATAATCCTCAGTATAGATTGGCTTTCAAATTATGATGCTAAAATCTATTACAAGAAGAAGGAAGTTACAATTTTTTTATAATGATGTAGAATCCCTTATCTTTAGGTTTGGAACATGTAACAGCCCGAGATTTTATGAAAAATATCCTTTTTTAATTTCACTAATGTCTTGTGTTGTACGCTTCACCAAAAGGATCTTGCACAACACGCATCCTTGACTTGCCTTTCATTACACGCAATCACAATCTTCCTCGATAGCGTGTGTAGTACGCAATACTGAGTTTCACGAAACAACGATATGCTATTAAAATGTTATTAAAACTAGCCGTTATGAATAGTAATAACCACTTTTTGAAATTTTGTAAATTTTATTTTTCAAAATGGATTTCATTTTTGGATTCGGAGTATCTAATTTAGCCTAAGGTGAAATTTTGGTACATTTCGGATAACTTTCATATTCTGATGAATAGTGAAAATTACTAAATTTTAATTAAAAACAACTTTTTTAATCGAAATAATTAATAGTAATAAATTATTAATTTGAGTGGTTTTAAAGTATATTTAGAATATATTTTTACAATTTAATACAATGTTGGTCATTGGTTGTAATTTCACATTTAAACCAGACATAATCAAGTGTCAATCTTTTGATAGATATTGTTTCTTAAAAACATGCTATTTGTTTTAACAGCGGGATTTAATTATAAAAATAATTAATGAAACTTCTATGTTATGAATTTGGTAAAATAGACTTTATTTTTGAATTCGGAATATAAAATATAGCTTAGGATGAAATTTTGACATTGTTCTGAAAAACATCAATTTTTTATGAATAGTGAAACTACTAAGTGGTAGTTAAAAAACTGACCTTTTCATAAAACATAATTTTACTTCTTCTGTGAATGGAATTTCAAAAATCCGAGAGACACGGTTGATGTCAGTAGGTAAAATGTGGTTCAATGAGATGAAAATAATTTTTGGTGAATAGTAACTTTTTTACTTTTTTTTACCGCGGTTAATAGTAAATAGGGTAACTAAGGGTAAATATGATATTACTATTACCCTAACACATGTCCTAATTCTATTGGATAAGTGTAATTCGACCAAAAACAACCTTATGAATAAAATATGACCATTTATGCCCACTTGGATTAGATTAGGACATTTATTATTAATTTATTTAAAGAAGGGTTAAAATAGTTAAAATCAAAGTTTAATAAGTAAATCATTTTTAATATGGGGTTATACATACGATAAATTCGACTATAAATATTCATTAGAAATATAAAAGGATTTCCTACATAATGATATTTTATTTATAATTTTTAGACCTTAAATAAATTAATTTATTTAGGACACAACGATGATGTAGTAATTACCCTTTTAAGGAAATACTAACATAATTGATGTTATAAATGCTCAAATGAATGTAATTTGAGACTTTTTATGAATTCATCTAATTTTCTAGGTTACTATGATATATTAGTGTTGCTTTAATCAACTTGGTTCGAACATATAATTCTGTTATGACTTTCAAAAAAATCATATATCAAATAGTGTCAAAATTGACACAAAATAGTTTTTAAATAAAATATTATATTATTAATTGTTATTTTATTCTTAAAAATATAAGGTTCGGCCAAATGACTTAGATAAGGATATATGTATTAGTAATAAACAATTTGGGGTTCTTTTGGCATGTTATAGTTAGTGTATTAACCATATAGTGAATGAAAACCAAAAGACACGATAAAAGTTAAATTATTTAACTTAGAGTTAAATCTAATTGATAAGGATAAAATAATATCATAAACTTGTCTAAATCCTATTGGATGATAGGATTTCGACCCATCCCCACTTTAGCTTCGAAATAAGACCCTTTGGAACCATTATAAACCGATTTTGACTTTAATATAAAATAATATTTTGAGATATTCCTAAGGTGCCCCTCTCCTCCCTTATAAAGGGCACCTCCTCCCCCTTCCTCCTCACACCAATTTGAGCACTAAATCTCGTCCAACCTCTGCCAAAATCCCTTCTCCACTTCCCAAGAATAATCCTAGATGTCCTGGTCTTCTTCAAAGACCAATCTTAGTTCCCTAAGTGGAGGATTCAAAGAGGCGTTTCAAAGAAGAGGTAATAACCATTACCGATCTTTTCAATTTCTTTCTTCTTCAACTTCTTCTTCTTTAGTTGTTTCATAACAAAGTAATAACATCAGTATTACTTACATACTGATATGTTATTATAAATATGAAACAACCCTAATTCACCTTCTATCCATCCTACGGAAAAAATGAAATCACTGCGCGTGCGTACGTACGGAATACCGTCTCCACGCCGTGCTGTAATCTATTTTCCACCACCACCTTACAAGGATGGGTATAATGGTTTAATGAGTAACTATATATGATTATTATAAAGTGATATTGATACTGAAATAGTATAAATACACTTCAACGCAATTCCACGACCATGGGAACGATATCATCGCTCGTGTGTACGTACGGACTACCGTCTCCACGACGCGATGAGATTCATTCTCAATGATTAACCATTAATGAATGATTATAAAGTATATATAATAAGTACTAATGAAATATATTACCTAATAATGATACTGTAATTATTTATATTTATATGTATGTCATCTACTTAATTCCATTCAATTCAATAAGGAAACGAAAACAGCGTTCATGCGTACGTACGGACTACCGTCTCCATGAACGGTGTATTTCTTTCCATTTACTGATTTATTATATATGTATATTCTGAATATATATATATAAATCATGTTTTATATTCTTGAATTAAGTAATCATTATCTAAGTAATTATATGAATAATTACAAGTTAAAAACACAAACGACAAATGAGACGATTTTACCCAAAACGCTACTTTAACATGAATTTACAAAAGAACGGGTAATATAAAGTCATAAGTGGACCATATATGATATAATAACAATTAATATGATTCTTGAATAAGTCAATAACATGATTTAAATCATTATACAGGAGGTTCGGACACTTACGAAGCAAATCGGACCTAAGGTAAGGGAAATATCACAATCTCATTTTTATCCGAGATTGTTTATTCGTAAGTATTTACTGGGGTGTATTTTATCATCCACATCCATGTTTCATCAATATGTAATATTATTTCCATCCACCTACAATTGTTTAAATCCATTTTTACCCTTCGGTGAGTTTTAGTAATATGTATGAAAGGAACCTTTTGTCGTTTTTCGTACGAGGTACTTTTTGACTTTTCTGAAAAAAGTACAAAGAATGTTTTTTTAACTTATACGGCATGAATGGATTTTTAAAAAATTATTTCCAAGAAACTTCCTTTACAAGTTTTAAAGTTTATTTTTAATCAACTTGTTTTATTTTAAAGTCGTATGACATGTTATGAAAGGAAAAATGTTTTTGAAGTAGAAATGATATTTTCCTCAAGAATGGAGTTCAAGTATTTTATCAAAATTATTTTCCATATAAGATAATAAAAGGGTTCTATTTCTATCCCTATTATTACATTGGTTTGATTATGTTGTGATGGAAATATTTTTATGAATTCCTTTATCTTATATGAATTGTTTTATGATGTCATGTTGTTTAAGAATCTCATTTTTATTACATGGGTTATGCTATGATGTATGGTTTATGATTATGTGGCACACATAAGAAAGGATTAATTATAAGATGGGTGGGACCTATATCTCCCTCCAATGCATTGGGTAAAGATTTTATATCTCATGAGATAGACAGGGCTGGAACGGTAGGTTATACCGGTTCAGTGAAACAGGACTGAAACGAGGGTTACTCGATTCAGAAAGGGACATTGTCCACTAAGATAGTCTTGGAAATGAGTCTTGACTAACAAGAAATGATTCTCTATGATTATGTGTGAATGCCACAAAGTTTAATGTTTTAGGTTATGATTATTTTGATTACATTTCACTGCCATGATTTACCCCGTGTTATGAAATTATGATATCTTTTGCAGGTTAAGATTTCCAAAAGTTATGTGCTTATGTATATGATGTGATTGATATATCTTTTGTTTACCCTTACTGAGAATTTGAGCTCACCCTTTTATATTTTCTTTTCCCCAGGATATAAAGAAAGGTTTTAGGTAAAAAAAGGAAGATCTTTATGGGAGATTTTGAAGATCTTTCACCACGATTAGAAGATTATATTCCGAGTTTCCAAAGACACTAAACTATTACGATCCTTGAGTGTGTGTACTAAGTATTCCGCAAATGTAATGTAATGTCAATGTACGTCAGGCTTCGGGTCTCTACAGTTGGTATCAGAGGAAAGGTTTAGTCAACCTTTGGAAACTAGGATGCGAAAACGTTAGTGAGATCCCTAGAGATATTTCTACGGTATGTCTAGGGATGTCCCTAAGGTTAAGTAGACATATAAGTTATAGTACTAGAACTACGCTAACGATCATAGAATTAAACCTAAGATGTTAGATATTGAAGGTACTCCCCCTTTATTATGTTGTTTTCCCTAGCATGATTTTTGCCTCTCACACTATTCTTTTTAGGTTTTAGACGATGGTTGGAACCCGAAGGAACCGTGTTGATCAATGCAATGGACAATGCAATGATTGTCCTCCTGAACAAACAAATGTTATGGGAGATGGAGTGAAAAATCTTATTGTTATACTTACACAAGCTATGAATCATTCTGGACTTCCAAATGAGCAGAGAAGGGAACAATATTCTATTGAGTCCTTCATGAGGCAACGTCCACCTTCTTTCAGTGGGTCTTCTGATCCACTTGTTGCTAAACAATGGATCAGTACCACTGAAAAGATATTTTCAGTTCTTCAATGTTCTGAACATGATAAAGTCATCTTATCAGTATATCATTTGGAAGGTGAAGCTGATCAATGGTGGAATCTTATCAAGAATACAAGGCAAAGAGATGAAATTGAGTCCATGGAATGGGACGAGTTAAAGAACTTATTTTTCAATAAGTACTTCCCTCATATTCTTCGAACAAAGATGGAGAAGGAGTTTCTTGAACTAAAGAAAAAGGATGATGAATCTGTTGGTATATACGAAGCGAATTTTACAAGACTTGCAAGGTATGCATCTGGCATTATCATCCAACATGAAAGTAAAGTTGATCGATTTTTCAGTGGCTTAAAACCAAGTCTTAGAAGGGCATTAGCTATAAGAGACTTCAGTAGCTATGAAGAAATTGTGCGTTGTGCTATCAAGGTAGAAATGGAAGTTGGTGTTACATATCCATCTCATGGTTTTGACAAGAAACTAAAGATGGAGTTCAAGGAGAAATCTCAGAATAATGGTTAAAAGAAGATGAATGTTTCCTTATGCACAAAGTGTGGAAAGAAGCATGGTGGATATTGTCTTAAAGGGACTAGAAAATGATTTAAGTGTGGAAAAGAAGGTCATCGAGCAACTGAGTGTCGAAGTAATGGAAAAAGGGTTTCTAATGATGTGAATAAATCAAACACTGCAGAGAACACACCACCAACACTTCAATGCTTCAAGTGCAAGTAAATGGGGCATTATGCTAATAAATGCCCTAATCCAAGGGTTAGTGATGATCAACATGAGAAACCACTGAAGGCAAAGGACAAAGGGAAGTCACATGCGATCACTATTGGAAATGTTTAATATGACAACGATGTGGTGGAATGATTAAGTTTTTATGTAATGGGATTTCGAAATAATGTTGTATCATTGAGTATTGCAATATTTATTGATGTGGTATTCAAAGTGATTGAGATATTTTTTTGGAAATAAGATGATATGCGCATAATGAAGGTAAAACGAGAAAATGAAATGTTTAACAGTATTCATGAGCTCATGATTGATATAAGGACTAAGTGATATCATGGTTTGAGTATATATAATTTTGAGGATTTTGGTATGTGGAAAGTGTTAACTTTTATCTGCATTCAAGTTTTCACTAAGGTTCAATGGGTATTCAAGAGAATACATGATTAAGGACTTTGAATGTTTTGAATGGGACCAACAAAACATATCTTATGATATATGGGGATCAACGATGGTATTAAATCTCTGGTAATCGTTTTCACTATATTATGAGAGTGGACTGCAGTATTATGGATAAGCCTAAATATTAGAATGGATTATGTTGGACATAAGTTAGTATTGTTTAAGGATAGAAGATTTTTTGATATTATTGATGGGATGTTATAGTAATATAGTGTTAGAAAAAGGACAACCTGCAGGACGGGCGACAGCCCATCGCATCGGACAAGGCTGTGGGAATCGAACCCACAACCGAAGTGTGACTGGCCTTTATCGCCTACCACTGGCCTACAGGAAGTCCCTGTTTAGTAGAAACTAGTTTTATTATATTAAGCAGTATGATATATGAAGTATGAGTCCATTTTAGGAACCATATATGATTAATCTCACTATAGACCGACTTATGTATATAATTTTTGCTAACCTTTTGTTTGAGACAGATGGAATGACCCGTCGTTCTATCACATAATCTGCTAACACTTCACGAATAACAAATTAAACTTCATTTATTTAAGAGATGAAGTGGAAATTGTTCAAGGCACGAACAACAGTGAGATTGTACCAAAATAAAGTAAGTATTTATTCTAATTCAAATTTTCAACTTTAGGGAAATGATCTTGAAAACCAAAAATGTTGTCCTAGTGATCTTATACCTGATGAATCAGATGGTACCTTATATCATCACAAATCTATGGATTTGTGATTACTGGCTTTTCCATAGCCATGTTCTCTACCACTCTCCATCAGAACATGATGGTTAGATTTCTCTTCCATATCCATATTTTTACCTATGTGGAAACCCAACGATTAGTTTATTTGGGTAATCATTACATTTCATACTTTAGTTTTTAAAGCCAAGTTTTGGTATTCCTTTTTACGATGTGGGATTCTATTAAAGAAACTTTAGAATAGTAAACCATTTATAACCCCGACGAATTTCGAGGGCGAAATTCATTTTAAGGGGGGTAGAATGTAACAGCCCGAGATTTTATGAAAAATATCCTTTTTTAATTTCACTAATGTCTTGTGTTGTACGCTTCACTAAAAGGAGCTTGCACAACACGCATCCTTGAATTGCCTTTCATTACACGCAATCCCAACCTTCCTCGATAGCGTGTGTAGTACGCAATACTGAGTTTCACAAAACAACGATATGCTATTAAAATGTTATTAAAACTTGCCGTTATGAATAGTAATAACCACTTTTTGAAATTTTGTAAATTTTATTTTTCAAAATGGATTTCATTTTTGGATTCGGAGTATCGAATTTAGCCTAAGGTGAAATTTTGGTACATTTCGGATAACTTTCATATTCTGATGAATAGTGAAAATTACTAAATTTTAATTAAAAACAACTTTTTTAATCGAAATAATTAATAGTGATAAATTATTAATTTGAGTGGTTTTGAAGTATATTTAGAATATATTTTTATAATTTAATACAATGTTGGTCATTGGTTGTAATTTCACATTTAAACCAGACATAATCAAGTGTCAATCTTTTGATAGATATTGTTTCTTAAAAACACGCTATTTGTTTTAACAGCGGGATTTAATTATAAAAATAATTAATGAAACTTCTATGTTATGAATTTGGTAAAATAGACTTTATTTTTGAATTCGGAATATAAAATATAGCTTAGGATGAAATTTTGACATTGTTCTGAAAAACATCAATTTTTGATGAATAGTGAAACTACTAAGTGGTAGTTAAAAAACTGACCTTTTCATAAAACTTAATTTTACCGCTTCTGTGAATGGAATTTCAAAAATCCGAGAGACACGGTTGATGTCAGTAAGTAAAATGTGGTTCAATGAGATGAAAATAATTTTTGGTGAATAGTAACTTTTTTACTTTTTTTTCCGCAGTTAATAGTAAATAGGGTAACTAAGGGTAAATATGATATTACTATTACCCTAACACATGTCCTAATTCTATTGGATAAGTTTAATTCGACCAAAAACAACCTTATGAATAAAATATGACCATTTAGGCCCACTTGGATTAGATTAGGACATTTATTATTAATTTATTTAAAGAAGGGTTAAAATAGTTAAAATCAAAGTTTAATAAGTAAATCATTTTTAATATGGGGTTATACATAAGATAAATTCGACTATAAATATTCATTAGAAAGATAAAAATATTTCATACATAATGATATTTTATTTATAATTTTTAGACCTTAAATAAATTAATATATTTAGGACACAACGATGATACAGTAATTACCCTTTTAAGGAAATATTAACATAATTGATGTTATAAATGCTCAAATGAATGTAATTTGAGACTTTTTATGAATTAAACTAATTTTCTAGGTTACTATGATATAGTAGTGTTGATTTAATAAACTTTTTTCGAACATATAATTCTGTTATGACTTTCACAAAAATCATATATCAAATAGTGTCAAAATTGACACAAAATAGTTTTTAAATCAAATATTATATTATTAATTGTTATTTTATTCCTAAAAATCTAAGGTTCGGCCAAATGACTTAGATAAGGATATATGTATTATTAATAAACAATTTGGGGTTCTTTTGGCATGTTATAGTAAGTGTATTAACCATATAGTGAAAGAAAACAAAAAGACACGGTAAAAGTTAAATTATTTAACTTAGAGTTAAATCTAATTGATAAGGTTAACATAGTATCATAAACTTGTCTAAATCCTATTTGTTGATAGGATGTCTACCCATACCCACTTTAGCTTCGAAATAAGATCCTTTGGAACCATTATAAACCGATTTTGACTTTAATATAAAATAATATTTTGAGATATTCCTAAGGTGCCCCTCTCCTCCCTTATAAAAGGGCACCTCCTCCCCCTTCCTCCTCACACCAATTTGAGCACTCAAGCTCGTCCAACCTCTGCCAAAATCCCTTCTCCACTTCCCTAGAATAATTCTATAGGTCCTGGTCTTCTTCAAAGACCAATCTTAGTTCCCTAATTGGAGTATTCAAAGAGGCGTTTCAAAGAAGAGGTAATAACCATTACCGATCTTTTCAATTTCTTTCTTCTTCAACTTCTTCTTCTTTAGTTGTTTCATAACAAAGTAATAACATCAGTATTACTTACATACTGATATGTTATTATAAATATGAAACAACCCTAATTCACCTTCTATCCATCCTACGGAAAAAATGAAATCACCGCGCGTGCGTACGTACGGAATACCGTCTCCACGCCGTGGTGTAATCTATTTTCCACCACCACCTTACAAGGATGGGTATAATGGTTTAATTAGTAACTATATATGATTATTATAAAGTGATATTGATACTGAAATAGTATAAATACACTTCAACGCAATTCCACGACCATGGGAACGATATCATCGCTCGTGCGTACGTACGGACTACCGTCTCCACGACGCGATGAGATTCATTCTCAATGATTAACCATTAATGAATGATTATAAAGTATATATAATAAGTACTAATGAAATATATTACCTAATAATGATACTGTAATTATTTATATTTATATGTATGTCATCTACTTAATTTCATTCAATTCAATAAGGAAACGAAAACAGCGTTCATGCGTACGTACAGACTACCGTCTCCATGAACGGTGTATTTCTTTCCATTTACTGATTTATTATATATGTATATTCTGAATATATATATATAAATCATGTTTTATATTCTGGAATTAAGTAATCATGATCTAAGTAATCATATAAATAATTACAAGTTAAAAACACAAACGACAAATGAGACGATTTTACCCAAAACGCTACTTTAACATGTATTTACAAAAGAACGGGTAATATAAATTCATAAGTGGACCATATATGATATAATAACAATGCATATGATTCTGGAATAAGTCAATAACATGATTTAAATCATTATACAGGAGGTTCGGACACTTACGAAGCAAATCGGACCTAAGGTAAGGGAAATATCACAATCTCATTTTTATCCGAGATTGTTTATTCGTAAGTATTTACCGGGATGTATTTTATCATCCACATCCATGTTTCATCAATATGTAATATTATTTTCATCCACCTACAATTGTTTAAATCCATGTTTACCCTTCGGTGAGTTTTAGTAATATGTATGAAAGGAATCTTTTGTCGTTTTTCGTACGAGGTACTTTTTGACTTTTCCGACAAAAGTACAAAGAATGTTTTTTTAACTTATACGGCATAAATGGATTTTTAAAACATTATTTCCAAGAAACTTCTTTTACAAGTTTTCAAGTTTATTTTTAATCAACTTGTTTTATTTTAATGTCGTATGACATGTTATGAAAGGAAAAATGTTTTTGAAGTATAAAGGATATTTTCCTCAAGAATGGAGTTCAAGTATTTTATGAAAATTATTTTCCATCTAAGATAATAAAAGGGTTATATTTCTATCCCTATTATTACATTGGTTTGATTATGTTGTGATGGAAATATTTTTATGAATTCCTTTATCTTATATGAATTGTTTTATGATGTCATGTTGTTTAAGAATCTCATTTTTATTACATGGGTTACGCTATGATGTATGGTTTATGATTATGTGGCACACATAAGAAAGGATTCATTATAAGATGGGTGGGACCTATATCTCCCTCCAATGCATTGGGTAATGATTTTATATCTCATGAGATAGACAGGGCTGGAACGGTAGGTTATACCGGTTCAGTGAAACAGGACTGAAACGAGGGTTACTCGATTCAGAAAGGGACTTTGTCCACTAATATAGTCTTGGCAATGAGTCTTGACTAACAAGAAATGATTCTCTATGATTATGTGTGAATGTCACAAAGTTTCATGTTTTAGGTTATGATTATTGTGATTACATTTCACTGCCATGATTTACCCCATGTTATGATATTATGATCTCTTTTGCAGGTTAAGATTTCCAAAAGTTATGTGCTTATGTATATGATGTGATTGATATATCTTTTGTTTACCCTTACTGAGCATTTGAGCTCACCCTTTTATGTTTTCTTTTCCCCAGGATATAAAGAAAGGTTTTAGGTAAAAAAAAGGAAGATCTTTATGGGAGATTTTGAAGATCTTTCACCACGATTAGAAGATTATATTCTGAGTTTCCAAAGACACTAAACTATTACGATCCTTGTGTGTGTGTACTAAGTATTCCGCAAATGTAATGTAATTTCAATGTACGTCAGGCTTTGGGTCTCTACAAAACATCATCATTTTATTCTTATCTAGATCCACCCTAGTATCACTACTTAAAGAAATTCTTGGTGATGATGAGAATGCAATGTTAGTGGGTGGGGAAATAAATCTTCAAATTGAGAATATACCATTTGTACAAGAATATATTGATGTTTTCTTATAGGATTTACCTGGACACCATCCATAGCATGAACTTGAGTTCTCTGTTAATTTAATTCCTAGCTGAAGGGCTATATCAAAGACTCCTTATAGAATGGACATTGTGGACTTAGTAGAACTGAAGAAACAACTAGAGGAATAGAGTGATAAAGGATTTATTCACTGTAATGACCTGTAATTTATGTATAATTTTTTTTAATTATATGGGATTATTATGAGACATTGAAATTTTAAGGCACAAGATTCTAAGGCCCGGAGTACCCAGGATGAACCTTCGAAAAAATGTTAAACTTTAAATAGCGCACGTGGTCAGTTATCTTGAAAAAGTGGAATAACTCTTAAATGGTGCCCGAATCAAAAATTTGTGGGAACTGTTGTATTTAGGATGTTGGGTTTACCCAAGGTGAGAGATAATTTTTGTTGGAGCACGCCTCTATTAAGAAAAAACCCAAAAATATCATAACCGTGAATAAAAAAATTAAATTATTTTATTTTATTTTTTAAATTATTATAACACATGAATGGTGACTCAGATTAAAAAACCAAGACTGTTGTTGAGCTCGTGAGGGTATTCTTTCCTTAGGCGGATCCTGACCATAGCCTCCATGGGCCAACATTGGAAGTTAGTTTTTGGTCGTAAATAAAATAATTAAGTAAAAATAATTTTTTTTGTAAAATTATTTAACTCTTAAACGGTAACTTTGATTGGAAATACAGGTATATTTTTGAGCTCTTGAGGGAATGTTCCCCTTAGGCTAAGCCTAACCTCAACCTGCATGGGTTGAGGGTGAGTGTTAATAATTTTTGAAATTTATTTAAGCTATGATCAATAAATGTGTGAATGGTGATTTCAATCTTTTGAATCGGTGTCCGGATTGAAAATCTGAGAGCACCATTTAATTCTCAGCACTAGGATTCACTTAGGTAAAGGTTAACATTGACAAGCAATGGTTAGATAAAAAAGATAATTTTTTGACATTACAAAAAGAAATAATAAAATAAATCCATGAGGTTTTTTATTCTCTTCTCATCGTTGAGTGGTGGATGGCAGTACTATGGTGGAACATTAGGCATGAATAAGATTCATTTAATGACATGACTATTAGGTTTCATATCCACGACATTTGTTGAATTAATGGAATATAATTTTGTAGTTCATCAATGAACAGCATTAATAAAACAAAATTTTGGTCGCTCCCTATCTTCTATTTAAACAAACCAATGGCATGGATTTTGGGGATCTACTTGAAGAATCTCTGATAAAACATCGGAGGAAACCTACTATGATGAATAATGTGGAATGAACAAAATTTGACTAACATCCTTGAATGCAGAACCTTCTTCCTGATCTATAGTGTCTTCCAACGAGTTCCATGTAGGGGGATTTATGTGCTTAATTCCTCCCTCTTTTCTACTCTTGAATATTATCAAGATTTCGGAAAAATCATCTAACTGGTTGATCTTCATTTCATTCTTTAATGTGGGAGGATTATTTGGGGTTTCTCTCTGAGGATTTAGTGAATAATATTCATTGTCATGTTAAAACGGTAATGCGGAGGGCACAGGTAGAACCAAATAAGGCTCAGACCCTTCGCTGAAATTGTTCTTGATGTGTTCTTCATGGGCGATTAGGTAACATGGTGGAAGGGAAAAACAGAGGACCCTGCAATGATGGAAGCATTCTGAGAGAACTATAGACATAGTTGGAAAAGAAAATGGACCTCCATAGCATCACCGAAGGCCCGTGGAAGCTCTGTCAGCGTGGTGGCACTGGAAACTGGAAGAGGCGGTGGTTGGAAATTGTTGGACGTGTTAAAGTGGGCGGCAAGCCACAGTAGCACGCCGCGGAGAAGGGGTATGGATCTGAGCCATGGGGGAGGGCGGACCCATGCCCTGTATGTTGTGCTATTGATTGGTCCACACAGACTGGCCTGGTGGGGTACCGCCAACTGGCGTTGTTGATTGAAGAGTCAAACAGACATTAGTCCATTCGGAAGGGGACATGAATTCCATTCCCAACAACCAGGTCGTTCCCAGCTAGAGGACTGGGCCCAGCCGAACTGGTCCAGGCCTAGCGGGCTAGGTCGGACCAGACTTAGACCCATTTTGGCTTGGTTTTTCTTAAAGGGGAACATCTCCTAAACTGGACGTCCATTTGACGAACCATCTAAAGTTCTAGAACCCTTATGATGAGGTGGTCCTTTAATGATACTCTACTTGGGTTTTGGAGAATGTTTTACTACATCAAGGTTGCATCCGACTTGAATCCAACCTGGCCCCCAGCACTAAAATGCTGACAACTTACAGACCGAGAATCCAATTTATGTGACGTCTATTTCATTGGAACCCTTATTACATGGCGGTTCATTGAGTTGGTTATTTGTCAAAATTTGTGTTCGTTGAGTTACAACCAATGGGTTGTGAAGATAATCCTCCTTGAATCATGCATGCTTAGTGAGGGAATCCAGTGGGTGGTTGTGATTTGATGAAGTAATAGTGATCCTCTATGGGTTTGCACTAAGAAACTCTCATTGGATCAACACGTAGTGATCCTTTGTGGGTAATCACGTAGCATTCCTCCATGGGTCTGCACCTAGAAATCCTCTGTGGGTCAGCACCTAGCGATCCTCTCTGGGTTAGAACCTAGAAATCCTCTATGGGTCACCACATAACGATCATCCATGGGTCATCACTTAGCGATCCTCTATGGGTCAGTACGCAGAAATCCTATATGGTTCATCACCTAGAAATCCTCTTTGGGTTAGCACATATTGATCCTCTATGGTCATCACCTAGTGATCCTCGATGAGTAAGCACATAGTGATCCTCCGTTGGTCATCAAAAATCGATCTTCTATTGGTCATCACCTAACGATCCTCTGTAGGTCATCACCTCACAATCCTTTATGGTTCAGCACCTAGAAACCTTGGGCAGTTCATCAGCAAAAGCCTCTGGATAGAATAATATGATCTAGCTTTATGACTAATCATCTTTATTCATGTTCTTCAAGTTGTTTACCTGGTTTAGGTTGATTCTTTACTTGTGCTTTTTGATTGGGATCTTTCTTTTTGTTTTTTATTTTGTGGAGTTTTGGGAGACCTTCAACTATATTAGGGTCCTTAATAGGTATTGTTATACTCTCCCCTGCATCGTCTTTGTCTGCACCATGTTGTGTCTGGGCAGACGACATGGATCTTTGACCGAGACTTGGGATCCAGGACTAGATGGTGGACAGAGGTGACTGGTTGGTGTGGAGAGCCAAAAAGACGATCCGTACCTACCCTTCTGGTATAATCCTTGGCAGACGATCTCAAGTTATTTTCCCCCTTTTTTTATACCTTCCTTCTGGTTGGGCATGTATACTAGCACCTTTACATTCAATACATACTTTTACACTCATTGGTGGTTTTTGTTGTGGTTGTATAACACCCAAAACATTTTATGGTATGTTGCTATTAAATACTTTCTCTTCATTAGATAGCCCATATTACATGAAGCACTATATCTTTTGTGAGACAAAACATTATTGGAGAAAGTTATGTGATATCCATTAAACATAAATTTTCCACTTCTCTGTTTTTAATTTCGAAAAATAGTCCAGTAAGTCCTTTAGAGTACGATAGAACCAACATGATTTTTTGGGGAATAGTAACATACCCTTATGAATAGTAATATGAATAGTAATATGACCTTTATAATTAGTAAATAATGATAATATTATTTTCTCAAGTTAATAAGATAATGAGAAGTTAATTAATTTTTCAATGTAATACAAAACTAATTATACCTTTAAATTGTTATTTTTCGAATTAACTTTGATTTTATTTAAAAATTAAATTAAAAATACTTATAAAATTATTTTAAAAAAAATTGAGTTCATTTTTGAATTCTACACATCGAAAAATGGTTTGGGTGAATTTTTGGTATTTTACTTAAAAACTTGAATTTTTCTTGAATAGTAAAAATACAGGTTTGAGTTTTTGGCAGTTTAATGACATCATAATGATGTAATAATTGATATAAAGGGCTATTAGACTTATGTACAGTATATTATGACCTGAGGTGTCCCAAGTGGATTAAAAATGGGAAACTACCATGGTCAAGACCATTTTTTTTCAAAACTACTAATGAGGTGTCCCTTTTAATTAATAAAAAACTCAGTGTTAATTATTATAAATACCCACTCGCCCACCTTCATTTTATTTCATTCCATACTCAATATTCTAGATTTTCTTGTGGTATGTCCTCCTTAAGATTCCTACCAATGTTTCCTTAAGCCCCAGGGGTCCCATCCTTCCCAATCTACAAGTTACTCTACAAGGTAAGGGAATCCTTCATTCTCTTCTTTTAGTCAACACTTATTTTATGTTTCTATTTGATCTTCCATTATCATATATTGGGGTTTGATTTTATGTGTTCTTATTAATTTATTTTATATTTCAATATTATGAGATTCCTTTTTCTCTCATCATTTCATTTTATGAAATTTTAAGCGACTTCGTTAGGCTGTTGAATTTTCATAAGGGATCCCTCACCTTTTCTTTTATTATCATATTCATCCCTTTTCTTTTTCTCTACTCGCCTACTCTATCCAAATAACCATGATAAACTCTTGTATCATCTATATACTGGAACTATATCATGTAAATGGAATAACTATCATGAATATCCTTACTCCCTCACTTTTATTTTTATAAACGAAATCATCATCCATGAGTTCCAATTTATAACCTTTGTGGATGACGGAGTTTAGTTCTTCACTTTATCCTAAATTTCTAGTCATGAAACCATTTTAATGGTTGAACTAGATAAGAATGTATTTATTTTATATCATTAATGTTCTGGAATCCTTAGACACTCATAATATAAGATAATAATACAAAACAAGTTCCTTATGAACAAAACGGCCAAGTTAACCCGATTATTTGTAATAAACGTTTAACTATTGAATCATCATCATGGCATATAACCCAAAATAATTTATATCTCCTTAATTTAATTAATAATATATATTAACAATTCTGAATGTTTAACCACATTTCTAATGAAATTCCATTAATGAAAACAAGTAAACAAATCATGAAAATTAAGAAAGAAAATGCTTCCAAAACTAGAAAATTGAACCTCTTAAACCAATAAAAGGGACATGATTGAACCTAAAAAGGTTATACTAAAGAAATTACATGTATAGGAGGTTCTAGATTTATTAATTAATGAATCTAAATTTTATTATTCAGGTCATTAAAACAAACGAATAACACACTTGAGCATAAGGTAAGGGGTTTCTGATCTCACTTTCATTTTGGTGATATTTTCATTGTTCGCCACTTATTTCATATATATAGTATATATGTACTACCATTTAATATATAATTAAATGATTGTCTTTATATTTATTTTATTCAAATATTAATTTTAGGTTTATTATGTTTTGGTCATATGATTCAATCGATTACATTGTGGTTAGAGACTTTGTCTCAACTGCTATTTTGTTGTGACTAACTTTGTGTGGTGCACCTAATAATCCTTATGTGGTGTACCTACTGCCCATTTGAGATAAAATTTCATTTGAAATTATATTTATATTAAATATCCATAATCTAATATCTTGTATATGTTTGTTTTCTAAACCGTATACCATTTTACATACGGTGTTTATTTGGAAAGTTATTTTAATTATGGAAATATTGATGAATCCATATACTCTACTCTATATGGATATTCAAAAGGCATATTTCTCTGGTATTAAATCAATTTATAATGAATTATTTGAACATGAAGATGAATTTGGGGCCCGCTATAGCCCCTCGATGCATCAGTAGGTCTCATGAGACAAATCTGTTGGTAACAAACCCTTCGAGTTTGTTTCCAAAAATCAGACAGGCTTCTACCCACAGAACTAAACTGTTTTAACAGTATTATGGTTTCATGTTCCAGATACATGACATCCAATTAATAAGAATTTTCTTTATTCATTATTAGTTATTATTATTATCCATGAGGTTTTCAATTTGACTAAATCTATGGATGCAATTTCATTCTCATTTTACTAATGGCATTCATTTTTCATTTATTCACCATACCATATTGATTATGTCAGATTGATTATGATTCACTTATTTTGTACTCATGATTCTTCTATTTGTAACCCTGATTGAGTGTTTGAGCTCACCCATTTCATTTTTTACGTTCAACAGATGGTGAAGATACGGTCATTTATTGAGTTCATGTGGTTGCAGTTTTTAGTTTTGTTATGTATTGTATTTTGTAACCTTTCTCAATGTAATTTGTGTTACATATATGTATCTATTTTCTTAAAAACAACTAAACTGATTGTTCCTTTTGGATTTTTCATTACTTCTAACCATGTTAATATCACATGTAATGCACCAGCTCCAATCTAGAGGGGTCAAGGTGTTACAGTTGGTTTTAGAATAAGTTTAGTAGAAAACATAGACACTATAGTAGGAAATGTATAGTAGGGAACCTATCCCTAAGGTGGTATTTGAGGATAAAAATAGAAGAACTTCCTGGTATTTTGGTAAGGAATATATTATGTGGATATTTTAAGAAATATTTCCCTATCTGGATACGAGCTGGTAGAGGTGGCTCTAGCACAGAGGTACTTATGAGTGAAAGCTCCGACAAGGAGTTTCAGGCTTGACCTGGGGTATCCTGGTACATGAGAATGGGCATTGCTATAGTCTGGGTTACAACACTCTCAGGGTATATTCTTAGGATAATTCATATTTTATTTACAATCCATTATGATGGAGTTTAATGTAATTTTTTATTCATAGAAACCATTTTTATAAGATTAGATATGAATATAATTTCAATCATGGTTGAGTGATTTTCTATTTGAGATTCATAAACTAATCTAGTGTATCCCATTATTTAGAACTAGCATCTAACAGAACAAGGGGAATCAATACTTGTGGGCAAGGTTGGGATCTCTATACTGAGCAAGTCAACACAGTCAACGTTGGACCAGATCAGATCATGATCATACTGGGACAACTTACTGAGGTTGTAATTAGTAACCATTCCACACCTATGTTGGATTATTTCATGTGGCCAAAGCCCCCATATTTTAGTGGGACTACTAACCCAGTGGTTTCTGAGCAATGGATCAAGTCCCTTGAAAAGATATTCGTGGAATTAAGATGCGATGAAAATGAAAAGGTAGTAATAGAACTACATTGTCTCAAGGGTGACGCTGATCAATGGTGGTCCATGATTCAGAATACCATGGTGGAAGAAGAAATAGAAGATACAGTTTGGATGAATTTTAAGGAAATATTCTTCAAAAAATATTTCCCTCGAGAGAAATGAAATTAAATGAAGAGAAAATTACTTAGCTTAAAACAAAGGGAAGAAGACATTGTTGTAGAGTATGAGGCTACTTTCAAAAGGTTGTCCATGTTTGTCATAAATTAGGTACGAGACTTGGAAGAAATGATTTGTCATTTCCTTGAAGGTCTTAAGCCATGTCATCGAAGGGCACTGGATTCTCAATCATTTTCATCATATGATCAAATTATATTAAGTTCCATCAAAATAGAGGGGGAATGTGCTAGATCAAATCTTTTAAAAGGAAACCAAGATAAGAAGAGGTACTATGATAACAATGGAAAAGGATAAGCACCAAAGAAGATAAAGGGAACAAAGCTATTCCCATTATGTGAGAAATGTGGAAAGAATCATCTCAGGAAATGCTTGAAAGGAATGGGAGTCTACTATAACTGCAGAAAAAAGGGTCATCGCTCTGATAAATGCAAGGGGAATAAACAATTTAATTATATTCAATGCTATAACTTCAGAGATATGGGACACTATTCAAATGAGTTTCCTAAGTTCCAAGAAAAAATTACTCAAAAAATCCAAGAGAACAAGGGAGAGCCTATGCGATTACAACCACGAAGGTTGAAATTCCTAATGACATGGTGGAAGGTTATTTAATTGTTTCCTCAAACTTATCCAACACATTATTCAATTCCGAATCATTACATTCATTTATATCTTCCCAGTTTTTCAAGAAAATATGATATGTCCAATTTGATTTATTAAAGGAGTTTTTACTCAAAACTTCTATGATATTTATCATTGTAACAAAGGAATGTCGACCAGTCCCCCTCCAGACACCAAAACTTGATTTTGTTGCTAACCTTTTCATCATAACAATGACTGAATTTGATATAATTCTCAATATGGATTGAATATCAAATTATTATGTGAAGATTTATTGTAAGAAGAAGGAAGTTATAGTTTTTGAAAATGGTGTATAATCCCTTTTCTTTAGGGCAGAAGCTTCCCCACCTGATTATTATCTAGAACCACCCCCAGTGTCTCTACTAAATCAAATACTTATAGAGGAAGATAAACCAATATCTATGGGAGAGGAATGAAATATTCAAATTGAAGATGTGCACATATTGCAAGAGTACATTGATATATTTCCAGAGGATTTTCTAGGACATCCTACAGAGTGGGAAGTTGAGTTCTCTATTGATTTAATTCTTAATTCAAGAACTATACCAAAGACTCCCTATGGAATGGCCACTGTGGAATTAGTAAAGATAAATAAATAACTATATTATTTGAGGGAAAATGATTTATTTTACCTAGTGTTTCTCCATGGGGAGCCCCTGTCCTCTTTGTCAAGAAAAAAGATGGATTCATGAGGCCTTTCATTGATTATTTTGAAATCAATGCTATTACAATAAAGAATATGTATCCTCTGCCTCGGATTAATGATTTATTTGATCAAAATCATGGAGCTCAATACTTTTCAAATATTGAACTATGATCCGGATGTCATCAGTTGCGTGTGAGGAAGGAAGATATTCCTAAGATAGCTTTTCGGACCAGGTATGGGCATTACGAATTTACAGTTATTCCTTTTGGACTTACAAATGCACCCACTATTTTCATGGATTTAATGAATAGAGTTTTCAAGTAATATCTTCATAACTTTTTTGTGGTATTAATTGATGATATTCTTGTATACTCAAAAATATATAAAGACCATGAGAATGGCTTGTGGGTTATTCTGAGAACTCTTAGAAGAAATAAATTATATGGGAAGTATATAAAGTTCAAATTCTAGCTTCAATAAGTTTATTTTCTAGTCCATATTATCTCTAAGTATGGAATCCTAGTTGATCCTGCAAAGATAAAGTCAATCCAAGAATGGCCCACACCAGCAAGCATAACTGAGGTACACAGTTTTATTGGTTTAGTAGGTTACTATCAGCATTTCATTCAGAATTTTGCCCGATTGGCTAACTCGCTAACCAAGATCACACATAATGGAGTTAAGTTTGTGTTGAAAAAAGAGTGTACAGAATGCTTCAATGAATTGAAAATAAGATCGTTCATTGTTCCAATTTTAACTCTTCTATCTGGAAGTGAAGTATTTGTGATATATATCGATGCATCAAAGAATGGTATGGGTTGCATACTTATGCAAAACGATAAAGTTATTTCTTTTGCATCAAGATTATTGAAGACCCATGAGAAAAATTATCCAACTCCTAATCATGAGTGAGAAGCCGTAATATTTGCTCAGAAAATATAGATACATTATCACTACAGAGAAAGAAGTGAGATTTATATGGAACACAAGTGTTTGAAATACATTTTCACACAAAAAGAACTCAACATGAGGAAAATGAGATGGCTAGAGTTACACAAAGATTGCGATTTTTCAATACACTACCACCCAAGAAAGGCGAATAAGGTGGAAGATGCATTAAGTTGGAAGGATTATAGACTTTGGACTCAAATTAGGATTGAGAGAGATCCTATATTTTTGGATCTACTAAAGATGGATATGAGAAATTTTAAGGAAAGATAAATATATTTCGTCTTTCAAATGATTACTAAACCATTTTTATTAGAGAAGATAAAAATCTCTCAATCTGATGATGAGAATCTGAATAAAAAATTAATGTTGTTAATGATGGGAGATAAGATGACTTCATGTATGAAGAAGGTGTTTTGAAATTTGGAAAGAGTTTATGTGTTCCATCAGTAACTAAGCTAAAAAGGGAACTATTAGATGATACTCATAGCTCAAATTTCTTTATACACCCGGGTAGCACAATGATGTACATATATCTGAAGGAATATTTTTGGTGGGATAATAGGAAGCGGGAAACTGCTGACTACGTGTCAAGGTGTCTTGTTTGTCAACAAGTGGATGCAGAGAGACAACATCCCAAAGGAGTGATGAAACCTTTACCTATTCTTATGTGGAAGTGGGATAACATTACGATGGAATTTATCCCCGGACTACAAAGGACACCTAGAAGTAATGATGTAATATGGGTAATTGTTGATCGTCTCACAAAATCAGCACATTTCCTTCCTATAAGGGAGGGAATTCTACTTGATCACTTTGAAAGACTTGATATTAATGAATTTTTAAGACTTCATGGTGCACCTCTATCAATGGTACCTTATCAAGATTCCCAATTTACATCAAAATTGTCGAAAAGTCTCAAGAAAGCTGTGAATACTGAGCTTCCTATGAGTACTACTTATCACCCCCGAACTGATGGAAAATCTGAAAGGACTATTAAAACATTAGAAGACATGTTGAGGTCATTCTCTCTTGACTTACAAGGTATGTGGGATCAATACTTTCATTTCATGGAATTTTTCATACAATAATTGTTTCGACTCTAGTATTCAAATGGCTCTATATGAAGCATTATATGTAAAGAGATGTCAAACTCTACTTTGTTGGGGAGAAGTTGGTGAGAGGAAACTTATAGGCCCAGAAATTATTGAAGATACCACAACAAAGGTGAAGAAAATACAATCCCACATTAAATCATCCCAAAGTAGGAAGAAGATTTATGCTGACAACTGGAGAAAGGACTTGCAATTCCAAGTGGGAGATCATGTATTTATGAAAGTATCTCCATGGAAGGATGTCTTGAGGTTCGGTAAGAAAGGGAAATTGAGCCCCAGGTACATCAGATGATTTGAAATTCTGGAAAGAATCTAAGTTGTATCTTAACATTTAGTGTTGCCGCCAAATCTCTCTAGAGTTCATGATGTGTTCATGCGTCATTGTTAAATAAATACATGCCATACCCAACGCATGTACTCACATGTGAAGAAATAGAAATGTAACCTAATTTTTCGTACTGTGAAAAGCCTATTGGGATTCTTGACATATGGGAGACGATATTGAGAAATAGGATAACTCGTCTAGTAAAGATCTTTGGAGGAACAATAATATGAAGGAAGAAACATAGAAACTAGAGGATTTCATGAAAAAGAACCACCCACATCTTTTTGGTGGGCTTTATACATATAATTTTGAGGTTGAAATTTCTGAAGAAGGGAATAATATAACACCCCAAACATTTTATGGTATGTTTCTCTTCAATACTTTCTCTTCATTAGATAGCCCATATTGCACGAAGCACTAAGTATTTAGTGAAACAAAACATTTTAGGATAATGTTATATGATATCAATTAAACAGAAATTTTCCTCTTCTATGTTTTGAATTTCAAAAATAGTCATCTAGAGTTGTGACCAGTCAGTCATTTGGAGTCCGATTGAACTAACTTGATTTTTTGGTGAATAGTAACATACCCTTATGAATAGTAATATGAATAGTAATATGACACTCATAAATATTTAATAATGATAAAATTTTATTTTCTTAATGTAATAAGATAATTAGAAGTTAATTAATTTTTCAATGTAATACATAACTAATTATACCAATAAATTGTTATTTTTCCAATTAAATTTGATTTATATAAACCATAAATTAAAAATTCTTAGAAAATTATTTTCAGAAAGTGGAGTTCATTTTTAAATTATTCATGTTCAAAAATGGTTATGGTGAATTTTTGGGATTTTTCTAAAATACTTGAATTTTTGTGAATAGTAGAAATACATATTTGAGTTTTCAGCAGTTTAATGACATCATAATGATGTAATAATTAATATAAATTGATGTTCGACTTGTGTATATTATCTTATGACATGAGTTGTCCAAATTGGCTTAAACCATGGGTAATCCCATGGTTTTGTGAAAACCGCTAACGAGGTGTCCCTTTTTTTTAATAAAAAACGCTCTCTTCATTACTATAAATACACAGTCAGCCCCCTTCATTTTCTTTCATTCCAAACTCAATATACTCAATATTATGGGTGTATTATCTCCATAGTAGTCCTCTTATGGTGTCTTTAAGCCCCCATGGTCCCATCTTTCAAGATCTAGGAGTTACTCTACAAGGTAAGGGAATTCTTCATTCTCTTCTTTTAGTCAACACTTCTTTTATGTTATCTATTTGATTTTCCATCCTAATATATTGGGGTTTTATTATATGTGTTATTATTACTTTACTTTTTATTTGAATATTATGAGATTCCTTTTTTCTCTCATCATTTCATTTTATGAAATTTAAAGCGACGTCGTTAGGATGCTGAATTTTCATAAGGGATCTCTCACCTTTTATTTTATTTTGAAGTTCATATCTTTTCTTTTTATCTCCTACCTTAATCTATCCAAAAGACCATTATAAACTCTAGTATCATATATATACTAGAATTATATCATGGGAATGTAATAATTATCATCAATATCCTTACTCCCTCCCTTTTTTTATAAACGAAATCAACATCCATGAGGTTCCAATTTATAACCTTTGTGGATGACGGAATTTTGTTCTTCACATTATCCTTCATTACTGGTCATGAAACCATTTTAATGGCTGAAAAAGATAGTAAAATAAATGTATTTCATATCCTTAATGTTCTGTAATCATTAGACACTCATAATATAGGTTAATAATAGTAAACATGTTCATTATGAACAAAACAGCCAAGTTAATCCGAATATTTGTAACAAACTTTTAACTAATGAATCATCATCATGGAATATACCCCAAAATCATTTATATCTCATTAATGTCATTAATAATATATATTATCAATTCTGAATGGTTAACCTCATGTCAAATTAACTTCAATTCATGAAAACAATTAAATGAATCATGAAAACTAAGAAAGAAAATGCTTCCAAAAAAAGAAAATTGAACCTATTAAACCCAAAAGGGCCATGAATGAACCTAATATGGTTTTAATAAATCAATTACATGTATAGGAGGTTATGAAGTTATTAACTAATGAAGATAAATTTTTTTATTCATGTCATTAAAAGAAACTAAGAACACAATCAAGAAAAAGGTAAGGTGTTTCTTATCTCACTTTCATTTCTGTGAGATTTTCATTGTTCACCACTTATTTCTTGTATGTGGTATATGGGTACTAGCATTTTATATATAATTAAATTATTCTATTTATATTTATGTTATTAAAATATTACTTTGTGGTTTATTAAGTTTTGGTCATATGATTCGATGGATTAAATTGTTGTAAGAGACTTTGTCTCAACTGCTATTTTGTTATGACTAACTTTGTGTGGTGCACCTAACAATCCTTATGTGGTGTACCTACTTCCCATTTGAGATAAATTTTCATTTGAAATTATATTTCTATTAAATATCCATAATATCATATCATGGATATGTTTTTTTCCTAAACTGTATACATTTTTTCATACGGTGTTTATTTGAAAACTTATTTTAATTATAGACATATTGAGGAATCCGTATACTCTACTCTATACAGATGTTGAAAAGGAATGTTGCTCTTGTATTGAATCAATGTATAAAGAAGGATTTACACAAGAAGTGGTGGGTGGGGCCCGCTATATCCCCTCGTTTCATCGGTAGGTCTCATGAGATAAATCAGTTTGCAGCAAACCGTTCGAGTTTTTTTACAAAAATCAGACGGGTTTCTATCCACAGAACCAAACCATTTTAACTTTATTATGGTTTCTTTTTCCAAATACAAGATAGACAATTAATAATAATTCTATTTATTCATTATCAATTATTATTATTTTCCATGAGGTTTTCACTATGAAAAAATATGTGGATACAATTTCATTCTCAGTTTAATAATGGCATTAGTTTTTCATTTATTCAACATGCCATATTGATTATGTCATATTTATTATGATTTTCGTATTTTTAAAAAATTCTTACTCTATTTGTAACCCTTACTGATCATTAGAGATCACCCCTTTCTTTTTTTACCTAAAAAGATAATGAAGAGAAGTTCATTTTTTGAGTTCACGTGGTTGCAGTTTTTAGTTTTGTTATTTTTTTGTATTTTGTAGCCTTTTTCAATGTAATTTTTGTTACATCTGTGTATATATTTTCTTCAATACTGCTATACTGATTGTTCTTTTGGTATTTTTCATTCCTTCTAACCAAGCCAATATCACAAGTAATGCACTGTCTCAAGTCTAGAGGCGTTGGTGTGTCACAGTTGGTATTATAAGAAGTTTAGTAGAAAACATGGAAACTAGAGTAGGAAATGTATAGTATGGAACAAATCACTAAGGTAGTATTTGAGGATAAACATACAAGAACGTCCTGGTATTTTGGTAAGGAATAGATTATGTGTATCTTTTAAGAAATATTTCCTTTTCTGGATAAGACCAGATAAAGGTGGCTCTAGCACAGAGGTACCTAGGAGTGAAAGATCCGACAAGTAGTTTCGGTCTTGACCCGGGGTATCCTGGTACACGAAAACGGGTCATGTTGCACTCTTGGTTACGATACTCCTAGGGGATATTCTTAGGATAATTCATATTTTCCGTACAAGCCATTATTAAAGAGTTTAATGTAAATTCTTCCTCAGAGAAACCATGTTTTAAGATTAGCTATGCATAGAATTTTCATCTATGTTTAGTGATTTTCTATTTGAGATTCATAAACTAATCAATTGTATCCCATTATTTAGAAATCACATCTAACCGAAGAAGGGGAATCAATGCTCGTGGGCAAGGTAGGGCTCTCCCTACTGATCAAGTCAACACATTCAATGTTGGATCATATCAAATCATGACCATATTGGGACAACATACTAAGGTTGTAACGAATAACCATTCCAAACCTATGTTGGATCATTTCACGTGGAATAATCCCCCATCTTTTAGTGGGACTACAAACCCAGTGGTTGCTGAGAAATGGATCAAGTCCCTTGAAAATTTATTTATGGCATTAAGATGCAATAAAAATGAAAAGGTAGTACTTACAGTATATTGTCTCAAGGGTGACACTGATCAATGGTGGTCCTTGATTCAAAATACCATGAAGTAAAAATAAATAGAAGATATGGAATGGAGGACATTTGAGGAAATATTCATCGAAAAATACTTCCCTTGTGAGAAACAAACTGAAATAAAGACAAAATTCCTTCACTGAAAACAAAGGGAAGAAGGCAATGTTGCAGAGTATGAGGATACTTTCACAAAGCTAGCCAGGTATGACGTAGATTACGTACGTGACTCAGCAGACAAGATTGATCATTTATTTGAAGGTCTTAAGCTAAGTCATCAAAGGACACTGGCTTCTCAATCATTTTCATCATATGATGAAATTATATTATGTTCCATCAAAACAGAGAGGGAATTTTCTAGATCCAATCTTTTCAAAGGAAACCAAGATCAGAAGCGGTACTCTGATAACAAAGGAAAAAAGAGAAGCACCAAAGAAGAGAAAGGGAACAAAGATAATCGCATTATGTGAGAACTGTGGAAATAATCATCTCGATAAATCCTTGAAAGGCATGGGAGTTAGCTATAAATTCGGAAAAAGGTTCATCGATCAGATGAATTCAAGGGGAAGAAACAATTCAATGATATTCAATGCTACAATTTCATAGATATGGGACACTATGAAAATGAGTGTCTTAAGCGCTAAGGAAACATGCCTCAGAAAAAGCCAAGAGAACAAGGGAGAGCCTATGAAATTACAACCACAAAGGCTGAAATTCCTAATGACGTGGTGGTAGGTACATTAATTGGTTTCTAAAACTTAGCCAACACTTTATTTTATTCTAGATCATCACATTCATTTATATTTTCCCTGTTTTTGAAGAATATTAGATATGTCCAATTTGATTTAGTAATGGGGTTGTCATTCAAAACGCCCAAGGGATGTATCATTGAAACAAATGAATGTTGACTATTCCTTCTCTATACACCAAAACGTGCTTTAGTTCCAAACCTTATCATCATACCAATGACTGAATCTGATTTAATTATTGAAATGGATTTTTTGTCAAATTATGAGGTGAAGATTAATTCTAAGAATAATGAAGTTACAATTTTTGAAAATGGTGTAGAATCCCTTGTCTTTAGTGATGAAGCTTCACCACTTGAATCATATCAAGAACCACCCCCTGTAGCTCAACTGAATGAAATACTAGGAGAGGAAGATAATCCAATATCTATGGGCAATGAAAGAAATCTTCAAATTTAAGATGTGTACATAGTGAAAGAGTAAATTGATGTATTTACAGAGGATTTACCTTGACATCCTCTAGAGTGGGAAGTTGAGTTCTCTATTGATATCATTCCTGATGCAAGACCTATAGAAAGGACTCGCTATATAATGGACACTATGGAATTAGTGGAGCTAAAGAAACAACTAGAGGATTTAAGTGAAAAAAAAATATTCGACCTGGTGTTTCTCCATGGGGATCACATGTCCTCTTTGTTAAGAGTAATGATGGATCCATGAATATTTTCATTGATTACAGGGAGATCAATGATATTACAATAAATAATAAGTATCCTCTTCCCTAGATTGATGATTTATATGATCAAATTCATATAGCTCGATATTTTGAAAGATTGAGCTTTGATCCGGATAACATCAGTTGCATGTGAGGAAGGAAGATATTCATAAGACAAAATTTCAGATCAGGTATGGGCATTATGAATTTACAGTGATTCCTTTTGGAATGAAACATTCACCCTCTATTTTAATGAATTTCATGAATAGAGTTTTCAAGTAATATCTTCGTAACTTTGTTGTGGTATTCATCAATGATATCATTGTATACTCAGAAAGCTATGCAGACCATGAGAATCACTTTCGGGTTATTCTAAGAACTCTTAGAATAAAAAAATTATATGAGAAGTTTAGAAAGTTCTAATTCTGGCTTAAATCAATTTATTTTCCAGGACATATTGTCTCTAAGGATGGAATCCTAGTAGATTTTGTAATGAAAAAGGCAATCCAAGAATGGCCCACACCAACAAACATAACTGAGGTATGCTGTTTTATTGTCATAGAAGGTTAATTTAAGCGTTTTGTTCAGAATTTCACCCAAGTGGCTAACCATCTAACCATTATCACACGTAAATGAGTTAATTTTGTGTGGATAAAAGAGTATACGGATTGCTTCAAAAAATTGAAAATAAGATTTCCCACTGCTCCAATTTTGACTCTTCCATCTTGAAGTGATGGATTTGTGATATACAGTGATGCATCAAAGAATGGGTTGGGTTGCATCCTTATGAAAAATGATAAATTTATTGTTGATACATCAAGACAGTTGAAGACCCATGTGCAAAATTATCCAACTTGTGATCTTGAGTGACCAACCATAATCTCTACTCTGAAAATATGGAAACATTATCTCTACGAAGAAAGATGTGAGATTTATATGGACCACAAGAGTTTGAAATAAATTTTCACACAAAACGAAATCAGCATGAGGCAAAGGAGATGGCTTGAGTTACTCAAATATTACAATAGTTCAATACCCTACCACCTAGGAAAGGTGAATAATGTGGAAGATTCATTAAGTAGGAAGGATCATGGACTTTTCACTCAATTGAGGATTGAGAGAGATCATATATTTTTTGAACTATTAAACATGGATATAGGAATTGTTAAAGAATGGTAAACATATTTCCTATTTCAAATGATTGCTAAAACGTCTTTATTAGTAAAGATAAAAATCTCCCAATTTCATGATGTGAATCTGAATAAGAAAATTAATGTTGTCAAGGATGGGAGACTGGATGACTTCATGTATGAAGAAGGAGTTTTGAAATTTGGGAAGTGGCTATGTGTTCCATAAGTACCTAAGCTAAAAATGGAACTATTAGATGATGCTCATAGCTCAAATTTATCTATACATTCGGGTAGCACCAATATGTACAGAGATCTGAGGGAATATTTTTGGTGGGATAATATGAAGTGGGAAACTGCTGACTACGTGTCAAAGTGTCTAGTTTGTCAACCAGTGAAGGTAGAGAGACAACATCCCAAATGTGTGATGCAACCCTTACCTATTTCTATGTCTAAGTGGGATAACATTATGATGGATTTTATCATCGAACTGCTGAGGTCACCTAGAAGGAATGATGAAATAGGTGTAATTTTTGATCGTCTCACAAAATCAGCACATTTCCATTCTATAAGAGATGACTTTCCACTTGAGGGCTTGGAATGAATTTATATTAATGACATTTTAAGACTTCATGTTGAACCTCTATCAATTTTATCTGGTTGATATCCCCGATTTACACCAAAATTCGTGAAAAGTTTTTAGAAATATTTGAATACTGAGCTTCGTATGAGTACTACTTATCACCCCCAACTCGATGTACAATCTGAAAGGACTATTAAAACTTTACAATACATCCTGAGGTCATGATATCTTGACTTCCATGGTTTGTGGTATGAATTATTGCCTTTGGAAGAATTTTCCTACAACTATAGTTTCCACTCTAGTATTCAAATGGCTCCATATGAATCATTATATGAAAATAGATGTGAAACTCCAAATTATTGGGATGAAGTTGGTGAGAGGAAACTTATAGGCCCATAACTTATTGAACAGACCATGAAAAAGGTGAAGAAAATATAATCCCACATTATAGAAACCCAATGTTGGTAGAAGAGTCATACTGACAACTGAAGAAAGGACTTGGAATTCCAAGTGGGCGATCATGTATTTCTGGAAGTATCTCTATGGAAGGGTGTCTTAGGGTTTGGTATGAAAGTGAAACTAAACCCTAGGTACATCGGACCATTTGAAATTATGGAAAGAATCAGAGCTATAGATTACCATTTATAAATGCCGCCAAATATCTCCAGAGTTCATGATGTGTTCCACGTGTCATTGTTAAAGAAATACATGCCAGACCCATCGCATGTACTCAAATATGAAGAAATAGAACTGGACCTGATTTTTCATACTGTGAAAATCCTATTGGGATTCATGACACAAGGGAGAAGGTATTGAGATATCGGACAACATGTCTAGTAATGGTTATTTAGAGGAACGAGAATATGGAGGAAGAATCATGGGAACCAGAGGATTTCATGAAGAAGAACCACCCACATCGTTTTTGTGTGATTTATACATAAAATTTCATGGAAGAAATTTCCGAAGGAGGGGATAATATAACACCTCAAACATTTTAAGGTATGTTGCTCTTAAATATATTCTCTTCACTAGATAGCCCATATTGCATGAATCACTAAGTCTTTTATGAAACAAAACATTATAGTAGAAAGTTATATGTTGTCCATTAAACATAAATTTTCTACTTTTATGTTTTGAATTTTGAAAAACAATCATCTAGAGTTGTGACCAATAAGTCATTTATAGACTGATAGAACCAACTTGCTTTTTTGGTGAATAGTATCATACCCCTATGAATAGTAATATGAAAAGTAATGTGACCCTTATAAATAGTAAATACTTATAATAATTTATTTTCTTGAGGTAATAAGATAATTGGAAGTTAATTAATTTTTCAATGTAACAGAAAACTAATTATACCTTAAAATTGTATTTTTTCAAATTTTCATTGATTTTATTTAAAAATTAAATTAAAAATATTTAGAAAATTATTTTCAAAAAATGAAGTTAATTTTTGAATTTTTCACATTGGAAAATGGTTAGGGTAAATTTTTGGTATTTTCCTAAAATACTTGAGTTTTTTCGTGAATAGTAAAAATACAGATTTGAGATTTTGGCAGTTTAATGACATCATAGTGATGTAATAATTAATATAAAGGGCTTGATGACTTTATTATAGTATTTGAAGACATTATGTGTCCCAAGTGGCTTAAAACATGGGAAAATATCATGTGAAAGCCCATGGTTTTGTGAGAACCACTAACGAGGTGTCCCTTTTAATTAATAAAAACTCTCTCTTCATTACTATAGATACCCACTCACCCCCCCCCCCCCTCATTTTATTTAATTATGAACTTAATATCCTCAAATATATGGTTGTATTAACTCCCTAGTAGTCCATCCAAGATGTCCTGAATCCCCCAGGGTCCCATCCTTCAAGATCTAGGAGTTACTCTACAATGTAAGGGAATCCTTCTTTCTCTTCTTTTAGTCGACACTTCTTTTATGTTATCTATCTGATTTTACATTCTCATATATTGGGGTTTAATTTTATGTGTTATTATTACTTTAATTTTTATTTCAATATGATGAGATTCCTTTTTTTCTCATCAATTCATTTTAAGAAATTTTAAGCGACGTCGTTAGGTTGCCGAATTTTTATAAGGGATCTCCGAACATTTCTTTTATTTTCATGTTCATCTCTTTTCATTTCCTCTCCCCACCTCTACTATCCAAATGACCATTATAAACAAAATTATAATCTATATAATGCAATTATATCATGGTAATGGAAGAACTATCATGAATATTCTTACTCCCTCCCTTTTATTTTTATAAACGAAATCATCATCCATGAGGTTCCAATTTATAACCTTTGTGGACGACAGAGTTTTGTTCTTCACTTTCTCCTTCATTAATGGTCATGAATCCACTTTAACGGTTGAACCAGATATGAATATATGTATTTTATATCATTAAAGTTCTGGAATCCTTATACACTCCTAATATTAGATAATAATACAAAACAAGTTCATTATGATCAAAAAGGCCAAGTTAATATGAATACTTGTAATAAACAATTAACTAATGAATCATCATCATGGAATATAAAAAAAAGAATTTATAACTCTTTAATGTCATTAATAAGATATATTAACAATTATGAATTTTTAACCACATTTCAACTGAACTTCCATTCATGAAAACAAGTAAACGAATCATGAAAACTAAGAAATAAAATGATTCCAAAACAAGAAATTTGAACCTATTAAAACCATAAAAGGGCCAAGAATGAACCTAATATGTTTATAATAAATCAATTACATATATAGTAGGTTCTTGATTTATTAATAAATAAAGATAAATTTTATGATTCCGGTCATTAAAACAAACGAAGAACACACTCAAGCATAATGTAACGGGTATCTTATCTCACTTTCATTTTTGTGAGATTCTCATTGTTTGCCACTTATTTCTTGTATTTGGTATATGTGTACCACCTTTTTATATATAATAAAATTATTCTATTTATATTCATGTTATTCCAAGATTAATTTGAGGTTTATTAAGTTCTGGTCATATGATTTGATCGATTATATTGTGGTAAGAGACTTTATCTCAATTGCTATTTTGTTGTGACTAAATTGGAAGGAATAATCCTTATGTGATGTACCTTATTCCAATTTGAGATAACTTTTCATTTGATATTATATTTATATTCAATATCCCTATTCTCATATCATGGATATGTTGTTTTATAAACCATATATAATTTTACATACGGTGTTTTTTTGGAAAGTTATTTTAATAATGGAAATATTGATGAATATGTATACTCTACTCTATATGGATATTGAAAAGTCATATTACTATTGTATTGAATCAATGTATAAAAAATTATTTGGACATGAAGTGGAGGGTGGGGCCCACTATATCCCATCGTTGTATCGGTAGGTCTCATGAGACAAATTAGTTGGCGACAAACCCTTCGAGTTTGTTTCCAAAAATCTGACTGGTTTCTACCAACAGAACTAAACAGTTTTTAATGGTATTACGGTTTCATGTTCTTGATACATTATTTCCAATTAATAATAATTATCTTTATTCACTATCAGTTATTATTATTTTCCATTAGGTTTTTTACTATGAAAAAATCTATGGATGCAATTTCATTTTCAGTTTACTAATGGCATTAGTTTTTCATTTCTTCACCATGCCATATTGATTATGGTATATTGATTATGATTCACTTATTTTGTACTAATGATTCTACTATTTTTAACCCTTACTGAGTATTTGAGCTCACCCCTTTCATTTTTTACCTTCAATAGGTGATGAAGAGAAGGTCGTTTATTGAGTTCTTATGGTTGCAGTTTTTAGTTTTGTTGTGTATTGTACTTTATAAGCATTTTCAATGTAATTTGTGTTGCATATATGTATCAAGTTTCTTCAAGAATAATAAACTAATAGTTCCTTCAGGATTTTTGAATCCTTCTAACCATTCCAATGTCACAAGTAATACACTGGCTCCAGTCTAGAGGGGTCGGGGTGTTACAGGTTGTATCTTTTTTTCTTCCGATGTGCTTTACTTTTGTGCAATGTTCCCTATCTATGTGTGTACAGGTTTTAAGTAAATTCCTTCTTATTTTATGTATATGACTTTTTGGTTCTAGTCACTAACCCCTGGATTATGGAAGGCGGGAATGGGGTAGTCATGGAATGGGCCCTGAGGGACGGGTCGTGACAAAGTGGTATCAAAGGCCGGTTGGTTCTACCAAAAGAAATAAGAGTATATGTTTTCACTGGAGAAATAGTGTTAGGTGTCTTGAGTTTTGGTTTCAATCGAGGGAATCTAGTGTTGGTGCGATGTTCGGTGTATCCATACACCAGGACCCTGATTTCTGTTTTCCAACATGGTACAAGAAAACATTGATTATGTGTGTTTTTAAAATGTTTTTCTTTTGATCTATTTTGAGTTAACTCACTAGGTATAACTTATTGACATTGGATGATATTCATTCTCCTTCATGATTCCTCCACGAAGACATCTAGTCATAATTCCAATGCATGGCCATGAGGATGGTCCAAAATATGATGAGGCTTTAGTGCAAGGATTGTTTCTTAAGGTGGTACCTTCAAGCGATGTCCAAGAAATACCATTTCTTCTTGGTCAGAGGTTACTACTGGTGCTACCTGTATAGGACCCATATAGGCTCGGTGCCTTACACAAGTTTCAGTGATAGATAACTCTCAGGTTCTGAGGCGATCCTGAATCACAAGAGACAAATTATTGGCTTGAGGTGGTGACAGAGTTTCTATTATGGGTGGATTTATATACCAAGATCCAACTATTTTTGTTTAATGAGACTTTTCAATCCATCAAGTTGCTATATAATTTTGTCCCTACTTCTCAACTGATTATGAATAATTCATTAACCATAAGAGTTATCAATATATTTCATACCATTCCCGTAGGAAACTCTTATTAGATAAAAAATAGTTATCTATATCTTCACAAATACAGACCTCAAATAATTATCCATTCAATAGAAAAGTATATATGTCTAGGAGAACATCTGTTAAAAAACTTTGAAGTCTCAGGGTATCATCAAAGTAACATGTAGTACACTTGCCATTGAAATATTGGGGTGAGGGTTCCTTCAATGTGTTGGGTTATCCATAGAAGATATTATTTGGGTTGAATATTTTTTATGTATAAGAGACCATGTAAATGGTAGGAAAAATACTTCGTCATGTTTCTTTAATATCATGTGAATGTTCTAAAGCATGTCCCCAAGGAGTATCTCGCCAAGAGTGCTGTCTTAGTCTAACTCATTGTGAATCAGGGTGATGATTAATTCAATGCTAAACCAAATATTTTCAGAGTGATTACCCCCAGGTGAATATGATTCATAGTCACATCCACATTCTAGTATCCAGGCATGTATTTCTTTTCTATGAAATCACACACACTTTTACTCTGCAAAAACTTATGATGGTTTTTCCACCATAGAAAAAGATTTAGTTCTATAATGGATTTAGTAACTAATGAATCAAAATAATATGAGAGAAGAATTAAATATATAATTTTAAATTAAGAATAATTTCATGATTAATATTGAAAAAATTATTCCCTGGAAATGCATGGATGACATAAAATAAAATAGGTACCGATCACATCATGAGTCCCAATGAATGAAGATTGAAAGAGAAAACCTCCTCATATGGATCAAGAAAAAAATCTATCATAACCTATTGAAATATAGGTCTGAAAACTGATCTTAAAATACCACAAATAAAGTAATTTCATTATATAAAATCTCAAATAGGATGTATATACCCCACATAATACAAATGAGGTTCATTTTAAAAAACATGTCTCAAAGAGAGGAATTTGACATGGGAAACCATTAACTCCTATCCTAAATTTCCCGAAAATACTTTAAAATCTTGCATCGTAAACAAATATTTATTAATAACTTTATTAAGATCCTTAATAATATCTATTTTCATAAATACTATTCATAAAAATCCATTTTCTATATGAATTATTCTGATTTTCCACATCAGTGTTTATAGATTTTATCATTTGTACTAGTTTCATAATAGTAGTGTTCATATTCATTCTTATTAAAAATATAATTATTAACAGGTCATTAAATTTACTATTAGTTATGGTTTATAATAATTTATGGTGTTTAAAATTAATGTTGTATCATTTTTAGATCTCATCCTTAAAGATAATGTTGATAATATGCATGTTTTGGTGATTTTTGAGGAACAAAAGGTGTTCCGTTAATTGATGAATTAGATATTGATATAATATATAAAGAAACAAATGAAATAATATTAAAAAATCATATCATATTATACAATTAACAATTTTTCCATATTTATTCATGGTATAAATTTAATATATTGTTCAGGTGGGTTGTTAAAACAACCCAAACTTGAACATGCTCTGATTTAATGAATGATTATAAGGTGGTTTTTTTGTAATAAAATTATAAGAGAGGAGTAATTATATGATTTAGTGTTTATTAGTATAATATAAAAAAAATTGGAAGGAGTTATAAGAATAATTAGTGGATATTAATACACGAAAAAATTTAAATAATATATTATTCTCATAGTATGCTTATTTTAAATGATTAAATTCACGATGATCATTTATTGGTCATATCATATATAGGTTCCCAAATTTTTCATATAAAAACCATAATTATTTCATATAAATAATACATATCATTTAATAACATCCTTATTCCTATCCTTGTGAGGAAATGAAGTAAAATGAAATATATTGTGTCGTGGAGGCGGTGGTTGGCACAACAAATGAATGACTGTAACATATTTTCTTAATGGGTTGGGTGAATGAAGAAAATAGGATAATAACCTTAATATAGTTACATTATAGTATATAAATGGTACTGATATCATTGAATTAGTGTTTCATGAATAAATTTTTTGGAAGATAATTAAGAGGAAACGTTAAGTAGTTGATTTACGTTAGGGACATGATTTTTACATGGAAGTATCCCTAGATATGAAGCAGTTATGGTAACTAGTGGTTACCAAAAGATTATGGGAGTGGATTTGAATTTTAATTTAAGGAAAAAGGGAAGGTTTTGAAGAGGTAACAAAATTTATAAGAATTCCTTTAAGATGTGGTGAAGATCCCCATTTAAATGTGATAAGAATTGGATTTTGTTTTAAATATTTCAACTTTATATAAAGGGATCATAGGTTAAACATATCAAGTGGCTCCAAAAATTGGAAATAATGGAGTAAGAATGATAGAAGGACAATAAAATACTCCATTGAATTACAAATATGTTTTTTTAATTTTTCATGCCCTTTACCAAGTAAATTATTTCTTATATTTATTTTAATTTTACCACAATAACTAGTTTCCACCTAAAGTTACTTAATATTTATGCCAAAAAAATAAAGTGATCCTTATATGATAATTTGGATATAATATTTATAATTTTTGAATCCATTTTATATTATTCAGTCTCTATAAGTGTTAAAATTTATTTTAATTTGAAAAAATGTATAATAAATTAAAATATAATTTTTGAAAAATATTACTTGAGTTTTAAAATATCAATTATGGGTTTGAAAATTATAATTCTTATGTTAATACGAATAAATTAAATTATAAAAAAAACATTCTTTCAAAAATATGGTTTCATAAATTTATAATTCATACTCATATAGAAGTCACATTGATGGTAAAATCATTATATATAAATATTCACCTAAATTTTTTTTATAAAAATCCCAAAAAAGATTCTTAAGATAAAATATTTCTGAAGAATTAAAAAATGAATATTATTTTAAAAAAAATCAAATGATAACATTTAAACATTAAAATTTGAAATATACTTAAGAATAATGACTCTTTTGAGTGTTCATTGTGTGTTAGTACTGAATATAGTGTTTACATACTATAATAAATTCTCTTGTAACATCCCATGATTTTAAAAGGAGACACTATGTGCTTTGATAAACTACTATGTATTATGTGAAATTTATAATCTAGACATTAAAAATTATTTTTTCACTTCTGTTTTAAGAACTTTGAAAAAAGGACATACACAGTTGTGATAAATTAGTTATTTGGTGTTTTATATGACAAAATTAATTTTTTATTAATATTAACCCCACCAATGATAGTATATATATAATATTTAATCGAACTTTTGATATACCCATCTCTTAGAATAAGTATATAAATGTTTTCAAACATTTATTTTTCACTTATAATAATATTTTTATTAAAAATTAAATATCACATATTTATTAAATTATTTTCATAAAATGGAGTTCATTTATGATTATATATGTCAAAAAATGGTTAGGGTCAATTTTTGTGTATTTTTCTAGAATTTTTGAATTTTTTATGAATAGTAAAATACGATAAATTATGATAAATGCTAAATACATGTTTTACTACATCATAAGTGATGAAAGGATAATTCAATCCCACATGGTTCAAACTCACATGCACGTATTACTATTTTTGGTCACTTGAATTAGTACTATTCATACTCTTGAGGGATAATATTAAAATAATGGTTAGAATAATGAAAAATCTCTCCTCTCCTCTACTATACATACCAACCTCATTTCCCTCTTCCTCAGGCACCTCTCAAGCCTTGATAATTGTATATGTTCACCCAAATAACCTCCCCAAGGCTCTTCCCCACGTTCAATACCTTATTGTATAACTAAAAGGCCAAAATCCACAATCTTAAGAAGGATCTCAAGGAGAAGAGATTGAGAGGTAAGAATCTTCTTCTTTTTTCATGTTTTTTCATTTCAATTCCTTTCATTTATAATACTCTCTTCCCATAACCTTATCCAGGAGGTATTAAATCTCAATAATATTATATATTATTTATTTTATCATGTTACTATAAAAAATTAATCATATTTTTTCCTTTCCTCTCCCACTTAATCTGAAAATACAAACATTGTTTGTGATGTGTTGTTTACCAAAATTGTGGACGATGGGTTTGTAATTTGCATTATATCATTAAAATATGATCATAAAATTATTTTAATGGTTTAAAAATAATGTAATGTTAATTATTTAACCTCTTTTATGTTCTTAAATTAACATCTATGCATGAAATTAATTTATATAATGAAACAAGTTCATGATTATCTAGGAACCGCCAAAAATGATCTAAAAAAATATCATTAATGTTTTATATAATTACTCAAAATAATATATGATAAAAAATATTTATGGTATCTTTTAATATTATGGAAACATATGAATACCATTTCATTCCACATTTGGAATTTCATTTGCATACAACATGAAAATAAAATACAAATCGGCCAGGGAAATCATGTAAAGGACGCACTCGAAACAATGGAAGGGACAAATTACTACTAATTAATGGGTAAAATTAGGTTATGAAATGATCATATAAGGTGTTATAAAAATTATTATGTTTCTCTAAAAATATTAATAATAATGTTTTAAAAATTATACATGAGGATAAAATAAGTTTTATGTAAGACGAACTCTGGGTAGGGGAATTCATAACCCAATTTCCATTCTTTGGGTTAACTTTATACTTCATTAATTGGGTGGTTTTAAGATATTTTGTGTGATAAATGTTTGTTTATATTATTTTTATTATTTTCATTTATAGTGTATACACATATCCATTCCATTAAATCAATTATCACTCTAATTATATTTGTAAGGGACTTTCCTTTTAAAATCCTTTTAAAAGTCTCTTTAATGAAATTCAAAAAGATTGTTTATATGGAATGAGTAGTTATAATGATTTCATGATGCTTTATTACAATTATTTTTACATTATATGTTGAAATGGTATTTATTGTTTAATATTATTTCATTATTATGTGCATAGTTTTTATATTTTAAAGGTGACTAGTTTTTTCAAGAAAGGAAATTTTGACTAAATTAATGTGTTTTTCTCCAGGGTACAAATGACTTATCAAGTGTTTTATTAATGATATGTTCCTTGGACATATTTACAGTGGTTTTATACCATTATAGCTCATGATATGTTAGTTTGAGCCCATTATATATTAAGATATATTTCGTTGATCCCATTATGGCTCAAGATATAATTGGTGAGCCCTATTTTAGATCTCCAATGCATTGGGTACTGCCGATATAGAACTAGACCGAATGGTTATTCTATGTGTAATGGTGACTGTAAGAGTGTCATGGTATATATATCCCAAGCCATCTACATGGTGTTTCTATTAATGCTTAGGAGGTTTCATGAAATGGGGTTTTAAAGGGTTTTCATGTTTCCACTGGGCAAACGATCATTCATTCATTATGTACCTTACTGATCTTTTTATGCTCATCCCAAGTTTTTTTTTAAAAAAATTCACAGGATTCCATATATGTTAAAAATAAATTTAAGGTGCTACTATATATGAATCCAATTAGTTATAATGTTATTATTTTTGAAAACTCTAATTCAATATATGTAATCTTGTATCAAATTCTTCAGAACCTAGACCAGTAAAAGGTATTATGTTATGTAATGTCTAAGGCTGGGTCCTTATAATTGGTATTATAGTAATGTTATATAAATCATTGGAGACTAGGAATTTTTGTTTTTTATAAAAAAATATAGTGATATTATTTACTTTTAAACATTCATTTAATTAAGTACACACAACAAAATATTTTTCATAATTATCAATATGTGAATTTAGAATTATATGTACAATGAAAGAATTGTGAGGGAACAATTCATTTAAGGTGGGGAGAATTTGACATCCCAAGATTTTAAAAGGAGACACTACATTCTTTAATAAACTACTATATATTATGTGACCTTTATATTATTTACATTAAACATAATTTTTCTAATTCTGTGATTAGAATTTTGAAAAATGGACATACATGATTGTGATCCATTAGTTATTTAGAGTCTGATAGGACAAACATAATTTTTGATGAATATTAACCTCACCTATGATTGTATGTATATATTATTTAATTGAATGTATGATATACCCATGTATTGGAATAAGAAAATAAATGTTTTACAATAGTAATTTTTCAAATGAAATATTATTTTATTTAAAAATTACATTTCTCATATTTATAAAATTATTTTCATAAAAAGGATTTCCCTTTTTGATTCTACATTTCGAAAAAAGGTTAGGGTTATTTGTTTGGTATATTTTTCTGAAATTCATGAATTTTTTATGAATAGTAACATACGATAAATTACGATAAATGATAATTTTTTAACTACATCATATGTGATGAAAGGATAATGTAATCCCACCTCTTTTGAAATATCATGAACATATTGCAATTTTTGGACACATGAATCAAGACAATTTAGTGTCTAGAACAAAGATATTAAAATAATGAAAAAAATAATGAAAAATTCATCCTCTCCTCCTTTATAAATACTACCCTCATTCCCCTATTCCTCACACAATTCTCAAGACTTGAGAATTGTTTAAGTTCTACAAAATACCCTCCCCAAGGATCTTACCAACTTCCAATACCTATTGGTCTCACCAAAAGTGTAATGACCCGAAATTTTTAAATAAATTTTGTTTCCTAATTTTATGTGTTATTGTTATACTCAACAAAAATGTTTTATTTGATAAACATGATTATAATTAAAATGAGATCAGTGGGTTTTGACTATTATATAACCATCGGTCAACATGACCGCTGTGAACAAAATGTTTTGATTATTGTCTCTAAATATAAGTAATCTTGGTTAATTATTATAGAAAGAAGATTCGATGGCCTCACCTAGTAGTCTTGGACCGATCGAATCCCATCTAACAGAGCTTGGGAAGGAGGTAGCACCACTGGGTTTTTCTCTGGATCAAATCCAAGACGAACTTCATCATGTGAAGCTGGAACGAAATCGCCTTCGTGAGAAGTTCAAACTGATAGAAATTACTACTCGAGCAATGTTGACTGAGCCGCCCCAAGCTTCTATCACCCTAGCACACCTTACTCTTAGGCCCTATGCTGGTATTATAAGGGGTTATGTAACGAGACCGTAACTACCTTGTGTAATCCTTGTTTTAAATAAAAAATGGGATTTATTCTTATGATGATGTTTATGAATTTTGAAATGACCGGATAAATATAGTATGCATATTTTTGATGAATTTTAGAAAAGGATATTTTAAATATGTTTATGTAAACCCAAAATAATTAAAATTGTGTAATGATTTTCAAGAAATGGTCTTCTGCAATTATGTTCAGTACTAAATTTAGAGTCTAATAAGATCAACTTGATTTTTGATGAATAGTAAATTATGAATAGTGATTTTATGATTAGGATTAGTAATATGACCAAATGGATTAGTAATCTCACTTAAAGAAAGTTTTAAAATAATCTAGGCACCTTGATTATGTAATGTGATTCAATAAAATAGTTAAATAATGGTTTCATTAATTATTATTCAAGTATTAGTTTTTTCGGGTGAATAGTGTTTTTTAATTAAAAATTTAATTAAAAATAATTAGAAAATTATTTTTATAAAAATGACTTTATTTTTGAACTCAGAGCATCGATATTATGTTATGGTAATTTTTGGGGTTTTTTTTCTGAAAAAAATGAATTTTCGATGAATAGTGTTTTTATTTAAAAATTAAATTAAAAATATTTAGAAAATTATTTATTTTTAAAATGGATTTCATTTTTGAAATCAGAGCATTGATATTTGGTTAATGTGAAATTTTGGGATTTTTCTGAGAAGGTTGAATTTTCAGTGAATAGTAAAAATACAGTTTTAGGGTTTCGGTATGTTTAATGACATCATAACGGTGTCATGATGATGTCATGAGATCTTTTGAGGGTTGGCCGGCCAAGGGTGATGAATTATTGTTTTGGGGGCCCCATGTGGCCTAACTCCATGATAAATTACAAGGGAGAGCACATGGGTTTGAGAAAAGCACATGTGAGGTGTCTCTTGGCCATTAATGCCTTGTCCCCTCACTTTCCCTATAAATACCAAGCCCTCCTCTCATCCATTCTACTCCCCACTCATTCCCAAAGAATTTATGGTCTCATTACCTCCCAAGTAGTCCTCGCAAGGTGCCCCCAAGCCCTCAAGGTCCCATCCTTTGAGGTTTAAGAGTTACATTTTAAGGTAAGGGATCTGACCCCTCTCTTTCTTTTCAAGTAATCTCTTTTATGTCTTTTCTTTTATACTCCATGTTCTTATGTTGGAGGATGTTATTTTATATTCATCCTACTGCCTATTTCATTTTCATATGATGAGAGACCCCCCCCCCCCCTTGCTCTCATCAATTCGTTTTAAGAATGTTTAAGTGGCGCCGTTAGGCTGCCGAATTTTTAAGGGATTCTTTCACCTTCCTCATTTTCAAGTTCTATTTTCATTCAAGTCTTTCATGTTCCTTTTTGTTATATTGGGGTATGATCTCTATATATATCATACTGGAATATTATTTTCATATTATGAGAGACCCCATTTGATCTCTTCAATTCAGTATTTTGATGTTTTAAGTGGCGCCGTTAGGCTGCCGAATTTTTAAGTGGTTCTTCACCCTTCTCATTTTGAAGTTCTACTTTCATGTCAATTATTTCAAGTTCCTTTTTGTTATATTGGGGTATGATATCTATATATATCATACTGGACTCTTATGTTCATATGATGAGAGACCCCATTTGATCTCTTCAATTCAGTATTTTGATGTTTTAAGTGGCGCCGTTAGGCTGCCGAATTTTTAAGTGGTTCTTCACCCTTCTCATTTTGAAGTTCTACTTTCATGTCAATTCTTTCAAGTTTCTTTTTGTTATGTTGGGGAATTATCTCTATATCTATCATACTGAAATCTTATTTTCACATGATGAGAGATCCTATTTGATCTTTTCAAATCATTTTTGTTGAGGTTTAAGTAACGCCGTTAGGCTTCCGAACTTTCATAAGAGAAATCTTTTTTTTTCATCTTCCTTCCATGTTTTTCATTTAAAATGGTATGTCCTTGAAATATCATTACCATGATCATTTATCCTTATTATTCTGTCCATGTACTATTTTATGGGTCATTTATGAATGTTTGACCCATTTTACCTCTCTTTTAATGTCTTCTAAAACCTCAGAACATTGCCGTTATGCTGCAGAATTTCTGTCTCAAAATGTCTATCTCTTTTTCTAAAGTCCTTTTATTTTATTAAGTGAATACTCAAAGCTCTTTATTCTAAAGGGGTATTCACATATATACCAAAATGTTCTATTTTAAATTCTGGGATTTACATACATGATACCCACCTTCCTTTTCTGTGGGTTTTAAAGTGATATAAAGATCATGTCTTTAAAGCAGTTTTTAAAAAGTTATGATTATGAAATGAAACCCATTTCCTTTATGCTATATGGGTTATTTATGAAATTTTTGATGATGATATATGTGGCTCACATGATAATAAAGGCAAATTTAAGGGTACGCCCTGATAGCGCTCTAATGCATTGGGTAATGATGTAACCACTAGAGATTACAATTTTAAGGATGCCTTGGTGAATAACCTTGGTAATTTTTAACGACACCTTGGGGATGGACCTTGGTGAAACGAAACAATTTTCAATATTAAATGTTGCAGACACATCTTCAAGTTATGAAAAAGTTTTATTTTTTTTATGATATGCATCATGATTTCATTTTCATGCATTAAAGTTCTTTTCATGACTTTATTGATGTATCTCAAGTTCATATGTAAAATGTTTCACTTGTTTACCTTGCTGGGCCTTCTGCTCACCCTTCCTTTTGATGTATCTCCCCAGGTTATGAGATGCAGTAATGATCCTAGGGTGAACATGAGGAGAATCCTTTCAAGTGTTTAAGAAGAATGTTTTTTTTGTTTCATGTTTTATGTTCCTTGTTTCCAAGACACTAAACCTTAAAGATCCTCAGTTCCGTGTAATGGAATGAAAAGTTATGTTATAAAAAGACGGGATGCTATAGTTGGTATCAAAGGTTGGTTTAGTTATTTGTGGAAATTAGGATATGAAAACTATAGGAGGAATCCTATAGAAAAGTTTAATATAGGAAATCTTCCTAGTATTTTGGTGAGTATTGAGTAAGGGGTTGCCAAGCAAATACATCCCTGTCTGGATACGAGCAGGTAGAGGTGGCTCTGGCACAGATGTACATAGGGGTAAAACCCGAAAACACCGCTTTGAGATAGACTCGAACGGGAACTGGTACACGACAACGGGCCTTTCGGCACTCTTGGTTACGACACTCTCGGGGGATATGCTTTGGTAAATTCATAAGCTTGGTATGAACCATTGTTAAAAGAACAAAGATAAAATAAAATAAAGGTTCACATAAGAATATATGATCATTCATAACCTAGATGGGAACCTAGGAGATCACAAGTTAGGGTATACCTTTCATATACAAGTTATCCTTATATGCTTTCAGTTCCTTTTCATGATTATTAGCTAAGTACTTAAGCCCCTAATTATTCTTTCTCTTCTTAGTTAATGGTGGGAAATGGAAGAACATGTTCCGACAACCAATGTGATAGGAAATGCGACGATTTTCGTATTAATATGAAAGGGATGATTAGGGGATTAAAATATGATTATTATTTTGGAAGACGTTTATTATTTTGGGAACCATATTTGATCAAGGTAAATAGATTACTACGCTATTTTCATTGAGGAGTAAGGTTGACTTATATTTTGAAGAATCGATGAATTTAAGGTGAACTGATAGTAATTTAGGTTACTTATGGGAATGACTAACCTATCTTGGGTAAAATATGTTTAGGTTAGCTACTTTTTTATAAGATGTTAGGAGTGGTTGATGTTGTCTGGAGATGAACAATGAAGTTGTTTTGGAAGACTATGTTATCAAATCCTTATTGTATTTGGGTTTCAATCTTAGTTTGGTTTGTTTTGAGAAATTTTAAGGACCGTTATTTATGGAATGGTCTATGATGAACTTTGGGTAGTACCATGGAACTTTGATGATTTAAAAGTAGTTTCCATTCCTATGGGATTCTTTCTTTTCGAAGAGTTGTTTTACCTTAACCTTTCTGTTTTTGGGATAATGTTTAAAGATAGAAGAAATAGAAAGTTAATCTTTTGTAGATTATGTGATTCTATAGAATATGATTCTTGTGCTTTTATGAGACCAAGTGTTTTTGAATTCTCATCATTTGGAGAAATGATTAGTGTTGGTTGGGACTTGTTAAAGGATGAAACTCTACTTGAAGGTAGGTATATTTTCTTATGTTTTTTTTCTGTGTAGTAAATGAAATCCTCAAATTATGAAAAGAAACGTAAAACAAAAATGTTGTTGGTTTACGTTTCCTACTAGGTAATCAAAGACCGTTTACACACATCATAAGTTTGGGATTTTCTCATGGTTAACTTTCTCCTAATCATGTTCTCTATCACTATCCCTCAGAACTTGACCCTTTGTTTTTTCCTCCATATCCATGTTTTCCTACATGGAACCCTAGTGTGGGTTAACTCGGGTGACCATTGTACTTCCCTTTCTTTATTTTAAAGTAATAGTTTTACTGACTCCTTTTCCGATGTGTGACTTTCAATGAAATTTCAAAACCCAATTTTAAAATTGCGAGGACGCAATTTCTTAAGGGGGGAAGATTGTAATGACCCGAAATTTTTAAATAAATTTTGTTTCCTAATTTTATGTGTTATTGTTATACTCAACAAAAATGTTTTATTTGATAAACATGATTATAATTAAAATGAGATCAGTGGGTTTTGACTATTATATAACCATCGGTCAACATGACCGCTGTGAACAAAATGTTTTGATTATTGTCTCTAAATATAAGTAATCTTTGTTAATTATTATAGAAAGAAGATTCGATGGCCTCACCTAGTAGTCTTGGACCGATCGAAGCCCATCTAACAGAGCTTGGGAAGGAGGTATCACCACTGGGCTTTGCTCTGGATCAAATCCAAGCCGAACTTCATCATGTGAAGCTGGAACGAAATCGCCTTCGTGAGAAGTTCAAACTGATAGAAATTACTACTCGAGCAATGTTGACTGAGCCGCCCCAATCATCTATCACCCTAGCACACCTTACTCTTAGGTCCTATGCTGGTATTATAAGGGGTTATGTAACGAGACCGTAACTACCTTGTGTAATCCTTGTTTTAAATAAAAATTGGGATTTCTTCTTATGATGAAGTTTATGAATTTTGAAATGACCGGATAAATATAGTATGCATATTTTTGATGAATTTTAGAAAAAGGATATTTTAAATATGTTTATGTAAACCCTAAATAATTAAAAATGTGTAATGATTTTCAAAAAATGTTCTTCTGCAATTATGTTCAGTACTAAATTTAGAGTATAATAAGATCAACTTGATTTTTGATGAATAGTAAATTATGAATAGTGATTTTATGATTAGGATTAGTAATATGACCAAATGGATTAGTAATCTCACTTAAAGAAAGTTTTAAAATAATCTAGGCACCTTGATTAATTAATGTGATTCAATAAAATAGTTAAATAATGGTTTCATTAATTATTATTCAAGTATTAGTTTGTTCGGGTGAATAGTGTTTTTTAATTAAAAATTTAAATAAAAATAATTAGAAAATTATTTTTATAAAAATGACTTTATTTTTGAACTCAGAGCATCGATATTATGTTATGGTAATTTTTGGGGTTTTTTTTCTGAAAAAAATGAATTTTCGATGAATAGTGTTTTTATTTAAAAATTAAATTAAAAATATTTAGAAATTTATTTTTATAAAATGGATTTCATTTTTGAAATCAGAGCATTGATATTTGGTTAATGTGAAATTTTGGGATTTTTCTAAGAAAGTTGAATTTTCAGTGAATAGTAAAAATACAGTTTTAGGGTTTCAGTATGTTTAATGACATCATAACGGTGTCATGATGATGTCATGAGATCTTTTGAGGGTTGGCCGGCCAAGGGTGATGAATTATTGTTTTGGGGGCCCCATGTGGCCTAACTCCATGATAAATGACAAGGGAGAGCACATGGGTTTGAGAAAAGCACATGTGAGGTGTCTCTTGGCCATTAATGCCTTGTCCCCTCACTTTCCCTATAAATACCAAGCCCTCCTCTCATCCATTCGACTCCCCACTCATTCCCAACGAATTTCTGGTCTCATTACCTCCCAAGGAGTCCTCCCAAGGTTCCCCCAATCCCTCAAGGTCCCAACCTTTGAGGTTTAAGAGTTACATTTTAAGGTAAGGGATCCGACCCCTCTCTTTCTTTTCAAGTAATCTCTTTTATGTCTTTTCTTTTATACTCCAAGTTCTTAAGTTAGAGGATGTTCTTTTATATTAATCCTACTGCCTATTTCATGTTCATATGATGAGAGACCCCCCCTTTCTCTCATCAATTCGTTTTAAGAATGTTTAAGTGGCGCCGTTAGGCTGCCGAATTTTTAAGGGATTCTTTCACCTTCCTCGTTTTCAAGTTCTATTTTCATTCAAGTCTTTCATGTTCCTTTTTGTTATATTGGGGTATGATCTCTATATATATCATACTGGAATCTTATGTTCATATTATGAGAGACCCCATTTGATCTCTTCAATTCAGTATTTTGATGTTTTAAGTGGCGCAGTTAGGCTGCCGAATTTTTAAGTGGTTCTTCACCCTTCTCATTTTGAAGTTCTACTTTCATGTCAATTATTTCAAGTTCCTTTTTGTTATATTGGGGTATGATCTCTATATATATCATACTGGACTCTTATGTTCATATGATGAGAGACCCCATTTGATCTCTTCAATTCAGTATTTTGATGTTTTAAGTGGCGCCGTTAGGCTGCCGAATTTTTAAGTGGTTCTTCACCCTTCTCATTTTGAAGTTCTACTTTCATGTCAATTCTTTCAAGTTTCTTTTTGTTATGTTGGGGAATTATCTCTATATCTATCATACTTAACTCTTATTTTCACATGATGAGAGATCCTACTTGATCTTTTCAAATCATTTTTGTTGAGGTTTAAGTAACGCCGTTAGGCTGCCGAACTTTCATAAGAGAAATCTTTTTTTTTTCATCTTCCTTCCTTGTTTTTCATTTCAAATGGTATGTCCTTGAAATATCATTATCATGATCATTTATCCTTCTTATTCTGTCCATGTACTATTTTATGGGTCATTTATTAATGTTTGACCCATTTTACCTCTCTTTTAATGTCTTCTAAAACCTCGGAACATTGCCGTTATGCTGCAGAATTTCTGTCTCAAAATGTCTATCTCTTTTTCTAAAGTCCTTTTATTTTATTAAGTGAATACTCAAAGCTCTTTCTTCTAAAAGGGTATTCACATATATACCAAAATTTTCTATTTTAAATTCTGGGATTTACATACATGAGACCCACCTTCCTTTTCTGTGGGTTTTAAAGTGATATAAAGATCATGTCTTTAAAGCAGTTTTTAAAAAGTTATGATTATGAAATGAAACCCATTTCCTTTATGCTATATGGGTTATTTATGAAATGTTTGATGATGATATATGTGGCTCACATGATAATAAAGGCAAATTTAAGGGTGCGCCCTGATAGCGCTCCAATGCATTGGGTAATGATGTAACCACTAGAGATTACAATTTTAACGATGCCTTGGTGAATAACCTTGGTAATTTTTAACGACACCTTGGGGATGGACCTTGGTGAAACGAAACGATTTTCAATATTAAATGTTGCAGCCACATCTTCAAGTTATGAAAAAGTTTTATTTTTATTATGATATGCCTCATGATTTCATTTTCATGCATTAAAGTTCTTTTCATGACTTTATTGATGTATCTCAAGTTCATATGTAAAATGTTTCACTTGTTTCCCTTGCTGGGCCTTCTGCTCACCCTTCCTTTTGATGTATGTCCCCAGGTTATGAGATGCAGTAATGAGCCTAGGGTGAACATGACGAGAATCCTTTCAAGTGTTTAAGAAGAATGTTTTTTTTTGTTTCATGTTTTATGTTCCTTGTTTCCAAGACACTAAACCTTAAAGATCCTCAGTTCCGTGTAATGGAATGAAAAGTTATGTTATAAAAAGACGGGATGCTATAAAAAGGCCAAAATCAATGGTCTTAAATAGGATCTCATGGAGAATAGATTAAGAGGTAATAATCCTTTTCCTTTTGCATGTGCTTTCTTTTCAATTCATTTATTTTCTTATACTCTCTTCCCATCACCTTATCTAGGAGTTATGAAATATACAGAATATTAAATATTCTTTATGTTATCATGTTCTTATAAAAATTATTAATCATCTTTCTTCCTCTCTTATCCCTCTAATTCTAAAAATAAAAACATCGTTCGTGATGTGTCGTTTACCAAAAGTGTGGATGATGTGTTTGAAATATACCTTACATAATTTAAATATGATAATAGAACCATTTTAATGGTTGAAACAAAATGAAAAGTTTATAATGTGGCCTCTTTTATCTTATGACTGAACTTCCATTCATGGTATTCATTTATATAATGAAACAAGTTCATGATTATCGAGGAACCTCCAAAAATGATCTAAAAATATCATTAATGTTTTATCTAGTGAATCATAATCATATATGATAATGAAATGATTTATGGTAACATTTAATATTATGGAAACATATTAATACCATTTAATTACACTTTTGGAATTTAATTTCCACACAACAAGAAAATCAATTACAAACTGACCATGGAAATCATGTAAAGAACACACACAAAACAATGGATGGAATAGAATAATAATAATTAAAGTGTAAAATTATGTTATTAAATGATCATATAAGGTATTATAAACATGAATATGTTTCTATAAGATATTAATAACACTCTTTTTACCAATATACAGGAGGTTTAAACTTATTTTATGTATGAAAAACTTGAGGTAAGGGAATTCTTAACCAAATTTCCACTATTTAGGTTATCCTTAGAATTCATTAATTGTGTGGTTTTAAGATAATTTGAGTGATAAATTTTTATTTATATTTTGGTGTATTATGTTTTTATTATTTTATACACATATCCATTCCATTATAAAATTTCTCAATCTAATAATATTTTTAAGGGACAATCCATTTAAAATCCTTTTAAAAGTATCTCTAATGAAAATCAAAAAGATTATTTATATGGCATGAGTAGTTCTAATTATTTTATGATTATTTATTACTATGACATTTCCATTATATTTTTACATGGTATGTTTTTAGGAATATTATTTCATTATTATGTTCGTGGTTTTTATAATTTAAAATTGATTTGTTTTTGGGAAAAAGGAAATTGTGAAAACATTAATGTGTTTTGCACAAGGGTCCAAATGTGTAATCAAGGGTTTCATTCCTGATATGTTCCTTGGAAATTTTTATGTTGTGTTGAGACCATTATAGCTCGTTATATGTTGTATTGAGCCCATTATACCTTTAGATATTTTGGGTTGATCCAATTATCTCTTAAGATATGATGGGTGAGCCCCATTATAGCTCTCCAATTCATTGGGTACTCTAGATATAGAAGTTGACAAAAATTTTAATCCATGTGTAAGGGTTATTATAAGAGTTATATGGTAAATATTTCCCAAGGAAACTACATGATGTTTCTAGTAATTCTTGTGAGTTTTCAAGAAAATGTGGTTTAAAGGGTTTTAAAGTTTCAACTAGACTAATGTTTTTTCATTCTTTATATACCTTACTGAGATTTTTGTGCTCAAACCATGTTTTTTAAAAAATAATAGGATTCCTTATATGTTCATTAGAAAATTAAGGTGCTACTATAGATGAATATAATAAGTTATACTATAATTATTTTTGTAAACTCGGATTACATATATGTAATCTTGTATGTAATTCTCCAGAACCTAGACCGGTAAAAAGTCATCTACTATTTAATTTTTTAGGTTGGGTCCTTATATCTCAGGTGTTATAATAATGGCTATTTTAAGATGTCTATTCAAACTCTTAAAGGCATGTTGTGAGCTTATACTATGGATTTATAAGGTATCTAAGATCAACACATTCCTTTTATTTTCATAACAAAATATCTTTCACTTGAGTATTTAGATGAATAATTTTGAATCCCTCTATGTAATAAAGTGCAGGAATAAAATTTTATTCAATAAAGTCGAATAATGATAGATATTGGTACATGATCTAGAGAATGAAATGGTAGAGAATTTTGGAACCATTTAGAAACTCATCAATGTATCTTATAGATAATAAAAAAATTATGATTAAAATCTTTAACAAGATATAGAATTTAATGTTTATGAAAAGGTATTCCTATGAATATAACTTTATATAAAGGCTATGATATTTGAAAATAAGGTAATGGTAATACCTATATATTTACCTTACAAATAATCTATCATATCTATGAGGAATCTTATCACCTGGAACCTCCACACAATCCCTCTCAAGATCACAATATGTTCCCTGTATATATCCCAAGGAAGTATATACATGACCGATCAGATATACTGAACTCATAGGCTATACACCTAAGTATGATATATCTTATGAGGAAAAACCAATAGATATACTAGATCAGATATATTATGTGTTTTGAAATAAGACCACTCACTTGGTCAAAGTTTTGTAGCAAAGATATGAATTTGTGGATGCTTTGTCGGATCATAGGGATGTTATGAGATATAAGTATCATAAATTGTTTGTATCAAAGTAATATAATTTTTAGGGTAAAATTATTATATGTGGGTATAATATAAAACCATGATATATTTCCATCTATTTCTCATTAAATCTATTTAATTTCTTTGATTATTTACTTTACACACATCCCTCAGTCTAAATGAATTATGATATAATATACAATTATTACCAAGAAATTAAATTGGTGGTATAAAAATATATAAAAAATTATTAAATTTTTATATAATTTTTTCATTTTATTAAAATTTATTTATTAATTCATAATAAATGAGTAATTAATTCTGAGTAAATTCCTTTTTATGCTTGAAAAATATATTTTAGTCAAAATGGTTATTATTGCATTTTATGAGCATATTTTATATCTAATTTATAAATATTTTGTAAATTTTATTTTATAAAAATTATATCGTTTTTTAAATAATTATTTAAAAATTAACTTAAGGTTATGGTTTTTGATTTTTTCTAAAAAGATGAAATTTTCAATTAATATTCAAAAAATACTTATTTTATAGAAAACTGTCTTTTATATTCAGGTATTTATGAACTGACATTATATTTTGAATTGGTTTTAAATTTTAAAAATATAATTTCATTAAAAATAATCAAATTAAATTCATTTTAATCTACATTATTTATAATTTTTTCATAAAAACGTTTTTAAACATGAAAATTCATTTTTTTTTGCAAAAATTGTTTTCATAACGTTTTATGGGGTTTTCAAATTAATTTCCATGACTTATAGAAATTTCATTTGATAAACTTTAATCCTCATTTTTAATAATCATGTACATATTTTATAATGATATCACTTTAATTTTTAGTAATTATGAATATTATCTTTGGTAAATAATAGTTACAGTGGTAAGAGTTAAAATAGTTTCAAACTAAAATGATAAGGGTTAAAATAACCTAATTTTTTTTAAATTCTATTTTATAGTCATATTTAGAACTATATATCATCTAATCTTATAATATGAGTCATTTTTATCAATTTTTCTTGAATAATACATTAATATATTTTAGTCTTTTAAAAATTCCAATTGTGCCCTCTCCCTTACTTATAAAAGGAAACTCCCTATCCTCTCTTCACCACACTTCAAGATTCTCTTAGATTGGACAATACATGACCAAATAATTTCCTAAAATATCGACACATATCCTATATGTCCTTTTTTGATCATAATACCATATTTTAGATACTTAATATGTAAGCCAAAGGAGGTTTCTCAACAGAGAGGTATAACTCTTAATGAGATACATTCAAATTTATTTTTTTTTATACCTTATATAAACCAATTGTATCCATAATAAGATTATTATTTAAGTATAATAAAAACACTTTGATTTTATTCTCACGATTATAGAACAATTTTACACCTCCTTTCCATTAAATAAGAAATGAATTTTTGTCTCATGCGTACGTGTGGACTGCCACCTCCACAAAATAATATGATTCATTTTACATCCCCATATTTCGTGTTTTATCTTTATTATATATTTAATTTTTATATATTATATTTATAATATAAATATTATTCTATAATTATCATATATTATCTAATTTCTTCCTTCCTATCCATTGTAAAATGAAATAGTCACTCATGCGTACGTGTGGACTATCACCTCCACATAGCGATGCGATTTGTTTCATATTTCTACATTACATTGATCGTAATAAGGATATATTTAATGGAGATATATTATATTTATGATTTAATTATTATTATGTACTTATGAAATATTTTTTATCTTTATTTTTTTTAAGATGAAAGTAGAGTTCATGCATATGTGTGGACCACCGTCTCCATGAACAGTGTAATTATTTTTTATATATAAATATTTTATAGATAGTTATAAGTATGTATATAATTAATATATATGATATTAGTATCATAATTAAAATTATAGAGATTATATATGTATCAGCCTAGTCTAACCCATGATCATCATATTGTCTGCATTGGGCCTAGCCCACAGGGTTTTCTTTTTCCCTGGGTTCTGGCCCTCAGGAACCCCCCAGGAAAAGGCCTCATGATGGGAGAGGTATCCACATCACATTATAAATGGGTGATTCGTGCTCCTCCTTCTTCGATGTGGGATTTCCATAACCCACCCCCTAGAAGGTCCCAGCGTCCTCGCTGGCACATCGAATGGACACCAGCTCTAATACCACTTGTAACTGCCCAGTCCAGCCCATGATCATGATATTGTCCACTTTGGGCCTAGCCCGCATGGTTTTATTTCTCCCTGGGTTCTCGCCCTCAGGAACCCCCCCGGAAAAGGCCTCATGATGGGATAGGTATCCACACCACCATATAAATTAGTGCTTCGTGCTCCTCTTCCTTCGATGAGGTATTTCCATAACCACATTGTAACATCCTGGTTTCGGAAGCCACCTAGAGGCGCCCCATACCCAATTGGTCACATGGCCTCAAGTGTATTTCCCCTAATTCCATAGGCTGATGACTAGAAGTAAGGGCCATGGGTGTTTTAGTGGGGAAACTATTCCCTCATTGGAAAAGTAACACAGCGGAAGAGAAAAAAACAGATAACAATAGCGGAAGCAGTAATAATCCATACGAAAGTTAACAGCGGAAGTATAAAGAAATAAACAGTTGAAGTGTATATATATAAAAATGATGCATGGTAGATAACTCTAGTAAAACATAAAAACACATCACAATGCTGGAATACAGAATAGTAACAAGACAAAGTACAAAACAAAATCGATAAATAGATCCCCAGCATCGCAACCCTCATCTTGGTCCCATGCTCTCCAGCTCCACAACATATCAAGTAGCTGAAGTAGAAGGGAAATTTCCCTTATCTATACCTATAGCAATATAATCAGTTTGGGCTGAAATGCATAGCCCAAACAGGGTGTGAGACCGAATCCCAGTAGGCAATCACTACAAGATATGTTCCAAACAGTCAGTGAATATATGGCAGGTAATAATCAAAAGAAATCAGCAAACAAGAAAGTAATCAGTAGTAACCAGTCCTATAGTTTCAATGTAATCAGTTTTATACATCAACGATGTCAAATAACCATGGAACCCTCTAGGTATTACTCTCAGCCTAACCCCTTTGGTTCAATCAAAACAAGGATACTATAGAGAATTTATGAGGAAGCTCTCTTAGTCAATTCTCCTTATAGTCCCAGGCATTTAAACAATATCTAATTAAGATGACATGGTCAATTCACCTTATATTCTAAGGTATTAAAGTACTCTCTGAGGAAGCTCACTCGATCAATTCCCCTTATAGTCTAAAATGGTTCAAAGACTCTCTGAGGAAGCTCACTCGGTCAATTCCCCTTATAGTCTAAAATGGTTCAAAGAATCTATGAGGAAGCTTAATCGGTCAATTACCCTTATAGTATAAAATGGTTCAAAGACTCTCTGAGGAAGCTCACTCAGTCAACTCCCCTTATAGTCTTCTACACTAGGTTATCACATCCAAGTGTAAGTCAACGAGTATATTAATGTAATACGGCCCATGTAAACCTCATGAACTACATGGCTAATCGGTCTACAGCTTATCAAGCATGTCAGAAAAAAACACTCCACCCTACAACACTAGGCATGGGAAAATTGGAAAGGTGGCCAAAAAGGCTAAGCAGGACCAAACGGTCGTAAAAAGAACATTCATGGTCAACCACATCAAAAAAATATCAATCAACCCTATTCATATCCAAATAACATCTACTCAAGCATACAAGTAGGGAAGGAAATTAACAGGAATAAAATAGTAAACTCACAACACATCGTTTAAGGGTATTGGGAAAAATTGCACATAATACTCAAATACTTTCAACAGAAAGGCACAAGCCACCTACCTTTAGGGTTCCAGTGAAATCGACTCACAAACAACCGCACTCCAATCTGGGAAAATTCTTCACAAAAACCAATCAATATATTCTTCCCTATCATCCACATGACATAAAATCAACACCCATGGAAACCCCAACACTATATCTACATGAAAAAGATGTAGATCTAGAAAACCGAGAGATAGGAAAGAGAAGACCTAGACAAAACCAAAGAGAAACCAACAGGAGAGACTTAACATAGAGGAACTGAATTCAATCCTACAAGGAACACCATCAATGTTCTTCCAAAACAAGTGGGAGGGAACCTTTAACCTTTGAGAACCCAAAATCCAGAGTGATACTTGAGTGGGAGAGAGTATGGAGTGAAATATGTCACCCTCAAGGGAGACCAGATTTAAAAACACTATTTTTATTAGGCCACACGGTTAGTACGCATGGTTTTGGAAACCATGCGCTAACCATGGGCACGCTATCACCTCAAGAGGAGGGGTTCGCACGGTTTCCTCACATAGTTTGGAAAACCGTGCACAGGCTGTGCAAATTCCTACTGTCTCCTCCTGTACGGTTTCCTGGAGAACCCATAATGTTTCCCCTAATTGTGCTCAAACTGTGCTCCCCGTGAAAAGCCTGCAAACATATTCAAACCCATTCCAAACTCTTCTAACCTCTTCCCAACCCAATCCATGCACTTGAAACACATAAAAAGGAAACCTAACCAACTCATAAAGTACACGGTGTGTACTTCGATAATTTCTCGAAATTACACTTTTTTCTCAAAAAACGACCAGAAAAGGATTATATACATGAAAAATAAGATTTGCATTCTTAAAAACTTCCACCCTTAAAGAAATTCATCCCCGAATTTACCTATAAAAGCAGCGTAGAAGAAGAAACCCAGAAAAACATCGGCCACTGTGATCATACATCCACCTCCCTCTCCCAAGTCACATCATATACTCTCCTATGCTGCCATAGCACTCAAACCATAGGAACAAACTGACCATGGAGAACCTTCGTACTTAGATCAACAATCTAGATAGGATTCTCCTTGAATGATGAATCCACTTCCAACTCAACCTCATCAGGTTGGAAGACATGAGATAGGTCAAAGAAGTAATGTCGAAGCTGAGAAACATGGAATACATCGTGCATAGCCCGGTACCTCTGAGGCAACTTCAACCGATAGGCAACTGGCCCAACTCTCTCCAAAATCTCAAATGGTCTGACGTACCTCCAAGGAAGATTACCATGTCTCATAATCCTCTTCTGCTCCAACCTCGGTGTGACATATAGAAAAACCTGATCCCCGACCTCAAACTCTAGAGGTTGTCTCCACTGATAATCATAAGACTTCTGTTGAGACTGTGCAGAAGCCACCCTCTTCTGAATCAACTCTATCAGCTCTGTGGTCTCTTGAAAAAGACGAGGTCCTAGCATAGCTGCCTCTCCTACCTCCATCCAACATAAGGGTGATCATCATGGCCTACCATACAAAGCCTCATAAGTTTCCATTTGAATAGTGTCTTGAAAACTATTGTTGTGGAAAAAATCCACAAGAGGTACATGATTCTCCCAAGAACCTCCAAAATTCAGGATGCATGCACAAAGATTGTCCTCAAGAACCTGAATCGTATGCTTAGACTGGCCATCTGTCTGGGGATGGTAAGCTGTACTCAAAAGTACATGTGTAACCAAAACCTTCTGAAGCCCCTGCCAGACCCGAGAAGTAAAATTTGCATATCTATCTGAAACAATGGAGTGTGGAACACCATGTAAGCGCACAATATCACGGATTTAAAACTTTCCCAGCTCATCAACACTAAAGTTCTCCTTGATCAGAAAGAAGTTAGAATTCATTGTGAGTCTGTCATTGAAAACCCAAACTACATCATTCCCTCTAGGTGACCTCGGTAAACCTGTCATGAAATCCATCGTGACATCATTCCACTTCCACTCGGAAATAGGCAACTGCTGCAAAAGCCTTGCTAGTCGCTAATTCTCTTCCTTCACCTACTAATAGGTGGAACACTTCATTACAAAACGATAAACATCACTCTTCATAACTGGACACTAATAATAACATTATAGACCACAATACATCTTAGTGACACCAGGATGAACTGTCCAAACTGAGGAATTAATGTCCTGCATCATCACCTCGCGTATGTCTACTAGCACCCATACGCACCCATATAAATGCAAGATCTCATCCTCACCTATGGTATATCTCGGAATAGGGTCCTATCCTGACACGCGAGGCCTTCTGAATCTGATAGCTACCTCATTCTTACACGATTAATAATAGTAGAGGTAACATCCGCAAAAGAAATAAAAGTCTTCCCCGGTCTACCGTGCACCTCCAAATGCATCTCAAAGAATATAGACATAAGTTTTCACTCACTGTTGTCCTCCTGAACTACTTTTTTTTGAGTCCTCTTGCTGAACCCATCAGCCACTGTGTTTCCTTTCACAGGGGTATAGGCAAGCTCAAATTCAAAGACTGATGGTACTCAACCCGCCTTCACTATCTCAAATTTATATCACGCTGTTTGAAGATGTTCTTATGACTCCTGTGGTCAGGTAAAACCATAAAATGTTCTCCTAGAATATAATTTCTCTAAAAACACAAGGCATAGTCAACTGTATCCAAGTCAAGATCGTGCATTAGGTAATTCCTCTTATGTGGAATCAACTACCGAGACACATAAACAATGACTCATTCTCCCTACATAAGCATAGCTCCCAGCCCGATACCTAAAGCATCATAGTACATAGTATAACTCTTTCCCAACTTTGGAAAAACTAGTATCAGTTTTGAAATAAACCTCCCTTTCAGCTCCTGAAAGGCTGAATCACAAGAATTTGACCACAAGAACTTCACACCCTTCATAGTCAAACTCGTCAGGGATGCTGCTATGTGTGAAAAGTCTTGTATGACAAGTATGTATTATCCATCCAGCCCTAGAAAACATTGTACCTCAAAGGCATTCTTCGGCTTCTCCTAGGAAACTGATGCTCCCACTTTCTCTGGGTCTACCGATACTTCTGTCTATGAGATAACATGACCCAAAAAGTGAGTCTGTTCCATCCAAAAGAGGCATTTTGAGAGCATAGTATATAATTGATGCTCTCTCAGTGTACTAAAAATGATCTCAAAATTAATGTCATGGTCATGTCAAGTGTGAGAGTACACCCATATATAATCACCAAAGACCACAATGAATGAATCCAAGTATGGATGGAACACTCAGCTCATCAGTGCCATGAAAACTGTAGGTGTGTTCGTTAGACCGAACGGCATAACCATATACTCGTATATACCATACCTGCTCTGAAAGGCTGTGAGAGGTATATCTAATGGTATAACACGCAATTGATGATAACCAGATCTTAAGTAAACCTTTGAGAACACTCAGGCTCCTCGAAGCTGATCAAAGAGATCTTAAATCCTCGGTAAGGGATATTGGTTCTTGATCATAAAATGGATCTGCTTCCGATAATCCACAAAAATCCTAAGGGTACCATCCACCTTCTTCACAAATAGGACAAGAGAACCCCAAGGAGAAGTACTGGGTCAGATGAAACCCTTTTCTTGTAACTCCTCAAACTGCTTCTTTAGCTCCTTTAAGGAGTAGTGGACACCGGTTCCCTCCTAGAACAAGCTCAATAGAAAAGTCTACCTCATGATCCTGAGGAAAACCTAAAAAAATTTCTGGGAAGAAATCTCTAAAATGATCCACCACTAGAGGAAAGTCTAACTATGAACTCCCATGGTCATCCAGATATAGACTTGTAATCTGGGATATAACTCCTCCTAACCCATGATGCTCGGGTCCCGCTCTGCTCGCCTATACATCCCACTCACCCTTATGTAGAAAGGATCTTCCCTCTAGGGATGTGAAACTCACCCTATGATGATAGCAATCAACGACATAAAGGAAGGGAACTAACCAGTCCATTCTAAGAATGACATCATAGCCCGTCATCTGTAGGACATAGAGGTCCCATAAAAAGTGACACCCACCAACCTCTAGAGGGAACTCCATTCACTAACATATGCTCACCATTCTAGTCCCAAACGCAGTTTCAAGTGTCAAGATATCAACAGAAGAAACGATACAGAGCCGATGTCTCTCCATAGCTATAAAAGATATAAATCTATGGAAAGTCCCTATATCGAAAAGAGTAGAAGCTAATAATGAGGCAACTATGATCATAGCTCGAACTCTAGAAGGTACGAGATCCTACTCCTGCTGGGTCTTCTCCACTACAATGTTCTGGCCTATTCCATGACCCTAGGACCATGCCTAACCACTCTGAGCTGATCTCCCTTGATGTCACTAAAAACTTTGTGACTGGATACCATGACCACGACCTCCACCTAGGCCTGAATGGTCGGAAGAAATCTAGTTCCTAGACTAGTGAGAAAGTGGTGGTGATGATCCTAAATGATGATTCCTAGAATAACCTCGGTCACCAACTGCTGGTGACAAGATCAGAAATAATTGTTGTAGATGACACATCTTGCCGCAAGATCGGAACTCCACCGGGTCTCTTGGGTAATGTGGCCTTGTATGCCCGCTCCTCTTGAAATGGTAGCATACCACATGGCTACCAGAAGATGCATCCCGCCTACTCTAGTCTCCTCATGAAGTATCCATATGGTTATTCATGTTATCTACTATCAGAGCACTAACTCTATATGTCGAACCGCTCTATCTCACAACTATAGAATCCCTGAGATTGCACTCAGTGATCACCACCTAGTTGACTATAGAAGAGATATAAGTCAACCTGAAGATATTCACCTTCGATGAAATGGAGTGCCTTAGACCATCTTTGAACTTCGATGAAAGTAACAACTCACCACCTTCTTTAATAGGCATGAAATACTGCATCTCTATAAAGCGATATGAATACCCCATAACAGAAAGTGTACCCTACTCCAGACTCAGGAACTCTTAGGATTGATCATCCCTTAAGGTATCTAGATAGAAGTAATTGTACAAGATGTGCTAAAACTCATCCCAAGTCATGTTCTACTGGCATCCTGCATGTGAGATCACATCCCACCACCTCTTGGCAGAGTCTCGAAGCATGTAGGTAGCGAGCTTCACCCTCCTCTCTGGAGCTATCTCCAGATTCTGGATGATCGTCAGCGTGGCTTCCAGCAATGACTCTGCATCCTGGGTTCCTCCATCCCCTGAGAAGATGGTAGGATGCTTTTGCTGAAAGATCCTTGTCAATTTTTCTATCGACGGGGCAGGAGGTGGACCTCCCTGGAAGGTCAGCATCATCCTCATAAATCGCTCCCTAAATTTTGCATTAGTACCTGTGTCAGGTATAACTTATGGTGCCTAGACTGGAACAACTGAAGTATTGGTCGGTTGTACCTGATCAGCCATATCCGATGTCTGGTCATCACCTTGCAAATGGCGTACAACTAGAGGACAATTTGGTGGAAGGGTTCTACAAGGTCAAGCACACACCTTAGATTAAGATAATCAATGACATAGAACATGAAATATAAGAAGGGAACATGAGAAAGAAAACATTAAATTTTTACAAAACAAGACTACATGGGGTGTATAATAACTACATGGTGTGTGCCCTTAATTATTTTACATGGGCGCATACTTCTACCAGAACTGTTCATGTAACACCCAAAACACACAGCGTGTTGTTCTTACACAGGACATGTACTTGAATTTTCTTCCCCTTCCCTAGTCCTTCTACATAGCTAAGCCACACGGCTCCCCTTAGAATAGGGTTACATGAAATGCTTGTTCCAAACACGGTGTGTAATAGATGAGCTTCACCGAACCGTGTTGTTCGTGACATGGTCGTGTACTCGGCTGACATAACATGGCATGTTCTATACTGACACAACATGTTCTAGAAAAGATAAAACTGAACCACGTTGTAAGTTACACGGCCAGATTCTAATATTACACTATGTGGAATGTTTATAACTGAAACAGCATGTATCACCTAAGGTTTCTTCGTCCTTGTTGTTAGTCACACGGGTGGACTCAGGGTCAACCCTACACAATGTATACAACCACTACATGGTGTGTTCCCATAGGAGTTTCCCTATCTCATGTATCTTCCCACATGGCTGATGGCAAAGTTAGAGGCTACACGGTGTGTACATAAAGTACATGGCGTGTACTTAATAAAAATAGTTTCTTCCCAAACAGAAGAACATGTGGTGTGTAGTCAAAACTACATGGCATGTATTCTGGGTTTTTCTGAATAGTATGCCTCAAAACTGCTCTAGAGCCCAGAAAACACTGAAACAAACATCAAAGTGTAAAATTCCGATCCGTGAGGGCCCATACTCCCCGCAAATCAAATTTTGGAATCTTATACATGTTATAACAAGAAAAACAGGGCAATGCTCCACCAAATTCCAGTCCATGAGGGCCCATAACACCTCAATAACCAATGTTTGGAATTCATTCAATGAAAACATACACAAAAATACCTTATCAAACAGTGGGTATTTTTATCATGGTAACTATCACAACAGCATTTATATCTAGCACAACACCTATCACAATAGCATGAAATTGCTAATGCACCATATATGGCATGGCAATAATGCACGACATGTGATCCCTAGAAAGTGCGTATATGATGCATTGGATGACATACCCTCATATTATTGGGTTGCAATAGAAATATAACCTCAATAACATCAACAATAACAACACAAATCATGTGAATCACTCAAGGTTAAATCATATCAACTGTAATAATTGCAAAACTAAAAAAATTGAAATTAAATGATGTAGATGGGATTTTCCATGAACACGAGTTAGATAATCCCGGGAATAGCTTATTATCATGCACCAATTCCATCATATCCCTGGCTATAGGCTCCAAATAGTATGTCAAGAAGAAAATAATTCCTCTAATACCACTTAATAACATCCCGGTTCCGGAATCCACCCAGAGGCACCCCGTAGATGATTAGTCACATGGCCTCGAGAACATTTCCCCCAATTCCAGAGGCTGCTAACTAGAAGTTAGGGCCTTGGGTGTGTTAGTGGGGAAACAATGACCTCATTAGCAGAGTAACACAGTGGAAGAGAAAAAAATAGATAACAATAGCAGAAGAAGTAATAATCCATACGAAAGTAAACAACGGAAGTCTGAAGAAATAAATAGCTGAATTGTAAATATATATATATATAAATGATTCTTGGTACATAAGTCTAGGAAAATAAGAAAACACATCAAAATGCAGGAATATATAATAGTACAATGGAAAAGTACAAAAAAACAGATAAACAGCTCCCCTGCATCACAAGCCTCAGCTTGGTCCCATGCTCTCCAGCTCCACAGCATATCAATTACCTGAATTAGAAGGGTGCTTGACCTTATCTATTCTTGCAACCATATAATATATTTGGGACCAAATTCATATCCCAAACAGGGTGTGCGACTAGATCCTAGAATGCAATCACCACAAGATCTGTGCCTAACAGTCAGTGAATATATGGAGGGTAATAAACAATATAACGTAGAAAATAAGGAAGTAATCAGTAGTAACCATCCCTACAGTTTCAATGCAATCATTTCTATACATCAATGATATCAAATAAGTAAGGAACCCTCGGGTAGTACTCTCTACCTAACCCCTGTGGTTCAATCAAAACAACGATACTACAGAGACTCTATGAGGAAGCTCTCTTAGTCAATTCCCCTTATAGTCCCATGTGTTTAAATTGTGTAAAGGCTCTCTAAGGAAGATCACATGGTCAACTCCCCTTATATTCTATGGTGTTCAAAGACTCTCTGAGAAAGAAGACTCGGTCAATTCCCCTTATAGTATAAAATGGTTCAAAGACTCTTTGAGGAAGCTCACTCGGTCAATTCCCCTTATAGTCTGAAATGGTTCAAAGACTCTCTGAGGAAGCTCACTTGGTCAATTCCCCTAATAGTCTAAAATTGTTCAAAGACTCTCTGAGGAACCTCACTCAGTCAATTCCCCTTATAGTCTTCTGCATCAGGTTCTCACGGCCCTTTGTAAGTCAACGGGTATAGTAATTCAATACGGCCCAAGTAAACCTCATGAAATACTTGTGTAATCGGTCTACAACATATCAGGCATGTCAGAAAACAACACTCCACCCTACAACATTAGCCATGGGAAAATATATAAGGTGGCCAAAAAGGCTAAGCAGAACCCATCGGTCATAAACAGAACATGCAAGGGCAACCACATCCAAAACATAGAAATCAACCATATTCATATCCAAATAACCTCTACTAAAGCATACAAGAAATTTAGGCAATTAAAATGGGTAAAACATTAAACTCAAAATACCCCATTCAAGGGTATTGGGAAAAATTGCACATAATACTCAAAGACATTCAACGGAAAGGCACAAACTACATACCTTTATGGTTCTGACGAAATCAACCCACAAACAACCACGCCCCAATATGAGAAAACGCTTCACAAAAACCACTCTATATCTCCTTCACTATCATCCAAAATCCTTAAAATCAACACCCAATGCAACCCCAACACTAGATCTACATGAAACAGATGTAGATCTAGAAAACCGAGAGAGAGGTAAGTGAATACATAGAGAAAACCAAAGAGAAATAAAGAGGAGAGACTTACCCGAGAAGAACCAACTTCTATCCAACAAGAAACCCCATAAAGTTTCTTCCTAAACAAGTGGGAGGGCACCATTAACCTTTGAGAACCCATAATCCCAAGTGAGGCTCGAGTGGGAGTGAGTTTGGAGTGAAATGAGGCACCCTCGAGGGAGACTAGATTTAAAAACCCTATTTTTATGTGGTCGTACGGTTAGTACGCATGGTTTGGAAAAGCGTTCGCTAACCTTGCGCACACTGCTACCTTGGGAGGAGGGGTTCGCACAATTTCATCGCACGTTTTTTCAAACCGTGCACAGGCCATGCGAAGCCTACTGTCTCCTCCGGCACAGTTTCCTGGTGAACCCGCATAGTTTCCCCTAACCCTGCTCAAACTGTGCTCCCTAAGAAAAGCCTCCAAACTTATTTAAAACCATTCCAAACTCTCCCAAAATTTTCCAAAATACATCCTTGCACTTTAATCACAAAATAAGACAACCGGCCCAACCCATAAATTATACGGAGTGTACTTTGAAAATTTCCATAAATTCCTCTTTTTTCTCAAAAACGACCAGAAAAGGAAAACATACCTAAAAAGAATATACGGGTTCTTATAATATAACTATGATCGACATGTAAGTAATAGAACTTCCAAACTAAAACTTACCTTAAAATGAAACATTTTACATTATGAAATGATGATTTTTACAAAGAATATTTAGTAAATGGGTGTTGAAATGTTATAAGTGGATAACATATGATATTATAATTTTTTATATGTTTATGTTATTCAATTATAAAAATATATATAAATATGTTTTTATACTACTAATGAAGAAAGCTAGACAAGAGGTATGAGTTTATATTACAATGTCATTTATTTATAAGATTCTCAATGCTAAATTTCAATAATGGGAAATTTTATAAAACTTATCATTTAAACCTCATATATTTTATTCTCATATATTTATTCCTCTAGTTTTCTAGTATTAGTTTCATTTCTCTCTATTTTTTGACTAAAATAATGACAAAAATTTTTTAAAAGAAAATTTGGCCTTATTTCCTCTTTGGTTGATGCAATTTTTCATCAAAGTACAAACTCATAAAAATTATTTTATGAATGTTAATACCAAAAATTAAAATGTTTTAAAATTTTCATCATCACTACCTTTAACTTCAATATAAATTTTTAAAAGTAATATTTCAAAACAAATCAAATATTTCATTTTTTGACGTTTTAAAAAAGTGAGAAATGAATGGTTTCATATAACATATAAAAATTAATAAATTTTCATTCTATAATGATAATTAATTTCAATAAATATTCCTTTATATGGTTCATTATATATTCTCAGAGAAAACAATTTTCTCAATAATTTTTTGAATGTTTATGTTAATAGTTTATTAAATTAAAATGATATTTTCTCATGTTTTTAAAGAAATTGTTGAATGATATTTTAAAGGTATTTTTTATTTATGACATCATTCATTAAGGATTGTTTTGATTTATGGAGTATATGATCCAATTATACCATCTGTATTATTCCTATATATGTTTTATTATTATGAATACTAGATGCTTATGAGAACCATTTATTTTCCATGGTTTATGATATGATTATATGATGATTGTTTTAGGAACTTTTGGAACACATGTGTAAGGTTTTAATTATGTAATAGGTGAGCCTAAAAGTATGCATCTATCTCATGATTTTGTAAAATCCTTATATATCAAGATATAATTATGTGAAATTAGTTGTTATGATTGATACACTATGGGAAACAGGTAGGGATTCTAGATCTACTATTATATATAAAACATGTGGTAATGACTGGTCTACTATTTCATTATAGTTTTAGTATTTAACCTTTCGATATAATATATATTATATTCTTATGATGGGACCACACTCTTATGAAAAGTTGATATGATTATTATCAGATCTCATGGATCATGATTGATATTTTAATGATTCCATAACCATATAACATACTAAAGGATTATGCTATGACTTATGATTGTGATATAAGAATATTGTTTATTATTTTCTATTAATAATAACATGTTTTCATTACATTATTCTCATCGTATACCTACATATGATCGTTGATTAATATCTCCCATGTTTTCACTTATTGAGCATGTGATATCATCCCTTCTAATGTTTAAATTTTTCCCAGGTTATAAAGAATGGTACTATGTATGATGAGTATATAATAGAACCTTATGTAAATAAATATGTTTGAGATGGTTAATATTGTACTTAAACAAGATGTCTACATATTTTAATGTCCTAACCTTACTAAGAACTAATATGGTAGCCAAATTCGTGGGACACATGGCCTCAAGCTTTTCTCCCCATACACCTGAGGAATCTAACTAGCTTTGAGGGTCTAAGGAGGGGATAGTGGGTAGACTATATCATCACATTATTGTATCAAAATGTTATAGTTAATTAATAGGAAATAGAAAACATAGAAAGTAATAATAATTGAAATACAAATCAGTGGAGGAATAATATAAAATGAGTATAAGCAATGGAAAATTACAATATACAATAGATGAATGCATGTTTTGATGATGATATGTATGTAAAATAAAAGAAATACGACAAGAGAAAATATTAATTATAATACAAAATAATGATAGAAAAGAAAATCCCTAAGGGTGATCTGCACGAACATCCCGAGATCCACCTCAATATTGTGTTCCTAACTTCCAGGTACATGAAAATCAGCATAAGAAAGAATACATGGTCCAACAAATATAAGGTCCACTCAAGTTTCCTAATGCAATGGCATCCCAAGTAGGGTGTGAGATATATTATCCCAGTTGGTTAAAACCAAATTTGTATACAACTAGATCCATCCCATAAACATAAACTAAATCAGTATAAGAAATATGAATAACTAAACTTTGTTGAACAATTAAAGTAACAACTAACCCATTTAGGTTTTTAAGGGAAGCCTGGTGGCTCCACCTTCTTTGACTCATGTCCTGAATGAATTTTTGATTTGAAATTATATATATAGTAATAATATATAGTATAGTTCTATATTTCAGCCGCCAATATTAACCAGGTACGTGTGGATGTAAGTGTCCATATACCTAAAATACTATATACTAGATAGACCTAAGTGTAACTCAGTTATCTATAACTAGTCTGAACAAGCCTTTATGCTCCATACAAAGGGTAAATTACATAAATCTCATAATGAGTGGTATATGTCTTGCTCATCACTCGAGATGGTGTGTGTTCCATCATGTAAATACTCAAGACATGAGTGTGCCTTCATTCTAACACTTAATAAGGGACATGGCACATCATGCCCGCCATCCATATAATATCACTATTGTGAGACATCATGATCCACACCCTATGTAAGGTTGTGTTATACCTTCATGCTCAACATAACCCTTACCATCATTCTGTAGCCTATATCAAGGTGTGATCATGTTTATAATAATAGTCATGAGGAATTACCTCTTGTGATTTTATTTTATTAATCCTATTATAAACAATGGTATTCCATTTATTAAAATTAATATTAATCATATACATTATAATAAATTTAATGGCATGTAATTTTCAACCTTTATAGTTCATTCAAAAAAATTAATTCAATTATCATATACAGTGCTTATTTAACTACCACAAGAGGCATGTTTGTACCACCCAATTCAATTCCTTTTAAATTAGACTATTTAATACATTCATGTAAGTAAATACATCATGAACAAGCCATTACTTTTAATTTATTCCATTTATTAAAACAAAATAAGGTAATTCAAATAAAAATCTTGAATGAGCACTTAGAATATACCATGGTCAAATTGGGAAATCAGCTACATGGATACTCCCATTTATAAAGAAAACCAATAACTTAGGTGGGTTATTATCCTAAAGTAATCTAAAAAGATGTAAGACAAGTCATTCCCTTAAGAGGTGCATTAATTAAACCAAGCCTTTATATAAAGGAGGTCCATTCCACTTCATATCACAAAAACATTCCATGCATGATTTAAATCACTAATCATCACCTTGTAATTTTGAATACATTGCACCTCATCCAAGGGTTTTTATTATAAAAACATGAAACTAATTATCAAACAATTAATTTATTCATAATGAATAATCACACTCAAAAAACAAAATTCTACCTATCAATAGTAAATTTTAATAATCTTTCATTCATGTAATAATTAAATATAAAGTTATTCATTGCAAAAGGAATGATATATGATTAACTGGTTCATTAAAAAACTATATAAAAGTGGTAAAATCAATCACAAGCCAAGAAAAATGCTTAAGAGTAGTTCCAGGAAGTTACTCATTAAATTTTAAAAGGGAAATATGAGCCATTACACCCAAGGGGTGTCCATTGTTGAGTTTTACATACTCAAATTCATAAATTAAGATCAATGAGAGTAATACTATTTATGTATATAAATTTTGTTTGTAGAATTCATTTTTAAGTGAATGCATGGAAAAGGTTAGCATGCATCACAAATATTCTATTTATAAAATGATAAAAATTTAAGTAAAAATATATAGACCACCTACATCAAACATAGGATGATCTACATATAAAATATCAATATTTGATTCTGTCTATTTTAGATGAAATCTAAGAAATAGACATCCTCTCTAAAAATAGCGAAAATGAGCTTGTACCGTGATAACTCATTTGAGAGAATATTAAATAAAGAAATAATCAAAAGGAATTGAGGGATTACCGATGTGGATCCACAGATACTGACAGTGTTCTATTTGGCCTTTAGACATAATAGATACATTGAATCCTAGGTTAGGTGATGGATGAATCAACAATAAAAGTGGAGAGGGATCACCCACTTGAGGAAGAAGAAAGAAAAAGAAAAAATGTTTTTGAACCACATTCAGAACATTTTAGTCATTTCACCCATAAAAACTACACCACATGGTTTGGCTACGCGGTTTGGCCAACCCATGTGCCAACCTTGGGGATCCCACTACTTATGAAACCCACCTCGCATGGTTGTGCCTTACGATTTGTCTAACATTGTGCCATCCATGGGATGAATAGTGATTATGAACTACTTAAGTAGAACTAACCGTGTAGGGTAGACCCAAACTCTAGGAAAACTATTCACATCCCATGAGACAAATGTTACTCCTCTAATTAAGTTTGCATAGTTCTCTACTAAGGGTTTCATAGCTTCAGAAAACCATGTTCTCTGTTTAGAGCACCAAAACATGAGATTTTGGATCATAGTGCTTCCAAAAGACAACAAGACTCATGAGGTACCCCTCATCCCTTTACACAAGTCAAAAAATACCTTTATGTGTTCCAAATCTTGAGATTAAGATTCAATAATTTATTCTAAGAATAAACCATCCATTAAATTCCAATAATAAGATCTCATAGACTTTTACCTCTATTTAAAAATACGGGTCGTTACATGTTTCTAGTATCCATGAAAACTAAACGTTTATAGTTATCAAGAATTTTTATTTGGGATATATATTGAATATTCATAAAAACAATGTAATAAATATATATTCTATTATTGGGTTTTCATACATACCTTTATGTTTAATTTCATGTAGTAAGGGTGTTTGTCTTCTGAAAAGATTACTAACAAGGGATGATGTATAGATTATGAATTAAAGATACCCAATGGATGGGGGTATTATCTCATGATTATCATAGAATTAACCCATTTCTCATAGCATAGGTCATCCTAAAATCATCACTCAGGGCATTCAATGTTCATATCATTGGGTAGGGTAATAATTTAACATCATGTACTATGGAAATTTTCAAACAGTTTAACATCATGCAATGAGTATGGTGTGGTATTCAATTTAAGGGCTTGTGAATCAACATTAGTGTTTATGAATATTGAACATTAGACTCGCCATTCCTAGTTAGGATGTAAATAGACAAAGATACTAGGGTCATGTATATGCTCATTGAGGGGGGTGATGGATGGTTTCTCTTTATGATGTTGTGGTTGAGGCTTATATAGCCACATAGAAAGTGATATTGAAGGAAAATACGAATGAGAAAAAAAATACAATTTTATGAAGTATACATGAGACTCATCATGGGGGTTCTAATGCTTTAGTGAAAAAATAAAATATATTACCCAATCCCTTCTTATTGTGAAGAGCTTTGGCTTAAGGGTCCATGATATTAGATTTGTATGTAGAGTATTATAGGGTCCTGAAAATTCCACAAGGGGGGAAATCCAATTACCCCAAAACATAGAAGAGGACCGAACCGGTCCGCGCACCGGCTCCCAGCAACAGTACGCGGCCGGTTCGGAAAACCGCCCTCCCACGGATGCTATCGTCCGCGAAACCAAGTTGGGGATACTCCGCGGGCGCAAAGCAGGACAAGCACCAGGCCATTCCACCGCCGCGAGCCGCCCCCTCGACGGTCCACTGTCGTTTACGGGACAAAAGCGGAGGGGTGCACAACTGCGGAGCAATTCTGCGAATCTCGATTCCAAAAATCCATGGTTGACTGAGTCATCCGTTGATGGGGATTCCATCATGGGATTTCGCAAAGGCTATGTGCCCATCCTATTCACGGCTCTATAAATAACCACTGAGGTGAAGCAGTGGAAAGGAGAAGAGCAGGAAGGATGGGTGAAAACCCTGTGGGGAGATGCTAGAGAAATCGCCCCGAGCGGTCCACGACCATCCGCGTACCCCATATCGTCTGCGGATGCACTCTTCCGGAGAGAGGAGAAACTAAACCACGATCCATCTCATTCGTGGACGGCCATCTCCTTCGTGGACCAGTGTCGTTCGTGAAATGGAGGCAGAAACTCCTCCGCGGGTGCAAAGTAGGATGGGTGTCAGCCCCTTTGCAGACACGCTTCACAGATGGCCATCTCATCCGCGGAAAACCTCCTTCGCGGATAGCTTCCTTTGTGTCCCGCTCCCTCGCAGCCAAATCCTCCGCGGACACCCTTCGAGGACAACCAAACTACGAACCACAGGCTACCAGTCCCTCGCGGCTTGTCCTTCGCGGACAGCTCCTCCACGGCCATTCCCTCGCGGACGGCACCTCACGGCCAGCACCATGCAGAAAAGCACAGGCACTCATTGGTCCATACCAAGGGGGATGCGCCCCCTCACCCCTGCACGGCCTCAGTGTCGGCCTGCGCTCCTGGTCCCTTCTCTACCGTCACTGACCACCATGAATAAATGGAGAGTCGCACCGTAAACTTTTTGGGTCGGGTCAACATTATTTCACATTGCACCCTTCCGCCGCCCTAACTTTCATCCTATAAATTCAATGAGTGGAGCTACTCCTCATGAATCTCATTTGACCCCCATTTACTAGCTCCTTTTTCTAGGTTCATCTATAAAGGGAATACCTTGCATAAGTCCAACACCAACCATTGCTAGGTATCTCTTACCTAGTCGTCTTGACCACATGACGTTAAACTACACGACCTTTGTCCTGGCCACATGACATTAAATTGTAGCGCCTTCATCCTGACCACATGATGTTAAACTGTATGGCCCTCATCCGGACCACATGACGTTAAACTATATGGCCATCATCCTGACCACATGACATTAAACTGTATGGCCCTCATCCTGACCACATGACGTTAAACTGTATGGCACTTGTCCAGACCACATGACATTAAACTGTATGGCCCTATTCTTATCCATATAATGTTAAATTATATGGAAACAGTCCTCTCTACATGACTATAAACTATAGAATTCCCTATCATTCAATAATTGGATGCCTCTTGCTCCATGCAAGATATTCCTTATGATATGTTTACAGTGGCATAACTTCAAGAGCACTGTAATCCATTCAAACATTCCATCACTCCACCCCACAATTTCCATGTCCTTCATTCGGATCCTCATCCACATCCATGTCTGAAGGGACCCCCTAACGGCCTGGTCCCATGCCGCATCGGCTCACCTACCATCCTGGGCCAACGCCCCTGATGACTATAGACAACACTTCGAGATAGGTCATGTGTTTCGAACAAGGTCATCAGTCGACCCTCATTTGTTCATCCCCATTTCAGGCTAACGTGATATGAATGTTGTGTTTCGAACATGGTCAACAGTTATCCTCCATCACCATGACACCCTCATTGCATTCCGAATCTCGGGCATGTAATTCACACTTTTCATCTCCCTTTTTTGGACTGATTCCAACGCCCTTGGCGTTATCCCGCTTGTGCACTTGCGTATAGGCATTGGCCCCCATTATATTCCTCAGCCCACCGATGGGTTGTGATACCCTCATGTCCAGACATGAGAAAGACACCATGGGCCTCCTCAGAGTGTATGCCCCAATCCGTCGCCCCGAGCATCCTTCTCGGAGTAATACCCGACCTCATGGGCCACTCTCATGCATAAACCCCACTCCACTTCTCACATATGCACCTCTCGTGACGTCATCCTCTGGTCCCTGCTGCCTCTTGTTTCTCACACCGAGCATGACTCATGTGGGCTTAGAGTTAGCATCGTCCATGAAATCCTCTTATGGGCCTCCTTAGAGTGTAAGCCCCAATCCATTATCTTCGTCCTCCTCGGAGTGTAATCCCCAATCCATTATCTTGGGCCTCCTCAGAGTGTAATCTCCAATCCATTATCTTGGTCCTCCTTAATGTGTAAGCCCCAATCCAAATCTGGGGATTCCCTAGGGCCTAAGCCATGCATTAATCCATACTACGTGGACTTTGATCCCTGCCTCCAAGGCGGGGTACGTAGGAAGCATCTCCGAGGTTCAAGCCCAACAACAGGTCGATCCGATCATCTCCTCATCGGTTCACCATGCCACTCCTAGTGCCGCCTCAAGCGAGTTCAAACCCTTCGGGGTCATTAACCCACCGAGGGATGGTAAACCTTGGGAATATATGATTCTGAACCCGAGCATCTAGTTGAACATTTCCCACCAAGGTTAAATCCGTGGATACTATGTTTGGGTATAAACCAATGATTCGCGAACATATGAGTATGTCTTAAATCTATAAGAGAGTCCCGGAACAGGCAATAATTTCCCCCCAAAAGGGTGCGATGAGCCCGACTTCCCATCCTCTCGACCAATGTGAGTTCTTAAGAGTCGCTGGCCAGACCATCTGGAGAACGCCTGCATTTGGAAAGCAGGTCCATCAATCATTGGATACAGAGTCGTTGGGTGTTTCGAGGCCGAAAGACAAAACCGACGAAACAAGTATGTACATGTATGCCCAGATTGAATGGATGTGGATCCCATGAACATTAAAATATCATAACATTATGAGTGGTTTTGTAATAACATGATATTTTATGATATAGTTCTCTATTTATAATTTTTATTTATTGGATAGCATACTTTACACACAACCTCGAGTTTAAATGAACTACGATATATAATTGAAATTTTATTATTAAATGTGAAATTTATTTCCTATCCATTGGATTAGTGGGTATGTATTGAAATAACGAAATTATTAAAAATTTATGGTTTACTCACATGTAAAATTAATTCAATGGTTTTAAAATGATTAGAAATTAAAATAAAAAATAATTTAAAGTAAAACCGGTGTGTCTCTAAAAAAATGTTTTAGTGTATGAAATGTATTTTTATCTTTATAAATGAAATTAATCACTATTGGTGAAAGATTTTAATAAAATTTATATTATATATATTAAATAAAAAAAATTAACATTCATCTAATGTTTTTTCTATGAATGATATAAGGATAAATCCAATTTAATAGCTACAAATGCACCTTTTAGAAAAATGGTTTCCTTCACGTTTTGTGAATTTATATTGGAATAAATTTTTTTACTTATATAAATGGAATCATTAAAAATAGATTCCATATTTTGAATAAGGAAATTTGTATTTTTTAATTTTGTTCTTTTTTGTTATTATGAATAGTTACCTTAGTGAATATTTTTCACCTCGTTAAGGGTAATGAGTAAAATATTAATAAATTTTTAGGATAAGGATTTAAATTTTATATTAAAAATTAAATTAAATTATTGGATGTGTGGAGATGAAAAATGTACATCCAATACTCATATATATGCCTACTTTTTTCCATTTTTTTTGTAGTATGACTTTTATATTATTTTCTAAAAAGAGTAAATACAAAATGTCACTCTCTTCACTTTAATAACCATAAAATTTTTATATAAGGAAAAAGAGATGATAATTTTATTTACAAATTTTTATTTTAAAGTTGAATTAATTTTCTATATTGATAATTTTTTTTTTATTTCTAGTGTTGAATTAATTACCTTACATTTTTACGCAATGAAAACAAAATGTTTATTTAATTAATAGAAAAATAGATGAATATATTTTAAAAATATTAATAGTAATATAATTAAGATGAATTATGTTGATACATGATTTTTTAAGTGAATATAATTTACTAGATACATTTTAATGTTTTAAATTCGAATTCCATTTCTGTCATGATTTTTTAAAGGTCGATGTAAATGAATAGTTCAAAAAATGACATTAATGTGATTTTATAATGCGAAATATTTTATTAACTGATTTAAAATTCAAAAAAATTATAAAACAATGCATATCATGGGTTATCAACCCATGATCTCAAAAATTTATAACAAAAAAATAAAAGTAGCATAAAAGACGGAGACTACATAAAAACTCAGTATAAATGCACTACTAAAACGAAATCCACATCCCGAAAATAGAAGAATGTCAATGGGAGTGACAGCCACCATCCCTACTACGTAGGTGTCATCCTCTCCTACATATCTTAGTATTTTTCCATTCCTCGCCATCCATTGGGGGTTCAGTTTCCTTTGGTGAGAATGGTCCCATAGAAGTCATATAATTCAAATCATTAGATGAATGAGAGCACTTAAGTGGTTCCTTCAAGGATGATCTCCCTGAAACGATCATTTTTGATCCATGAACGCTACCAAATTCATCATATAAGACTTATTTACTGCTTGATTGATTTAGAATTTCAAGAAGACTAAGTACATTTTTCTCATACTCTGGTACTTCCCACATTGGACTAACCATCCCTTGTCGCATTGGATTGGTTGTGACTATAACCTAGGTCATTTTAGGCTTAAATAATGCAGATTCAACATGGATTAGGGGAGACTCAACCTGTTTTTATTTACCATTTTTTGAGGAACATAGATCGTTCCAAAATTGAGAATTATCTTCCATTTGGGCATCATGTTCTAAATAGGACTCATCTCATTGATCTTCAACATTATCTTGAATTATTTCCACAAGAAAATCTCAAAGGCGGTAGTAGAATTTTTCCTTACCAAAGTCACAACCCTCCCCATTGAAATAGTTGGTGCGTCAACACTGGTCGATTTCATAAGTTCTCCTTCCCACACCTCCGCTTGTTCAAAAGGATTTAAGGGATCATGCACCACTAGCATTAAATATTCAAGGGGATTAAGTCTTTCCTACTTAGATGCAATCTCCTAGGTCCCACCCAGCTTCATCACCTTTGAAGAGCTGTGATACTTTTTACCATAATTATATAATCCCTATTTCATCTATATTTTTATCACTTTTATACATTCAAAAACATCATGCCCCACCAACCTACAACAATTACAAAATTCTGGTATTGACTTATAAACAGACTCATCCTCAAATTTGTCACAATTGGACACCAATGTGGCACAATCAGGTAAATTGTTCAATATGTCCACATCAGCCAACACTCTAGAAAAGTAACCTAATTTTCCATGAATTGTATTCTAATCTATTTTTATGGTAACAATAATAAATGAAACTAAGTCATTCTAATTTAATGGATACCAAAACACCTAGCGTAACCCATGAATCTTAACCCAAATATGAGAATTTGAATGCTTCTATTGGTAATGAATAAAGATTAAACCCCAATAATAAAATATAAATCTTCCTAGGTTAAGTGAGTAAAATTCATTATTCTACACCCTGGATCTGTAATTTGTCGTTGAAAAAATAATATGAAATTTACCTATATCAATGGGGACCATCCGCCAGTCTAAGAAACCCCAATTTCGATAACTTCTGAGCCTCAACTCCTCAATATTAATTGGTTTGTCACCCTTAGAGAGTATTATAATCCAAATAAGATATAATTTACAGACATCATGTTTTTCTTTGAGCACCTCAAGATGATCAATTGCAGTGAATTTTCCATCATCGGATCTGAAAATCCGGGAATCCCTCAACCCATGGGAACCAGAATCCTTGGTCGAATCAAGGGAAAAAAATGACACAAACCTATGCATATGATTGAAATGAAAAAATAAGAACCTGAAATATGTTCTTCATAGGTGAAATCCTCAGTTGGAGGTTCAGGGTGACTTGATGCACGATCAAAGGAATCTGGGTCCTAGACCTGCAGTTCCGGGAAGGATGACCCTTTCCCCAGATCCCGATCTCTATCGCAGGAACCCCAAATCACATGTCTCTCATCAGTCAATTATGATTCCAAAACAACTTTATTCCATGATTCAAAGCTTCTGTAGTAGGTATGGAAGTAACCAGACCCAGAAACACTAAATCTGGCGAGAACGCTACCTTCAAATCTAGATCTTAACCTCATTCACAGTCACCATAGTCATCGGTCCCCTCATCTACCACTAACATTATTAAAAAATACTATATTCAGAAAATTAAATGTTATATGGTTTAAGATATCAACAATAAAAAAATTTATGATTCACTTTTCCTTTTATGGTAACATTCTTGATCCTTAAATAGTAAAAAAATCATATCACAGTAATTGTAAATAGTGTTAATGGGAGGTTAAAACAAACTAATAAAGATTAAAAAAAATCCAAAACATTTCCAAATTTTATTTTATTTGATTATTTAAAATTATATTCTTATTATCCTCTAATTATATGAATTTGGATCCATTTTCTATCAAAATGAATTTATATTAATTTAATAGTTTGTGTGATTCCGAGAGTATCCTTCCCCTCCTTATAAAGGACTCTCTTCTCCACTATTCCTCACACATTTTTACCCTTACAGAATAGTGAAGATATTACATAATAACGTTATATATTACTTAACCACATCCTAGATCATTTTTATCTCCAAAAGACCACCCCATTAAGGCTAAAGTGGTACGAAAAAAGAGGATTCTCAAAGAATATGTACAACTCTAAACATGACATTTTTTATTTTTTTTTCTTATACTTCCACTATATTAATGGTATTTGTTATAAAATAATTAATTAGTTATATATAATTTTATTAATTATTATTATTAGAATGGACTAACCATTATACACATTCTTACCATCCTTTGAAAAATGATAACGACACTTGTGTGTATGTGTCGACTACCACCTACAAGAAGAGATGTGATTCTTTTTCACTAACATTTTACCTAAATGTTAAAAAGGATAAATTTAATAAATATATGTTATAATTTTGATATAAAAATTATTATTTACAGTGAATTATTATTTACCTTTCGTTCTTTTATCAATGGAAAATGGAAAACAATGTTAATACATACGTTTGACGTACTATCTCCATGAACAATGTAATTCATTATTCAATCTCTATCATTTATGGATGAATATATATATATATATATAATTAAGATATATGATATTTATATCATTATTAAAATTATGGTGATCATGAAACCATGATCAGAGTAAATGGACGAGAACTACTAAACTGAAATATTCATGAAAAACGAAACAGTTAACACCCAAAAATGACCATTTTGATAAGTAATTGTTAATATGTGGGTGTTAAAATATTATAAGTGGATAATATATGATATTATTAGTATTTAAATTATTATTTTATATAATTATAATAAATTTTTATTCATTATTAATGAGGTTAAATTTCTTCATGGAAAATCAAACTTCTGGAAATGGTTTTATGTTATAATCTCATTGTTTACTATTATTTTTTATGATTATTTTTGTGATGATGAAAGTTCATGATATACCATTCAATAATCTCATGAATTTAATTATACTTCGCTTTTTTATGTATAATACATGATTTAATTTCATTCTCCTCTCTAACTCAAGATACCCAAATAATATTTCTAAATAAAACATATGATGTTCTACTGTCCGGTCTGGAATCTTCCTCTTCCATGTCTATGTGTAATAAAAATGTTTTAAAGAATTATTTTTATATTATCTAATACTTTTTAATGTAATTTTTTCCCATTTTTTATATTTAAAAAAAAATTAAAATCAATCATCTTTTCATTTTAAAAACAAAGTACTTTTGGTCTTATTACCAAAAATATTAAGTGAAACTTTGTTTTAATGTTCACAGAATGAACATAATTTTCTACCAATATGATTGCACAATACTTTTAATGTCCCTCACAAATAATCCATGTTTATTTTGAAATTTCATTTTCACTTTAAAATTTGGGATATTTTTATATTTTAAATTAGTTATTTCAAACTAAAAAGATTTTTCTTCAGAAAATAGTTCAAGTGACTTTTAAAATAATTTTTTAATATTAGATTATATTTATTGGGGATATAATCTAATGATATTGTCCTTATTATTTCTACAAATTATTTATTATTACGATGAAAAGATGTTTATGAATCCCATCTATTTTCTATGAGATATTCTATGATGAAATGATGAAAAGTTTACAAAACTCGTATCCTTTTCACTGGTTAGGATACAATGAAAATGATCTTGTGGTACACATATATTATATTTTATTTATGTAATGGGTTGAGAAGAAAATACATATATCTATAATGAATTTTATATTGATTTATATTTCATTAGATAATAAGAAATGGAATGTGGTGTGAATAAATAGTATGAAAAACCCAAAATAAACAATAACTATTTCAAAAAACTATTTTTCAAAGATGAATGAAAAAAATCAAAGAGGAAAAATTAAGTGAGGATGAATCACTAGCTAATGGTGATGAGAATATTGATCATATAGGTCAAAGATTTAATAAACTCTTTTGGAAGAAGAAATTCTTAATGAAATCATACTATAGAGACCGATTTGACAAAATAGGAAGTTGAAAAAGTAAAATTCAACAATGATAAGTAACCTAATATGAGTATAAGATAAAAGGGAATATAAAAACATAATGAAAAAAATTAAAGTATAATAACAATTATTAGATAGAGAAAAAATACCAAATAGATATATGATTAAAATCAAGGTTTCCTCCAATGATAGTTTTAATGAACTCGTTTTACGAAAGGAAGACAATAATTAAAGAGCTGTTATATGATTTATTTAAAAATAATATGACAAAAAATTATTCCAACCTCTTTTTATCATATTTATGATATATCTAAAAATAAAAATAATAATGAAAATTTAATTTATAGTAAATAACTCTTTGAATATTTCAATATTTCATAAGTGGCCATTAATTATCTTAAAGATAAATATAATAATTTGATGAAACTTCATGATTTTTCTATGTGTATTAATTTTGATCATGCTGTCAAAAAAGAAAAGTAGGAATATTTGTTTATGGATAATAATAAAATAAATATTTAAAATGAGAAACTTAAAAATTATTTTGAAATATTTATAAATATATAATAATCCTTCACTATAATTTGTTATAAATAGACCACAATGAAGTGAACAATTGGGATTGGGTACCAGCATGGTCAAAGAAGAAATTATAAAAAAATTATTCATAGTAAAATATATTCTAATTATATACATAGAACCTTTAATTATGAACCCAATATGGATTTTATTTATAGAAACCTCAATTATTATTATGGTAAAACTGTTAAATAGATTTGGATTTTAAAATCTATTATTGCTAACTTCTCTGGACCCAAGAGAGTGCGCACCAAAATCCTTTTTGTTTTGTATTATTGTTGGAAACATGATTGAAGAGTACCAATATGAATTTATCGTATCTAGACAATTGATGTTTTAGAAAAATGATTAGGGAATACTAAATCATAATTATATTGGTAAAGTTTGATGGTGGACATGTATCATTTGGTAACAATTATAAAGGAAATAATAATTGGACTTGGTTAGATCAGTTATTATAATTATATATTAATTTACATAACCTTATATTGTAATGGTTTAAAGTATAATTTTATAATCATATAACAATTATGTAATGACTGCTATCATGTAGTGTGATATAATAATGCTTTTAAAATATATGGTTTAAATTATTATTTAGTTTTTACTGGTTTTTGAAATGATAAATTTTATGTTGTTGATTTAGATTCATAGTTTCTCAAAACATTTCTTATTTAATTGTATTTAGTAATGAATGTATTATATGATATATAATACTTTGCCACTATAAACTTTACTCTCTTATAAATATAACTAGAAAAATGTTTTGTTAAGGATCTTACAAAACTATAATTTATATATGAAAAAGTTTATAACCCGTGTCAAAAAGGGAAAAATATTTAATTCAAACCAAAGAAAGATGTTTCATAATTTTAACCCCATGAGTTTGTTAGAATATGTTTTTTAGACATTATAATGTCTCAATCCAGGATGGGAATCATTAAATTAATTTTCATATAGATTAATATTTCTAGATTTAATTGGGTATTCTTTTTAGTTTACAAAAGTGAAACGTTTTCCCATTTTGATAATATGAAAAACCAATAGAAAACGTTATTGTAATTACTACTACTTCCCTAAGGGGTTTCCAATGCTATGATTTTGAAAATAAATAATTTTTTTTCTTTGTTCTCACAACATGGATATAGTAACAAATTATTTATTCCAATAACACCATATAATAATGAAGTAGTTTAAATAAGGAATATGACTATTAATGAGATATCTCGAAGCATGATCAATGAATATGAATTACCTATCTACTTTTGGAGAGTATATTTTAACATAGAATTTTATATTATCAATAAATTTCTTACCAGAAAAATTTTAAAGAAGAATCCATATATATTATTGAATCAAACAAAACCAATGGTTAATTAATTTAGAGTTTTTTGTTGAAATGTATTTATTCTGAACATTAAATAGAGTTTAGATAAATTTTAATCTAAAATTTAAGGAGGAATTTTATGTAGTTATTCAACCTCTAGTAAATTGTATAGGGTGTTTAATAAAAGAAATAATTTTGTGGAATAATTTATAAATGATAAATTTGATCAAACATATTCAAATGAGCCTAAACACCATTAAAAAAACTTGAGGATGATTTTTCTATCATGTATATCATTACCTCATACAATCATAGTAACCGGCCTATAAATAATGGTATAGAAATTTTGACCGACACTAAATATGTGTTTAACCAAAAACATATAAAAATTGAATAAAGTTCCAAATAATCATATCCCTAGTGTCATTAGAACTCATAGAGACCATCATCTAGTAGTCATTATTGGAGATTTAGATAGGAGTACTTAGACTATATATTATCTTTAAAAAAATGTGAACATCATACCTTCTTATCATATTTTGAACCTACAAATATCAGTGAATCAATCGATGATGAATTTTAGGTATGGTTTATTAAAGAAGAGTTGAATAAGTTTGAAGAAAACAATATTAGGGAACTACTTGAAAAAGATAAATATTATCAAACCATTTTCACTAGATAGGTGATTTTGAAAAATTTTGTGACAGTAATAACATTATAAGTAATAATGATATATTTTTTCCAAAGGATATAGTTAAGAATAAGGTATTGAAAATGAAGAAAATTATAAATAGTAGATACACTTGGGGTATTAGAATGATTTTTACATATGTAACACATTTAAATTTCAAAATTTATCAAATGGATATAAAGATATATTTTTTTGTATTTATATTGTTGATCATATTTTTATTGAAAAAACCCATGCATTAAAAAATCCTCATTTTTGATGTAATTATTTCAAACTAAAAAAATCTTCTTCTAGTTAAAAAAATATCATCTATCTTATTATGATATTTTCAACTCTATCATAATTTCTAAAGACTTTTAAAAAGGGATAGATAAACTAATTTTATTTGTAAAAATTATATTAAATGTTTTTTTAGTTACTCAAATATATGAAGATTATGTTTTTTGGATAATCCAAAAACTAATTCGGTATAGAATTTCAAAACTGATACAAAATTAATTTTAAATGAGTTGACTGGGTGAGTAAAAATTCATCCTTCATTTTCATATTTTTCAAAATAATGAAATAATCATTCTAAAATCAAACAAAATACAAAACGGATATTCTGAAACATTTTGGCATGAATAGATTAAAAGGAAGTGATACTCTAATGAGTTCCACCTATAGACTAGATCTTGATGAAAATGTTAAACAAGTTTACCAAACCATTTACAAAGGCATGATAGAGAGTTTATTTTAACTAAATACTAGCCAGTCTAATATTATGATTAGTGTGTGTTTTTGTACATTTTTTTAATAGAATACATCGGAATGTGATTTGAATATAGTCAATGGTAATTTTAAACAACTTAATAATAGAACAAATTTTTGATTGATTTACTCTAGTTGAAAAAACATTGATTTAGTTACTTATTAAAATGTATATTTTGGTGGATATAATTTAGATGAAAAATATCCTTTGGAACATGTCATTTTTTGGAATGTCTCTTGTATCAAGGTGTAGTAAAAAGTAGAATTATGTTGCATTATCCACTACTAAATATGAATATATAGCCATAGGTAGTTATTGTGCATAAATTTTGTTGATGAAACACACATTAATAAACAATGTATATCAGTTTAGACATGTCTTTATAAAATATGAAAATTCAAGTTCTATTAACATCTTTAAGAATATTGGGTCTCACTCTATAATTAATCACATTGATATAATAAATCACATTTTGAGGGATCATCTTCAAAATGGTGATATAAATTTTTCATTCATTAGGAATGAACTTCATCTTGTTGATGTTTTTAAAACAGCCATGATTAGGGATATAATAAGCTATATCTAACGTGGTATTGGAATGATTAATTTGTCTTAGTATTTTTTATGATGGATTTATTTTAGTTTTATGTTAATGAAAAATAATTTTTCTTTATCCATATCTCATTTTTTTATTACATTTTTGTTTCCATTACCTTATATATAATCCCAAAAGGGAGATAAAATGTATAATGTGGAGAAAATATATATTGTAGATAAAATATATCCTTTGGAGGTTGTGTATAATGGGAATTATCTAATTTTTTTTCCTTTACCAAAAATTATTGAAATTTATTATTTATTTTTATTACTCTATATAATACTTTAATATTTTAGATATTGATTTTAAGATCTGTACATTCTTGAAAACTATTCCTTTTAATTTTATTTCAACCATGATTGTTTATTATAAAAAAGTGGGAGATTATGGTCTCAGTCCAGAAATTCATTATTTTAATACACTCAAACCATGTTTCCTTTATTAATGAATATATATGTGTTGTTTGATAAAATATTTAGAATTATTTAATATTAACGACCATGAGTAAGTGTAATCTCAAGATTTCATGAGATGTGTAAAGGTAACTTTAATCATATATGATTTTTGTATGGGTAATTGAGTTGTTCATGTGTTTCTTAAGGGTTGTAATCTACATGAATAAGGGTAAAAAAAATTTATAAGGGTTACATAAGGCTACGTCACTATCTCCCAAGGATACAAAAAGGTATCTTAGGTGTTGTGTAAGTACATATATAAAAATCAATAGACTTGAACTTCCATTTTTAGGATTATTCATTCACTATTTGACATATAATTCCATTAGAAGATATTTCCTACTACTTGAATACTTTTTCTACCATCAATCTAAAATGTGATACCATTATAACAAGTATTCTACCATCAAGAAAAAATTTCTACCACTAGTCCAGTCATACAACAACTAGATCTGATCTCTGACTAGTCTTATTTTTCTACAACTGATTGATGTTTTTGATCGTCAATGTACACATTCTACCATCAGGATAATTCTTCTATGGCTACTCCATGTAAATATCTTCTATTACCAAAATGAATCTGCTACTACTGGTGTATTTTTCTACCACTAGTATAGACTTGCTACCCCCAATCAACGTTTCTCCCACTAGTTAAATTTCTACCTCTGTAACTATTTGGAATTAAGTTAAAATTAATTTTTCCAATGAATAATTTATGTTATTTAATTCGAGTTAGAGATACAAGGATTTATGATTGGATATTATCAAAATGGCTACTCAAAATTATTGAGTACAAATTTCGGATTTCCATAGTTTCTACTTAATATAAGGATTTATAATATTTTATTATTATATAATAATGGATAAATAGAATTTTTTTTTGAAAAACTATAAATAATAATAATTTATCACGGAAAATGGTTTGTTGATTACTTGAATCTAATGACTGGATGGACGTTTTGTACTTAATAAAAATATACATGATTATCTAGTGCTGCATGTGGAAATCATTTTTCATAAAAACATGTAAACTTTGTGAACAACATATTAAATAAAAACATTGAAGGATTTATAGATAATTAAAAAAAAGAATAAGATCATTCCTAACAATCTCTATCTATATTAGGGAAAGAACTCATAGACACTTTCAAATTATTTCCCTATTCTTCTCCATTTTATTGAAATTCAAGTTTTTCTTCATTTCTTTTGTTATTCATTAAGACAAATATCATGTATTGTATTGGAGAGTAATTTGATGTTACCTTATAGTTATTTGTAATGTTTATCACATAAATAACGATATAATAGGTTGTGTGTAGCCTAGACTACGTATGTTCGGTGGTATGTAAAACATAATCTAGATTGTGGATCAGGTTTATTGTTTAACATACATACTTGGAAATGGATGACTATCTAGTAGATAGGAATAGGTCTTAGCTTGATACTAAATTTATTAAATTTATTTCCATAGATTATTCTTTATTTTGATTACTTTTTTTAAGAAAAAACTGGTATTTTAGATTTCATAACATCTTTGATTAGAAAAAACATTTATTGTTTCAGTAAGATGTGTTTTATATATTTTCTTGGATAAGATAAATTTATTTCAAAAGTTAAATTTGTTTTAGAAATTATTTTAACTGGTTGTGATCGAACCATGAATAAACATTTTGAAAATATAAAATTTTATATTATTCTATTTTAGTTAACTCATATATTTTTAAAATTGGGGTAATTTGTTTTAATTTTATTTTAAATACAAATATTTTGTTGGATACTAATTTCAACACCATCTTAAGAACTCTATTCCAACCAAGATTTGGCATCAAAAGAATTATTATTTCTTTTTTATCTATCTTTAACTATGATCAAGTTATTTTTACCCAAGATATAAAAATTATTACGTATTATAAATTTTTGTCATTATGGATAGTAATATATTTTATTGGACATTTACTAACATACCTCTTTATTTAATGGTTCTCATTATGATCAATGGAAGATTAAAATGAAAATATATCTTGATAGCATGAGTATCAACATCATTGTAGTAATACAAGATAAATATGATAAACCAAAAGATGATAGGGATTATTATAGTGATAAAAATAAGGTTTCTTATGATTTTAATTTCTAAGGTTTGAATGCCTTGTATAATGATTTTAGTAAAGATGAGTTTAATAGATTTTCTTCATCTTCCAATGTATTTGATATTTGGGATACACTCATTGTGTCCCATTAAGAAACATTAAAAGTTAATAAAATTTTCTTAAATACTTATACTATTAAATATGACACATTTAAAATGAAAATTGATGGATCAATTTCTAAAATTTATATCAGGTTCATTGAAATAATCAATATGATTCCTATGCTTGGAAATAAAATAAAAGACAAAGATCAAGTGATGAGAAACCTATGATGGCTACCTAGTTGATGCGGGGGAACATTTTTTCCACTCATGTGTCATGAACAATAACCAAACTATCGATGAAGAAGCTGACTATAAGAGTAATAATGTATGAGAAAGAGTTGAAAATGAATAAATTGTATGATGGCCCAACAAATAAATACATCGTCTTTCAAAACATCCAAGTCAAAGATAAAAGAAAAAATAAAAGAGAATGGATAAAGTGATAATGATTCAACTTTTAATAGTAACATACAAATGGATCATCTAGCTAGTAGATTTAATAAATTTTACAAAAGGAATAATTTCATCAAGAAATAAATATATGGAGAAATATATGATAAAATAGGAAGTTGTAAGAAGGAAAATCAACCATGAGTAGTAACCTTCTATGACTGCAAGAGAAAAGGTCATATCAATATGAATATCCAATATTAATGTATAATAAAATGCATGAGAATAAAATAAAAAGACCCATGAGAGATATGAAGGACACTTGGAGTGCATATGAGGAGATTTATAGTGAATATGATTCAAGAAAAGAAGATAATAAGGTAATATGTAATATGTTCATTGTGGAAAACACATATAAGGTTCAAAATACTATTCCTACCTCTTCTCATCATATTTTTGATAAATAAAAAATTGAAAATAATATGTTTAGTTAATTTAAATTTTAAAATTGAAATATTCTATAAGATTACTTTAATGATCATAAAGATAAATGTCATAATTTAACAAAACAATATCCTTTAACTTATTTTATAAAATATGATATTACGATTGAAATAAAATAGAATTCAACTTGGTTAAAAGAGAAAATGAACTTAAAATTTAAAATGGGAAGCTCAAAAGTTATCTTGAAAGAATTAAAAATATAAGAGAATTCTTGACTATAATTATTAGTAAGAATGCCACAACTAAGTACACAACTAGGATGGGGTACCAGCATGGTCAAAGCAGAATTTATAAAAATAGGTTTATTCCTATCTCAAGATATTATAATTATGTAAATGTTTCATATTCCTAGGGAAATAATATGATCTTTATTTCTAAAAACCTTAATTATTCATATAGAAAAAGTTTTTTAAACTTTGTAATTCAAAATATCTTATTTCTAACTACTCTAGACCTAAAAACCTGTGGGTAACAAAATCATTTCTTTTTTAAACTTTTTGTAGGAAACAATATTTAAGGATACTATTAAGAATTTGTGGTATTTGTATAGTGTATGTTATTACTAGATATAACTCAAGCTTTAAGATACTTATAATTATAGATGGTGGAAATGTAGAATTTGGTGACAATTCTAGAGGAAAAATGATTATACTTAGTCAAATCCATAATTATAATTATGTTTTAATTTATAAAGTCTAATTTATTGATGGTTTAATGTTTAATTTTATTTTAATCTCACAATTATGTCATGATGGTTATCATGTGATGTTCAAAAATAATTCTTAGAAAATATATGATTTTTATCATGATTTAAATTTTTTTTCTTTGAGTATTTTTAATGTATATAAATTTGATTAAAATTCATTATTTTCTCAAAGAATTTCTTGTTCATGTGCCCTTCGTAATGAATATTGGCTGTGAATGTGAAGAGTGGGTCCCTACAAAATTTACTCTCTTATAAACATAAAAATGAAAGGATTAGTTAATTATGTTCTTAAATAATAATTCAAAAAGGAAAAAGTATATAAAACTTGTAAAAATGTAAAAAATATGATTTCCTTCAAAAAAAGAAAAGGGTTTTGACTTCTAAACCCATGTATTAGGTTCACCTAGATTTTTTGGACCTTATTAAGTCTATATATTAGGTTAAAAATATTACTAAAATGTTTTTTAATGAATTTTATATATTTACTTAGGTATTCATTTTAGCTCACAAAATTGAAGGTTATTCCCATTTTTTGAAATATTCAAAATATTTCAAAAAAAACATAGTAGATATATAGTTAAGACCTTATTAATGATCATGGATTAAAGTTTGAATATCAGGAAATTGATAATTTATTCTCACAACTAGTATATAGTCACAAATTCTCTACTCCTAGAATTTCAGAATAGAATGGAGTAGTTGAAAGAAGAAATAAGATTATTTAAAATATTTTATAGACCATGCTCAATAAATATAAGTAACTTGTCTACTTTTGGGAATAATATGTAAATAAATCATTCTATATCATCAATAGGGTTCCTATCAGACCACGTTTGAATGAGACTCCATATGAGTTAAAAATAGAATTAAACAAAATGTTAATTTCTTAAGGGTTTTCAGTTTCATGGTTTTTATTATCAACAAAAAATAATGATTAGAAACAATTTTATCCAAAAGTGATGATGTAAGTTTCCTTATTTATTCCATATTCAATAAATCATATTGGGTGTTTAATAAAAGAAAAAAAGTCATATATGAATCTAGTACCTCTAAAAATATTAATGATCATCATATAATACATGCTATAGAAAAATTTCGCAACACTGAGGAAGTGTTTAAATCAAACCCTAAAGAACAAAATCAAGGTCTAAGTAATTATACCACTAGATTCATTAGAACTTATAGCAACCATACTTTAAATGTTTTTTTAGAGATATAGATATAGGTACATAGAAAATATATTCACATAAAAACTTGGTTAAAAATTAAGCTATATTTTCTTAACTTTAATTTAAAAATGTCACAAAATCCATCGAAAATGAATTTTGTGTAATTTCTATGCATGATGAGTTACATAATTTTATAAGAATAAAATTCTATGAACTTGTTGAAATACTTAGATAATACCTTACCAATGACACTAAACTATTTTTTAAGAAAATTTTTTATAATTTTGGTACCATAGTAAGAAATAATACTAGATTGGTTGCCAAATGATATAGTAATGGAGTAGGTATTGACTACAAGGAGTCCATTTCTCTAGTAGCTAGACCTGCATCTATTAGAATGTTTCTTTATTATATAACACATTTGTAGTAAAAACTATATAAAATGTATGTCAAGAGTTCTTTTATAAATTGTCTTATTATTGAGGATGTTTATGATGAACAACCCCATGGATTTAAAAACCATCATTTTCAAAATCATTTTTTCAAACTATGAAAATCCCTTTATGGTTTAAAAAAGAACCTATATCTTTGTATGATATGCTCAAATAATTCATGATTTCTAAATACTTTTCAAAAGGAATAGATGATCCAAGTTTATTTATTAAAAGGATTTCTCAATATATTTTATTAGTCTAAATATATATTGATGATATTATTTTTGGATTATCCAAATAATAATTATGTATAAAATTTCCAAAAATAATTAAATATTTATTTGAAATGATTTTAATGGGCGAGATAAAATTCATACTTGGATTTAATATTTTTTTAATATTAGAAGTGAATCGTATTAAATCAAAATAAATACAAAAATTATCTTTTGAAATATACTGGCTTGGATTGTTTAAATAGTGAGTGATACACCAATGAGTACCACTTATAAACCTAATCTTATTGAAATTGGAAAACTATTCAACTAAATCTTATATAGAGTTATGGAAGAGATTTTACATTACCTAGAAGCTAGGTGACATAATAACATTTTTAGTGTGTGTGTGTATGTTAGTTTTCATGAAAATCTGAGGGATTATCATTTCAATTATGTCAAAATGATATTAAATACATCAACAATACACTAAATTTGGTATTATTTTACTCTAAATGAATTTTAATTTATTTATTTATTGAGATTCATATTTGAGTGGTTGTAAGTTAGAAAAAAAGAACCTTTAGAACCTTTCACTTATTTTATAGCACCCCCACACTTTTCTGATATAGATATTCCATCATATTATATAAATATTCATTATATAACATAACTATACACAGCAAAATCTTATAATTATAATATCATTAGAAACATGGATACATAAATAACTCATTCATATGTAATCTATATTATCTCCAACTAATTTATTGAAAACTGTCACCCTTTTAGACATATCATACTTAATACCATTATTCATAACAAAAAGATAGGAAATTTACGAAATGGTTATCTCATAATCCCTTTAATGGTAAAAAGGTTAGATATCAATGATTACATAAAAATAGCATGAGAATAAGGGTATTATAACATGATAATAAAATTTTAAAACCATAACTCACATATCATATATTGTAATATTGAGTAATGTTGTATATCATCATATTTCATAATACATGAATCATAATGAAATCATATAATATGATCCATTAGAGAATATAATTATCATAAGGCATAAGTTTGTGCCCGATAAAAAGCATATAAAATTATTTCCTCAGTGTTCAAGGATCACCACCAAGACTATCATAGTGTATTGGTTTTAATCCCAATTCTATTGTAGTAGTCAAGGGTTACTCCCAAGACTATAATAGTTGATATAGTCTCTTACATAATAGATATTACTCTCTATTATAGTCCATTTTATCTCATGAGATGTCTATCTTTACTGAATACATTGTATGGTTATATAATTATGGAACCACCAAGGAAATAATGAATATCATACATATGTGTGTGAAATGGTATTGCAAAACATTCATAATATTATAACCCATGAAAAAGAAAAGGTTTTTATAAATATTTTGTCATGGCACAACTTGTCGATAAGAAATGGGTTTTATAAACATTTCTTCAATTCATCTTGGCACGACCTGTTGAAAAATATCATGTTTAATAAATATATTTCAATAATAAAGATCAAAAAAATATAAAAATAAAAATTATTTCATCCTTTGATCATATACCCATTAATTTTTAGGAAACACAAAATGATATATTCTAAGATATAAAATGAAGTTAAAAGGTCACTTCGAACTTTTTTAGAGGATAATACTCTTTTCACTTTTGAAAGAATTTATTTAAATTAAATAAATTTCTATAATATTAAATAAAATATTTTATTTGAGAATAAACATGTAAAATTGTAATGTAATATTAAAATATGTGAGTGGTTTTTATTTAATGTAATTATATTCATGCCGTATAATTTAAATTAATGATTTTATTCACATTTTTAAAAAAAATCAAAATAACTTCATTCATAAAATAAAAAGATGATGACTTTTTAAACTAGTTTTTTATTTCAAAATTGTTTAAAAATTAATTTAATCAATCATTATATAATAGTAAAATCATGCTTTATTTTTTTAGAAAACATGGATATGAAAGAGAAAGTACTTTCACCTGAAGAGAGAAATAAAGATGTTTTTCATTAGAAACATTATTTCGGTATCTTGAGTACATCAAGAGAGTAAAATGAAATAAAAAATTGTAATATCTAGATATAAATATATTAGTATAGGATTTATGAATTTATTTAGTTGAATATCATGAAATTTTATTATTGGAATCTTAATTATAAACAATCTTGAAAAGCAATGAGATTGGAACATAAAATACTTCCATCATGTCCTACTTCCTTTGTACATGTTTCTAATTCTTTCATAATAAATATATATTTATTATAAATATATTAATGAACCATACTCATATGTATCATACTATATATTATTTATTTATATCATTTTATAACCCGTTTATTAACTAATTGTTTTTTTAAAGCATTGTTCCATGTTGTAACTGTTTCATTTTTCATAAATGTTTTTGTTTGGTAGTTTTGGTACTTATTCATTGATAGTGGTTAGACCATATCAAAAAATTTAGTTAGGAAATAAATTTCATATATATAAATATATATATGTATTCATCCATAATATTAGATATATAAAATGAATCACACTATTCATGGAGATGGTAGGTCGTATGTATGCATGAACGATATTTTCAATTTTTGATTGATGGAATGAAAGATGGGTAAATAACAATTCTCCCTCCTAGAATAATTATTATATCATATATAACATATATATTCATCAAATAGATCATTATTTTCATCCATGTAAAACATAAATGAAAGATGAACCGCATTACATCATGGATGTGGTAGTCCACAAGTACGCACAAATGACATTATCGATTTCCAATGGATTGGAATTTAAGAAGGTAGATTTAATATTATCATTATAGAATCTTAATTTTGTAATAAATATCATAGATAAACATTAAAACCATCACATTACCCATCCATAAATTATTCTTATGAAAATTTAATTAAATTGTTATGTGGATACAATAAGTTGTACGTACTCATGAGTGATACATTAACTTCCCATTTGATGAGAAATTGAGAAGAAAATGATGTTTCCATAATCATAATAAAATTAAAATATATTTATGTTACTTAATTTATTATATTATTATAAATAAATATATTCATAGAAGGTATAAAAATAAGTAGGTAGAAAGTAATCTGTTAAGGTGATTACCACTTCTTTGAATGAACTATTTTATATATCCTATTAAGAACAATAAGGTTTGACGTTTGGGGAGAAAAAATCACTAGAATGAGTTTAAAGATGATTATAATTTAATATGGAAGGTTTTGGTCGATCTATACATCTCAAAGAGGTCTAAAGAAAAGAGAGAAAGGGTGTGCTTTTATAAGGGAGGGAATGGGAAAACGTGGATATAAGGACCCGGCCTTAAAAATTAGTTATTATTGAATTAAATGAATAATTCACATTGAGGATATTTTCTGGTTTAGAGTTTTAGAGAATTACGAAATAACTATTACATCTCAAAGATTAAAAAGTAGACACATCTACTGAGCTTCAATTTTTTTCACAAAATAAAAACACTTTAACAAAAGAGTCATGTCTAGTTCCTTGTTTTAGAGAGCCTGACATTTCCTTGATCCCATCCTTGACCCTATTCAACTTTATGTCCTGTGAAAAACATTTCAAAAAAACATGGTATGAGAATAAAAATATCAGTAAGGGTTATAACAATGCGGAAAGAAAAAATTAGTCCATGTATACATAAGAATCAATGAAATCATACATTACTCATAAAACATAAGCACATTTACATACCTCATGAAATCATAAGATTTATGAATAAATCATATAAATCATAATACATAAAGGTAACTTGAGGAATTCAAAAAATTCTTACGTAGTGAGTAACCCTCTTGGTTACGTTTGGAATACCCATCACAGTATATTCCCTAAATCTCTTTGGAGAAACCTTAACGTTTAACCCCTTAGCATTACCCAATGCATTGGAGAGCTATATCGGGCTCACCCACCCTTAGTTTATCACGGAACCACCCGTATTCATAAAAAATGCCCAAGAACCATAACATAATCATAGAAAATAACTTAAGAACAAAAAAAAAAGATAACATTCCCACATTGTAATAACAATATAACATTTTAAGATATTGAAATAATGAATCCATTCTAAAAACCATTTTCAAAACAATTTAAAACATTTAATAAAGATATTTTTGAATCAAAGTGTCCCATACCACTTTGAAGCTTTTAAAATTTTAAACCATTAATATCCATATAAATAAATTGTTAAAACCATTTTGAAAACATGGATATTAATGATAAATATTTATAAGAATAAATCATTAAAACATTTAAAACTATATTTTAGTTAAAGTGTTTTTAACAAAATGAGAGACACTTGAATACAATAATTGAGGAATAACATTTAATTAGAACATTATAATATCATGATAATAGAGGTATTCATGATATAATATTCCAAAGGACAGTATATACACCATATAAGAGTGAACTGGTTCATAACAACAATGAAGTCTCAATAGAAATGTAAAATGAGATGAAATCCATTATAAAGAAGGTATCCTTAAATTAAGGATAAATAAATCTCATAATTATGTGTGAAAAATATAAATACAAACAATATAAGTGGATATTAAGTGTAAAACAATCAAATTTAATTCACACATATTCAATTTATGACATATTCAATAACTACATGTTGAATCCAAAGAAATCGAAATTGGGTTAAGAAGTTCCCTTGGTAAAATTCGACAGCCTAACGGCGTCACATAAAATTTTAGAAAAAGAGTTGATGAGAAAGATAAAGGATATATCATCACTTGGACATAAAATTTATGGAAATAAGGATATATAAGAACATATCCCCACATAATAAGATGAAAATTAAATGACATAACAAAAGAAGTATTTTAAAAAGAGGAGGGTGAAAGGTTCCCATACCGACTTGGGTAACTTTCGAAACGTACACCCCATTGAAAAAGGGTCATACAATGAATATGTAAATACCCATAAATGAAATTACATCACACAAAGAGTATAATATTGGGAAGTACATATACCACTCAAATGAAATAGTGGAAAACATAGCATAAATGTCACGGGAATAAAAGTGAGATGAAAAATCCCTTACGAAAACTCGGCATCCTAACGGCGCCACTTAAAACATCCAAAAATGGATTTATGAGATCAAATAGGGTCTCTCATAATATAAAAATATAAAGTAATGTATTAGGAATATAAAATAACATCCCCAAACATAAGAAATATGAGCTTAAAAGAAATTACATAAACGAGAGTACTTAAAAATAAAGAGAGAGGTTGGATCCCTTACGAAAATTCGGCAGCCTAACGGCGCCACTCAAAACATCCAAAATGGATTGATGAGATAAAATAGGGTCTCTAATCATATGAACATAAAAAGTAAAGTAGGAGTAATATAAAATAACATCCCAATCATAAGAAGGATGAGCTTAAAAGGAATGACATAAAAGAGTGTACTTAAAAAGAAAGAGAGGGGTATGATCCCTTACCTCGTGTCCGACATGACTCGATCGTTCTTTAATCTCCTGAATAATAAAATTTGGTCAATTTATTATTTCTTAAGGACCTACATTAAAGATTATTATTCAGTTAATATCACATATTATAATGTTATAATAATTGGTTAATAATGTGAGTTCATATCAGACGTTTTTTTCGATGTTCGGTACATGAGTAAAAATCGAACTTGTTGGAAAATAATTTTCCATGTAATTATAGGTACATCATATCCAGAATAGTATTGATGTTTTAAATATCATATATATCCAGTATATATTCATTTTATACTATTCCATAGCATTTGGAGATAAAAAATTTAAAATCACCGTTCATGGAGACGGTAGGCCGTACGTACGCATGAACGTTACTTTCAATTTTTTTGTCATATTAATGCAATTAATAACAAAATTAGAGATATATATATTATAATTCCAGAATGATATCATTCATTTAGATGTAATATATTACATATATATCCATTATATATATTTACTTATAATATTACATAACATTTGGAGATCAGAAATGAAATGTACTATTCATGGAGACGGTAAGCCGTACGTACGCATGAACGCTACTCTCATTTCTTTGGAACATTAATGGAATTAAAATAGATGAGATATATATATATATATATATTATAATTCCAGTACAATATATATGTTATATATATCACATAATTTCATCAATCTCATTCTTTATACATTCCATGTATTGCATTAATGAGTCACATCACTTGAGGGGGCGGTAGTCCACACTTCCTCAAATGAAATTATCTCATTTGCACAACATTCAAATTATAAAGGTATGTATTAAATATAAAATACATAATAATAGAGAGGAAATAAATATAATATATATCATAAATAAATATATTTCCATGATAATGGCCACCATGAGAGGTGGTATGAGAAGATTGAACAATCATCATTTCGTGAGGCAGTAATTTTCCATCCACAGAAACAGTATGTTCCTTAAACATTTGACGGAGGTGTGTGTTAGTGTAGCTCGAATCCTCCTCATAACAACATCATAGTATATTGAATATACTTTTGTTGTTACAAAAGAAATAAAGAATAAGAGTTTAGGGGTTTGGAGAAGAAAAATAATACAAAAGAACACAAGGGAAGACATTACTTTTAAATTGGGTAACTCTCTTTGATTTGAGATCAAAGGCTTCCTTGGAATGGATTCTGCCTAAAGTGAGGATTAAATGATGAAGAGAGGGATGTGGAGAGATGAAATGGGCAGGGGTTGGACGAGCCAAAGGCTTGAGAGGTGTGTGTAAGGTGGTAGGGGTGGGGGTGGGGTCCTTTTATAAGAGGAGAGGAGGGGCACTCTTGGAAAGTTATAAAATATTACTTTATTATAAAATGATTTTCAGATTTTAAAGGTCCCAAAAAGATATATTTCGGGGATAATGTGATAAGGTTTTGAAATACACCCATCCAATAGAATTTTTACAAGTTTAGGTCTTATATGATACATTATCTTTTCATTCTATTTAAATCGTTAAATAACGAGGTAATCGCTGCATCATCATGGTGTCATAAATAATTTAATTTATTTAGTGTCTAAAAATTATAAAAAAAAAATCATGATGTAAGAAATATTGTTATATTTTTAATGAATATTTATAGTCAAAAATATTACTTGTATAACCCCATGTAAAAATTGTTTTAATAAAACAACACATGTTTGTGACATTTTAATTTTAACTTTAAATAAAAAGGTATTATTGTCATTTTCCTACCAAAGTGGCACCATGGGGTCCCCAAGTTGACCCATGGATTGTATTGGTCGGTCATGACTCATCCAATAAGGTTAGGACAAGTGTCTAGGTGATTTCATATTATTAAAACATTATTTTTACATTAAACTACACTAATTACCTCTAATCGCGATTAAAACTTAAAAGTTACTATTCACCAAAAATTATTTTATTCCCATTGAACCAAATTTTACATCCTAATGAAAACCATGTATGTCAGATTTTTTAAATTCAAATCACAGAAGTGGTAAAGTTTCATTTAAACGAAAAATCAGTTTCTTTAACTACTAACTTAGTGGTTTCACTATTAATCAAAAATTGAAGTTCTTCAGAAAATTACCAAAAATTCACCTTAAGCTATATTTGATATTCCGAATTAAAAAATGATGTCCATTTTACAAAATTCAAAACATATAAGTTGCATTAATTAATTTACTACTCAATTCCTGCTGTCAAAACAAATAGCGTGTTTTTAAGAAATAATATCTATTAAAATATGGACAGTAGTTTTAGTCCAATTTCAAAGTGAAATTAATTCCAATGACCAATATTGGATTAAATGATAAAAAAATATTATAATTGGACTTTAAAACAAATTCAAAAGATAATATAATCATATAAATAAATTATATTAAAAACAGTTTTTGAATTATAATACAACATTTTTCACTATTCATTAAAAATGAACTTTATCGAAAAAATACCAAAAATTTACACAATCTAAATTATGATGTCCCGATTCTAAAGAAGAATTTTATTTGGTCCAATATAACATATGAAATTTTCAAAAAGTGTATTTAAAAAGAGTTCGCCATCAAAAGGTGGTTAATCGACCTTTTAAAGAATATTAGAATATTTACGCTTTAAAATTTGATTCATTCACATTTTAAGCCTCTAACATTTATTGGATAAAAGTAAAAATATTTGACAAAAATATATAATAATTTTGTAGTTAGTTCTGTTCATTATCACCATTACAACGGCTAGGCGTTAACTACCATTTAAAATAATATTATTTTATAATTAGAGTGCAATGTAAGATTCCCAAGAAACTCGTTGTTGCGTATTGGGTACGCCATCGAGCATAGAGTACCCATTAAAGTAATATTAATATTTTATTCAAAAATATAGATAAATATGAAATTGTCATATTCTTTATTTACCTGGGGTGTTACATCCTTCCCCCCTTTTGGAAATTGTGTCCTCGAAATTTTAAAATTGGGCTTGGAAACTTAATTGAAAATCCCACATCAGAACAAGAGTCAGTAAAACTATCACTTTAAAATATAGAAAGAGAAGTACAATGGTCACCCTAGTTAACCCATACTAGGATTCCAAGTATCAAAATATGGATATGGAGGAGAAAACAAAGGGTCATGTTCTGATGGAGAGTGATAGTAAACATGTCTAGGAGAAAGTTAACCACAAGAAAATCACACACTTGTGATGGGTTAAACGGTATTTGATTCCCTAGTAGGAAAAATTAATAGACAACATTTTTGTTTTAATTTACTTTTAATTGAGGAATTTATTTATGAGCTTAACTAAAACATAATGAAACATACTGACTTGTCACGTAGACTTTCATCTTTTACTAGATTCATTAATCAAACTCATATTTTCTCCAAAAGACAAGTTTTTAGGAATACTTGTTCGCATTAAGAGTACTATAATCAACATCTTTAGAATCACCTAATCCAGAAAAGAGAACTATATATTTCCCATGTATTTAGACAAAATCCAAAACCATAATTTTTAGTATGAGATCAGATAATCCACAAAAGTATAGTCCTTTATAAAAAGAAAATCTATTCTTAATCTCCAAAATTTTTCCAAAAAAAACCCAAAGTTCAACGAAGACCATTCGATAAAAAATTGTCCATAAAATTCTTCAAAGTAAAACAAACTAAGATTGAAACCCAAATATTTGAAGGATTTAATCACATAGTCTTCCAAGGTACAAATTAACTTTTATCTCCAAATAACATCAGTTGCCCTTAAATTCTCATATTGAAAAGTAATTAACCTAATCACATATCCTCGATGATAGGTTAATCATTTCCATAGATAACCAAAATAAACATACTCTTGATTACTAAAATCATCTAACTAAAAACAATTAGTCAAACAAACTAAGGACTTCACGTAGTCCAGTGGTAGGTGATAAATACCAGTAACACTTTGGCTGTGGGTTCGATTCCCGTAGCTTTGTCCGACGCGATGGGTTGTCACACGATCTGTGTGTTGTCTTTTTTCCAAAACTATATAATTCTTAAAACATTCCCCAGAACGAGATAAAATCTTTAAAAATAATCATAACATATTTTAACATCAAGTTTATCTCATGACTTTACTTTTCCATCATAATATATAATAACCCATAATTACATCAAAAGTATGGATCATATAAACCCTAATGGTTACCTTTATAATTATTACCTGAACTTCCACATCGATTGGTCATCTCGTACATGATGAATTAAATAACATACCAAGGTACAAGTGGTTGATCATGACTCCTTGATAGTTGTTTTAGAATAACCACGAGTTTCCTCATTGAATCCCCTATTTCATCTAGTCTCTTAATCAGAGAACCACCAGAGTTTCCTTTAAACCTATTGTCACTTTGGTGCCTGCTAGATCCATCCATTCACTAAAAACAGAAATGTCAGTGTGAGTATATCAACAAAACCATCATGTACTAATGAGGAAGATAAACACTAAGATATACTTACTCATTCACTTTATCTAAAACTAGGACTCTTTTTGAAATCCTAAACATTGTGGTAATGTCACTTATGCCTAGAGAATACCCTATCCTCTAAAGTTATCTAAATTGACCTTTGATACCATCTATAAGGACCCAGCCTTAAACATTACTAATTATTGAATTAAATGAATAATTCACATTGAAAATATTTTCAGGTTTAGAGTTTTAGAGAATTAGGACATAACTATTACATCTCAAAGATTACAAAGTAGACACATCTACTCAACTTCCATTTTTTCACAAAATAAAAACTCTTTAACAAAAGATTCATGTCTAGTTCCTTGTTTTAGATAGACTGACATTTCCTTGATCCCATCCTTGACCCTATTCAACTTTATGTCCTATGAAAAACATTTCAAAAAAAACCTGGGATGATCATAAAAAGCTCAGTAAGGGTAATAACAATACAGAAAGAAAACATTAGTCCATGTATACATAAGAATCAATGAAATCATACATTACTCATAAAACATAAGCACATTAACATACCTCTTGAAATCATAAGATTTATGAATAATTCAGAGAAATCATAAGACTTAAAGGTAACTTGAGTCATTCATAACATTCTTACATAGGGAGTAACCCTCTTGGTTACGTTTGGAATACCCATCACAATATATTCCCTAAATCTCTTCGGAGAAACCTTAACGTTTAACCCCTTCGCGTTACCCAATGCATTGGAGAGCTATATCGGGCTCACCTGCCCTTAGTTTATCACGGAACCACCTGTATTCATAAACAATTCCCAAGAACCATAACATAATCATAGAACATAACTTAAGCACAAAAAAAGATAACATTCCCACATTGTAATAACAATATAACATTTTAGGATATTGAAATAATGAATCCATTCTAAAAACCATTTTCAAAACCATTTAAAACATTTAATAAAGAGATTTTGGAATCAAAGTGTCCCATACCACTTTTAAGCTTTTAACATTTTAAACCATTAATAACCATATAAATAAATCCTTAAAACCATTTTGAAAACATGTATATTAATGATAAATATTTATAAGAATAAATCATTAAAACATTAAAAACGATATTTTAGTTAAAGTGTTTTTAACAAAATGAGAGACACTTGAATACAATAATTGAGTAATAAAATTTAATTAGAACTTTATAATATCATGAGAATAGAGGGATTCATGATATATTATTCCAAAGGATAGTATATACACCATATAAGAGTGAACTGGTGCATGACAACAATGATGTCTCAATAGAAATGTAAATTGAGATGAAATCCATTATAAAGAAGGTATCCTTAAATTAAGGATAAATCAATCTCATAATTATGTGTGAAAAATATAAATAAACCGAATATAAGTAGATATTAAGTGAAAAACAATCAAAGGTCATTCATACATATTCAAAGGATTACATATTCAATAACTACATGTTGAACCCAAAGAAATCGAAATTGGGTTAAGAAGTTCCCTTGGTAAAATTCGACAGCCAAACGGTGTCACATAAAATTTTAGAAAAATAGTTGATGAGAGAGATAAAGGGTATATCATCACTTGGACATAAAATTTATGGAAATAACGATATATAATAACATATCCCCACATAATAAGATTAAAATTAAATGACATAACAAAAGAAGTATTTTAAAAAGAGGAGGGTGAAAGGTTCCCTTACCGACTTGGGTATCTTTCAAAACGTACACCCCATTGAAGAAGGGTCATACAATGAATATGTAAATACACATAAATGAAATTATATCACGCAAATATTATAATATTGGGCAGTACATATACCACTCAAAGGAAATAGTGGCAAACGCAGCATAAATGTCACGGGAATAAAAGTGAGATGAAAAATCCCTTACGAAAACTCGGCATCCTAGCAGCGCCACTTAAAACTTCCAAAAATGGATTTATGAGATCAAATAGGGTCTCTTATAATATGAACATAAAACGTGCAGTATTAAGAATATAAAATAACATCCCCAAACATAATAAATATGATCTTAAATGAAATTGCATGAACAGGAGTACTTAAAAAGAAAGAGAGAGGTTGGATCCCTTATGAAAATTTGGCATCCTAACGGCGCCACTCAAAACTTCAAAAATGGATTGATGAGATAAAATAGGGTCTCTCATCATATGAACATAAAAATTAATATAGTATTAATATAAAATAACATCCCATTCATAAGAAGGATGAGCTTAAAAGGAATGCCATAAAAGAGTGTACTTAAAAAGAAAGAGAGGGGTATGATCCCTTACCTCGTGTCCCACATGACTTGATCGTTCTTTAATATCCTGAATAATACAATTTGGTCAATTTATAATTTCTTAAGGACCTAATTTATATATTATCATTCAGTTAATATCAAATATTATAATGTTATAATAATTGGTTAATAAAGTGAGTTCATATCAGACGTTTTTGTTGATGTTCCGTACATGAGTAAAAATCAAACTTGTTGGAAAAGAATTTTCCATGTAATTATAGGTACATCACATCCAGAATAGTATTGATGTTTTAAATATCATATATATCTAGTATATATTCATTTTATACTATTCCATAGAATTTGGAGATAATAAATTTAAAAGCATCGTTCATGGAGACGGTATGTCGTACGTACGCATGAACGCTACTTTCATTTTTCGTCATATTAATGGAATTAATAACAAAATTAGAGATATATATATTATAATTCCAGAATTATATCCTTCATTTAGATTTAATATATTACATATATATCAATTATATATATGTACTTATAATAGTACATAACATTTGGAGATAAGAAATGAAATGTACCGTTCATGGAGACGGTAGGCCGTACGTACGCATGAATGCTACTTTCATTTCTTCGGCACATTAATGGAATTAAAATTGTAGATACCCTAAGCTTTACGTACATGGAAATTAAATTACTTTTGCGGAATACTTAATACATAACAAAAAAATGACACACAAGGACCGTAATAGTTTAGTGTCTTTGGAAACTTGGAACGCAATCTTCTAATCATAGTGAAAGATCTTCAACATCTCCCAAAACGATCTTCCACTTTTTGTTTCTTTACCTAAAACCTTTCTTTTGATCCTGGGGGAAAATAAAACATAAAAAGGGTGAGCTCAAATTCTCAGTAAGGGTAATCAAGGATAAAATAAAACATACCATATACATTTGAACTTAAAAACATGAACATAATGTTTAAACATCAAAATCTTGAGCAACGACATAAAACATGGAAATAAATAAGGAATAGATCATAATGGAACATAAACCATGATAAAATAGCATGGGAATAAAATAGGTAATTGTGGAAACCATTAAGCAGATGATATGATTTCCATAGTAGCCAAGGCATTGCTGCCAAGACCATCTTAGTGGACAAAGTCCCTTTCTGAATCGAGTTCACTGCTCATTCTAGCCCTGTATTACTGAACCGGTTTAACATGCCATTCCAGCCATGTCTATCTCATGAGATATAAAATCTTTACCCAATTCATTGGAGGTAGATATAGTTCCCACAAATCTCATAATGAAATCATTATTACTTGTTCCACAAAATAAACATACAACATTCATAAAAACCCAATAAATAAAACGGGTTTCATAAACATCATCCCATCATCACATAATCCATATAAAAAATGGATATCATTTCATAATAAGAAAATTGAAACCATGTAAATCATAGATACATTATACTTGAAACATAAACATATGAAATAATGTTATCTTATATGAAAATTGGTTTTTGATAAAACACTTGAAATGAATTCTTGAGGAAAATATCCTTTCTTCTTCAAAATCATTTTCTTTTCACAAAATTCCATGAAAGATAAAAAAATAGTATTTTGTTTAAAATAGTCATGAAATCTTTTCTAGGAAGCTTCATGAAAACAAGTCTTTATAAAACCGTAAAAATCCTTTCATTCCGTATACCTTAAAAAAACATTCTTCTCGTACTTCTGTCGGAAAAGTCAAAAAGTACCTCGTATGAAAAACGACAAAAGATTCCTTTCATATATTTTTCTAAAAACTCACAGAAGGGTAAAATTGGATATAAACTATTGTAGAAGGATATAAATTTTACATATTGAGGAAACAAGTATTTGGATGATAAATATTCCCCAGTAAATTCTGAAGTATAAACAATCTCGGATAAAAATTGAGATTGCGAGATTTTCCCTTACCTTAGGTCTAATATGCTTCGTATGTATCCGAACCTCCTGTATAATGATTTAAATAATGTCATTTACTTATTACAGAATCATATTAATTTTTATTATATCATATATGTTTCACCTATGGCTTCATATTACCCGTTCTTTTGCAAATTCCATGTTAAACCAACGTTTTGGGTAAAATCATTTTATTTATCGTATGTGTTTCGACTTGTCGTTCTTGATATTATTACTTATATCCTGATTTACATAATTCCAGAATGTAAAACATGATTTATATATAATATCTATTCATGATATACATATATATTATAGATCAATAAAAGGAATTAAATACACCGTTCATGGGGACGGTAGGACGTACGTACGCATGAACGCTGTTTTCGTTTCCCTTTTGAATTGAATGGAATCAAGTAAATGAAGTAAATATATATATATATATAATTACATTATCATTATTATGTCATATATTTCATTATTATTCATTATATATACTTTATAATCATTCATGAATGGTTAACATGGAGAGTGAATCTCATCGCGTCATGGAGACGGTAGTCCGTACGTACGCACAAGCGATGATATCATTCCCAAGATCATGGAATTGTATTAAAGTGTATTTATAATATTACAGAATCAATATCACTTTAAAATAATCATATATATTCATTACTTTCACCCTTATACCCATCCAAGTAAGGTGGTGGTGGAAAATAGATTGCACCATGGCGTGGAGACGGTATACCGTACGTACCCACGCACGGTGATTTGGTTTTCCGTTGGATGGATAGATGGTGAAATATGGTTGTTTCATAATTATAATAACATATCAGTATATTATTGATACTGATGTTGTTACCTCATAATTAAACAACTAAAAAAGAAGAAGTGGAAGAAGAAATAAAGTTGAAAGAATCGGTAATGGACATTACCTCTTCTTTGCAGCGCCTCTTTGAGACCTCCTCTTAGGGAACTAAAATTGGTCTTTGAAGAATACCAGGACATCTAGGATGTTTCTAGGGAAGTGTAGAAGAGAATTTGGCAGGGTTTTGCCGAGCTTGAAGGCCCAAAGTGGTGTGAGGAAGAGAGGGAGGATGTGCCCTTTTATAAGGGAGGAGAGGGGCACCTTTGGAAATCTTAAAAACATTAATTTATAATAAATCTATCCCCACTTAGAAACCTCCAAAAATGACTCATATTCGAATATTAGATGAGATAGGGTTATAATCTCATCAACCATTAAAATTTAGAAATGTTAGGAATTTATTTTAAACATTATCAACTTGATTTATCCTTACTTAATAAATTTAATTTTATTTGTGGTAATAACATTCTAAATTTTAAATTATAACAAATAATTACTTATTTGTTTTGAATTGTCCATAATTGGATACTTTATAAATGTTTAGACCATATAAATTTAAATTTATAATTTTTAAATATTTTTGTGATTTTTAAACAATTTTTTAATATTTTTTTTATATAATAACTATAGTGTCAATTTTGGCACTATTCATTTATTTGAATTTAAATAAAATATATACAGAAGATATGTTCAAACTAAAAGCTTTAATAGATTTATAAAAGGTCATATGTATCTAGAAAATTATTTTAGTACATTAAATAGTTCATATAATATTTATTTTATTATTTTTAAAACCATTTATTTGTTTTATCTCTTAATAAAATAATTACTATAACATTTTTGTATAATTATTTAATATACTTATATTTTGCATATAAATTAAAAATAAAATCCTATGATGAATATAAATCTACTACCTTTCACAATAATACTTTTACTCGAATTTATCATCTTAAAATCACAATATTTAAATTGTTATATTTATTAAATTATGAAGGTGACAACTTTGGAATCATAAAATAATATAAGTGTCATAATCACTTTTATAAGGCTCCAAATGGTCAAATATTCTACCATTGGATTATTATTGTTTACATGTACATTACCAATAAGTTTTGGGTAGGGTTTTGTGACTTTTATGGTCACTATTAGTTTAATAAAAACTATATTCTTGATTTTTCACTAGATAATCAATTTTATGCATCACTATTGTGTCACAATTAATGATATTTATTTAATCCCTAAAAATTATAAATAAATTCATATGATGTAGATAATTTTATTAGCTTTCTGTAGACTATTCATGTTTGAAGTTTCATGAAGTTTATCACTAAATTAAAATTAATATACTTATAAGATTTAAGAGAGTGACATGTTGTCACTTTCTTTGGTTTTAATAATAATTAAGTTATTTTCATGGACAAAAGTCCATTAAATGATTATAATCCAAACCTTAGGTGATATGGGTCTACTTTTAGTCATACAATAGGATTTTGACAGCTGTTAGGGTAATTTTATAATCTTATATTTACCGTTAATTACCCGATTTACCTTTAACTATGGTAAATAAAATTTATCGTAGTTACTATTCATAATTCCCAAAAATAAAAAGTAGCCTATTAACATAATTTCGACCAACTGATTCCAAATACGGAATCCATTTTTAAAAATTCAAAACACATAAGTTGCAGTAATTAATTTAAAATTAATCCCGTTGTCGAAAGAAAATGGGTTTTTGTTTCAAACATTGCAAAAGATGGAATTGATTTAACCTACGAATTCAAGGTAAAATCAATGATAATGACATACATTGTATTAAATGGTAAAAATATATTCTATTTATACTTTAAAACCATTCAATATTATAATTTAACCACATAAATTTTTATGATGAAAAAAGTTGTTTTTAAATAAAATATAGCGTGTTTTTACTATTCATTAAAATATGAAAGTTGTCTGAAAAATATGAAAACATTATCCAATGTAAATTTTTATATCCTGATTCAAAAGAAGAATTTTATTTTGTCAAATTGAACTTATAAACATGCCAACAACTAGATTTAAAGTGGGTGCGCCATCAAAAGGCGGCAAAACTTCATTTTTTTAAAAATACTTATTTTACGAGAAAAATTTATTTTATTCTTATACCATGTTCTAGAAAATGTGTAAAATGAATAATAATGTTATAAAATTCAAAATTTAGTTAATACTATTCATAATGACTAGTTCATAATAATATTATAATAATATACTGTTGTTTAGTAAAACTCGGTATTGCGTACAACACACGCTATCGAGGAAGGATGGGATTGCGTGTAATGAAAGCCAAGTTAGGGTTGCATGTTGTGAAAGACTCCTTTGTTGTTTCATATAACAGAATACAAAAATATTCCATTTATACATTGAATATATATATATATATATACTCAATGTTGCGTAGAATGACTATTATCAAACGAACTGGAAATTGTGTGTAACACAATCTAAGAATAGTGTTGTGTATACTGCAAGCTAATACGGTGTTGCGTATAGAACAATATAATCTTTTTTTAACATAAAACATATGACATCAAATAAATTAAAAAGAATAAAATCTCGGGGTGTTACATTTTACCCCCCTTAAAATGAATTTCGCCCTCGAAATTCGTCAGGGTTATACATGGTTTACTATTCGAAAGTTTCTTTAATAGAAACCCACATCGTAAAAAGGAATACCAAAACTTATCTTTAAAAACTAAAGTATGAAACATAATGGTTACCCAAATTAACTAATCACTGGGTTTCCACGTAGGGGAACATAGGTGAAAATATGGATATGGAAGAGAAATCTCACCGTCATGTTCTGATGGAGAGTGGTAGAGAACATGGCTATGAAATAAACAACAATCACAAAGCCATAGATTTTCAATGATCTAAGGTACCATCTAATTATCATATATAAGAACATTAGGACACCATTTTTGGTTTTCAATATCATTTTCCTAAAGTTGAAAATTTTAAATTAGAAGAAATACCTACTTTATTTCGATATAATCTCACCGTTGTTTGTGCCATGAACAATTTCCACTTCATCTCTTAAAGAAATAGAGTTGAATTTGTTATTCGTGAAGTGTTAGCAGATCGTGTGATAGAATGATAGGTCATTCCATCTGTTTCAAACAAAAGGTTACCAAAGTTATAAGTCCATCTTATGGTTAGATTAATTTTATATAGTTCCAAAAATGAACTTATACTTCATATATCATACCACTTAATAAAATAAAACTATTTTCTACTAACCAGGGACTTCCTGTAGGCTAGTGGTAGGAGATAAAGGCCAGTCGCACTTCGGTTGTGGGTTCGACTGCCACAGCCTTGTCCGACGCGATGGGATGTCGCCCATCCTGCAGGTTGTCCTTTTTCTAAAACTACATTACTATAACATCCCATCAATAATATCAGAAAAATTCTATCTTTAAACAATAATAACTTATGTCCAACATAATCCATTCCAATCTTTAGGCTTATCTAAAATACTTCGGTCTAAGCTCATAGTATAAAGAAAACGATTACTTGAAATGTCATCAACCAACCATGTGAATACCATAATTTATCCCCCATATATCTTGTTGGACACATTCCAATCATGTGAATACCTTAATCATGTATTCTATTGAAAAATGAATACCCATTAAACCTTACTGAAAATATGAATGATATCAAAAGTTAACTCTTTCCACATACCAAAATCCAAAAAAATCTATATACTCAAACCATGATATAACCTTCTCCTTATATCAGTCATGAGCTCATGAATACTATCAAAGATTTAATTTTCTCCTTATCCCTTCATTATGCGCATATCATCTAGATTCCAAAAATATCTGAATAACCTTTCATGGATACTAGTACCATTAATCATACACTTTCAAAACTCAAGTAAGGACAACAGTGTAACAATCCTTAGATGTCTCTTTATTCTATAGTACTATGATATTATTTATACAACATTACACTTGATAAACATGTAATCATTCCACTACCTTCTTAAACCATTGACCGATCTTTAACAATTCTTTCATCTCACATATCATTTGTACTCTCTTCATCATAATCAACATATATACTACCCATACAACCGTACTTATTCTCTTCATGAGACTTTACCTTAGGGCATTGGTTTTCATAATGCTCGTACATTCCACATTTAAAACATTTAACCGCTGTTGATGTCGTAGTAATACCACTATCCTCATCCATGGTGTTAAATGAACCTTTTCCTTTGCACTTAATGGCTTTGTGTCCTTCTTTTCCACACCCAAAGCATCTTCCAGTTACCTTGAAACAATCTCCCCGATGCCTCTTCCCACATGATTTACATGTGGGAAATTGAACTTTCTTTCCATTATGATCATCATGAAACTCCATCTTTCTCTTATTATCTGAGTCGGGAAACTTACCAAAGTTGAGATTATTGATCATATTATGAGATTGCTGATTAGGAATAATAACGATGTTTGGACATCCAAATCCTCTTTCAATTGGTTTCTCATGAAGAATATCATTCCATTGTCTGTCATATCCTCCATTATCATGAATCTTCCTGTTTCCAGCCATTTTCTAAAACCCAAAAAGAATAGTGTGAGAGGAAAAAATCATGCTAGAGAAAACAACATAGTAAAGGGGGAGCACCCTCAATATCTAACATCTTAGGTTAAATTCCAAGATCGTTACTGTAGTTCTAGGACTATATCCTATACGTATACCTATCCTTAGGGACATCCCTAGACATACCTTAGAAATATCTCTAGGGATCTCACTAAAGTTATCGCATCCTAGTTTCCAAAGTCTGACTAAACCTTTCCTCTGATACCAATTGTAGAGACCCTAAGCTTGACGTACATGGACATTACATTACTTTTTCGGAATACTTAATACATAACAAAAAAACAGACACACAAGGACCGTAATAGTTTAGTGTCTTTGGAACCTTGGAACGTAATCTTCTAATCGTGGTGAAAGATCTTCAACATCTCCCAAATAGATCTTCCACTTTTTGTTTCCTTACCTAAAACCATTCTTCTGATTCTGGGGGAAAATAAAACATAAAATGGGTGAGCTCAAATGCTCAGTAAGGGTAATCATGGATAAAATAAAACATACCATATACATTTGAACTTAAAAACATGAACATAATGTTTAAACATCAAAATCTTGAGCAACGACATAAAACATGGAAGTAAATAAGGCATAGATCATAATGGAACATAAACCATGATAAAATAGCATGGTAAAAAAACATGTAATTGTGGAAAACATTAAGAACATGATATGATTTCCATATTAGCCAAGGCATTGCTACCAAGACCATCTTAGTAGACAAAGTCCCTTTCTGAATCGGGTTCACTCCTCATTCCAGTCCTGTATTACTGAACCGGTGTAACTTTCCGTTCCATCCATGTCTATCTCATGCGATATAAAATCTTTACCCAATGCATTTGAGGGAGATATAGGTCCCACCCGTCTCATAATGAAATCATTCTTACTTGTTCCACAAAATAAACATACATCATTCATAAAATCCCAATAAATAAAATGGGTTTCATAAACATCATCCCATCATCACATAATCCATATAAAAAAATCGATATCATTTCGTAATAAGAAAATTGAAACCATGTAAATAAAAGAGACATTATACTTGAAACATACACATATGAAATAATGTTATCTTAAATGAAAATTGGTTTTTGATAAAACACTTGAAATGAATTCTTGAGGAAAATATCCTTTCTTCTTCAAAATCATTTTCTTTTCACAAAATGCCATGAAACTTTAAAAGAATATGATTTTGTTTAAAATAGTCATGAAATCTTTTGGATGAAGCTTCATGAAAACAAGGCTTCATGAAACCGTAAAAATCCTTTCATGTTGTATACGTTAAAAAAACATTCTTCTCGTACTTTTGTCGGAAAAGTCAAAAAGTACCTCGTATGAAAAATGACAAAAGATTCCTTTCATATCTTTTAATAAAAACTCACCGAAGGGTAAAATTGGATATAAACTATTGTAGAAGGATATAAATATTACATATTTAGGAAACATGTATGTGGATGATAAATATTCCCCAGTCAATTCTAAAGTATAAACAATCTCGGATAAAAATTGAGATTGTGAGATTTTCCCTTACCTTAGGTCCGAGATGCTTTGTACGTATCCGAACCTCATGTATAATGATTTAAATAATGTTATTGACTTATTAAAGAATCATATTTATTGTTATGATATCATATATTTTTCACGTATGACTTCATATTACCCGTTCTTTTGTAAATTCCATGTTAAATCAGCGTTTTGGGTAAAATCATTTTATTTATCGTATGTGTTTCGACTTGTCATTCTTGATATTATTACTTATATCCTGATTTACATAATTACTGAATGTAAAACATGATTTATATATAATATATATTCATCATATAGATATATATTATAGATCGATAAAAGGAATGAAATACACCGTTCATGGAGACAGTAGGTCGTACATACGCATGAACGCTGTTTTCGTTTCCCATTTGAATTGAATGGAATTAAGTAAATAAAAAACATATATATATATATATAAATAAATCCAGTATCATTATTATGTCATATATTTCATTATTATTCATTATATATACTTTATAATCATTCATTAATGGTTAACATGGAGAGTGAATCTCATCGCGTCGTGGAGACGGTAGTCTGTACGTACGCACGAGCGATGATATCATTCCCAAGATCGTGGAATTGTATTAAAGTGTATGTATAATATTAAAGAATCAATATCACTTTACAATAATCATAAATATTCATTACTTTCACCCTTATACCCATCCAAGTAAGGTGGTGGTGGAAAATAGATTACACCACGGCGTGGAGACGGTATTCCGTACGTACGCACGCGCGGTGATTTCGTTTTCTGTTGGATGGATAGATGGTGAAATATGGTTGTTTCATACTTATAATAACATATCAGTATATTATTTATACTTATGTTATTACCTCATAATGAAACAACTAAAAAAGAAAACTGGAAGAAGAAATAAAGTTGAAAGAATCGGTAATGGACATTACCTCTTCTTTGAAGCGCCTCTTTGAGACCTCCTCTTAGGGAACTAAAATTGGTCTTTGAAGAGGACCAGGACCTCTATGATGTTTCTAGGTAAGTGTAGAAGAGAATTTGGCATGTTTTGGCGTAGATTGAAGGCTCAAAGTGGTGTGAGGAAGAGAGGGAAGAGGTGCCCTTTTATAAGGGAGGATAGGGGCACCATTGGAAATCTTAAAAATATTAATTTATAATAAATTTATCCCCACTTAAAAACCTTCAAAAACGACTCATATTCAAATATTAGATGAGATAGGGTTGTAATCGCATCAACCAATAAAATTTATACATGTTAGGAATTTATTTTAAACATTATCAACTTGATTTATCCTTACTTAATCAATTTAATTTTATTTGTGGTAATAACATTCTAAATTTTAAATTATAACAAATAATTACTTATTTGTAGTGAATTGTCCATAATTGGATACTTTATAAAATTTGAGACCACAAAAATTTAAATTTATAGTTTCTAAATATTTTTTGATTTTTAAACAATTTTATAATATTTTATTTTTATAACATAACTATAGTGTCAATTTTGACACTATTCAATTATTTGAATTTAAATAAAATATATACAGAAGATATGTTCAAACTAAAATCTTTAATAGATTCATAAAGGGTAATATTTATCTATAAAAGTATTTTAGTACATTAAATAGTTCATATAATATTTATTTTATTATTTTTAAAACCATTTATTTGGTTTATCTCTTAATAAAATAATTACTACAACATTTTTGTATAATTATTTAATATACCTATTTGTTTCATAGAAATTAAAAATAAAATCCTATTATGAAGATAAATCTATTACCTTTCACAATAATACTTTTACTCGAATTTATCATCTTAAAATCACAATATTTAAATTGTTATATTTATTAAATTATGAAGGTTACTACTTTGGAATCATAAAATAATATAAGTGTCATAATCGCTTTTATAAGGCTCCAAATGGCCAAATATTCGACCATTAGATGATTATCGTTTACATTTACATGACCAATAAGTTTTGGGCAGGTTTTTGTGCCTTTTATGGTCACTATTAGTTTAATAAAAACTATATTCTTGATTTTCACTAGATAAACAATTTTATGCATCACTATTGTGTCACAATTAATGATAATTATTTAATCCCGGAAAATTATAAATAAATTCATATGATGTTGATAATTTCATTAGATTTATGGACACTATTCATGTTCAAAGTTTCATGAATTTTATCACTAAATTAAAATTAATATACTTATAAGATTTAAGAGAGTGACATGTTGTCACTTTCTTTGGTTTTAATAATAATTAAGTTATTTTCATGGAAAAAAGTCCATTAAATGATTCTAATCTGACCCTTTGGTGATATGGGTCGCCTTTTAGTCATCCAATAGGATTTCTTCAAGTTTTAGCATAATTTTATAATCTTATATTTACCCTTAATTAACAGATTTACCTTTAACTATGGTAAATAAAATTTACCGTAGTTACTATTTATAATGCCAAAAAAAAGTAGCCTATTAACCAAGTTTGGACTCACTAATTCCAAATACTGAATCAATTTTTCAAAATTCAAAACACATAAGTTGCAGTAATTAATTTAAAATTAATCCCGTTGTCAAAAGAAAACGGGTTTTTGTTTAAAACATTGCAAAAGATGGAATTGATTTAACCTACGAATTCTAGGTAAAATCAATGATAATGACATACATTGTATTAAATGGTAAAAATATATTCTATTTATACTTTAAAACCATTCAATATTATAATTTAACCACATAAATTATTATGACGAAAAGTTATTTTTAAATAAAATATAGCGTGTTTTTACTATTCATTAAAATATGAAAGTTATCTGAAAAATATCAAAACTTTATCCAATGTAAATATTTATATCTTGATTCAAAAGAATAATTCTATTTTGTCAAATTGAACTTATAAAAATTTCAATAACTAGATTTAAGGTGGGTGCGCCATCAAAAGGCGGCAAAACTGCATTTTTTTAAAAATACTTATTTTACCCGAAAAATTTATTTTGTTCTTATACCATGTTCTAGAAAATGTGTAAGATGAATAATAATGTTATAAAATTCAAAATTTAGTTAATACTATTCATAACGGCTAGTTCATAATAATATTATAATAATATACCGTTGTTTAGTAAAACCCGGTTTTGCGTACAACACACGCTATCGAGGAAGGTCGGGATTGCGTGTAATGAAAGCCAAGTTAGGGTTGCATGTTGTGCAAGACTCCTTTATTGTTTCATATAAAATAATCCAACCATATTTCATTTATACATTGAATATATATATATACACTCAATTTTGCGTAGAATGACTATTATCAAACGAACTTGAAATTGTGTGTAACACAATCTCAGAATAGTGTTGCATATACTGCAAGCTAATACGGTGTTGCGTATAGCACAAGATAATCTTTTTTTTGCATAAAACACATGAAATCAAATAAATTAAAAAGAATAAAATCTCTGGGTGTTACATTCTAACCCCCTTAAAATAAATTTCGCCCTCGAAATTCATCGGGGTTATACATGGTTTACTATTCGAATGTTTCTTTAATAGAAACCCACATCGTAAAAAGGAATACCAAAACTTATCTTTAAAAACTAAAGTATAAAATGTAACGGTTACCCAAATTAACTAATCACTGGGTTTCCACGTAGGAGAACATAGGTGAAAATATCAATATGGAAGAGAAATCTAACCTTCATGTTCTGATTGAGAGTGGTAGAGAACATGGCTATGAAATATCCAACAATCACAAAGCCATAGATTTGTGATGATCTAAGGTACCATCTGATTCATCAGATATAAGAGCACCAGGACAACATTTTTGGTTTTCAATATCATTTTCCTAAAGTTGAAAATTTTGAATTAGAAAAAATACCTACTTTATTTCGATATAATCTCACCGTTGTTTGAGCCTTGAACAATTTCCACTTCATCTCTTAAAGAAATGAAGTTGAATTTGTTATTCGTAAAGTGTTAGCAGATCATGTGATAGAATGATGGGTCATTCCATCTGTTTCAAACAAAAGGTTAGCAAAAGTTATAAGTCCATCTTATGGTTAGATTAATCGTATATGGTTCCAAAAATTAACTTATACTTCATATATCATACCGCTTAATAAAATAAAACTAGTTTCTACTGACCAGGGACTTCCTGTAGACCAGTGGTAGGCGATAAAGGCCAGTCGCACTTCGGTTTTGGGTTCGATTCCCACAGCCTTGTCCGACGCGATGGGCTATCACCCGTCTTGCAGGTTGTCCTTTTTCTAAAACTACATTACTATAACATCCCATCAATAATATAAAAAAAATCATATCCTTAAAAAATACTAACTTATGTCCAACATAGTCCATTCCAATCTTTAGGATTCTCTAAAATACTCCGGTCCAAGCTCATAGTATAAAGAAAATGATTACTTGAAATGTCATCAACCAAGCATGTGAATACCATCATTTATCTCCCATATATCTTGTTTGTCACATTCCAATCATGTGAATACCTAAATCATGTATTCTCTTGAGAAATGAATACCCATTAAACCTTAGTGAAAACATGAATGCTGTCAAATGTAAACTCTTTCCACATACCAAAATCCAAAAAAATCTATATACTCAAACCATGATATAACCTTCTCCTTATATCAGTCATGAGCTCATGAATACTATCAAACATTTAATTTTCTCCTTATACCTTCATTATGCGCATATCATCTACATTCCAAAAATATCTGAATAACCTTTCATTGATACTAGTACCATTAATCATACACTTTCAAAACTCAAGGAAAGAAAACAGTGGAACAATCCTTATATGTCTCTTTATTCCATAGTACCATGAGATTACTTATAAAACATTACACTTGATAAACATGTAATCATTCCACTACCTTCTTTAACCATTGACAGAGATTCAACAATTCTTTCATCTCACATATCATTTGTAGTCTCTTCATCATCATCAACATAAATACTACCCATATGGTTGTACTGATTCTCTTCATGAGACTTTCCATTAGGGAATTGGTTTGCATAATGCCCGTACATTCCACATTTAAAACATTTAACCACTGTTGATGTCGTAGTAATACCATTATCCTCATCCATGGTGTTAACTGAACCTTTTTCTTTGCACTTACTGGCTTTGTCTCCTTCTTTTCCACACCCAAAGCATCTTACAGTTCCCTTGAAACAATCTCCCCGATGCCTCTTCCCACATGATTTACATGAATGAAATTGAACTTTCTTTCCACTATAATCATCATGAAACTCCATCTTTCTCTTATTATCTGAGTCGGGAAACTTACCAAAGTTGAGATTATTGATCATATTATGAGATTGCTGATTAGGCATAATAATGATGTTTGGACTTCTAAATCCTCTTTCAATTGGTTTCTCATGAGGAATATCATTCCATTGTCCGTCATATCCTCCATTATCATGAATCTTCCTATTTCCAGCCATTTTCTAAAACCCAAAAAGAATAGTGTGAGAGGAAAAAATCATGCTAGGGAAAACAACATAGTAAAGAGGGAGCACCCTCAATATCTAACATCTTAGGTTAAATTCTAAGATTGTTACCATAGTTATAGGACTATATCCTATAAGTATACCTATCCTTAGGGACATCCCTAGACATACCTTATAAATATCTATAGGGATCTCACTAAAGTTCTCGCATCCTAGTTTCCAAAAGTTGAATAAACCTTTCCTATGATACCAACTGTAGAGACCCTAAGCTTGACGTACATGGAAATTACATTACTTTTATGGAATACTTAATACATAACAAAAAAACAGACACACAAGTACCGTAATAGTTTAGTGTCTTTGGAAACATGGAATGTAATCTTCTTATCGTGGTGAAAGATCTTCAACATCTCCCAAAAAGATCTCCCACTTTTTGTTTCCTTACCTAAAACCTTTCTTATGATCCTGGGGGAAAATAAAACATAAAAAGGGTGAGATCAAATGCTCAGTAAGGGTAATCATGGATAAAATAAAACATACCATAAACATTTGAACTTAAAAACATGAACATAACGTTTAAACATCAAAATCTTGAGCAACGACATAAAACATGGAAGTAAATAAGGCATAGATCATAATGGAACATAAACCATGATAAAATAGCATGGTAATAAAACGTGTAATTGTGGAAAACATTAAGCACATGATATTATTTCCATAGTAGCCAAGGAATTTCTGCCAAGACCATCTTAGTGGACAAAGTCCCTTTCTGAATAGATTTCACTCCTCGTTCCAGTCCTGTATTACTGAACCGGTTTAACATGTCATTCCAGACATGTCTATCTCATGAGATATAAAATCTTTACCCAATTAATTGGAGGGAGATATAGGTCCCACCCATCTCATAATGAAATAATTCTTACTTGTGCCACAAAATAAACATACATCATTCATAAAAACCCAATAAATAAAACGGGTTTCATAAACATCATCCCATCATCACATAATGCATATAAAAAATGGATATCATTTCATAATAAGAAAATTGAAACCATGTAAATCATAGAGACATTATACTTGAAACACACACATATGAAATAATGTTACCTTAGATGAAAATTGGTTTTTGATAAAACACTTGAAATGAATTCATGAGGAAAATATCCTTTCTTCTTAAAAATAATTTTCTTTTCACAAAATGCCATGCAACTTTAAAAGAATAGGATTTTGTTTAAAATAGTCATTAAATCTTTTGGAGGATGCTTCATGAAAACAAGGCTTTATAAAACCATAAAAATCCTTTCATTCCATATACGTTAAAAAAACATTCTTCTCGTACTTTTGTCGGAAAAGTCAAAAAGTACCTCGTATGAAAAACGACAAAAGATTCCTTTCATATCATTTACCAAAAAACTCACCGAAGGGTAAAATTGGATATAAACTATTGCAGAAGGATATAAATATTACATATTGAGGAAACATGTATGTGGATGATAAATATTCCCAAGTAAATTCTGAAGTATAAACTATCTCGAATAAAAATTGAGATTGTGATATTTTCCCTTACCTTAGGTCTGATATGCTTTGTACGTATCCGAAACTCCTGTATAATGATTTAAATAATGTCATTGACTTATTAAAGAATCATATTAATTGTTATGATATCATATATTTTTCACTTATGACTTCATATTACCCGTTCTTTTGGAAATTCCATGTTAAAGTAGCGTTTTGGGTAAAATCATTATATTTATCGTATGTGTTTCGACTTGTCGTTCATGATATTATTACTTATATCCTGATTTACATAATTCCAGAATGTAAAACATGATTTATATATAATATATATTCATCATATACATATATATTATATATCGATAAAAGGAATGAAATACACCGTTCATGGAGACGGTAGGCTGTACGTACGCATGAACGCTGTTTTCGTTTCCCTTTTGAATTGAATGGAATTAAATAAATGATATATATATATATATATATACATACATAAATCTAGTATCATTATTATGTCATATGTTTAATTATTATTCATTATATATACTTTATAATCATTCATGAATGGTTAACATGGAGAGTGAATCTCATCGCGTCGTGGAGACGGTAGTCCGTACGTACGCACGAGCGATGATATCATTCCCAAGATCATGGAATTTTATTAAAGTGTATGTATAATATTACAGAATCAATATCTCTTTACAATAATCATATATATTCATTACTTTCACCCTTATACCCATCCAAGTTAGGTGGTGGTGGAAAATAGATTACACCACGGCGTGGAGACGATATTCCGTACGTACGCACGCGCGGTGATTTCATTTTTCGTTGGATGGATAGATGGTGAAATATGGTTGTTTCATACTTATAATAACATATCAGTATATTATTGATACTTATGTTATTACCTTATAATGAAACAACTAAAAAAAATAAGTGGAAGAAGAAATAATGTTGAAAGAATCGGTAATGGACATTACCTCTTCTTTGAAGCGCCTCTTTGAGACCTCCTCTTATGGCACTAAAATTGGTCTTTGAAGAAGATAATGGCCTCTAGGATGTTTCTAGGGAAGTGGAGAAGAGAAATTGGCAGGGTTTGGCCTATCTTGAAGGCTCAAATTGGTGAGAGGAAGAGAGGAAGGAGGTGCCCTTTTATAAGGGAGGGGAGGGGCACCTTTGGAAATATTTAAAATATTAATTTATAATAAATCTATCCCCACTTAAAAACCTCCAAAAATGACTCATATTTTAATATTAGATGCGATAGGGTTGTAATCTCATCAAAAAAAAAAAATTAGACATGTTGAGAATTTATTTTAAACATTATCAACTTGATTTATCCATACTTAATCAACATAATTTAATTTGTGGTAATAACATTCTAAATTTTAAATTATAACAAATAATTACTTATTTTTTGTGAATTGTCCATAATTTGATACTTTATAAAATTTGAGACCATATAAATTCAAATTTATAATTTTTAAATATTTTGTGATTTTTAAACTATTTTATATTATTTTATTTTTATAAAATAACTATAGTGTCAATTTTGACACTATTCATTTATTTGAATTTAAATAAAATATATACAGATGATATGTTCAAACTAAAAGATTTAATAGATTCATAAAATATCATATGTTTCTAGAAAAATATTTTAGTACATTAAATAGTTCATATAATATTTATTTTATTATTTTTAAAACCATTTATTTGGTTCATCTCTTAATAAAATAATTGATACAACATTTATTTATAATTATTTAATATACTTATTTGTTGTATAGAAATTAAAAATAAAATCCTATGATGAATATAAATCTATTACCTTTCAAAATAATACATTTACTCGAATTTATCATCTTAAAATAACAATATTTAAATTGTTATATTTATTAAATTATGAAGGTGACAACTTTGGAATCATAAAATAATATAAGTGTCAAAATCGCTTTTATAAGGATCCAAATGGTCAAATATTAGACCATTGGATGATTATGGTTCACATTTACATGACCAATAAGTTTTGGGCAGGGTTTTGTGGCTTTTATGGTCACTAGTAGTTTAATAAAAACTATATTCTTGATTTTTCACTAGATAAACAATTTTCTGCATCACTATTGTGTCACAATTAATGATAATTATTTAATCTCTAAAAATTATAAATAAATTCATATGATGTATATAATTTAATTAGATTTCTGGAGACTATTAATGTTTAAAGTTTCATGAAGTTTATCACTAAATTAAAATTAATAAACTTATAAGATTTAAGAGAGTGACATATTGTCACTTTCTTTGGTTTTAATAATAATTAAGTTATTTTCATGGCCAAAAGTCCATTAAATGATTCTAATCTGACCCTTAGGTGATATTGGTCGACTTTTAGTCATCCAATAGGATTTTGAAAGGTTTTAGGGTAATTTTATAATCTTATATTTACCCTTAATTACCCGATTTACCTTTTACTATGGTAAATAAAATTTACAGTAGTTACTATTCATAATGCCCAAAAATAAAAAGTATCCTATTAACATAATTGGGCCCACTGATTCCAAATACGGAATCCATTTTTCAAAATTCCAAAAACATAAGTTGCAGTAATTAATTTAAAGTTAATCCCATTGTCGAAAGAAAATGGGTTTTTTTTAAAACATTGCAAAAGATGGAATTGATGTAACCTACGAATTCAAGGTAAAATCAATGCTAATGACCTAAATTGTATTAAATGGTAAAAATATATTCTATTTATACTTTAAAACCTTTCAATATTATAATTTTACCACATAAATTATTATGATGAAAAAAGTTGTTTTTAAAAAAAATATAGCGTGTTTTTACTATTCATTAAAATATAAAAGTTATCTGAAAAATATAAAAACTTTATCCAATGTAAATTTTTATATCCTGATTCAAATTAAGAATTTTATTTTGTCAAATTGAACTTATAAACATTTCAACAACTAGATTTAAAGTGGGTGCGCCATCAAAAGGCGGCAAAACTGCATTTTTTTAAAAATACTTATTTTACCCGAAAAATTTATTTTGTTCTTATACCATGTTCTAGAAAATGTGTAAGATGAATAATAATGTTATAAAATTAAAAATATAGTTAATAATATTCATAAAGGCTAGTTCATAATAATATTATAATAATATACCATTGTTTAGTAAAACCCGGTATTGCGTACAACACATGCTATCGAGGAAGGTCGGGATTGCGTGTAATGAAAGCCAAGTTAGGGTTGCATGTTGTGCAAGACTCCTTTGTTGTTTCATATAACAGAATCCAACCATATTTCATTTATACATTGAATATATATATATATACAATTAATGTTGCGTAGAATGACTATTATCAAACGAACTTGAAGTTGTGTGTATCACAATCTATGAATAGTGTTGCGTATACTTTAAGCTATTATAGTGTTGCGTATAGCACAAGATAATATTTTTGTAGCATAAAACACATGACATCAAATAAATTAAAAAGAATAAAATCTTGGGGTGTTACATTCTACCCCCCTTAAAATGAATTTCGCCCTCGAAATTCGTCGGGGTTATACATGGTTTACTATTCGAAATTTTCTTTAATAGAAACCCACATCGTAAAAAGGAATACCAAAACTTATTTTTAAAAACTAAAGTATGAAACGTAACGGTTACCCAAATTAACTAATCACTGGGTTTCCATGTAGGAGAACATAGGTGAAAATATGGATATGGAAGAGAAATCTAACCGTCATGTTCTGATGGAGAGTGGTAGAGAACATGGCTATGAAATAGCCAACAATCACAAAGCCATATATTTGCGATGATTTAAGGTACCATCTGATTCATCAGATATAAGAGCACTAAGACAACATTTTTGGTTTTCAATATCATTTTCCTAAAGTTCAAAATTTTTAATTAGAAGAAATACCTACTTTATTTTGATATAATCTCACCATTGTTTGTGCCTTGAACAATTTCCACTTCATCTCTTAAAGAAATGAAGTTGAATTTGTTATTCGTCAAGTGTTAGCAGATCATGTTATAGAATGATGGGTCATTCCATCTGTTTCAAACAAAAGGTTAGCAAAAGTTATAAGTCCATCTTATGGTTAGATTAATCGTATATGGATCCAAAAATGAACTTATACTTCATATATCATACTGCTTAATAAAATAATACTAGTTTCTACTAACCAGGGACTTCCTGTAGGCCAGTGGTAGGCAATAAAGGTCAGTCACACTTCGGTTGTGGGTTCGATTCCCACAACCTTGTCTGACGCGATGGGCTGTCACCCGTCCTGCAGGATGTCCTTTTTTTAAAACTACATTACTATAACATCCCATCAATAATATCAAAAAAATTCTATCCTTAAACAATACTAACTTATGTCCAAAAAAATCCATTCCAATCTTTAGGCTTATCTAAAATACTTTCGTCCAAGATCATAGTATAAAGAAAACGATTACTTGAAATTTCATCAACCAAGCATGTGAATACCATCATTTATCCCCCATATATCTTGTTGATCACATTCCAATCATGTGAATACCTTAATCATGAATTCTCTTGAAAAATGAATACCCATTAAACCTTATTGAAAACATGAATGTTGTGAAAAGTTAGCTCTATCCACATACCAAAATCCAAAAAAATCTATATACTCAAACCATGATATAACCTTCTCCTTATATCATTCATGAGCTCATGAATACTATCAAACATTTAATTTTCTCCTTATCCCTTCATTATGCGCATATCATCTACATTCCAAAAATATCTGAATAACCTTTCATGGATACTGGTACCATTAATCATACACTTTCGAAACTCAAGGAAAGACAACAGTGTAACAATCCTTAGATGTCTCATTATTCCATAGTACCATGAGATTACTTATACAACATTACACTTGATAAACATGTAATCATTCCACTACCTTCTTAAACCATTGACCGAGCTTCAACAATTCTTTCATCTCACATATCATTTGTAGTCTCTTCATCATCATCAAGATAAATACTACCCATACGACCGTACTGATTCTCTTCATGAGACTTTCCCTTAGGGAATTGGTTTTCATAATTCCCGTACATTCCACATTTAAAACATTTAACCACTATTGATGTCGTATTAATACCATTATCCTCATCCATGGTGTTAACTGAACCTTTTCCTTTGCACTTACTGGATTTGTGTCCTTCTTTTCCACACCCAAAGCATCTTCCAGTTCCCTTGAAACAATCTCCATGATGCCTCTTCCCACATGATTTACATGAGGGAAATTGAACTTTCTTTCCACTATGATCATCATGAAACTCCATCTTTCCCTTATTATCTGAGTCGGGAAACTTACCAAAGTCGAGATTATTGATCATATTTTTAGATTTCTTATTAGGCATAATAACGATGTTTGGACTTTCAAATCTCCTTTCAATTGGTTTATCATGAATAATACCATTCCATTGTCCGTCATATCCTCCATTATCATGAATCTTCCTGTTTCCAGCCATTTTCTAAAACCCAAATAGAATTGTGTGAGAGGCAAAAATCATGCTAGGGAAAAACCATAGTAAAGGGGGAGCACCATCAATATCTAACATCTTAGGTTAAATTCTAATATCGTTACCGTAGTTCTTGGACTATATCCTATATGTATACCTATCCTTAGGGACATCCCTATACATACCTTTGAAATATCTCTAGGGATCTCACTAAAGTTCTCACATCCTATTTTCCAAAGGTTGACTAAACCTTTCCTCTGATACCATCTTTAGAGACCCTAAGTTTGACGTACATGGACATTACATTATTTTTGTGGAATACTTAATAAATAACAAAATACACAGAAACACAAGTACCGTAATAGTTTAGTGCCTTTGGAAACTTGGAACGTAATCTTCTAATCGTGGTGAAAGATCTTCAACATCTCCCAAAAATATCTTCCAATTTGTGTTTCCTTACCTAAAACCTTTCTTTTAATCCTGGGGGAAAATAAAACATAAAAAGGGTGAGCTCAAATTCTTATTAAGGGTAATCATGGATAAAATAAAACATACCATATACATTTGAACTTAAAAACATGACCATAATGTTTAAACATCAAAATCTTGAGCAACGACATAAAACATGGAAGTAAATAAGGCATAGATCATAATGGAACATAAACCATGATAATACAGCATGGGAATAAAACATGTAATTGTGGAAAACATTAAGCACATGATATGATTTCTATAGTAGGCAAGGCATTGCTGCCAAGACCATATTTGTGGACAAAGTCCCTTTCTGAATCGAGTTCACTCCTCGTTCCGGTCCTGTATTACTGAACCGGTTTAACTTGCCGTTTCAGCCATGTCTATATCATGAGATATAAAATCTTTACCCAATGCATTGGAGGGAGATATAGGTCCCACCCATCTCATAATGAAATAATTCTTACTTGTGCCACAAAATAAACATATATCATTCATAAAAACCCAATAAATAAAATGGGTTTCATAAACATCATCCCATCATCACATAATCCATATAAAAAAATGGATATCATTTCATAATAAGAAAATTGAAACCATGTAAATCATATAGACATTATACTTGAAACATACACATATGAAATAATATTATCTTAGATGAAAATTTGTTTTTGATAAAACACTTGAAATGAATTCTTGAGGAAAATATCATTTCTTCTTCAAAATCATTTTCTTTTCACAAAATTCCATGTAACATTAAAAGAATATGATTTTGTTTAAAAAAGTCATGAAATATTTTGGAGGAAGCTTCATGAAAACAAGGCTTTATAAACCCGTAAAAATCCTTTCATGCCGTATACGTTAAAAAAATAGTCTTCTCGTACTTTTGCCGGAAAATTCAATAAGTACCTCATATGAAAAACGACAAAAGATTCCTTTCATATCTTTTACTAAAAACTCACCAAAGGGTAAAATTGTATATAAAATATTGTAGAAGGATATAAATATTACATATTGAGTAAACATGTATGTGGATGATAAATATTCCCCAGTAAATTCTGAAGTATAAGCAATCTCGGATAAAAATTGAGATTGCGAGATTTTCCCTTACCTTAAATCCAATATGCTTCATACGTATCTGAACCTCCAGTATAATGATTTAAATAATGTCATTGACTTATTACAGAATCATATTCATTGTTATGATATCATATATGTTTCACTTATGACTTCATATTACCTGTTCTTTTGTAAATTCCATGTTAAAGCAGCGTTTTGGGTAAAATCATTTTATTTATCCTATGTGTTTCAACTGTTCGTTCTTGATATTATTACGTATATACTGATTTAAATAATTACAGAATTTAAAACATGATTTATATATAATATATATTCATCATATACATATATATTATAGATCGATAAAAGGAATCAAATACACCGTTCATGGAGACGGTAGGCCGTACGTACCCATGAACGATGTTTTCGTTTCCCTTTTGAATTGAATGGAATTAAATAAATGAAATACATATATATATATATATATATACATAAATCCAGTATCATTATTATGTAATATATTTCATTATTATTCATTATATATACTTTATAATCATTCATGAATGGTTAACATGGAGAGTGAATCTCATCGCGTCATGGAGACGGTAGTCCGTACGTACGCACGAGCGATGATATCATTCCCAAGATCGTGGAATTGTATTAAAGTGTATGTATAATATTAAAGAATCAATATCACTTTACAATAATCATATATATTCATTACTTTCACCCTTATACCCATCCAACTAAGGTGGTGGTGGAAAATAGGTTACACCACGGCGTGGAGACGGTATTCTGTACGTACGCACGCGCGGTGATTTCATTTTCCGTTGGATGGATAGATGGTGAAATATGGTTGTTTCATACTTATAATAACATATCAATATATTATTTATACTGATTCTATTACCTCATAATGAAACAACTAAAAAAGAAGAAGTGGAATAAGAAATAAAGTTGAAAGAATCGGTAATGGACATTACCTCTTCTTTGAAGCGCCTCTTTGAGACCTCCTCTTAGGGCACTAAAATTGGTCTTTGAAGAAGACCAGGACCTCTAGGATGTTTCTAGGGAAGTGGAGAAAGGAATTTGGCAGGGTTTGGCCGAGCATGAAGGCTCTAAGTGGTGTGAGGAAGAGAGGGAGGAGGTTCCCTTTTATAAGGGAGGAGAGGGGCACCTTTGTAAATCTTAAAAATATTAATTTATAATAAATCTATCCCCACTTAAAAACCTCAAAAAATGACTCATATTCGAATATTAGAGGTGATAAGGTTTTAATATCATCAACCAATAAAATTTAGACATGTTAGGAATTTATTTTAAACATTATCAGCTTGATTTATCCTTACTTAATCAATTTAATATTATTTGTTGTAATAACATTCTAAATTTTAAATTATAAGAAATAACTACTTATTTGTTGTGAATTGTCCTTAATTGGATACGTTATAAAATTTTAGACCATATAAATTTAAATTTATAATTTTTAAATATTTTTGTGATTTTTAAGCAATTTTCTAATATTTTATTTTTATAAAATAACTATAGTGTCAATCTTGACACTATTCATTTATTTGAATTTAAATAAAATATATACAGAAGATATGTTCAAAATAAAATCTTTAATAGATTCATAAAAGGTCATATGTATCTAGATAATTATTTTAGTACATTAAATAGATCATATAATATTTATTTTATTATTTTTAAAACCATTTATTTGGTTTATCTCTTAAACAAAATAATTACTACAACATTTTTGTATAATTATTTACTATACTTATTTTTTGCATAAAAATTAAAAATAAAATCCTATAATGAAGATAAATCTATTGCTGTTCACAATAATACTTTTACTCGAATTTATCATCTTAAAATAACAATATTTAAATTTTTGTATTTATTAAATTATGAAGGTGATAACTTTGGAATCATAAAATAATATAAGTGTCATAATCACTTTTATAAGGCTCTAAATGGTCAAATATTCAATCATTGGATGATTATGGTTTACATTTACATGGCCAATAAGTTTTGGGCAGTGTTTTGTGCCTTTTATGGTCACTATTATTTTAATAAAAACAATATTCTTGATTTTTCACTAGATAAACAATTTTCTGCATCACTATTGTGTCACAATTAATGATAAATATTTAATCCCTAAAAATTATAAATAAATTCATATGATGTATATAATTTCATTATCTTTCTTGAGACTATTCATGTTTGAAGGTTCATGAAGTTTATAACTAAATTAAAATTAATATAATTATAAGATTTAAGAGAGTGACATGTTGTCACTTTCTTTGGTTTTAATAATAATTAAGTTATTTTCAGGGAAGAAAGTCCATTAAATAATTCTAACCCGAAACTTAGGTGATATGGGTCGACTTGTAGTCATCCAATAGGATTTTTACAGGTGTTGGGTAATTTTATAATCTTATATTTACCCTTAATTACCCGATTTACGGTTAACTATGGTAAATAAAATTTAACGTAGTTACTATTCATAATGCCCAAAAATAAAAATTAGCCTATTAACATAATTTGGATCCACTGATTCCAAATAAGGAATCCATTTTTTAAAACTAAAAACACATAAGTTGCAGTAATTAATTTAAAATTAATCCCTTTGTCGAAAGAAAACGGGTTTTTGTTTAAAACATTGCAAAAGATGGAATTGATTTAACCTACGAATTCAAGGTAAAATCAATGCTAATGACATACATTGTATTAAATGGTAAAATTATATTCTATTTATACTTTAAAACCATTAAATATTATAATTTGACCACATAAATTATTATGATGAAAAAATTTGTTTTTAAATAAAATATAGCATGTTTTTACTATTCATTAAAATATGAAAGTTATCTGAAAAATATCAAAACTTTATCCAATGTAAATTTTTATATACTGATTCAAAAGAAGAATTTTATTTTTTTCAAATTGAACTTATAAACATTAAATAGATTTAAAGTGGGTGTGCCATCAAAAGGCGGTAAAACTGCATTATTTGAAAAATACTTATTTTACCCGAAACTTTTTTTTGTTCTTATACCATGTTCTAGAAAATGTGTAAGATGAATAATAATGTTATAAAATTCAAAATATATTTAATACAATTCATAACGGCTAGTTCATAATAATATTATAATAATATACCGTTGTTTAGTAAAACCCGGTATTGCGTACAACACACGCTATCGAGGACGGTCGGGATTGCGTGTAATGAAAGCCAAGTTAGGGTTTCATGTTGTGCAAGACTCCGTTGTTGTTTCATATAACAAAATCCTACCATATTTCATTTATACATTGAATATATATATATATATATACACTCAATGTTGCGTAGAATGAGTATTATCAAACGAACTTGAAATTTTGTGTAACACAATCTAAGAATAGTGTTGCGTATAATTCAAGCTAATACGGTGTTGCGTATAGCACAAGATAATCTTTTTGTAGCATAAAACCCATGACATCAAATAAATTAAAAAGAATAATATCTATGGGTGTTACAAAAATAGATGAGATATATATATATATTATAATTTCAGTATAATATATATGTTATATAGATCCCATAATTTCATCAATTTCATTCTTTATACATTCCATGTATTGCATGAACGAGTAAAATCACTTGAGGGGGCGGTAGTCCACACTTCTTCAAATAAAATTATCGCATTTGCACAACATGCACAGAATAAAGGTATGTATTAAATATAAAATACAGAATCATAGAGAGGAAATAAATATAATATATATTATAAATAAATATAGTGCCATAATAATGGCCACCATGAGAGGTGGTATGAGAAGATGGAACAATCATCGTTTCGTGAGGTAGTAATTCGCCATCCACAGAAATAGTATGTTGTTTAACCATTAGACGGAGGTGTGTGTTAGTGTAGCTCGAATAATCCTCATAAAAATATCCTAGTATATTGAAGATACTGTTTTTGTTTCAAAAGAAATAAATAAATAAAGTTTAGGGGTTTGAAGAATAAAAATAAAACAAAAGAACACAAGGGAACACATTACATTTAAATCGGGTAACTCTCTTTGATTTGAGCTCAAAGGCTTCCTTGGAAAAGATTCTGCCAAAATTGAGGCTTCAATGATGAAGAGAGGGATGTGGAGAGATGCAATGGGTAGTGGTTGGCTGAGCCAAAGGCTTGAGAGGTGTGTGTAAGGTGGTAGGGGTGGGGGCCTTTTATAAGAGGAGAGGAGGGGCACTCCTGGAAAGTTATAAAATATTACTTTATTATAAAATTCTTTTCATATTTTAAAGGTCCCAAAAGAATATATTTCGAGTATAAGGTGATAAGATTTCGAAATCCACCCATCCAATAGGTTTTTGACAAGTGTAGGTCTTAGATTTTACATTATCTTTTAATTTTATTTAAATCATTAAATAATGAGGTAATCGCTGCATCATCATGGTGTCATAAATAATTTAATTTATTTAGTGTCTAAAAATTATAAAAAAATATCATGATGTAGGAAATATCTTTATCTTTCTAATTAATATTTATAGTAAAAAATATAACTTGTATCACCCCATGTAAAAATTGTTTTAATAAAACAACACATGTTTGTGACATTTTAATTTTAACTTTAAATAAAAAGTTATTATTGTCATTTTCCTACCAAAGTCACTCTATGGGGTCCCCAAGTTGACCCATGGATTTTATTGGTCGGCCATGACTAATCCAATAAGGGTAAAACATGTGTCTAGGTCATTTCATATTATTAAAACATTATTTCTGCCTTAAACTACACTAATTACCTTTAATCGCGATTAAAACTTAAAAGTTACTATTCACCAAAAAATTATTTTAATCTCATTGAACCAAATTTTACATCCTAATGAAAACCATGTTTGTTGAATTTTTGAAATTCAAATCACATAAGTGGTAAAGTTTCATTTAAACGAAAAATCAGTTTCTTTAACTACCACTTAGTGGTTTCACTATTCATCAAAAATTGAAGTTTTTCAGAAAATTAAAAAAATTCACCCTAATCTATATTTGATATTCCGAATTCCCAAAATATGTCCATTTTACAAAATTCAAAACATATAAGTTGCATTAATTAATTTAATAATCAATTCCCGCTGTCAAAACAAATAGCGTGTTTTTAAGAAATAATATCTATTAAAAGATGGACACTAGTTTAAGTCCAATTTCAAAGTGAAATTAATTCCAATGACCACTATTGGATTAAATGGTAAAAATATATTATAATTGGACTTTAAAAAAAATTCAAAAGATAATCTAAACATATAAATAAATTATATTAAAAAAGGTTTTGAATTAAAATACAACATTTTTCATTGTTCATTAAAAAAAGAACTTTATCGAAAAAATCCCAAAACATTTACACAATGTAAATTATGATGTCCTGATTCTAAAGAAAAATTTTATTTGGTCCAATATAACATATGAAAGTTTCAAAAAGTGGATTTAAAAAGTGTTCGCCATCAAAAGGCGGTTAATCGACCTTTTAAAAAATATTAGAATATTTACGCTTTAAAATTGGATTCATTCACATTTTAAGCCTCTAACATTTATTGGATAAAAGTAAAAATATTTGAAAAACATATATAATCATTTTTTAGTTAGTTTTGTTCATTCCTGCCATTACAACGGCTTGGCGTTAACTACCATTTAAAATAATATTATTTTATAATTAGAGTGTAATGTAAGATTCCCAAGAAACTCGTTGTTGTGTATTGGGCACACCATCGAGCATAGAGTCCCCTTTAAAGTAATATTAATATTTTATTCACAAATATGGATAAATATGAAATTGTCATATTCTTTATGTACCTGGGGTGTTATAGTGGAATTACAAAAAAATATTAAAATATAATTAAGTAGTTATCAAAAAAAATTCGTCCAAGTGGATATAGATTTTAATTAAAATAGTCTATGTTTTCAATTAAATTATAAAATAATAATTAAACAGGTGTTGGTTTCATTTTAAACGTTATATGTTTTGTTAATCCCTTCGTTAACAATTTTTGACCTTAACTATAGTACAGTTATTTCAATATTAAAGGGTTACAAATAATACCATAAATATAAAAGTGACTCATAAATAGACCATGGTTTATATTTTAAACTATATTATATTCAGGGTATCAAATATAAGTTTTTATGAATTTTAAATCATTTAAGAACATATTATTTACTATAAAATATAATTACTTTCAATTTGGAAACTATTCATCTAATTTGATTTTAAAGACACCAATAAAAAGATGCAATTTTAATATAATCCTTCTGAACATCATTAATATGTCATATGTATTTACAGAATTCATGGAACACAATAAATCACTCAAATTATATTACATTAAATATTTAAAAAAACATTTATTTTATTTCTATATTAATTGAAGAATTATTGTGTCAGTGTTGCGTAAGCATGTCATGTAATTATATAATCAGTAAAATTTATAAATAAGTTACCATAAATAAAATAATTTATCTACTCTAAATATAATCATTATTATTCATTCAAAACACGATTTTTCTTATGGGAACACATAAGAGATATTTAAAAGTAAGAGAGTGGCATTATGAATTTTTTTCTTTAAATATTATATAGGTAATTCCCATGGAAATGTATCCTTTAAAAATTAAATTTGAGCCTAAGATGGTAATTATTGAATTAAATTATTCCTATAATAATTAATATGAAAAATAGTGAACATAATACTTACTTTTATCCTTGGTTTACTCGATTTAAACTTTACTGAGGTGACAAATTTTACCACAATTACTATTCATAATGCCTACAAATAAAAATGTCCTATTTATAAAATTTGATAATCATGATTCCAATTATGGAATCAGTTTTTCAATATTCAATATTTATATGTGGAATAAATTAATTTTATGATAATCATAAAAAATTCAAAGAAAAATGTATTTTAGAGAAATCTATTTTTAATTAGAAAAATAGATTTATTATTATAACATGATTATAAAAAATTATTAGATGAATGTTAAAACATATGATAGGATGTATAATAAATAAATATATATATTCAAAATCATTCACTAATATTGGTAAATTTAATTTGTTAAAATAAATACACATTACGTGCATAAAATTATTTTTAAACCTTTTACTTTAAAATGATTTTAACATTCATTTATAATCAATTCATAAAAAATAAATTCATTTTTTACGTTTTTAAAACATATATTTTTTACTATTTAGTCATTCCTATTCATTTTATCCAATATAATGTCTAGGCGGTAACTGTTATATTAAATAATGATATTTTAATAGTATATCATGGTTTATTTATACTCGGAGTTGTGTGTAAATAAATTTATCAAATAAATCAGATATATTCAATGATAAATATATTCTAAATTATTAGGGTGTTATATTAAACCCACCTTAAAATTAATTTCACCCTCAAAATTTAATCACTCCAATATACGAAAATGAGGTTATCTTTGTTTCAACACATCCCCAGGTTCCCATGTTGCCTCTTGGAATTTCATATTCCACATGGAAAATTTAATTTGGTGAGTAGTCCTACTACATACACTTTATCAATATGATAAAATATTTCTATGAGTATTTCTACAAATAAAATATCATTCTTTAGTGGTATGACCTACGATTCCTATTCATTTGTTGGATCAGGTTGTGTACTTCCTCGGGGGAGATACATGGAACACATCATGAACTTGAGAGAGGTTTTGTGGAAGCACCAAATGGTCAAAATTCTTCCCTAATAAATCAAGAATATTAAAGGATCTAATATACATAGGGATAAAATTTTCATTCCTCCTAAAACTCAAAAACATATTCCAGGGAGGCATACAAAAAATTCATTTTTCACAAACATTGAATTCTATATTTCATCAATGATTATCAGGATAAATGTTCTATAGACTAAAAGCTACATTGATCAATTTTTTAATGGATATTATTTACCAATTCACTTGATATATCAGGTTCCAATAGATTTTATTCTCTAAATCTATTTTAGTATGTTGAAGTTTTATACTTACTTGCACATAGGGATTCATAAGGAGCCCTTTGAATGCTCGAGTGAAATTTATTATTGTTAAAAATAGAAAATAGAGGAAGGTGTTGACCCCATACACCAAAAAATAGTAAAATATATCATCATATCCTATAGTATTTGAATTGTTTAGTCCTATTGAATATCTATCTAAGTAAAATAAAAAGTACTAAAACACAACTACATATATAGATCCTGATTAATAATTCACCCAAACATCAAGATAAACCTCATGTATCGATCAAACACAATAAAATTTGGTACTTCATCCAACCATAACACTTACTTAATTTATATTATTTCAATATAATGAAGAGATAAATCGTCCCTAACATCAATGATGTGTGTTGACTTTGTATGGTGATTGAAAACAAACAAAATAAATTTATATAATTTATAAATTTCAGGGAGTCTGATGATAAAATCCACAGTGATGTTTTACCATTTTTATTCTTGTATAGTTACATGTTATAACATCCCCTTATACTTCAATCACTCATCCTTAAATTGATGAAATACCAGGCACTAAGATACAAACTATCGAATATCTCCCTCTTTAAGTTATCCAACTAGAAATACTCTTTTAGCTCTCTATACATCTTCGTACCTCTAGGATGAATAAATAATGATGAACTATGAGTTTCATACAATATATCTTTATTCAATTATTGTATTTAAAGTACACATAAATGGTTTCCTAACCTTATAATTCCATCAGATCTATGGTAAACTCATGAAGATTTCTCAAATTCTTCTGGAGATACCCATCTTCCTTCTACACCTCTTTAATCCTCACATGGATAGATGGGTGAAGATTCATTTGATAATGATAATATATATCCCAATATTTTAATATTTAAAAATCCATCCTTTGAAAATTTAGAAACATTGAATATTTTCTTATTCCTTACCATAGAAAAACTAACATGTTCTAATTAACTCAAATTATCTACAACCTTTTTCTCTTTCCCATGGTGGTAATGTATTGAGCAATGATGATGTAAAATCAACTCCAAACATCTCCTCAATAGAATATTTTTCATGAACTAAGTTGGGTCACCATCCAATCAATGTCCGACCTGGTCTGTAGAAAGGTCCAAGGGATATCCCTGATCCCCATGGGCTAGCACAATTTTATGGGTGTCAAAAATTGTACATGGGAATGATTTTCACGAAATAAAAAACATTAAAAACTACCTACATTGATGGAAAGAAACTGAATTTGAACAACTAAATGGGACCTTAACACATTTCAGCTTTAAATGTTTACAACATAAACCAACAACACAAAAGAATTGACAATAAATGAAAAAACTAAAACACCAACTCAAACCTCCAAGAAACATGATGTGCATCATTATCAAGAAATCCTCACTAAACCAACATGAAGAGGCCACTATCAACCTAAACCACCAACTCTATGCACGATTCCTCAACAAGGGATGCACAATAAATGAGATCTACATATACCCAAAGGTGTATGTAGGGTGTAAACCAAGAGTGCAGTAGGATTCCACCTAATAAAAGATTCCATGCAACAACATCAAAGAGAAAATTCAACATTATTATTAAAATTCATTATTTTAAAATTGTTTTAATGAAAACATATAAAAACTAAAAGCTAAAAATAAAACATTATGAAAACCCATTACATAAACACTATATTAAAGTTGAAGAGAAAATTTATAAATAACATAAACACACTCATGTAGTGCTCTGTATTCCCATAGAAGGAACCGCCTCATGAATTGTAGAGCATTGTTGTTAAATTCCCTATGGTATCTAGAACAAATGGGACCCTAAATTCATCGTTTCTTGAGTTAAATGTTCCATAAGAAACCACAAAGTTCTAATTTCCCATGCACTAGCCACTAGTTTGGAAAACACCCATAACCTAGTCATCTGCATTCATCACAATTGTTTAGTTAGTACTCTAGCATCAATACTACTTGAAGAAAATGGGAAAAACCACTTTAGTATCATCTAGAGTAATAGTCATAGTCCTCCCACCAAGATAATTGAGGTTTCCCTTGTGCTAGAGATAAATTTCACATGCACACACACCACATCTTTCATATCAAAGACCAAACATTTTAAAGCAAACATCATTCTTTTCCAAACAACTCATTTTCATTCAAGCACACCATTGAAGAGATAATTTAGAATACTTGTTTCATCACTAAAAATAATTATTCCCAATTTACCCTTTTATAGTCACAATAAAAGTAAATAAAAAAGCTCATCAAAGGTAATGGGAAAATCCCCTTCTTAAATAAACTCATTCTTTGAAACCATTTTTAAAACTAGTTTTTCATCATTCAAATATTCAATAATTTATACACCAAAACACAACAAGGATAATATGACCAAATTATTCTTTTTTCCAATGAAAATATATATTTAAACATATATACACCTCAAAAACAATTAAAAACACATCATGCACCTACCATAAAATCAAAAAAAACATTTCCAACAATGTTTCAGATTCCAAACACCACTTAAATAAACAATTTCCCAATTTATAAAACATATCACATCCCTACCACATGTCCTCACATCAAAACACAAAAAATGCACATCAAATAACCCTTTTAAAATCAATTACGCATCCCAAACCTTCTAAAACCGCATTCTCACCTCATAATCAAACTATAGAATGAATCCATAAACTCAAAATAAACATATTAAATTCATCTAATGATTTTAGGGTATGGAACCACCTACCTCGGGTGTCGAAAACTCCAACACTCAGTGTGAAACTTCAATTACTTTCCAATCGGACCAGAACAAACCCAAAAAAGACCCTAAATCAATATTTTGGACAAAACCATGAGAATTTTACCCCCAAAAAAATGAGCCCTAACCGAAAACACTATGGTAGAAGAAACTACTGGAGTAGATCATGCAAGGGGAGGAGGGACACTAGCTCGGATTGATGGCCAAAGAGGTCACTGTCCAAGGGGTAACTCGCTATGGAGCAGTCAACGGAAGGGAGGTCCACTACACCATGGAGGTGTGCACTACAAGGGTGGGTTATGGATTAGGAGGTGCTGTCCAGAATAGGTCAAGCACAACTGGGGGGTTACAGGATGGAGGAGGCCGGTGGGAGGTTCACCAGGAGGAGTTGGGTCATGCAGCAATGCGTGGGGGAGGGAGAGCTTGTTGTGATGGGGTGGGGTTACAAAGGGAGGGGTGAGGTGAAAACGGGGGGAATACCAACCCATGAACATTTAAAAAAATAAACATTTATTAATAATTTATGATAATAACAATGCTAATGACAACAACAATACATAATAAAAGGTTAATAATAAACTTAATAACAATAACCATTATATTAATAAACACGATGAACATAATAATAATAATGATAATTAGGATAACAAAGATAATAATAAAAACTATAATAAAATTATAATTATAATATTCTTAAATGATAATAATATTAAAAGTAGTTTTAATTTAATCATAACAGTGATGGTAATAATAATAATATTATTAATTATAATATTAACCAAGATAATAATAATAGTAAAATTCTAAAATTGATACATTATCAATAATAATGATATTCATGATATTCATGATAATAAGTTAATTAAAACATTAACAACAGCAACCAAACCACTAATAATAATAATTATTGGCATTATTATTATTATTAAAATAACTTATTAAACTTCATTTTATTTCTCTTATTTTATTATTTCCTTATTGTATTATTCATTTATTTTTATTTATTTGACTCGAACATCGGGCAGGCCACGCGAGGACCCCAGTGAAGCTGCACGGCTTTGGCCTTTCCCTTCCCATGAATTGGACTACTCCAAGGCCAAAATATTTCATTATAAGAAACAAAACGCATAAAATTCAATCTAGATAATCCCACACCTCGATAGAAAAATTCAAATTCAGATTAAATAATAAAATAAAGTTATTTTAAATGTCCAGGTGTGACAATATTTCTCTCTTTTTAAGTGAATATATGCTATAAATTTTTTGATCATTATCGATATCAAATAGTTCTCCATAATGATAATTCCTCCATATCTTTAATGAAAAAATTACAGCAGATGACTCCAAATCATGAGTAGGGTAATTTTTCAAATGAACCTTTAATTTTCATGAGGCATTATTTATAACTATATCATTCTTCACATAAATACTTCCTGTTACTTTATTTTATGAATCACTATATACTACAAAACCTTCTCTATTCTAGGGTAATGTAATTATAGGTGTGCTAACTAATATTCTCTAAACATCCATGAAATTTTCTTCATAGCCATCTGTCTAATGTGTCTCGGATCCCTTTTGGGTTAACTTGGTGAGTGGATTAGACAATGAAGAAAATTCTCTATAAAGTGCCTACAATATCTACCCAAATCTAGAAAACTATGGATCTCAATCATAGTAGTTGGTATAGGTCAAAATTCAATAACATCCTTCATTGATGGATCCCCTGATATACCTTCAGTTCAGATTATATGACCTAATTATGAAACATTTTTTTAACCAAAATTCATACATCTTAATTTTTTTATATAATTTATATTTCATTAGGTTCATAAGTACAACATTAAAATGATATTCATGTTTTCATTGATCTTTAAATATATAATAATGTATTCTAAAATGACTACCACTAACATATCAAGGTAATATCATAAAGAATCAATTATTTAAATCCATGAATTTAGTAGTGTAATTTGTAAGACCAAATGGAATCAATATATATTTATAGTGTACATAACTTTTATATAATGATTTTTTGGGTATATCATCCTTCTTTACCATTAATAGACGATATCCATAATGAAGATAAATTTTGTAAAATTATTGACCTCTTTATAGTCGATCATACAAGTCATCAATATGAGGCAGAAGATACTTATTCATGGTTAAGGTACTGTTTTGGTCTTGATAACACATAAAGAGTTTCATTGATCCATATTTCTTCTTAATATAAATTTACGTTCATCCCCAAGGTGACACACTTGAACGAATAAAACCTTTTCCAATGTTATCATGGAGTATATTATTTAATATTTAAAACTCAATCAGTGCTACAATATATGGATTCGTTGAAATAGGGTTAGAACTAGGTATGTGTTCAATTGATAATTGAACATCAAGATTCATTTTATGACTAGTAAAATATCTAAAAACACCAATAAAAATTAATAAAATAGGTATATCTATAATTTTGTTTTTATGCCTAACCATATGATATAGAAACCCATTTTTAATAGGAATTAATTCCCATACAATGGATAAAATTTTCATTGTATATTCATATTTATTATCACATCAATAGATGATAAAATTTTGGTATTCAAATATTAAATGTTGAATCCCTTAATTACCTCTTTATGTGTTATTTATGTAAGTAAATCAAATAGATTCTAAAAATAACATCAAATTAAACTTGAGGGAGAAGAAAAATATATTCAGGAATCATATTCCCATAAAATTAAACCAAAGAATAATCACTGACTTGATATTCAATCATCATACCATTAGGGTTCTTTATTGTTAATTCAATATAAAATCTTTGAGGTTGTATTATTACACCCTTAAATTTTTTTCATATATATAAGAGTGGCTAGATATAGAATCAATTAAATTATTAGAAGTTCTATAGTAGATGGTAAGTTCACCTTTAATAGTTTCATTATCACACAACTTATCAAAATTAGCGATCACATGAGATTTAAATTGTTCTCAAGGAATAAGAGGTTGTCGATGTTGATCATCATAATTGAAATTAAGGTTTTATATCTAGTTAGTATTGTTCCCATACTACTTTCATTTAAAATGTTGGAGTGTGGGTGGTGTATCATGTGGGTATTTTTCTCCATCATTGGATTACTTCTTCCTATCGCTATGACATTTGATTTCCTGATGACCTTACATTCTACACTTAAAAAATTTACTAATACCCTTAAGATAATTTCCAACATGTTTACATCCTTTATTTGAGTATAAATTAATTTTTATCTTCTACTCTCCATGATTTTGAGACTTTTCATTGAATTTCAAATTTTTATTCTTATCAAAAATGTATGATTGATAGGTAACTCCAATATCCATATATACACTTTTATTACATATAGAAAAAATTCTCCATCGAGTCTAAAGTCTCTTCTAGAAAATTCAATTTTAAGAATTGGTTTTATGCCACTAATGAATACGGCCGCCTTACATTAATGTTGGATGGTAATACCAGTAGAATACCTCTCAAGTCATGTAAAGTTTTCCTCATTGGTACTGAAAGATTCATCATCCTTCTACCCTATCTCATGGAATTATTTCTCTATTTTCATATGAAGAATATGAGGAAAGTACTTATAGGAAAATAAGAACTTTAACTCTTCCCATGGGTTGGAATAAATTTCATCCCATCACAATGTGTTCTTGATAATATTTCACCATTGATCTGATTATCCTTTTAAATAAAAAATATATGAAATAATGTTTTCATGTTCTAAACACTAGATAATGAAAAATATCCTTTCATTGGCATTAATACATTTATCAATAACTAGTATACCAGAATACCTAGTAAAATAATGTGAGTGTTTCCTGATGAAAGAATCAAAAGAACATTGTTCTATCCTTTTCTTTTTTAGAATATTATTATTATTCATAGCTTGATTTTTTTGTAATCATAACAATGATATTATTATTCCAAACCCTTAAAGTTTGTATTATTAGGATTAAACTCCAAGAATTTTATGTCATGTTCAAAAAAAAGATTTCTTCAAGTTCCATCCAATTAATAAAACCAAAAGATATACTACGAGCAACAATAGTAATAGTAGTAAACAATATAATAATCAAATAAAAATTATTAGATATCTAAATTGAGACACCTTATTTTCAATCTATGAACCCTTAGGATTAACTTATGTCATCCATGATCAGTTCAAATATATTAGATTATTATCCTTTACCTAGATTAATCCCCAGGGTTCTCAGTAAATTTTTCCTATCTTTCTATCCAAAGGTAACTAAACCTTACTCTAGTACCAACTACAGTGACCCATATTTTTCATACAAATACACTATATCTTATTAGAAAAATATTCATTACAAAACATAATTTCCCATGACAAAATTTTATTGGTCTAGTATCATTATAAACATAGATACATAAAAAAATATGTTAATTAGTGAAATACATCATAAAATACTATGTTCTTCATAAATAGGACCCTTCTAAGACATGTCACACTTAATACCTTTATTTATAACCTAGGTAAATTAAACCAAAGAAATGGGGAGCTCATATGCTCATTATTGGTAAAAAGGAAGAAATAAATGACTACTTAAACATAACATGGTATTGAGGGTATAATAACATGAGCATAACATTTGAAAACCATACCATATATATCATAGATTTTAATATTGGGTCATATAACAAATATTGGCAGTTACTAAGGAATTAATCATAAAGGAATAAAAGAACATGGGCTATGAGAGTGTAATATTGGCATAATACATAAGCTATTTTATATACACATTATTATATAAAATCATTTACTCAATAGTAATGGATAAATTTCAAGACTATTATAGTTGATTGGGTTCAATACTCATTCCATCATAGTATTCAAGGTTTACTCCCAATATTATCATAGTGGAAAAATTCCCTTACCTAACTGGATTTACTCCCCATTCCAGCCCAATTTATCTCATGATATATCTATCTTTACCCAATGAATTAGAGGGCGATATAATTCTGGGATCACCCCTAAAATAATGAAAATATTACATAATTTTAGCATAGAATCACAAATCATTCATCATATAGCATATCATGAAAAAGAAATAGGTTTGGTTAACATTTCATCTTGGCATAACACAAGAAAAAATATGATTCAAAATAATTCCATCAATTCATCATAGCATAAACCATTTGAAATTGAATGGTTTAGTTAAAATATGTTCATCATTATCATAAACCATAAATAGAAATAATAATGATATTATAATTGGATCATGTCCCCATTATATATTAAGAAACATCAATTGATGTCGTTATAGATAGAAAATGATTTTAAAATATCACTCAGAATATTTCTCTAGGAAAACACCCTTTTAACAATAAATTTACTTATTTAAAATGTAAAAATTCCATAAATACTAAATAAAAAGAACCTTGAGATCTTATAAAAGAATATTTAATTCATTGATATTTTATGAAGGCATGTAATTCCATTCATGTCGGATATGTTAAAATAAATATTCTGTTAACATTTTCGATAAAAATTCAAAAGTACATCGATTGGAAAATGAAAAGAATATTTTTTTATTTTTAAAAATTAAAACATGAATAATAAATAATTTAAACAATCGTCATAGAATTGTAATAAAATTATTGGAAATATTTTTTATAAAACATAGATATGTAAGAGAAAGTATTTTTGACTGAATAGAGAAATAATGTTTGTTTTATTAAAAACATTATTTTAGTCTCTTGAGTAATTAGAGAGAGTAAAATGAAAGAAAAAAATATAATATCTATAAATAACCTTAGGGTAAAAAAATTAATGAGTTTTTTGAGAGGTAGATCATTAAATTTCACCATCATAAACTTAATTATAAACAATCCTCATAAATAATAAAATCGTAATATAAAACCCTTACCTCACGTAAAAAAATTTTGGTGCACATTTAAAAATATTGAATAATAAATATATATTTCTTATAGATATATTAAATAAAAATAATCATATATAAAATAAAATATATTATTTTCTTATATCATTTTATCTTCTATTTATTTACAATTCATTATTAAAATCACTCTTTAATGTGATAAATGCTTCATTTTTCATTTATGTTTTCAATTGGTAGTTTTGGTCCATGTACATTGTTCATGGATCCATAATCTCTATAATTTATATAATGATATAAATATCATATATATTCAATATATATATATATAGAGATAGATTCATCCATTAAGGTATAGATATAAAATGAATTACACTTGTCATGGGGATAGTAAACTGTACGTACGCATAAACACTTTTAAATTTTCGACAGATAGAATAAAAGAAGGGTAGTAATAATTTACCTTTATAAAATAGTTATTATATAATATAAATCATATATAATAATAAAATTCATCTTTATTACCATCCAAGTAAAAAGTTTGAAAATAAATCACATCACTATGTGCGGTGGTAGTTCCCACGTACTCATTAACGACATTATCATTTTCCAACAGATTGGAATATAAGGTAGAAATAATTTTATCATTATAGAAGAATAATTATTTCATATATATTATATATAAACATTAAACCCATCATAATACCCATCTGTAACATATAGTGATGTAAAATTAATTGTATCGTTATGTGGAGACAGCGAACTGAAAGTACGCATGGGTGATACTCTCAAATCCTATTTGATGGGAAAGAGAGTGGATAATGGTGGTTTGATAATAATAATAATAAATTTAATTATATTTAGGGTAATTTAATTATTAATTTATGAAAAAATACTATATTTTTATTGTGTCTAATATAAGAAGTAAGTTGGAAGTGATTAGTTAAGGTGATTACTTATTCTTTGAAAAAACTACATTAGATATCCTCTTATGAACCATAGTGTTAGAATTTTGGGACGGTCATAACCTATAGAATGTTTATAAGGATGTTTAGATAATGATTGGGAATGATTTACTTATGATATATAGATCAAATCGGTGTAACGAAAAGGGATAAGGGGTGTCCATTAATATCGGAGGGAAAGGACACACTTGTAATTACAAAAAGATTAAAATAGAAATAATTCATTATAAATAAAAAATATTCCAAAAGGATATATTAAAAGAAAAAAGTATAAGGTTTCAATACCATCATCAAATTAAATTTAGGTAGGTTTTGGTTTCATTTTAAATATTATATTTTTTGAATAACCCCTTTATTGAGAATTTTAAACCTCAAACACACTAACAACTATTTCAATCTTAAAGGGTTAAAAATGTTACCATAAATGAAACACATGACTCATAAATGGATCACGATTGATATTTTCTACTATATTATAATCTATTGGATTAATATATAATTTTTATGGATTTTAAATCATTTAATAAAATATCTTTTAATATAAATATGCTTGATATAAATTTTAGAACTATTCATTTGAATATATTTTAAAGAAAAAAATATAAATATTGAATTCCAAAATATTCATTTTAAGCATCAAAAATATTTCATATTTCTCTGCATAATTTTTTGAACATAATAAATCACACAAATTATATTACATTAAATATTTTTAAAATAATTTATTCTATTTCTCTATTAATTTAAGAAATATTATTTGATGTTGCTTAAGTATTTAAGGAAATTATAGAATCATGAAAAATTAGAAATAAATTAGTAACACGAAAAAATTTCAATATTTTCAAAATCGTCATTAAGATTCAATCACAAAATGTTTTCCCTATTTGAACACATAATAGATATATAAAAGTAAGATAATGAAATTTTATATTCACTACTGGAAATTGAGTTATTTGTGATAGAGAATTTATGACGGGACCCCACCGCAAAAGGTTATTTGCGATGGGGTCCCATCGTAAATGCCTCATTGTAGAAAATGGTGTCACTAATAGTTTATTTATGTTTTTAAAAAGACATGTTGCAAAAGTCCCATCACAAAAAAACATAATAAAATAATAAAATAATATTAAAAAAATTAATGAAATAGTATTATTGTTAATAATAATAATGTCATATTAAATAATAATAATAACAAAAAAATAATAACTATATAATAATAATAATAATAATAATAATATAAATAATATTAATATAATTTTAATAATAATATAATTTTAATAATATAATATTAATTTTAATAAAATAATAATATTAATAATATTAATATTAATATTATTACTAATAAATTATAAAATTATAAAAATCTCAATATTTGGAAAAATATAAGAAAAATAATAACAACAAAATAAAAAAATGAATTTCATAAAATAATAAAATAATATAAATAATAAACATAATAAATAAATAATAATGTAGTAAAATAATAATAAAACAAATAATTACAAATATAATTACAAAAAATCGATATTCGTAAAAATAAAAAAAAACACTATATAGAAATGTAAATATATAACATTACATAAAAAATTGCATTCAAATGTTTTATCATAAAAAGTAAATACATCACTGAGGGGAAGGTTCTTCCAGATGAGATGGATTAGCTGGAGGAGATTGTGGAGGGAACTCAATCACTAAACCATGATTCAGACGTCATATGTACTCCATCTTCTGCCCATGTTGTTTTTATTGTCATCGACACATCACCTCCTCATGTTGCTGCTATCGATAGAGCTCTTCCTTACTCTCTATAGGCTCACCCTGAGCTCGCATCTACTCATGAAAATGTTTAATAGACAATGGTGACTCTCCAAGAGATACTCTCGAGTTACATGCATGTAACATCCTAGGTAAATAAATAATATTACATTCTAATGTTTATAAATATTTGTGAATAAAATGTTAATACTACATTAAAGGGAATGCTATGCTCGATGGCGTTCCCAATACGCAACAACGAGTTTCTTTGAAATCTTATGTTGCACACTAATAATATAATAATATTATAATAGTTAACGCCTAGCCATTGTAATGGAGGTAATGAACAGAAATAACTACAATATTATTACATATGTTTGTTAAATATTTTTACATTTATCCAATAAATGTTAGAGGCTTAAAATGAAAATGAATCCAATTTTAAGCATAAATCTTATAATATTATTTAAAAGGTCGATTAACTGCCTTTTGATGGAGAACCCTTTTTAAATATACTTATGTCAATTTTATATATTGTATTTGACAAAATAAAATCCTTCTTTAGAATCTAGAAATCAATATTTACTTTGTGTAAAGTATTTTTATTTTTCCGATAAAGATCATTTTTAGTGAAAATGTTGCATTTTAATTCAAAACATCCTTTTAATATGAATTATTTATATGGATATATTATCATTTTAATTGAGATTAAAGTGTATTTAGAATATATTTTTACCATTTAATCCAATGGTGGTCATGGTAATTAATTTCACTTTGAAATTGGACTTAAACTAGTGTCAATCTTTTAATAGATATTGTTTCTTAAAAACAAGCTATTTGTTTCGACAACGAGAATGAATTATTAAATTAAATAATGCAACTTATATATTTTTAATATTTCAAAATAGACATAATTGTTGAATTCGGAATATCAAATATATTTTAGGGTGAATTTTTGGTATTTTTCTGAAAAACTTCAATTTTTGATGAATAGTGAAACCACTAAGTGGTAGTTAAAGAAACTGATTTTTCGTTTAAATGAAACATTACCACTTCTGTGATTTTATTTTAAAAAATCTGACATACATGGATGTCATTAGGAAGTAAAATTTGGTTCAATGGGATTAAAATAATTTTTTGGTTAATAGTAACTTTTAAGTTTTATTAATCGTGATTAGAGGTAATTAGTGTAATTTTAGGTAAAGATAATGTTATAATAATATGAAATGACCTTGACACATGTCCTACCCTTATTGGATGAGTCATGGCTGACCAATAAAACCCATGGGTCAACTTAGGGACCCCATGGAGCCACTTTGGTAGGAAAATGACATTAATAACTTTTTATTTAAATTTTAAATTAAAATGTCACAAACATGTATTATTTTACTAAAACAATTTTTACATGGAGTTATAAAAGTCATATTTTTTACTATAAATATTCAATAGAAATATAAAAATATTTCCTACATCATGATATTTTTTTATAATTTTTAGACATTAAATAATTTTTTTTGACACCGTTATGATGCAGTGATTACCCCATAAATGAACGATTTAAATAAAATGAGACGATAGGGTGAAATATAAGTCTTACACTTGTCACAAACCTATTTTATGGGTGGATTTCGAAATATTATCACCTTATCCTCAAAATATATCCTTTTGGGATCTTTAAAATCCGAAAATCATCTTATAATAAAGTAATATTTTATAACGTTCCAAGAGTGCCCCTCCTCTTCTCTTATAAAAGGCCCCCACCTCTACCACTTTAACCACACCTCTCAAGCCTTTGGCTCAGCCAAAACCTGCCCATTTCATCTCTCCACGTCCCTCGTTTCATAATTGAAGCCTTACCTTTGGCAGAATCCTCTTCAAGAAACCCTTTTGGTTCAAACCAAGAAGAGTTACCCGATTTAAAGGTAATGTCTTCACTTGTGTTCTTTTGTTTTATATTGCTTATCTGAACCCCTAAAATATTTTTATTCTTTTCTTTTGTAACAAAAACAGTATCTCAAATATACTAGGATGTTTTTATGTGAATTATTTGAGCTACACTTACACACACCTCCGTCTAATGGTTAAATAATATACTATTTTTGTGGATGGCGAATTACTGCCTCACGAAACGATGATTGTTCAATATTCTCTTAACACCTTTAATGGTGGCCATTATGATGTCACTGTATTTTATAGATGATATATATGTTATTTATTTTTTCCATATGCTTCTACATTTTATATTTAAAACATACCTTTATGCTTTGCATGTTATGCAAATGCGATAATTTCATAGGAGGAAATGTGGACTACTGCCCCCTCAAGTGATGTGACTCATTCATGCAATACATGAAATGTATAAAAAATGAAATTAATGAACTTATGTGTCATATAAAACATATATATTATACTGGAATTATAATATATATATCTCTCATTTATTTTTAATTCCATTAATATTTCATAGAAATGAAAGTAGCGTTCATGCGTACGTACGCACTACCATCTCCATGAACGGTGCATTTCATTTATTTTTATCTCCAAATGTTATGGAATAGTATAAAATGAATATGAAATGGATATATATGATATTCAAATCATTAATACTATTCTGGAGATAATTTACTTATCACTTCATGGACAATCATTTTCAAACTATTTCATTTTTGACTCATGTACCAAACATCGACAAAAACATCTGATATGAACTCACATTATTAACCAATTATTATAAAATTATAATATGTGATATGAACTGAATAATAATATTTAAAGTAGTACCTTAAGAAATTATAAATTGACCAAACTTTATTATTCATGAATATAAAGAAACGAACAAGAAAATTCGGACTTGAGGTAAGGGATCTGACCTCTCTCTTTCTTTTCAAGTACACTATTTTATGTCATTTCATTTATGCTCCATGTTATTATGTTGGAGGATGTTCTTTTATATTAACCATACTTTAATTTGTATTTTTATATGATGATATACCCCATCTTACTCACATAAATTCATTTTTATAATTTTTAAGTGGCGCTGTTAGGCTGCCGAAGTTTCGTAAGGGATCCTACCCCTCTCTTTCTTTTTAAGTACACTCTTTTATGTCATTTATTTTAAGCTAATATTTTTTATGATTGGGATGTTCTTTTATATGACTCTTAATATACTTTTTTATGTTCATATGATGAGAGACCCTATTTTCTCTCATCAATACATTTTGTAAGTTTTGAGTGGCACCGTTAGGATGCCGAATTTTCATAAGGGATCCTACCTCTATCTTTCTTTTTAAGTACTCTCTTTTATGTAATTTCTTTTATGCTCCAATTTCTTATGTTGGGGGATGCTATTTTATATTCCTATTACTGTTTTTTATATTTTCATATGATGAGATACCCTATTTGATTTCATCAACCCATTTTTTGGATGTTTTTAGTGACGTCGTTAGGCTGCCAGGTTTTCGTAAGGGTTTTTTCATCTCACTTTTATTACCATGTGATTTATACAACATTTTCCACTATTTCCTTTGAGTGTTATATGTACTTCCCATTATTCTAATCTTTGTGAAATATTCTTTCTTTCATGGGTATTTACATCAATTTTTTACGATCCTTCTTTCATGGGGTGAACGTTTCGAAAGTTACCCAAATCGGTAAGGGAACCTTTCACCCTCCTCATTTTAGAAGAGTTATTTTGTTATATCTTTAAATTTACATCTTTTTATGTTGGTATATTTTCTTCTATATCCTTATTGATGTAAATTTTATGTCCAAGTGATGAGATAACATTTTCTCTCTCATCAACTAATTTTATGAATTTTAATGTGACGTCATTTGGCTATCAATTTTTACCAAGGGAACTTCTTAATCCAATTTCGATTTCTTTGGGTTCAACATATAGTTATTGAATATGTCATCCTATGAATATATGTGAATTACCTCCGGTTGTTTTAAACTTAATATCCACTTATAGTGGGGGTATTTATATGTGTCACACATAATTATGAGATTGATTTGTCCTTAATTTAAAGAAACCTTCTTTATAAGGGATTTCATATCATTTTACATTTCTATTGAGGCTTCATTGTTGTTATGCCCCAATTCACTCTTATATTGTGTATATAATGTATTTTGGAATATTATATCATGAATCCATTTATTCTCATGATATTATAATGTTCTGATTGAATTTTATTTCTCAATTATTGTATTCAAGTGTCTCTTATTTTGTTAAAAGCCCTTTAACTAAAATATCCTTTTAATTGTTTTAATGATTTATTCTTATAAATATTTCTCATTAATATCCATGTTTTCAAAATGGTTTTAAGGTTTTATTTATATGGATATTAATGGTTTAAAATGTTAAAATATTCAAAGTGGTATGGGACACTTCGATTCAAAAATCTCTTTATTAAATGTTTTAAATGGTTTTGAAAATGGTTTTTAGAATGGATTAATTATTTCAATATCTTAAAATGTTATATTTTTATTACAATGTGGTAATGTTATCTTTCCTTTATGATTAAGTTATGTGCTATGATTATGTTATGGTTCTTCAGCATTGTTTATGAATATGGGTGATTCCGTGATAAACTAAGGGTGGGTGAGCCCGTGATAGCTCTCCAATGCATTGGGTAACGCGAAGGGGTTAAATGCTAAGGTTTCTCCGAAAAGATTTAGAGAATATACTGTGATGGGTATTCCAAACATAACCCTGAGGGTTACTCCCTACGTAAGAATTTTATGAATGCCTCAAGTTACCTTTATGTCTTATGATTTATATGAGTTATTCGCAAATCATATGATTTCATGACGTATGTTAAATTTAATATTTTTTATGAGTAAAGTATGATTTCATTGATTCTTATGTATACATGGACTAATGTTTTCTTTCTGTATTGTTATAACCCTTACTGAGGATTTTATGCTCATCCCATGTTTTTTTGAAATGTTTTTCATAGGACATAAAGTTGAATAGGTTCATGGATGGGATGTCAGGCTGTCTAAAACAAGAAACTAGACATGACTATTTTTTTCAAGAGTTTTTATTTTTGTGAAAAAAATGGATGTTGAGTAGATGTGTCTACTTTGTAATCTTTATGATGTTATAGTTATGTCCTAATTCTCTAAAACTCTAAACCTGAAAAGTTCCTCAATGTGAATTATTCATTTAATTCAATAATAAGTAATGCTTATGGTCGGGTCCTTATAGTTGGTATTAGAGGACGATTTAGATAACTTTATAGGTTAGAGTGTTAAGTGACAAGTTGTGTATAGCCACAATGGTTATTATATTAGATAGAGTCATTGTAATTTTTGAAGGTTGGAATGAGTTTGAGATAACTTGGATAAGAATATATTAGTGTTTATCTTCCTCTTTAGTACATAATGATTTTGTTGATATACTCACACTGACATTTCTAGTTTTAGTAAATGGATGGATCTAGCAGGCACCAAAGTGAAAATGGGTTTAAATGAAACTGTGGTGGTTCTCTGATTAAGAGACTGTATGAAATGAGGTATTCAATGAGAAACCTCGTGGCTATTCTAAACTAACTATTAGGAGTCATGATCAACCACTTGAACCTTGGTGAGTTGTCAAATGCATCATGTACGAGAGAACCAACTTGACATGGAAGTTCATGTAATAATTATAAAGGTAACCATTAGGGTTTATATGATCCTTACTTTTGAAGTAATTATGGGTTACTATAAGTTATGATGGAATTTGAACGACATGAGATAAATATGAGGATAAATTATGTTGTGGATATTTTTCAAGATTTTATCCCATTTTGGGGAATGTTTTAATAATTATATAGTTTTGGAAAAATGACAACACGTAGACCGTGTGACAACCCGTCGCGTCAGACAAAGCTGCTAGAATCGAACCCACGACCAAAGTGCAATTGGTATTTATCGCCTACCACTGGACTACGTGAAGTCCCTCGTTAGTTTGACTAATTATTTTTAGTTAGATGATTTTATGAATCAAGAGTAAGTTTATTTGGGGTTATCTATGTAAATTATTAACCTATCATGGAGGATAGTTGATTAGGTTAATTACTTTTCAGTGTGAGACTTTAAGAGCAACTGATGTTATTTGGAGATAAATGTTAATTTGTACCTTGGGAGACTATGTGATTAAATCCTTCAAATATTTGGGTTTAAATATTAGTAGGGTTTACATTGAATAATTTTATGTACAAATTGTTTATTGAATGCTCTTCGTTGAAATTTATGTTTTGTTTGAAATTTTTTGGAGATTAGGAGTAGTTTTTCTTTTTGTAAAAAAATATCCTTTTTGGGTATTATCTGATCTCGTACTAAACTTTTTGGTTTTTTTTTGGTTGAGATAAAACATGTAGGAAATATAAATTTCTCTTTTGTGGATTAGGTGATTCTCAAGATGTTGATCATAGTACACTTAATGCAAACATGTCTTCCTAAATACTTGTCTTTTGGAGAAAATATGAGTTTGATTAAGGAATCTAGTAAAAGTTGAAAGTCTAAGTGACAAGTAAGTATGTTTCATTATAATTTAGTTAAGCTCAAAAATAAATTCCTCAATTAAGAGTAACTTAAAACAAAAATGTTGTCTGTTAACTTTTCCTACTGGGGAATCGAATACCATTTAACCCATCACAAGTTTGTAATTTTATTGTGGTTAACTTTCTTCTAGACATGTTTACTATCACTCTCCATCAGAACATGACCCTTTGTTTTCTCCTACATATCCATATTTTCATACTTGAAATCATAGTATGGGTTAACTTGGGTGACCTTTATAATTCTCTCCCTTTCATTTAAAGTGATAGTTTTACTGACTCTTGTTCTGATGTGGGACTTTCAATGAAGTTTCCAAGCCCAATTTTGAAATTGTGAGGATGCAATTCCAAAAAGGGGGAAGGATGTAACATCCCAGATAAATAAATAATATTACATTCTAATGTTTATCAATATTTGTGAATAAAATGTTAATACTACTTTAAAGGGAATTCTATGCTCAATGGTGTACCCAATACGCAACAACGAGTTTCTTTGAAATCTTACGTTGCACACTAATAATATAATAATATTATAATAGTTAACGCCTAGTTATTGTAATGGAGGGAATGAACAAAAATAACTACAAAATTATTACATATGTTTTTTAAATATTTTTACATTTATCCAATAAATGTTAGAGGCGAAAAAGGCAAATGAATCCAATTTTTAGCATAAAACATCCAATATTCATTAAAAGGTCGATTAACTGCCTTTTGATGGAGAACCCTTTTTAAATATACTTATGAAAATTTTATATGATGTATTGGACAAAATAAAATCCTTCTGTAGAATCTGGACATCAAAATTTACTGTGTGTAAATTTTTGTTATTTTTCCGATAAAGATCATTTTTAGGGAAAATGTTGCATTTTAATTCAATACCACCGTTTAATCTGATTTATTTATATGGATAGATTATCTTTTTAATTGAGATTAAAGTTTATTTAGAATATATTTTTACCATTTAATCCAATGGTGGTCATTGGAATTAATTTTACTTTGAAATTGGACTTAAATTAGTGTCAATCTTTTAATAGATAATGTTTCTTAAAAACAAGTTATTTGTTTTGACAGCGGGAATGAATTATTAAATTAATTAATGAAACTTATATATTTTGAATTTTTTAAAATAGACATCATTTTTGAATTCGGAATATCAAATATATCTTAGGGTGAATTTTTGGTATTTTACTAAAAACTTCAATTTTTTATGAATAGTAAAACCACAAAGTGGTAGTTAAAGAAACTCATTTTTCGTTTAAATGAAACTTTACCACTTCTGTGATTTGATTTTCAAAAATCCCACATACATGGTTGTCATTAGGAATTAAAATTTTGTTCAATGAGATTAGAATAATTTTTTGGTGAATAGTAACTTTTAAGTTTTATTAATCGCAATTAGAGGTAATTAGTGTAATTTAAGGTAAAGATAATGTTATAATAATATTAAATGACCTTGAAACATGTCCTACCCTTATTGGATGAGTCATTTCCAGCCAATAAAATCCATGGGTCAACTTGGGGACCCCATGGAGCCACTTTGGTTGGAAAATGACAATAATAACTTTTTATTTAAAGTTAAAATTAAAATGTCACAAACATGTATTGTTTTACTAAAACTATTTTTACATGGGGTTATACAAGTCATATTTTTTAATATAAATATTCATTAGAAAGATAAAATTATTTCCTACATCATGAATTTTTTTTATACTTTTTAGACATTAAATAAATTATTTTATTTTTGACACTATTATGATGCAGTGATTACCTCATAAATGAACGATTTAAATAAAATGAGACGATAGGGTGAAATATAAGTCTTACACATGTCACAAACCTAGTGTATGGGTGTGTTTCAAAACCTTATCACCTTAGCCTCTAAATATATCCTTTTGGGACCTTTAATATAAGGCCCCACCCTTAAAACTTACTTAATATTGAATTAAATTAATAATTCACGTTTAGGATCTTTTCAGGTTTAGATTTTTAGAGAATTAGAACATAACTATTACATCTTAAAAGATTAAAAAGTAGACACTTCAACAAAGTATCCATAAAATAAAAACTCTTAAAAATAAAGATGTCTAGATTCCATGTTTTAGATAGCATGAAATTCCCTTGATCCCATCCTTGACCTTATTCCACTTTAAGTCCTGTGAAAAACATTTCGAAAAAACTTGGGGTGAGCATAAAAAGCTCAGTAAGGGATACAAAGAGAATGAAAACTGTTAGTTTTTCAAACATCAAGTAAACCATGTATACTATATCAAAGTAATACCTTCACCTTCATGAAGTAGTAAAAACTTTTCACTGAATAAAGTATCATTACTTACCTTTTTGTAACCAAAGGATTACCATAAAACCCATATAAAGAACACATAGAATATATAAAGGTAACTTGGGACATAAACATACTTAAGTGGAATAACCATACGGTCGACTTCCACACATATCACTTAATGGAATAGCCATACGGCCAATTTCCATACATACTTAATGGAATAGCCATACGGCCGACTTCCATACCCAATGCATTGGAGGTTATAACGTAACCACCTGTCCTGGTATTCACGTCACCACCCGTCATATGGTTTATAACGTAACCACCCATTAAAATGTCCAAGTACCAATATAAAATCATAAAACATAAAACCAATATAAAGGAATGATAAAATTTCCACATTTCAATCACAATATATCATAAATATATTGACATAATAGAATCCTTTTTCAAAACCATTTTCAATACCAAAATACATAAAAGAGTATATGGTATTTATTTTATTCTAAAAACATTACGGCTTGTTGAGAAAGCCAAAGACCAAATAATACTCGCGGCGGCGGAAAAAGGTCGTTGTCACCGCGTACGTAAAAAAAACATTCCTTTTTGTCGTTTAGTAAAACACTTCGTAGAAAAAGATTCCTTTTGTATAAAAGTAAAAGTCAAAGGAGTTTATACACCGTATAAAAGAAAGTTGTGTATAAAACGAAATATGCCTCAATGAAAGGAGATTGAGACGAAGTCCCTTACCTTGGGTCCGACTTGACTCGATCGTTCTTTAACGTCCTGAATAATAAACTTGAGTTAATTTATACTTGATTAAGAACTTTTTTAAAGTTCATTATTCCTTTTATATCACTTATTGCCTTGTTATAAACATTATGTAACCATTTAAGTTAATAATGTTTGTTTTGTCAATATTTGGTTCTTAAGTCGAAATTTGACTTCTTACAATTACATGTTGTTCGTGTGGTCAAAAGTTCTTTATATCCAGAATGAAATTCCCGATTTGGATATAATATGTATCATATATATCCAGAATATACATGTATTTATAATATTATATAATCATTTAGAGGTAAGAAATGAAATGCACCGTTCATGGAGACGGTAAGCCGTACGTACGCATGAACACTACTTTCATTTCTTTGTCATATTAGTGGAATTAAAACTAAATGAGAGGTATGTATATTTTAATTCCTGAATTATATTCATCATTTAGATATATCATTAATAATATATATACATTATATACATGTAATTGTAATAGTACATTACATTTGGGGATAAGAAATGAAATGCACCGTTCATGGAGACGGTAAGCCGTACGTACGCATGAACGCTACTTTTATTTCTATCTCATACTTTAATGGAAATAAATAATAATGATATAGAGGTATATTATAATTCCAGTATAACATCATATATAATAACTTTAAATCCATACTTTACATGTCCCACATATGGCATTAACGAATCACATCACTTTTAGGGGGCGGTAGTCCGCACTTCCTTAAATGAAGATATCGTGTTTACCCATAATGGAAACCATAAAGGTATGCCAAAAATGAAAAATACAGAAGCTTAAAGAAAACATAAACATATTATATATCATATATAAAAATAGTGACATCATAATGGCCACCCTTGAAGGTGTTAAATGAGTATTGAACAATCATCATTTCCGGAGGCAGAATTTCGCCATCCACAGAAACCGTATGTTCTTTAACCATTTGATGTAGTTGTGTGAGAGTTTAGCTCAAATAAATATTATAACAACATCCTAGTATATTGAAGATATTGGTGTTGTTACAAAAGAAGTAAATAAAAAGAGTTTAGAGGGTTGGAGATGCAAAATAAAACAAATGAACAAGAGGGAATGAATTACCTTTAAAAGTGTAACTCCCTTTTGATTTGAGCCTAAAGGCTTCCTTTGAAAGGATTCTGCCCAAAGGGAATCATCTAGGATGAGGAGAGGGATGTGGAGAGAGTAATTGGGCAGGGGTTGGCCGAGCCAAAGGCTTGAGGAGGAGTGTGTGAAATGAGGTAGAGGTGGGGGCCTTTTATAAGAGGAGAGGAGGGGCACTTTTGGAAAGTAAAGAAATATTACTTTATATGAAAATGTGTTTCGGTTTTAAAAGGCCCCACATTGATATAATTCGTGGATAAGGTGATAAGGGTTCTAAATCCACTCATCCAATTGGTTTTGGCCATGTGTAGGTTTTAGATTTTTCCTTATCTTTACATTTTATTTAAACCGTCAAATAATGATGTCATCGCTGCATCATTATTCTGTCATATATAATTTAATTAATTTAATGTCTAAAATTATAAAAAAAATACTATGATGTAGGAAATATTTTTAGCTTTCCAATGACTATTTATAATCAAAATTTGGACTTGTATAACCTCACTCAAAAAGTATTTTAGTAAAACAATTTATGTTAGTGTCATTTTCACTTTAATATTAAATAAAAATATATTAATGTCATTTTCCAACTAAAGTGGCTCCATGGGGTCCCCAAGTTGTCCCATGGCTTTTCCTGGTCGACCATGACTCACCCAATAGGTGTAGGACAAGTGTCATGGTGTTTTCACATTCTTATAATACCATTTTTACATTAAACTACACTAATTACCTCTAATCGCGATTAAAAACTTAATAAGTTACTATTCACCAAATAATTATTTTAATCTCATTGAACCACATTTTACTTCTTAATGACAACCATTTATGTCGGATTTTCAAAATTCAATACACATTATTGGTAAACTTTCATTTAACTGAAATATCAGTTTGCTTGATTACCACTTAGTGGTTTCACTATTCATCAAAAATTGAAGTTTTTCAGAAAATTACCAAAAATTCACCCTAAGCTATATTTGATCTTCTGAATTAAAAAATGAAGTCCATTTTACAAAATTCAAAACATATAAGTCAAATTAATTAATTTAATAATTAATTCCCGCTGTCATGACAAATAGCGTGTTTTTGTGAAACAATAAGTATCAAAAGAATGACACCAGTTTAAGTCCAATTTCAAAGTGAAATTGATTCCAATGACCACCATTGGATTAACTGGTAAAAATATTTTCTAATTTCACTTTAAAACCAATTAAAATAATAATCTAATCATATAAATAATTTAGATTAAAAAGAGGTTTTGAATTAAAATACAACATTTTACACTATTCATAAAAAAAATTAACTTTATTGGAAAGATACCAAAAATTTACACAAAGTAAATTTTGATGTCCCGATTCTAAAGAAGAGTTATATTTGGTCCAAAATAAAGTATAAGAGTGATCAAAACTATATTTAATGACGGTTCACCATTAAAAGGTGATAAGTGAACCTTTAGTGAAAATTAGAGTATATATGCCCTAAAATTGAACTCTTTCCGTATTTTAAGCCTTTATCTTTTATTGGGTAAATGTATAAACATTTAAAAACATATATAATCATATTTTAGTTATTTCTATCCATTCCCGCCAGTACAACGGCTACTTGTCAACTAACATTTAAAATAATATTATTTTATTACTAGTGTGCTACGTAAGTTTCAAAGAAACTCATCGTTGCGTATCGGGTACGCTATCGAACATAGCAACCCCTTTAAAATAAAATTAATATTTAATTTGTAAATATTAATAAATATTAAAATTCTTTATTCTTTATTTACCTGGGATGTTACATCCTTCCCCCCTTTTTGGAATTGCGTCCTCGCAATTTTATTCACTTATCAAAATAAGTGGGGGTATTTATCCCTCATAGCATTTTCAGATTCCCACGTTGCCTCTTCAATCACATGGTTTTTCCACAAAAAATTTACCTGATGAATCACCTTATTCTGTAACACCTGCTCCCTGTGGTCAAGAATCTGGACCGGTTGTTCCTCATAAGATAGGTTCTCTTCCAGCTAAACTACCTCTGGACTCAAAACATGAGATGGATCTGGCATATACTTTCTTAACATCGAAACGTGAAAAACATTGTGTACCTGAGATAAACTCGGAGGTAAAGCCACTCGGTATGCAACTGATCCAACTCTTTCCAGAATTTTGTATGGTCCAACGAACCTTGGACTCAACTTTCATTTCTTACCAAATCTCATCACGTTTTTCCAAGGAGAAACCTTGAGAAAAACATGATCACCTACCTCGAAAGATAGATCCTTCCTCCGGTTATCCGCATAACTCTTCTGCCTGCTCTGAGCTGTTCTCATGTGCTTCTGAATCAGCTGAACTTTTTCTGCCATCTCTTCTACCAATTCTAGTCCCATCAGCTTCCTTTCACCCACTTCATTCCAAAATGCTGGAGTTCGACACCGCTTCCCATATAATGCCTCAAATAGTGCCATCTGTATACTGGAATGAAAGCTGTTATTATAAGAAAATTCAACCAAAGAAAGATGTTGGTCCCAACTTCCCTGATAATCCATAGAACAAGCTCGTAGCATATCCTCTAATGTCTGGATTGTTTGTTCTGACTGCCCATCTGATTGAGGATGAAAATCTGTACTAAAATTTAATTCAGTACCCAACGACTTCTGATGGCCTTTCCAAAAGTTAGAAGTAAACCTGGGATCACGATCCGATACAATGGAGAGAGGAACTCCATGTAACCTGACTATCTCTTTAAGATACAAACGGGAAAGTTGATCTAGAGAGAAAGTATCTCATATAGAAAGGAAATGAGCAGATTTGGTCAAGCGATCAACAATAACCCAGATTTCATTATTACCTCGAGATGTCTTTGGTAATCCAACAACAAAGTCCATGGATATATTCTCTCATTTCCACTATGGAACTGGTAAAGGCTGAAGCATCCCTTTCGGTAACTGCCGCTCTACTTTAACCTGTTGTCATGTCAAACACTTCACAGTAAAATCAGCAATGTCTCTTTTCATTCCATCCCACCAGTAATACTCCCGCAGATCTCTGTACATCTTAGTACTGCCAGGATGAACTGAAAACAGGGAACTATGAGCCTCACATAACAACTCATTTTTCAACTGTGAATCACAAGGCACACATAACCTCTTCACAAACCTCAAAATATAAACACAAACTTATCCAAGAACTCATGGAAAATTTTATTCATAAGGTCCATGAATATAGCAGGTGCATTGGTTAACCCAAAAGGCATAACTACAAATTCATAATGGCCATATCTAGTACGGAACGCAGTCTTCGGAACATCTGCTTATTTTACTTTCAACTGATGGTACCCTGACCTCAAGTCAATCTTCGAAAAATACTGAGCTCCCTAGAGCTGATACCACCTCATTCGATGGCCCAACATCTGCTGTAGTTGTTACAAATGATTTTACCACCCCTTTCTGCTTGTAGTCTAGCTGCATTCCCCCAGTTGAGTTCTTCGTTGGACACTCGTTTGTATAATGATCCATTTCATTACACTTAAAACATCTTACCGTTGGCTTTTCATTTCCTGCTTGATCATCTTCCTTACAGTTTCGAGAAATATGACCAGACTTACCACACCGAAAGTACTTACCAGACTTGGATAAACATTCTCCAGGATGCATTTTACCACACTTCTCATAGGATGGATATTTTGTTTTCTTAACTCCTTGCTTCTTTGATGAATTCTTCCCCTTTTCCTGCCAACTAGATCTCTTATTCTGTTGTTTGTCATAGAACACCTGATCATCGGCAAACTCCATTTCCACCTTCTCCGTACATCGAACAAGTTTTTCATAACTTTTGAACTCACGAGAAGATAAATCCCTTTGATACTTTGGCTTTAACCCTGAGTAAAAACGTTTTATTTAACTATCAAGATCTCGTATGAAGTTTAGAGCATACCTTGCCAATCGAGTGAACTTTTCTTCATAAGCAGCCACTGAATCATCCTCCAGCCTCAACTCTAGGAACTGTTTTTCCATCCTAAGACGAACCACCTTAGGAAAATATTTCTCAAGAAACATACCTTTGAATTCGTCCCAGTGAAGATCCTCAATCTCATCACTATCCCTTATATTTTTTACCATCGACCACCACTGATCAGCTTCACCTTCAAAACGGTAAACAGCAAGACTAACCTTTTGATGTTCTGAACACCCCATGACTTCAAAAATCTTCTCTAGTGCTTTAATCCACCCTTCAGCTTGCACAGGGTCAGATGATCCTCTGAATGACGGGGGATGTTGCCTCATGAAATGTTCCACCACTGACATGTTCCTCTGCGGTTGATCTGGCTGATCTCGTGCATGGATACCACCACCATTTATAGCCTGAGTCAACTGTGCCATCACTGCAACAAACAGTTCAGTTCCGATTCCGACCATCTCAGGTTGTTGATTTGGAAGGTTGTCTTCCTCCTGATGTCGTCCCAACATAGCTGCTTTGTTTCCTCTACAGAAAACCATTCTGAACACACAAATATCTTAGGCGAAGCAACATGGTAATCTGTAAATGCTATATCATTTCAATCATATTATAATTTAACACTTTTCTAACTCCTAAAGTTGTCTAAACCGACCTTTGATACCAACTATATGGCCCCACCCTTAAAACTTACTTAATATTGAATTAAATGAATAATTCACGTTGAGGATCTTTTCAGGTTTAGAGTTTTAGAGAATTAGAACATAACTATTACATCATAAAAGATTACAAAGTAGACACTTCTACTAAGTCTCCATAAAATAAAAACTCTTAAAAAGAAAGATGTCTAGATTCCATGTTTTAGATAGCATGAAATTCCCTTGATCCCATCCTTGACCTTATTCCACTTTAAGTCCTGTGAAAAACATTTCGAAAAAACTTGGGGTGAGCATAAAAAGCTCAGTAAGGGATACAAAGAGAATGAAAACTGTTAGTTTTTCAAACATCAAGTAAACCATGTATACTATATCAAAGTAATACCTTCACCTTCATGAAGTAGTAAAAACTTTTCACTGAATAAAGTATCATTACTTACCTTTTTGTAACCAAAGGATTACCATAAAACCCATATAAAGAACACATAGAATATATAAAGGTAACTTGGTACATAAACATACTTAAGTGGAATAACCATACGGTCTACTTCCACACATATCACTTAATGGAATAGACATACGGCCAATTTCCATACATACTTAATGGAATAGCCATACGGCCGACTTCCATACCCAATGCATTGGAGGTTATAACGTCACCACCCATCCTGGTATTCACGGCACCACCCGTCATATGGTTTATAACGTAACCACCCGTTAAAATGTCCATGTACCAATATAAAATCATAAAACATAAAACCAATATAAAGGAATGATAACATTTCCACATTTCAATCACAATATATCATAAATATATTGACATAATAGAATCCTTTTTCAAAACCATTTTCAATACCAAAATACATAAAAGAGTATATGGTATTTATTTTATTCTAAAAACATTACGGCTTGTTGAGAAAGCCAAAGACCAAATAATACTCGCGGCGGCGGAAAAAGGTCGCTGTCACCGCGTACGTAAAAAAAACATTCCTTTTTGTCGTTTAGTAAAACGCTTCGAAGAAAAAGATTCCTTTTGTATAAAAGTAAAATTCAAAGGAGTTTATACACCGTATAAAAGAAAGTTGTGTATAAAAAGAAATATACCTCAATGAAAGGAGATTGAGACGAAGTCCCTTACCTTGGGTCCGACTTGACTCGATCGTTCTTTAACGTCCTTAATAATAAACTTGAGTTAATTTATACTTGATTAAGAACATTTTTAAAGTTCATTATTCCTTTTATATCACTTATTGCCATGTTATAAACATTATGTAACCATTTAAGTTAATAATGTTTGTTTTGTCAATATTTGGTTCTTAAGTCGAAAGTTGACTTCTTACAATTACATGTTGTTCGTGTGGTCAAAAGTTCTTTATATCCAGAATGAAATTCCCGATTTGGATATAATATGTATCATATATATCCAGCATATACATGTATTTATAATATTACATAATCATTTAGAGTTAAGAAATGAAATGCACCGTTCATGGAGACGGTAAGCCGTACGTACGCATGAACGCTACTTTCATTTCTATCTCATACTTTAATGGAAAGAAATAATAATGATATAGAGGTATATTAGAATTCCAGTATAACATCATATATAATAACTTTAAATCCATCCTTTACACGTCCCACATATGGCATTAACGAATCACATCACTTTTAGGGGGCGGTAGTCCGCATTTCCTTAAATGAAGATATCGTGTTTACCCATAATGGAAACCATAAAGGTATGCCAAAAATGAAACATACAGAATATTAAAGAAAACATAAACATATTATATATCATATATAAAAATAGTGACATCATAATGGCCACCCTTGAAGGTGTTAAATGAGTATTGAACAATCATTGTTTCGGGAGGCAGAATTTCGCCATCCACAGAAACCGTATGTTCTTTAAACATTTGATGTAGTTGTGTGAGAGTGTAGCACAAATAAATATTATAACAACATCCTAGTATATTGAATATACTGGTGTTTTTACAAAAGAAGTAAATAAAAAGAGTTTATAGGGTTGGAGAAGCAAAATAAAACAAATGAACAAGAGAGAATGAATTACCTTTAAAAGTGTAACTCCCTTTTGATTTGAGCCTAAAGGCTTCCTTTGAAAGGATTCTGCCCAAAGGGAATCCTCTAGGATTAGGAGAGGGATGTGGAGAGAGTAATTGGGCAGGGTTTGGCCGAGCCAAAGGCTTGAGGATTGTGTGAAATGAGGTAGAGGTGGGGGCCTTTTATAAGAGGAGAGGAGGGGCACTTTTGGAAAGTAAAGAAATATTACTTTATTTGAAAATGTGTTTCGGTTTTAAAAGGTCCCAAATTGATATAATTCGTGGATAAGGTGATAAGGGTTCGAAATCCACTGATCCAATTGGTTTTGTCCATGTGTAGGTTTTATATTTTTCATTATCTTTCCATTTTATTTAAATCGTCAAATAATGATGTCATCGCTGCATCATTATTATGTCATATATACATTAATTTATATAATGTCTAAAAATTATAAAAAAAAATACTATGATGTAGGAAATCTTTTTAGCTTTCCAATGACTATTTATAATCAAAATTTTGACTTGTATAACCTCACTCACAAATTATTTTAGTAAAACAATTTATGTTAGTGTCATTTTCACTTTAATATTAAATAAAAATATATTAATGTCATTTTCCAACTAAAGTGGCTCCATGGGGTCCCCAAGTTGGACCATGGCTTTTCTTGGTCGGCCATGACTCACCCAATAGGTGTAGGACAAGTGTCATGGTGTTTTCACATTCTTATAATACCATTTTTACCTTAAACTACACTAATTACCTCTAATCGCGATTAATATCTTAATAAGTTATTATTCACCAAAAAATTGTTTTAATCTCATTGAACAAAATTTTACTTCTTAATGACAACCATGTATGTCAGATTTTCAAAATTCAATACACATTAGTGGTAAACTTTCATTTAACTGAAAAATCAGTTTGCTTGATTACCACTTAGTGGTTTCACTATTCATCAAAAATTGAAGTTTTTCAGAAAATTACCAAAAATACACCCTAAGCTATATTTGATATTCTGAATTCAAAAATGAAGTCCATTTTACAAAATTCAAAACATATAAGTCAAATTAATTAATTTAATAATTAATTCCCACTGTCATGACAAATAGCGTGTTTTTGTGAAACAATAAGTATCAAAAGATTGACACCAGTTTAAGTCCAATTTCAAAGTGAAATTGATTCCAATGACCACCATTGGATTAACTGGTAAAAATATTTTCTAATTTCACTTTAAAACCAATTAAAATAATAATCTAATCATATAAATAATTTAGATTAAAAAGAGGTTTTGAATTAAAATACAACATTTTACACTATTCATAAAAAAATGAACTTTATCGGAAAGATACCAAAAATTTACACAAAGTAAATTTTGATGTCCCGATTCTAAAGAAGAGTTATATTTGGTCCAAAATAAATTATAAGAGTGATAAAAACTATATTTAATGATGGTTCACCATTAAAAGGTGATAAGTGAACCTTTAGTGAAAATTAGAGTATATATGCCCTAAAATTGAACTCTTTCCGTATTTTAAGCCTTTATCTATTATTAGGTAAATGTATAAACATTTAAAAACATATCTAATCATATTTTAGTTATTTCTATCCATTCCCGCCAGTACAACAGCTACTTGTCAACTAACATTTAAAATAATATTATTTTATTACTAGTGTGCTACGTAAGTTTCAAAGAAACTCATCGTTGCGTATCGGGTACGCTATCGAACATAGCAACCCCTTTAAAATAAAATTAATATTTATTTTGTAAATATTAATAAATATGAAAATTATTTATTCTTTATTTACCTGGGATGTTACATTTAAAATCTGAAAAGCATTTTATAATAAAGTAATATTTTATAACGTTCCAAGAGTGCCCCTCCTCTTCTCTTTAAAAGGCCCCCACCTCTACCACCTTACCCACACCTCTCAAGACTTTGTCTCGGCCAATCCATGCCCACTGCATCTCTCCACATCCCTCTATTCATCATTGAAGCCTCGCCATTGGCAGAATTCTCTTCAAGAAACCCTTTTGGTTCAAACCAAGAGGAGTTACCCGATTTAAAGGTAATGTCTTCACTTGTGTTATTTTGTTTTATTTTTCTTCTCCAAACCCCTAAAATATTTTTATTCATATTTTTTGTAACAAAAATAGTATCTTCAATATACTAGTATGTTGTTATGTTAATTATTAGAGCTACAATTACACACACCTCCGTCTAATGGTTAAAGAACATAATATTTTTGTGGATGGTGAATTACTGCCTCACAAAATGATGATTCTTCAATCTTCTCTTAACACCTTTCATTGTGGCCATTATGATGTAAATGTATTTTATATATGATATATATAGTATTAATGTTTTCTATATTCTTCTGTATTTTATATTTAAAATATACCTTTATGCTTTGCATGTTGTGCAAATGCGATAATTTTATACGAGGAAGTGTGGACTACCGCCCCCTCAAGTGATGTGACCCGTTCATGCAATACATGTAATGTATAAAGAATGAAATTAATGAACTTATGTGACCTATAAAACATATATATTATACTGGAATTATAATATATATATATATATATATCTCAATTATTTTTAATTCCATTAATATGTCAAAGAAATGAAAGTAGTGTTCATGCGTACGTACGGCCTACCGTCTCCATGAATGGTGCATTTCATTTCATTTTATCTCCAAATATTATGGAATAGTATAAAATGAATATTTACTTGATATATATGATATTTAAATAATTACTACTATTCTGGATATGATTTACTTATAACTGCATGGACAATCATTTTCAAACAAGTTCATTTTTGACTCTTGTACCAAACATCGACAAAAACGTCTGATATGAACTCACATTATTAACCAATTATTATAAAATTATAATATGTGATATTAACTGAATAATAATATTTAAATTAGGACCTTATGAAATTATAAATTTACAAAATTTTATTATTCATGAATATAAAGAAACGAACAAGACAAGTCAGACTTGAGGTAAAGGATCTGTCCTCTCTCTTTCTTTTCAAGTACACTCTTTTATGTCATTTCATTTATGCTCCATGTTCTTATGTTGGATGTTGTTCTTTTATATTAACCATATTGTAATTTTTATTTTCATATGATTAGATACACCATCTTACTCCCATCAATTAATTTTTATAATTTTTAAGTGGCGCCGTTAGGCTGCCGAATATTTGTAAGGGATCCTACCCCTCTCTTTCTTTTTAAGTACACTCTTTTATGTCATTCCTTTTAGGCTAATCGTTATTATGATTGGGATGTTCTTTTATATTAATCTTACTATATTTTTTTATGTTCATATTATTAGAGAACCTATTTTCTCTCATCAATCCATTTTGGAAGTTTTGAGTGGCGCTGTTAGGCTGCCGAATTTTCGGAAGAGATCCTACCTATCTCTTTCTTCTTAAGTACTCTCTTTTATATAGTTTCTTTTATGATCCTCTTTCTTATATTGGGGGATATTATTTTATATTCATATTAATTTATTTTATATTTTCATATGATAATATACCCTATTTGATTTCATCAATCCATTTTTGGTTGTTTTAAGTGGCGCTGTTAGGCTGCTAAGTTTTCCTAAGGGTTATTTTTCATATCACTTTTATTCTCGTGAGATTTTTACAACATTTGAAACGATTTCCTTTGAGTGGTGTATGTAATGCCCATTACTCTAATATTTGTGTAATATACTTTTTTTATGTTTATTTACATCAATGTTGTACGATTCTTCTTTCATGGGGTGAATGTTTCGATAGTTACCCAAATCGGTAAGGGAACCTTTCACCCTCCTCTTCTTAAAAGACATATTTTGTTATGTCTTTAAATTTACATCTTTTTATGTTGGGATATTTTCTTCTATATCTTTATTGATGTAAATTTTATGTCCAAGTGATGAGATACCATTTTCTCTCTCATCTACTAATTTTATGAATTTTAATGTGACGATGTTAGGCTGTCCAATTTTATCAAGGGAACTTCTTAACCCAATTTCGATTTCTTTAGGTTCAACATGTATTTATTGAATATGTCATCCTATGAATATGTCTGAATTACCTATGGTTGTTTTACACTTAATATCCACTTATATTGGGTGTATTAATATTTGTCACACATAATTATGAGATTTATTTGTCCTTAATATAAGGATACCTTCTTTATAAGGGATTTCATATCATTTTACATTTCTATTGAGGCTTCATTGTTGTTATGCACCAATTCACTCTTATATGGTGTATATACTGTCCTTTTGAATATTATATCTTGCATCCATTTCTTCTCATGATATTATAAAGTTCTTATTGAATGTTATTCCTCAATTATTGTATTCAAGTGTCTCTCATTTTATTAAACACCCTTTAACTAAAATATAATTTTAAATGTTTTAATGATTTATTCTTATAAATATTTCTCATTAATATCCATGTTTTCAAAATGGTTTTAAGGATTTATTTATATGGATATTAATATTTTAAAATGTTAAAAGCTTCAAAGTGGTATGGGACACTTTGATTCAAAAATCTCTTTATTAAATGTTTTAAATGGTTTTGAAAATGGTTTTTAGAATGGATTCAATATTTCAATATCTTCAAATGTTATATTGTTATTGAAATGTGGTAATGTTATATTTCCTTTATGCTTAAGTTATGTGCTATGATTATGTTATGGTTCTTGGGCATTGTTTATGAAGACGGGTGGTTCCGTGATAAACTAAGGGTGGGTGAGCCCGTGATAGCTCTCCAATGCATTGGGTAACGCGAAGGGGTTAAACGCAAAGGGTTCTCCGAAGAGATTTAGGGAATATACTTTGATGGGTATTCCAAATGTAACCCTGAGGGTTACTCCCTACGTAAGAATGTTATGAATGCCTCAAGTTACCTTTATGTCTTATGATTTCTATGAGTTATTCGCAAATCTTATGATTTCGTGAGGTATGTTAAATTTATTATTTTTAATGAGTAAAGTATGATTTCATTGATTATTATGTATACATGGAATAATGTTTTCTTTCCATATTCTTATAACCCTTACTGAGCTTTTTATGCTCATCCCATGTTTTTTTTGAAATGTTTTTCACAGGACATAAAGTTGAATATGTTCAAGGATGGGATCAAGGTAATGTCAGGCTGTCTAAAACAAGGAACTAGACATGACACTTTTGTTCAAGAGTTTTTATTTTTGTGAAAAAATGGAAGCTGAGTAGATGTGTCTACTTTGTAATCTTTTAGATGTAATAGTTATGTCCTAATTCTCTAAAACTCTAAACCTGAAAAGATCCCCAATGTGAATTATTCATTTAATTCAATAATAAGTAATGATTAAGGCCAGGTCCTTATAATGCCAAAATCGCAACAATACCATAATAACTCCAATGCGTCAGTCAAGAGTTGATACCAACAACTCGGCCTTTCTCATAGGCATATTGGGTAACCTGCATCCTTGCTACCTCATCAAATTTTGATGTATTAGTCTAATTCTCAATCTCTTCCAAACACTCAATCCTATTCAAAGACATCATGGCCTCATCTGACTCCTTCAATTTCAATTTAAAATTTAAATAATTAAAATATTATTTTCAGTTAATTGTAAAAATCAAAAAGAAGTTATACTGACCAAAATCTAACTCTGGCGATCACCTTTAATCTCTCCAGTGGTAGGATCACTGTACAGCCTCCCATAAACATAAAAATCCATAATATCATGCTTTTTGACATCCTATATGAATATAAAATCAACAATTTATATTTAATGTTATATAATTTAATTAAAAAAGGTGTTTACCATATGTTCCCTATGTGTACTGAATGTATGACTACCATCTCGATGTTTCACCTCATGACTCCTCCAGTTTTTTTGACATGCTGATGATATCCTCTGAAAACAACCACCCATCTAGTGTGAATATAATACATATCAAACCTAAGATTAAATGTAATCAGGTAGGTGGGAACAACAAGACTGATCAAACTCTATGGTTCCTACTATCCACAATGTTGTCTTCCATAAATTATGAAAAAAAATGATGGCAACGATCATGCATATACCCCTACCATGCCTGCTAGATAGTGTCACACTTGTCCTTGTCGATGGGATACCATTAACCCTAAAAAAATTAATAATATCAATATATTAAGTAAATAAATTTAAAGTTAAATATTATTTATTTACATACAATCAAATGACTAAACATGCAGAGATGAACATCAATGGTAGTCTGATCCCTTATAAGCAATGATATAGTAAAATAATTTATCTTTTTACAACTCCCTTTTCAATAACTATATGTGAAAATATGTGAAAAAATAAATAAATAAATAATATATAAATTAATTAATAATAATTAAACAAAACTAACCAAAATAAACAAGTAAACATTCACTTGCTTTCATGGATCAGAGACAAGATGTGGACGTCTATTGGGAATATTCTTAGGAATCATCAATCTCACAAGACAGAGACCCCTTTGAGATGTCACTAAACCACTAGTAGTTTAAGGGTGTGATTATTGAACATCATGCTCATAATTAGGTAGATCAGCCTTCTAGAACTCATGAAATATATTTGAGGCCATCTGAAACACGAAATAACTATTGTTAGATGATAGTTGAAAACAACTATTATATATAGATATATATTATATATGATTATAACCATAATTTATCTATTTCAATCTTTGTATTCGTCCTTATCTTCTTATCTGACTATGTCAATAACATCATATTCCTCCTCAACATAATCAATTCTCGTATGAGTTTTAGTTTCATCATCTCTTGTCATTTAAAATTCATTTGCTATATCAATGACATCATTGTAACCATAGACACTTAACTTTGTTGTGATATAATCTATATTTGTGTTTATTCATTGAAAATATGGATTTTAAGTAGTCTCTTAAAAACATTCAATTCCTTGCACTTCAGTTGAACCATATTCCCATTGAATAAATTTATTTTCCAGAGATTTCATTTTTATAATGCTCCACCAATCACTCAAATATCTTAACGTTGAAAAATATTTTGCATAATAAATTTGATGTGCCTAATGAGCCAATAAAAATGGATTATTTATTGAAATAAGGATTTTATACTTAATATTGATGATTCCATGTCTGAGATGAACACGCAAGCCTCTCTTAGTATCCAACCACTGACATTTAAAAATCATTATGTAATCTATCCCAAATAAAATAGTTTTATTATTTCTTCCATCATGCCATAAAATTCAATGTTAATTTCTCTATGATGATATACTCTTAAGAAAACAACACTATTCATTTTTTTATTTTCCGTATGAAAATGTATGAGATTTAAAATCACTAACCCAATATGAATTATAAGATTTAACCATTTTGGATGGTGGGTTACTCAATACACATAATCGATTATCAATTTTATCAGAATATTATGATGCCTGGAAATTTGTAAAACAATTATCAATATTACAAGTAATAAATTTATTTTAAATGTTAAACCATAAATTATTTGTTTTACATATTTTTGAAATTAGTTGGAAAAACTATTTTGTCTATGTTCTTCAAGAGCAACTACTGTGATTTGTGGAAATTTTTTCTTGATATGATTATCATATAACCTAAAAATAAAATAATATTAATTAACTATAATAAATTTTATATAATAAGTTATTGGAGCACTGAAAGCACAAGTGGTTTCATTTCTTCACAGTTGAGAAGAACATATGTATGAGCTCTATGATAATCACCATCTAAAATTCATCATTCATGAACTCCACCGAAGCCAAGTTTCGATGGATTAAAATTGATAAATGATTGCTCATTTCATCATCAAAATTTCCCCCATTATGGCTCATGATGTTATATTTTGAGGGGTATTTAGATTGAAAATAATGAGTGCAAGCAAAAGTAATTTCCTCCTAAAAATAAGATTTTACAATTGTTCCTTCAACTAATTCTTTGTTACATACAGTTATCTTCAATTTCTATTTGAATCTATCAAATTTGTACATCCCTCAGAAGTGTACCAGACATCCAAATTTCACTTCATACAGAAAATATAATATCAAATTTTCTGTTGAGTCAAAGAAAGTTGGTGAGAAAAGTTTTCTAGTTTACATAAAATTGAAACAACATCTCTTTGTAGTCTACTTTGTGAATCATAGTTTGTTGTTGTGGGAAAAATGTTCTAGAAAAACTAATATATGTCTGTTAGCGCATACAAACAATATAATTCAACAAACCTATTAATTGAATCGGTATTGTTCTCTCCATTATAATATAAAAGTAGTGAATTTTTAATATTTTAATATGACTATTTGTGACACATCTGGATAAATTTGAAACATAACCATCTAATGGTCTCAAATTTACAATCCACAGACAAAATAATAACCAATTTTATTTGAAAATTGTATAATATTCTTTTGTCTTCATTAAATCTTGTGATCTGACGTTTTCAAACAGTTCAAGTTTTGGTCACCTGTAAATTTGGGAAAGATCTAATAGTGCCTTCACATTATCTTTGGTCATAAATGTTGTATCAAAAACTATATAAAATATTTCATCAAAATAGTTTTTCTCTATAAGCATGAAATCCAACATGTGGCAGTCTAAAAAATCATACCAATATTAAATATCGAAAAAAATGATCCATTTTATCCAACTGTGTTCTTTAACAAAGAAATTAATTTTCTATTAGTTTATAGTTATAAAAAATATAATGTGACATAATGAAGATACAACAGATTTTAAATCCATACCTGAGATCATTTTTAGATGTCCATCTCTTTCAATTGTGAATTTTATGAAATGATATTTGTTCCTCCAAAAGGAATGATCATTTTGAAAGAATCTTCGATGATAATAAAAAACAAGGTTTTCATCCATTAATGAGCATAAAAGCTTTTTTGTCTCTCATATAGTAAAAACACAATTTTAGACCATGTTTACTCCTTCCAAATAACATGTCATATGTTGGGAAGTAATTAATTGTCCACATCAATGCAGCGTTCATTAGAAATTTTGTTTCACAACATCATCATATATATTGACTCCATTAATCCATATTAAATTCAACTCTTCAATCAATGGCTTCAAGTAAAAATCTATATTCTTTTTCAAATGTCCGGGAATAAATAAGGTCAATAATATATATGGCTCCCTCATCAACAATCAAGGAGGTAAATTGTACGGAGTTTTAAAGACAAGCCAACAAAAGTTTTGAATTTTGTAAGAACCAATAGACAGAAATCGTTAGTAGAAAGACCAAATCGCACATTTTGGCCTTCTTAGGTAAAATACGGATGTAATTGGTCATCAATTTTTCTATAAATCACCATCAGAGGGATTATTTAAGCTTTTACAGGTTGAAATATTTGTTTTATACTGTGACATCATTAAAATTGTGTTCTATGACATAAAAAAATTCTACCATATTGGTGTAAGTGGGATGTACCTCAACTATTTTATAAGAATTAATCCATACTTCACTAGTTTATCCTCTTTATATCTTGATTCTCTATATCTTTGAAAACTATCCTTCGACTCATTTTCCCCATAATATAAGATGCAATCATTTGAACAAGCATGAATCTTCTGATAACAAAGACCCAGATTAGGAACCAGCCTCTTTCTCTCATATAAATTTATTGGTAACACATTTCTTTCAAGTAACCATGTTTTAATCAAAGAGAATATTGGATCAAAACAACTATTTAACATTCCATTATCAAATTTAATAGCCATAAATTTTTCAACAACTTCAAATTTTATTATCTTGAAACTAGTATATAATTCATCCTCAGTGGGCCTCAACACCTTATTAAAATTGATATTGTTCCAACTCATGAGTTAAATCAATATCATCTTATGTTTCAGCTTTTTGGAAAAGACGAACATGCCGTATAATATACTAAATATTGAAATATTGATGGATATATAACCAAATTATTATTGTCTTATTTGTAACAACATTCACCATATTGATACCAAAAAACATAATCTGTTTTAAAACCAAAGTGTAATAGATAACCCTAAATGTTGTCAAATTTTTCAGATGTCCTCAGACCACATTTTTTACATGAAAACATAATTATCCCTTCTAAAAAAATTTATTATTTTGATGAAACAAATGATAAGAAATTTTTAACACCCTCAATATATATATGATTTCAACTAGAAACTTTTCGATTCCTACACTGATTTATCAATGTTTGGTCATCTAATAATGACTGTTTTCGACTTCATGGTTCCATATTTCTCTAAAAAATATAAATTAATTAGGTTTTTATGATTAATTAGATATAAGAAAAAACGATCCAAAAAAATAAAAAAAAAATTGTTAATCATTCGGAAGTATTCCTAATTATTTCAAGTTATTCCTAAATATAGCTAATTCTTTCTAATATAGACAATTATTTGTAATTAATTGATATTATTAGAAATTACAGCTAGTTATTCACAATTGCTGCTAATTAGAGCTAATTAGAGCTAATTTGAACTACTTATTGCTAACTACGACTAATTATTACTAATTATAACTAATTGTAACTAATTACTACTGATAATATCTATATATTACTAATTATTGAAATTTATTGCTAATTATTACAATTTATTATTAATTATTACTAATTACCACTATTTATTTCTAATTACCACTAGTTATTCCAAATTATCACTAATTACGACTATTTATTACTAGTTATTACAAATTATAGCTATTTATTACTATTTATTGCTATTTATTACTATTTATTTCTATTTATTACTAATTATACTTATTTACCTCTATTTAGAGATATTTATTACTAATTTTTATTATTTACCTCTAATTGAAACTATTTTTACTAATTACTTCTATTTATTTTTAATTACTGTTATTTATTACTAATTACTACTATTTATTACTAATTACCACTATTTATTACCAATTATTAATAATTATAATGAATTATGTCTAATTATTACTAATTATCACTAATTATTACCAATTATCACTTATTATTACTAATTATAACTAATTATCACTAATTGTCACTAATTATCACTAATTATCACTAATTGTTCCTATTTACTACTATTTACCACTGTTTATTACTAATTAGTACTATTTATTACTAATTAATACTATTTATTACTATTTGCAACTAATTATTACTAATTAGAGCTAATTATTACAAATTATCACAAATTATTCCTAATTATTAATAGTTATTACTGATAAAAACTAATTATTAATAATTATTACTAATTATTGTTATTTATTACTATTTATTACAATTTATTACTATTTAGTACAATTTATTAGTAATTACCACTATTTATTACTAATTACCGCTAATTATTACTAATTACTGCTAATTATTACTAAATATTCCATATTATTACTAATTATTTCTAATTATTCCTAATTATTATTATTTATTACTATTTATTACTATTTATTACTAATTAAGACTAGTTATTACCATTTACCACTAATTACCAGTAATTATTACTGATTCCCGCTAATTATCATTAATTATTACAAATTATTAATAATTATTCTTAATTATTATTATTTAATACTATTTATTACTAATTAATATAAATTATTAATAATTATTACTATTTCCTACTAATTATTATCAATTATTACCACTAATTATTATCAATTGTTCCTGATTACAGTTTATGTATTAATATTTATTACTATTTATTACAAATTATTACTAATTATTACTTTTTCTTATTATTTATTACTATTTATTCATACATGATTCTATTTATTTCTATTTATTACTATTTATTTCTATTTAATACTATTTATAGCTATTTATTACTATTTAGTGTTATTTATTACTAATTACTGCTAATTATTACTAATTTCCACTAGTTGTTGCTAATTAGCACCACTTATTACTAATTACTATTAATTATTACTTATTGTAGCTACTTATTTCTAATTACTGCTAATTATTACTAAATACCACTAATTATTACTAATTACCGTTAATTATTACTAATTATCGCTAATTATTACTAATTACCTCCAATTATTTCGATTCATTACTACTTTTTACTAATTATTACTAATGTTTACTATTTATTTCTACTTATTACTCTTAATTACATATTATTACAAATCATTACTACTCATTTTTATTTATTACTTTTTATTACCAATTATTTCTATTTATTACTATTTTTTTAAACATGTAGAGGCGCAAAGGCTGCTTTATTCTATTTATTCTTATTTATTACTAATTATTACTAATTATTAAAAATTATTCCTATTTATTGATATTTGTTTCTATTTATTACTATTTACTTATATTTATTATTATTTACTGCTATTTATTACTAACTACGGCTATTTATTTTTAATTACCACTATTTATTAATAGTTGCCACTATTTATTGCAAATTACAGCATATTATTACTAATTAGTGCTAATTATTACTAATTGTCGCATATTATTACAAATTAGCGCTAACTAATCCTAATTACCGTTAAATGACGCTAATTACCACTAATTGTTTCTAATTACCACTAATTACTGCAAATTACTACAAATTAACACTAATAATTCTTAATTACAGCCACTTACCACTAATTATTACTAATTACCACTAGTTATTACTAATTATCGCTAATTATTACTAATTATTACTAATTGTTACTAATTATTACTAATTAGATCTAATTATTATTCTGTATTACTAATTATTACTAATTAGTACTAATTATTACTAATTATTACTAGTTATTACTAATTATTACTACTTATTAGTATTTATTACAAATTATTTTCAATTAATACTAATTCATACTAATTATTACTAATTATTATTAAATAGTAATAATTAATACTAATTAAATGTTATTATTATTAATTAATGTTACTTGAATGAAATTATTACAAATTAATATTATTTAATTTTAAATAAAACAAATTAAATGTTAATGAAACAAGATATTTGTAAAAATAAATAACGTAAGATAAAACTATCTAATTCTAAGTAAACATAATTGTCGCTAATTAACACTAGTTATAACTAATATAAAATAAAATGAAATTACTAAAAGATAAAAGAAATAGATAAATACCTTAAAACCAAATATTTCATACTATACAAGGCCTGAAATCGCTCTGATGTAAAATTTTAGACATTTGAAAAATTTTAGAGAAACATATGAGGTAAAGAGGGCGAGAGGAGCTGAGAGAGTTCTGACATGGAAAAAATTAGACGGGGGTATATATTTAGGTTAGATTATTTACAACGGGATTCCCATCACAATTAATATTATTTGCGACAAGACTCGTCGCAATTAATACTATTTGTGACAAGACTCGTTGCAATAATAATTTTTGTGACAAGACCCATCACAAATACCTACCTGCGGACATAGTATTTGTGAAAGGAGATAAATCTAATAGAAAATTAAACTATTTGTGATGAGATCCTTCGTAAAAGTGGGGAGGTGGTTAAAAAGGTATTTGCGACAAGCCCAGTTGCAAGTACCTACCTGTCATATAGTATTTTCAACGAGAGATAAATCTCATCCCAAATACGAAAAACCATTGAAGGGTATTTACGACGGGTGTAACCTCCCGTCACAATTACCCTTCCTGCGGTTTTGTGTGAATTGTGCATCAAACGTTTTGCGACGAGAACAGGGTCACATCACCTATCGTACTTCCTGATGGAATATTTATGATTAGAACTTTCCCTGTACAAATAACCCATCGCAAATAACGATTTTTTCTACAGTGATTTTTCATTACTATAAATATAATATAGCCCATTTTCATGAACAAGTGTTATGGAATCCCGCATTTTTAACATAACATGTCATTACATTTTACAAATAGAGGACCATTAAAGTCTAGTGTCTTGGAAATTAGGAATAAAATGCATGAAAACTTAAAATAGTCTTTTAAATCCTTTTTAAAGTCCTCTTGAAAGGTTCATCCTATGTATAACTACTGCATCTCATAACCTGGAGACATACATCAAAGGAAAGGGTGAGCAGAATCCCAGTAAGGAAAGTAGGGGAATCAATTTACATGTGATATCAATATGAACATGATGAAAAACATGAAGGCATGAGCAATGGAAGTAGAGGAATTATATAATGAAAATAATATGAGCCATGAAATGAATATGTGGATACAACATTTAATTTAGACATTCATGAACATATCACCATGGTTCATCCCCAAGGTGTCATAAAAATTACAAAGTTTATTCACCAAAGTATCGTGAAACTTTTCATTCCTAGAGATTAAATTCTTTACCCATTTAATTAGATTTCTATTAGTGAACACCCTTAATATGTCTTTATTTTCATGTGAGGCACGTAGATCACAATCAAATATTTCATAAATAACCCGAAGAGAGTAAAAGTAATGGGTTACACTTCAAAATCGTGATGTTTTAAAAGTGCTTAGAAGCATGGTCGTTATGTCCTTTATAACCCTTGCAAAAGGAAAGAGTGTTTCTTGTATGTCAATTCTAGAATTAAATAGATCAATTTTATGTATTGATGAATACCTCTAGAAATGAAAATATATTTGGGTATTCAGATAAAAAAAATAAGAGAATTTCTTGAGAAAAAGAGAGAGATATTTGGAGACAATATTTCAGCAGCATAACGATTATATAACATGGTTTTAGAAAACAATAAAAAGAGAGGGGACAATGGTCTCCTATAAATAAATGAATCATTTACAGAAGAGTTACATAATAAAAATGAAATAATATCATGGTGTGGAATGACACACCACATGAAAAATAAACTTAAATGAAAAGAGAAAATGAGATTTCTTTTACGAAAATTCAACAACCTAACGACGTCACATTAAAATTAAGAAAATAAATTGATGAGATAATAAATGATCTCTCATAATTTGGACATGAAATATAAATTAAAAATAATATATAAGAATATACCCATAGATAAGAATATGGAAACCGGAAGACATATCTTAAAAGAAATCATGACTAAAAGAGGAGGGTGGAAGGTCCACTTACCTTGAAGAGTAACTTCAAAATCATGATGGTTGGGACCCTGGGTGGCTTGAGGGAACCTTAGGAGGACTCATTGTGAGAGAAAAAGAATAGAACATCATTTAGGATGATTTTGGAATGAAATGAATGATGGAATTGCTTGGTATTCATAAGAAAAGTGATGGAATAGTTAATTAATTTCCAAGGGCACCTCATCGGTGGTATTTACAAAACCATGAGCTTTACCATGGTATTTTCCCACGGTATTGGCCACTTGGGATACCTCATAACATTTAATTCTATTCAAAAGATGATCCAAATGATTACAAAATTATTACATCATTAATGATGTCATTAAACACCCGAAACTCTAAACTGTATTTTCACTATTCACTATAAAATCAAACATTTTATAAAAATATCATAAATTCACCATAACCTAATATTGATGCTCTAAATTCAAAAATGAACTCCATTTTATGAGAATACTTTTCTATATATTTTTAATTTAATCTTTAAAAAAAAATTATTTATTCAAAAAAACAACTCTAAAACTATAACCTATTTTGCAATACCTTGAAAAAGTAATAAAGGTCCAATAAAATTATCTTATAACCATAAGAAAATAAAGTAACCATTTATGATTACATTTTATGAAAATAAGTTTTCATTTTAAATTATGAAATTCATTATAAAATTTTAAATAAAATATTTATAACCTACAATAATAACAAAACCTGTACTATATTCGTTTTTTTCACTTTTAAGATATCTAAAATGTATTTATACATTCATGGGTGAAGTTTCTATTTTCATGACTGATTTACTATTCATTATTATTCATAAGGGTCTGTTACTATTCATACTTTACTATTTACTAAAAATCAAGTTGATCTTATTAGACTCTAGATTTCTTACTGATCACAACTGTAGAATACAATTTTTTGAAAACCATTTCACATTATTAATTATTTAAAGTTTACATGAATATTTTAAAGTACAGTTTTTCCAAAATTCATCAATAATATGCATCCTATATTTATCCGGACATTTGAAAATCCAAAATTTTACCATAATAAGAAAGAAAAATTTTATTAATACCAAGGGATTACAAAAAGTATCTAAGGCCTCGTTACATAGCACCTTGTAACAAATGCATAGGACCTAAGTGTAAGGTGTGTTATGATGATAGAATCTTGGGGCGGATCGGAAAAAATTTCCCAAGTGGTTATTTCTATCATCTTCAACTTCTCCATTAGGTTATTTTGTTCAAGCATCGCATGTTGAATATTGGATTGGGATTGGTCCAGAGAAAACCCCACAGATGATACCTCCTTCCCAAGCTCTGACAGATGGGCTTCGTACGGCCCGAGTCTACTGGATGAGGCCATCGGCTCTTATTTCTGTATTAATTAACCAAGATCACTTGTATTTATAAACAATAATTGCAACATTAAGAGTTTAGTTTCCAACGATCATATAATAGTCAAAACCTAACGGTATCACTTCATTTAATTAAAGGATATAGTTTTATGGAGTATAAAATGAAATAACACACAAATTTAGGACACAAATATTATTCAAAAAGTATGGGTCATTACAAGTGTCCCTTAAAAACTAAATTTAGAACATAAGGTGATGATATTTTAATTCCATTCATCTAATTAAAATTAAGATGAAAATGAAGGCCTTAATACATATTTTTAACCTAATTTAATGCAATTTACCCTTTACCATTGTGATAAATTTTACCATGATTACAATTCATAATTCCTACAAGTAAAAGGGTTATTTTTACTAAATTTTATTCTAATTATTCCAAATATGGAATCCATTTTTCAAGATTCAATTTTTTATACATAGTTAAAATTCATTTTAAAATAATCTCTAAAGACACAAAAACGCTGATTTTTAGATAAATACATATTTAGGAATACAAATTGAATGATTTTTATCCAACTCTTAGAAAAAAATATTCAATGAACGATAAATAATTTATAGAATTTATAATATATATATTTCATTAAAATAATTAAATAATAATGATCATTTTAATTTATTGAGAAAAAAATATTTGTGTGTGTAAATATTGTTTTCCAAAAAACCTCTTTTACATTTGAATGATTTTTATTTTTAGTTCTAATAAATTGATAACTATTGAATTAATTTTATAAATGCATAAAGCGTGGATTTGTCCTATTTTAGTCATTCATTTTCATACCCTCCAATGAAATGGATAGGTGAGAACTAACACATAAATATTTTAATGGTATATTTTCACACCCATGACCTTTTTTTAAATTCATTATTCATTTAATTTCCATTAATGATTTTTTTGGGGGGTTTACCACTAATTTTGGTGAAAATGGTGGGTTTTGAAAATTTGGGTCAAACCGTGAGCTCAATTCCAGTTTTTTTTAAAAAAATTGTTTCTTCTAAAACTCCTTTATTTTTTACTATTTTATTCCCATTTAAATTCCCAATTGGCATACCCTAATATATTAAAATCACCATATCCCTCTGGACCACATAGAAATCCAAAATCATGATGGATTTTGGTTTTTGATTAAGGTAATGGGCCTGCCCATAATCCCATTTCCTGCTTTAAATGTTTTTTTATAAATTTTCCATATATCATTCATTTTTTAATTTTTTCCCATTATTCCACCTCCCTCTAAAATCCAATATCTCGTGGATCACCCCCATTATCATTTTCGCAATTTTGTAGCTCAGGTGAATCGTGAATTAGGGCGATATTTTATACTCTTTCTCAAATCTCCCATATTTGATGAGGTAAAATGAATCTTTCATAACTCCTTCAATTTTCCTCATTTTTCCCCCATTTTAGTCCCCAAATGACCTAATATGACTCTTTAGAACCTCCATAACATTTTTTGGTACTTGGAGATTCATATTTTGGTGTATTTAGGGTGATCTCTTCAATATTTCTGCAAGTATGTATTTCTCTATTTGATTTGTCCTCTTTTCATAGGGTTTCATCCCTCTTTCTTGATGTTCCAAAGTGTCCAGAGCATATGGTTCGTAACTATGGATTATACATGAGTCTTTTGGGTGAAAATTTGTGGTCTAGGGATGGAGTTATTATCCTTGTGGTTTTGGGATGGTGTGGTTGATGTTTCGCACCATGTTTTGAGGGATTCGACAATTTCGGTAGGTGATTCCGTGGGTAACCATTTAATGATGAGTTAGTTTTCTTGATTAAATAATTTTTCATGTTTATTATATTCTTTGAATTATGTAAAAACCATTTTTTGTATTAATAGTAAGGCATTTGGTATTTAAGATACATTTTTGTTTGTATTGTGTATTTTTTAAATGTATTTCATGTGTTATCCCTTGTGGTAGTTTTGTAAAATTTGGAACTGATTTCTTAGTTTTTGAAAGGGGCTGCCAATTTTGGTTGGGTAAAGATATAGTGTCATGTGGGCTTAAAAAGGGTGGTCTTTGAATGGGTTTTATGTTTACAACCTTGTTATACTCCTTGAAAGTGTTTTATGGATTTGTGTGTTCTCATGGGTATCTTTTGTGATATTGTTCAAGGTGATTATATAACATTTGAAAGTAGATTATTACATGTTGATTCGACTTCCAATTCTGTTTTGGTAGGGTCTTGGTGTGCTTTTTTTAAAAAAAAGAAGTTTTTGAAATGGGTTTTATGTGCAAAGCGTGGGTATACTCCTTATAATTGTTTTATGAAAGTTTTGAATGGTTTATTGAGTTGTGTAAGTGGTGAAACTATATCAGAAAACTGTTTTGGTAGGAGTATATTTTTAAATGCTTCATTTCATTTTTTAAAAGGCTGATATGTCATATTTATCATCTTGGAATTATTTTACTAAATTGATTGAAGTAGATATTGAGGTGTTAAATTGGTGTGAATGTGATGTGGACTGTATTGTTTGAGTGTGTTGTGAAAAATTGAAATTTTTTTATGAAATGAGTGTTATGTGCCATGTGTGTGGGATTTTATATGTGTTTCAATATCTTATAATTTTTTTAGAATATGTTTTATTGGTTTTTTTGAACTATTGAAGAAATGTGAAATGCGTTGTGGGTTATTTTGGTGTGAGTCGGATTTCAAAATCATTTTGAATGAAAAATAGACTTCTCTGACTTGTGTGGTATACGTATGGGATGTTGGATGAATTTGTGAGGTGGAAATGATATTTTCATGTTCAATGTATATTTCTTGACTTCTTGAACTTGTTGGAGCACAAGGGGAAAACCTGGTTATCTAGGTGGGTGGACGTGTACTAGTATGCTAGTGAATCAGTGGGGTTTGGTCTTAGTTTCACTTAGAAAGATTGATGCTTAAAACTCTAACAAAACTATGATGAAGATGATTTGGGACCACTAGGTTATGGGTATGTTCCCTACTAGTGTCTCTTGCATGGTAATGGATATTTGTGATGGTTACTATCACCGATATATGAAGTACATGGGACCCACAGCTAGCTAGTGTCTAGGAGTTATTTCCTATTTCATGTGCTCATTAGTTACTTTATAATTACTGTCGTTATACGGTACATTTGGATGAAAAATTCAGTAGCTTTTGTTTTTTATTTTAAAAGTGTTAATCCTTTAAAATAGCCCACTTCAAAACTGTTCTTATTCAAAGTTGCATCTTTTAGAAATTGTAACTAGCTTTTCATGTTTTTGAAAACTTGCGTGCTTTTTGTCATTAAATGTTTATCATATGGAATATCTTAGTGGTGGTATCCTACTGGGATATAGCTCCCACCATACTTACACCATTGGGTGTAAGTAGACTTTCATATTTTTTGTCGCAGTTTTGGGTACAGGTTTTATGCCATTGGTTCAGGTTTTTAGCGGTCCATCGTGATGCAGTGTCATGGAGATGGCTTGAGGGTGGTACCTCATTCCATTTGGAGGTTCTTGGGTTGTAATTTCATGAGTTTGTACCTTTTTAATGGTCTTCAAACATTGTTTAAAATTGTGTAATTTAGTTCTGAATTTTAGTAAAAGATGTTTTGGTTTGAAAAATCTAGATTTGATTTCTTGGATTCATTTGTTGTTTTAAGTATACAAACTCGGGTAAATTGTTCCCAATTTTCCATTTTTGATACCCAGGCACTAGTTCTAGCCCATGGGGATCAGGAACACCCTTTGGGACTTTCCACGGGTCGGGTCGGGTGCCGGTTTTGGTGGAGACAAGATTCGGTTCGTGACAATATGGTATCAGAGGAGGTTCGATCTATTTGAGTCATTTTATTTGGGAAATAGTCAGGTTAGTCTAGAGTTAAGATTGTCGGGAAATGAAATTCCGTTTATGGGTAGTGTTCTTGATCACCACACCTCATGTCGGGATTCATGTCGCTAGGGGACGTCGGGATTTATCTATGTCTTTTTGTTTTTTTGGTCTGATGATAAATAGGGGAAATGAAAAGAGAGTTGGGTTAATGGTCTCAGTGAGCTCACATGGTCTGGAAAGCCGTGTGGAGCTGGGGATATTCCCTATAACACTATTTTTGATGGTAAAGTGATTGGAATATGGCTGTCAACCAAATGTTCAAGTCACCCACTGAAACTAGTCTCCTCTCGCATTATTTTGTGCGTTATTTTTGAAATCATGGAACTTTGGTTTTAAAGTGACTTGGTTTTACGAAGTGAAATGTTTTTATGAATTGATTTTCAAATAAACAGGGAATGTTTTTATTTGAGAAATGGTGGAACTGAATTTTCAGAATTGTTTTGAAATGGAAAATAGTGTTCTTACACCTCTTTTGAAATCCAGAACCATATTGAAGTTGGTTTTCAAAAGTGTTTCCAATATATTTTTATAAAAAATTAAATAGTGTTTTAATGGGATGAGATGTTTTCAAATTGATGTGAATAACTTGAAAGTGAGTTCTTTCATAAATGGTTGTGTCCTTATGAAAAGTTTTGTAAGATGTGAATTTGGATTTTGATCTCATTATTAGGAGTTTTGAGAAAAGGATGGGTTGGTTGACTGTTTTGTTTTTGAAAAGTGGAAAGAATTTTAGTTTTATCCTATGGTATTTAAATGAGAGACCACGTGAATGGGGTTATATAGGATTAGGTATGGTTGATGGCATGACGATATGAGTGTCGGGACTAATATGAGGAGGGTGCCCGGTGTGGAACAAAAACATGCATGTGTGAGGCCCATGGGGTATCATTGGTGGATACGCAAACCGTTGAACCATTGGTTTTCAAAGATGTTTTTTTAAAGAAAAACATTATGTCTGGATGAATTGTTTGGGGTGGTGTATATTGTGTGTTTTTTGGAAAATTTTGATGTTGTGGGATGTTTTGAGTCCAAGAACCCCTCCTGTTCGAACTGTGTTTTGGGTTTGTGTTTGGTCGGTAAGCTGGGTAGAAGGACCATTTAGTAGTCTCCAATGAGATATGTTTCTGGACACCGTTATGGTGGTTCCATTAATGTGTTTAGATATGTTTTATGGAATGTTTTTACCAATGGACTATCTTGGTTGGGTCCTTGGGTTCTCCCGTTGGATAGGGTATGCCTCCATTAATGGTTAGTTCATAACTGAAGTGCAACCCGGATTGTTTCACCGTTGGAAAATCCTCCTGTTGATCAATGTAAGAAATATTTTCTTGAGATTTGTAGAATGAGTCTACACCATTTACATTCTTGTTTTTTTCCAGATCCTCTTGTAGCGGAAGAGTTCTCGTGGATGGTTGAAAGAGACCTTAGTTTTTTAAGCTACATGATTCGTCAAAGGTGGAAGTTTTCTGGGGTTGTCAGTATAGATAGTGTCAAATAGGGCCTCTGAGTCCTTTGTAGTCCCTTCGAAGAAGGGGTTTATGTTAGACCACTCGTGTGGGAAATCTGGCCATGAGAGGTTGTTATGGACACTTTCTGGAATGTTGTGATATTTGGGGATGTTGTATAAGGCCCCCTCCTTGTATTATTTCTATGAGTCGCTTTTTTCATGTTCGGTGACACATTGTGATGTCGCGTTCTCATTTGATTTTAAAAAGGTGAAATTGTAAAATATTTAGTGATTATTTTTTTTAGAAGTGTTTCTCCTTTCGGGAGATCTCGACATCCTCAATTTTAGAGGAAGGTGTTTATATGTGTCCTTTATTTCTGTTGTTTCTCACCCAAAGAAACTAGGTGTGATGTGAGTGCATCCTATAAACCCTTATTTTAGTGTAATTCCATGTTAGGATAAAGTGAGTTATGGAGTTTTTTTTTTGTCTTGGTGAACCCATCTAGGATTGGTTGTAGTTGTTTGTTGCATCGAAAGAAGAAATTCTATTCAGGGGTTTCCAAATCCTAACTCTAAGGTCGAAGATGCTTCAATCATTCCAGCTCAAGCCAAAGGTCCCAGAGAGAAGCTGGAACGTAGTCAGAAGAAATACCAGTGTAGTTTAAAACCTTGTACAAATATATGTTCTCTGTATGAGAGAATGGAATATTTTAATCATTTGGTTTTTTCATCTTGCTTATTTTTTTTCCGTTCGGTGGAAAGAGGTGGAGGGCCTCATCCCCATGTTATCTACCAATGACTATATTTTCCCCTTTGGATTCCTTTGGGTTTGAGGGAAAGGTTTTATATTTGTCTAGACATGTTCAGTGAACATTTAGTAGTAATAATTCCCCATAAAACCATGTAGGTATAAGGATCCACATGGTTAGCGCACAGTTTCCCAAACTGTGCGGGCTAACCGTGCGGTCGCAGCAACTCTTTATGTTTTTGGGTTTTTCTGTACCGGCCCATATTGGTCAGTTAAGATGGTTGGTTATTATGGTGGGGACACCCAATATGAGTATCATGTATATTATTTTCAAAATTCCTAATGGGATTATACCCCTTGTATCAGGGAGTTTGTTCAGGGCTCCCCTGTTAGTTTCTTGATTCTGTCTCGGAAAAAAAAATTAAGTTGTCTCTTATGGTTGGGGAGCCCATTTGTGAATCCTTGTACCAGTAACTCACTTTTGTACATGATCTTGTCTTGGAAGTGGGTAGTCTCATTCGGAGAAATATAACCACCTACATCTTCCCTGGGTTAACATTCGGATTAGAGAGTTCCAAATGGTTTAGTTATATCAAGGTATGTGTAACCTTGTTTGATGTTCTTGTTTGTTTGGGTAATTTGCTTGAGCCTTATTCATATAGTGTTTGAGGAGTATTATTTTAGGATAAATCCAGAATGTTCTTGATCATTTTATTAAAGAGGATTATGTTTTGTTTGTGAAGTATTCCTTCCTTAATTGATCACTGTATGTGTTTTGGCCTTTGGGGGCGAAGTTTAGCAAAGGAGTCCATTTCGGCCTTTCGGTTCGGTTTGGTTTTTTCTTTGTCCTTGATATGGATTTCCAAGGGTGTAATGTTTTAAGGTGAAGAGAATTGTAACACCCATGAACTTTTTTTTAAATTCATTATTCATTTAATTTCTATTCCTGATTTGTTTTGAGGGTTTACCACTCATTTTGGTGAAAATGGTGGGTTTTGAAAATTTAGGCCAAACCGTGAGCCCAATTCTGGTTTTAAAAACAAATTTTGTTTCTTTTATAACTCCTTCAATTTTTACTATTTTATACCCATTCCACTTCCAAATTCTAATAACCTGATATATTAAAATCACCATATCCCTTTGGACTACATGGAAATCCAAAATCATGATGGATTTGGGTTTTTTATTAAGGTAATGGGCCTTCCCGTAAGCCCATTTCCTGCTTTAAATGTTTTTTTAAAAACTTCCATATCTTATTAATTTTTAACTTTTTTCCCATGATTCCACCTCCCTCTCAAATACAATATCCCATGGATCACCCCCATTATTGTTTTCGCAATTTTGGAGCTCATGTAAACCTAGAATTCGGGCGCTCCTTCATACTCTTTCTCAAATCGACCAAATTTGACGAGGTAAAATGAATATTTCATAAGTCCTTCAATTTTCATTCTTTTTCCCCCATTTCAGTCCCCACATGACCTAATAGGACTCCTTAAAACCACCATACCAGTTTTGGGTACTTGGAGATTCATATTTTGGTGGATTTAGGTCGATCTCTTCAATATTTCTGCAAGTAAGTATTTCTCTATTTGATTTCTCCTCATTTCTTAGGGTTTCATCCCTTTTTCTTGATGTTCCAAAGTGTCCATAACCTATGGTTCGTACCTAGGGTTTAACCATTAGTCTTTTTGGTTAACATTTGTGGTCTAGGGCTGGATTTATCATCCTTGTGGTGCCGGGTTGGTGCGGTTGATGTTTCTCACCATGTTTTGAGGGATTCGACAATTTTGGTAGGTGATTACATGGGTAACCATTTAATGATGAGTTAGTTTGCTTGAATAAATAAATTTTCATGTTACTTATATGATGTGAATTATGAAAAAACCATTTTTGGTAGAAATAGTAAGGCATTTGGTATTAAAGTTACATTTTTGTTTGAAGTTTGTATTTTTCAAATGTATTCATGTGTTATCTCTTGTGGTAGTTTTGTAAAATATTTATGTGATTTATTAGTTGTTGAAAAGGGCTGTAAATTTTGGTTGGGTAATGATATAGTGTCATCTGTGATGAAAAATGGGGATCTTTGAATGGGTTTTATTTGTATAACTTTGTCATACTCCTTGAAAGTGTTTTATAGATTTGTGTGTTCTCATGGGTGTCTTTTGTGATATTGTTCAAGGTTATTATATAACATTTGAAAGTCTATTATTACATGTTGATTGGGATGAAAATTCTGTTTTGGTTGGGTCTTGGTGTGCTTTTGGTTTAAAAAGTGGTTTTGGACTGGTTTTTATGTGCAAAACTTGGGTATACTCCTTATAATTGTTTTATGAAAGTTTTGAATGGTTTATTGAGTTCTGTAAGTGGTGAAACTATATCAGAAAACTATTTTGGTAGGAGTATATTTATAAAAGGTTGATTTCTTTTTTTAAAAGTTTGTTATGTCATATGTATCATCTTGGAATTATTTTATTAAATTGATTGAAGGATATATTGAGGTGTTAAAGTGATGTGAATGTGATGTGGACAGTTCTGGGTGAGTGTGATGTGAAAAATTGAAATTTTTATAATGAAAGGAGTGTTATGTGCAATGTGTGTGGGATGTTATATGAGTTGAAATATCTTATAATTGTTTTATAAATTTTTTTAATGGTTTTGTGGTAGTTTTGATGAAATGTGAAATGTGTTGTGGGTTATTTTGGTGTGAGTCAGATTTCAAAATCTTTTTGAATGAAAAATGGAATTTTGTGACTTTTGTGGTAAACGTATGGGTTGTTGGGTGAACTTGTGATGTGGAAATGATATTTTTATGTTCAATGTATAATTCTTGGCTTGTTGAACTTGTTTGATTACAAGGGGAAAACCTGCGTATCTAGGTGGGTGGACTTGTACTAGTATGCTAGTGAATCCATGGGGTTTGTCCTTAGTTTCACTTAGCAAGATTGCCGCTTACAACTCTAACTAAACTATGATGATGATGATTGGGGACCACTAGGTTATGGGTATGTTCCCTACTATTGGCTCGTGCATGGGAATGGTTATTTTTTATGGTTACTGTCACCGAGATATGAGGTACCTGGGACCCACTGCTAGCTAGTGCCTAGGGGTTATTTCGTATTTCTTGTGCTCATTAGTTTCGTTATACTTACCATCGGCATACGGTACATTTGGCTGGAAAATTCTGTAGTGTTGGTGTTTATTTTAAAAGTGTTAATCCTTTAAAATATCCCACTTGAAAACTATTCTTATTCAAAGTTGCATCTTTTAGAAATTTTAACAAGCTTTTCATGTTTTTGAAAACTTGCATTATTTTAGTCTTTAAATTTTTATCATATGGAATCTCTTAGTGGTGAAATCCTAATGGGATTTGGGTCACACCCGACTTACACCATTGGGTGTAAGTAGACTTTTTTATTTTGTGTCACAGGTTTGGATACAGGTTTTATGCCATTGGTTTAGGTTTTTAGCGGTCCATTGTGATGCAGTGTCATGGAGATGGCTTCAGGGTGGTGACTCTTTCCATGTGGAGGTTCTTGGTCTGTCATTTCATGAGTTTGTACCTTTTTTATGGTCTTTAAACATTGTTTAAAATTGTTTAATTCAGTTCTGAATTTTATTAGAAGATGTTTTGTTTTGCAAAATCCCGGTTTCATTTCTTGGATTCATTTTTTGTTTTAAGTATACAGACTCTGGTAAATTGTTCCCAATTTTTAGTTTTTGATACCCAGCACTTGTGCCAGCCCATGGGGATCGGGAACGCCCTTCGGGACTTGCCACGGGTCGGGTTGGGTGCTAGTTTTGGCAGCTACTAGATTCAGTTTGTGACATATATTGTCCTTAACTTAAATATAGTGTTTCATGTAAAGAAATATATCAATGAGTCAAATTTTATTTAAAGTGAAATATATTCTAAAATCACGAGGTTATATATTTTGGGAAATTATCTAGTATCATGGGGTAGTAAAATTGATAATTCTATTGAATTTTACACTATTGATGTTGAATAAAAGTGGCAGGTAGTTGTTGTGAACCAATTCTATAAATGAAATATACATTAATTGAATATGGATATTAGTTTATATGTGTACCTATAAACCATGACAACCCAAGTTCTATTAACATTAATAAGAATCTTCTGTCTCACTCTAGAAAAAAACATTGACACAAGACATCAGTTTTTGAGGTACCATTTTCAAAATGGTGATATTACACTACAGTTCATTGCACTAAACATTATCTTACTGAAATTTTTATGAAGAACTTTAATATTGACGGAATAAGATATATCATACATTATCTTGGAATGATTAATTCATATTAGCCGTTTATTTATATAATGTATTTATTTTCCATTGATACTAATAGAAAATCAACACTCTATGTCTATATCTCTTTGTTTTGTTATATCTTCTCTTTACTTTATCATTTTGATAATCCCAAAGTGGGTAGAAAATGTATTTTTTGGAGAAAATGCATACTTTTGAGAAACATTATACAATAGAGAATGTGTGTAATGAGTATTCGTTTTTGCATGATTATACATTATAAATTGTTTTATGGAACTTTATTTTTATCTTTCTTATGCTCTTTAATACTTTCAATGTTCTGATTATTGTTTTAGCATCTATACATCCTTAAAATATATTGTTTGAAAATTCATTTTAACCATGATTTATAAACATTAGAAAGGGGGATATTTTTAGCTCAGCCCCACAATTCCATGTTTTATTTTTCCCCAGTCATTGTCCTTTAATACTAACTATCTATGTTTTGTATGATAGAATACTCACAATCCTATCATTTTAAGGTCAACGTGTAAGAGTAATCTCAAGATTTCATGGTTTTTGTAAAGGTATCACTGATATTTTAGGAATTTCATAAGTGTAAGTGAGTTTTTTATGTGATTTGTATGGTTAATACTCTATATACGTGAAGCTGACAATGAACTTCTATTCACTGCGTAAGGGTGGTACTCTTCTATGTAATGGTAGTATTATTAATGTGTATGGGTAACACCATTTTTACAAGGGTTGCGTAAGGGTAAGTCCCTAACTTTAATTGTTGTGTAATGGTATCCTAGATATTTATTAATGTCTTCTACAACCATTTGTGGACTTTTCTAATGTAATGGGGGTCTTTCTACCTCTAGTTGACATCTACTACCATCAGAATAGATTTTATACTCATGGAAGATTTATGCTCCCACCTGTTCAAAATGTTCTATCATCAGAAAAAGTATTTTATCACCAAGAATACTCTTCTACTGCAAGTTTAGTCTTGGTAACTCTAGTTCAAATACTCTTCTAGTCATGTTTTTCTATCGTTTGTTGAAGTTTTATACTGTCAATATAAACATTATACTATAATTATAGTTCTACTACCGCTACCACTAGTAGATATATGATACCCCAAAGATGAATCTTTCACCACTAGTTTATTTATGCTTCTTCCAGTGTATACATGATACCTCTAGATGATTCCTATACAATTAATCAACTAACAGATTGGTTGTGTTATGCTTAATGAACATACAGTTCATTTTATAGTTTTATATATGAAACTACATAATTCATGAAAAAATAGAAACCATTCAAAAATTGTTCAATGTAAGATCAATGAATGATTTAACAAAAATCAAAAATAAAAATAAGATCTTTGTTGATCATCACTAGCTTGATCATAGAATGCAAAAAATAACAAATGCTTCCAAATTCATTTCCTCATCTTTTATGTTTTTTTACATTCGATTTTTTCTTGATTTATTTGTTTATTCATTAAAAAATCTCATGTATTTTATTAGAGAGTAATTTGATAATATCTCAACATTTATTTATAACTTATTTTCAATACGTAATTGTACAATAAGATGTGTGTAGTCTGGACTGCTTTTGTGAAATTGTATATAAAACATAACCGTGAATACGGATCAAGATTATTGTTTAATAAACATTCTTGGAATTGAGATTCTTTTAAGTGGATATTATTAGGTCTCAGCATGAGACTGAATGTCCTGTATTTTTTTATACTATGTATTATTTATTTGGTTTAATTATTTTTAATAACAAGATCATTTTTAGGTTTAAAAACTTTTTTATCAAAATTATAATTTGATTGTTAGATATAAAATTTGTTTTATATTTGGTTTTTTATATGATTAATTTTTTCCCAGTGATAATGCGGTCTAACAAATTTTGAAATTAGTTTTGATTGAACCTTTGAGAATCATTTTGAAAACATAAAATTAAGCATTTCTACTCCTTTAGTTAACTGTGCTATATTTTAATATAAGGTAAGTTTTTTAATATTTTTAAAATTGAATTTTTTTATTTGAAAATAAATTCAACCCTCTCTTGAGTACCCCAATCTGACAAATATATAATAATATATCTTGTTATTAGTTGGTTTTAGAATTCATTTAATTATACTATATCCTTGATTTTCTTCACTAAAAACGTGGATCGTTTTTACAATATTTATGATGAATTTTCTGTAATTGAACATTAATTCATTACTATTATTCTTAACTTCAATAATTTTCTTCTTTATGATATCATTTTATTTACATATAATGGTTTTAATAGAAATTATTTCATTAATGTTCTTCTTTAGTTTATAATATTTGATCTTTATCCTCTCTACTTCCTTGACCAAATCACATTTATAAATCTTGAGTTGTTTTCTTTTATAAAGACTTTGGTTTCTTTTATCCAGACATTCTTTTAGATTTTTTTTTCATACGTTACACTTCCAATTTAATTTAGGAACATATTTATATCAATTATCATGGTGTACTCTTTATAATATTCACCATTCATAGCAGTAAACTTCATATGAATTTTAGTATCATCCACCAAATATGAACATTATTTATCTTCTTGATTAATCATAACCTATTTATTAAATATTTTTAGATCGCTCCACACCAAAGTTACTCTCCTCACTATAATAAATATATTTATCGAGAGAGATGATGTTACTTCTGAAGAATTTTTATGTAATATTATTCTTCTATATTAATTAAAGATAATTTTATTTAATAGAATATAATTTCTTGAAGGATCCTTTGTATTCTAAACAATGTCCAATATTCGTACTGATTTTAAAAGGGAAAATAGTAGAAATATACCCACATTTTTCATGTTTTAAAATTTTAAAATATTTTTTACCTTGATTATTAACTTTTCATTTTTTTAAATTTTTTGATGGAAAATAAAGAATCTAATCAAAGCCTTAAATGTTCTCATCTTCACTAAGTTCAAATGGATTATCTTTAGTTTTTATATTTTTGAATGTTTTAAATGAAATATATTTATCCTCATTAACATTTCATTTATGATAAATTTCTATTCTCATCTTATAGTAAACTAGAGTGTTATAAATTTTATTAACTGTGGATTTTTCAATATAATTATATTTAAGGGTTGATGTTTTGGCATAAAACATAGCTAAAACAATTGTGATGACCTTCTTAAATACTATATATTATTTAAGTGTCTCTCCATATACTCTTGAATTGTATATTTTTTTCATTTTATATAGTAAAGAAATAAATAATGGATTCATATTATTTTATTCCCACAACATCAAACTAACATATTCATTTTTTCAATTTTGGTTATATTACCTTTGTGTCACCTTTATAGATTATATATAGTCTTTTATATATCTCCTTAATATTTTTACTTCACATTAATTTTTTTAAATAATTCTCAAATAATGAAAACATCAGACCACTCTGTGTCTTTATATCACACTTAATATTATTCTTGTTTGATATGGACCACATTGAAGTATCTCTTAGGTATATGAATCCTTGAAGTGATGACTCAAGAACATCGATTCAATGAGATATAAGATAATGTATCATTTTTTCTTCTATATATTAAATCCATTTTTATCAAATGTCAAAAACACATTATTTTTTATAAATTTATAATAATCCCTGTGAATTTTTTATTAGTGAACATCATGAGAGAATCATGGAACTCTGACACCAATTATTCAGATACTTGAGTGAATAATCAACATAGAGAGGGAATGAATCATTATTTAATGCTTTTTATTCTTCAAGAAACATTTATCTCACTATAAAAAATTAATGATCTCATAAAATAATTTTATTTATAATATAAATTTTAAGCACAACTTTTTAACATGGTTATTCCTCAATAAGGATTACTATATCCCTTATGTGATGTGATTTTATTCACACATGCACACATATATTATTTTATAATCAAAATCAACCATGTTTAAGAATAATTCCTTGAAACCTAATCACTATTGGAACTAAATAGATTTTATGATATCCTACATTATATAATTAAAATTGTATGAAAATTTTTCATCATTCAGATTTATAAATAATAAAATATTATTAAGACTACTTTAGAATGATTGAATTTAATCTTATTCCATTGTTTCACAGCAATATCCTCATTTATATCTCTCATGATTTGCATAAAAAATTCTCCCATACACATAACCAACATTTGATTATATCTTATAAGTTTTTTCTTCATCTTACCAATCCTTTTATAAATTCTTTAATAACTTTCAATATTTGATAAAATATTAAATATCATGAATATTAAAAGTTTCACTCGTTTGATTGGGAACAAAAATAATCCAAAATATTCATGTAATAACCACTAATAAAATATCTAAAGCTCTAATTTTGAAATATCTGCAATACAGTAAAACATTTGGGAAACTAACTCATCATAAGTTGAGGTACTTGGTTGCAGAGTAAAACACTTAAACTACGAGCTTCTATGAAGAACTATATCCAATATTATGGTGTTATTTTCTCTGTTTTGATGTGACATACTTCAATAACCAAATACAAAAGAAAAACTCTCACATGTTTTGTATATTTACTTAGTCAATGTGTTGTAATATAATCAAACATATGAAAAAATATTCACCCAGCTATTTATTGGTCTCATGTTGTGTCATTGTTTAAACTTTATCATCTAAATTTCATTATACATTTTTACATGGTTTAATATTACGCAGTTTTTAGTTATTCCTACACAACCTAAATTTTGGAATGGTGTTATTGACCACCATTTTGGATCCATGACCAATTCCCATAGGGTCTTCATTATTATGTAGCCTTTTACTTATATGGTTTAAATCATGATTTTCTAGCGTGAATTTTTTAGTACTTGCTATTATATAGCATAACAAAACAACCTTCATGGTATAATATTACTTTTCAGGCCAAAAGATAACTCAAAACTACAATAAATTGATTGAACATTATGACATATATTAGAAAAAAATACAACATCATCATTCATGGTACCAACGTTCTCCCCATATTTCATAAATCCATTATTTGCAGTGATAATGGAATAACATTCATATAACATACCAACCTAGTTACCATGCTAATATGCCAAAAATATAATACTAAAAGGCATGAGGCATGTTATCAGTCACAGTAGGATATCACTAGATCCAAGGGTATATTATATTAAAATGGGAATTATTTACCTTTAATGATATATAAATAATAATAATAACTAAACAAGAAATTACATATCTTAAAATATACAATATTTCATACATAACATAATAAAAACACATGAACATATACACGAGGGAAGAATATTAATCAAAATATAATACAACAAAAATAATTGTCTAAATATCCCATCTTATAGATGAAATATATCATATTGTGCCACCTTTAAATACTCACACTTGAGACATGATCGTACCATAATGATAAATACATCGGTTATTCCAATATGAGAAACTAAAATGTCTACAAAGATATATACAGGTTATGGTGTGTACGTAGGGTGTGTATGAATTCCACTGTAAATCTATACATTTCCTTTCTTAGTTAAATTCATAGATTCTAGATTACAATAAAAATATAAAAATAAAACACTTTTACATTTTAGTGAAAGAAAATAAAATTGTTGTATTACAATGTTAACATTCCTTTGATGAAAACCAAGATGCATAAGATTAAAAGAATACGATAGTAGATAATGTATAAATAAATGGAAAATAACTCTTTAATTAAGAACATTACTAAACATTATTGTAGTGTACATATTTCTAGTTTGAATGGAATCCTAAACTAGTGTTAAATACACTAGCTAGAGGGGGATATATAACTAGATATGAAAAAACTGTGTAGAGAAATATTACCATCGTGCATAGGTTTTTGTCCTAAGTTCCCGTAAGTATCAAAGGCATCTCATGCAGCATTACCAAATCGAATGGATTCAAAATTATCATCATCATGCAACAAACCATATATTTATTTATTGTTTACTAACCATTTTCAAAACCAAATCATAATTGATATTCGATTTAAATAAACACATTATGTAATCTAGACATCCCTTTAACCATAAAAAATATTATAAGTTCTCCATGATTAATTATTTATTTCACATATATAACCATTTATATGAAAATATTTCATCAAAATATGTTTATGTTTGGATCAAAAAAAATGGATTATGTGGAAAATGTTTATGTATATTAACACTAAACACATTTCTATTCTTTGTAATCGTCACTAAAAATTTGATGTCAGTCCTTTACAATTAATATGGAAGAATTTTCTAAGATAAAATTTTATTATTTCACAATAGAATCATTTTAGTGATTTCATAAAATACCTTGAGTTCATTGAATATACTTATGCAAAATTTTGTTTGTAAATCATATAATAATCATTTGAAAAACATTTAATCCAACAATATGATATGAAAGGCCTTTATTAATCCTTTATAAAAAAATTATATAATAATATTAATTTTTAAAAAATTTAAATGTAGAGAAACACGTATTCTAATGTGAATAATATTTAGAACCTTTGATAACCGGAAGTATAATAGAGTTAAACGGGAGTCATTCATCCCATTGAAACCAAGATCTTCATGAAAATAACGGATTTTTTCACATGGATAAGACTCAATTTTTTAATGGAAAAACCCATAATTATTATTAATAATAAGATAGATAAGAGATAAGATATGGTTAGAAGAGAAATAATGGGAGAAAAATACCCTATCCTTGAGGCCTTATTTATAAATCAGGAGAAATTTCCCTGAGAGTAGATCAATAAGAGATGAAATCCTCCTACCCATAGTGGTGACACATGAATAATGGAAGGGGAGTGTGGATGTACCCACTTATGCTTGACCACATTATTAAATAGTAATATTATTATAAAATATTTTAAAAAAATAGAATTATAATAATACATCATTATATGAAAATCCAATCATCATACTATATTTTAGTTATTATGATTTATTATTCAATATTTAAAATAAAATTACATAATTATTTGTATAATAATATTTAAAATCCAAAATATATACATGCCACTTATAACATGTATATATTATATAATAAAACATAATTTAAGCATTTATAAAACCATTAAATAATTACATGACCATATTAAAAATAAAGAATAATAAATTATAAATCTCATAGTTAATTTTAAGATGTCTTAAGAAGTCAAGATATATAAATTATTGTTTTCAATGATTATTCCTGGAAATCCTGGTCATTACACACAGTTGTGTAAAAATGAAACAAATTATGTGTTGTTACTGCCTCTAAATGTCAATATGAAAGGTTAATGGGTTATCTAACAATGATTCTAGCTATTCCTCTTATAATTTTTTTTTATATTTTTATAATCTAACTATAAAAAATATAAAAAATGCATATATTTAAAATAATAAATGTTGGGAGTTTTATTTAAGTATAAATTAGATGTGATAAATGAAAAATCTAATTCATTGTCATGTTTTCTAGCTCTTCAATTCTTGGGGTTATTGTAATTGCCCAAAAATATTCTTCTACAAGTAAAATAACTCTTGTCACTCAGTAAATATTTTATTATATTTTACAATATAAGAACACATAAAATCTATTACATTTATTTTCACATCAAGTGTTAATATTGGATATAATAACTAAGAATAATATAGGGATATAAACACTGAGGAATAGTAAAGTCACCAAAAGGAACTCCATATTTTGAATTATCTCATGAATATAAATCTTATTATAAATACATTTAGAAGAAATATAAGAATTAGAAACAAGATAGACATTATCAAATATGTGTAGGAACCTTTGTAACCAAAGTAGTGAACCATGAAGTGACAAATAAAATGTATTTATTACATAATATGTTCGTTTTTCATTACTACCATTGGGAATAATATAGTGGTATATTATTATTATTGGTTATATGGACGAAAAAAGTAATAATTGGGATTGTTTTATGATATATAAGTAATAAACCCAAATTTTATTTTTGGAAACTATTAATATATTTAAATTCTAATAAAAGTATATTTTATGATACATTTAAGAGTTTTAAATAGAATTTATTTTCATGAAATAATATTATAAAAAGATTTTAAAATAATTATATAAATCATAAATGTTATAAGTAATATTTATAATAGTAAAAAAAATTAGGTAAAAAACAATTGATTTTCAATAAATATAGATTTTTAATTAAAATTTTAAATTTTCATATATATATATATAACTATCTTGATTAAATATATATCATTTATTGAATCATCGCATCATAATTACAGTAGGGTTTATTTTTTGGTAATTTTCTAAAAATGTTTTTTTTGGTGAAAAGGTGAAAATTACTATTTTTTAGTATTGTGATTTTATTACATCATTATGATGTGAGAAGGATTAAAAAACTATGAGAATTTTTATTCAATAAAAAAATTTACATGTAAAAATGAATTTAAAAATATTTTTTTTATTTAATAAATTAATAAATTATATTTTAGAATGAAAAATTGGACTTTTGATATATATATATATATATATTGATTCTATGCATTAAATAGGATGTTTGAAGAGTGAAATTCAAACAATGATTTATTTGAAAATCTAAAAACCATATTTAACTCATTGATAATCCATAAAAGTAGTTTCAAATGATTTCACCTACAAGTGGTTAGATTATACAATAGTTTAACAGATATTTTAACCATTAATCCACCCCTCAATAGGAATTAATAGTACCCATTTCTCCCTTTCCTCTCTACTTAAGACCCATTAATCATGAATTTTATCTCAATATTTCTCTCTATATCCCTCCAAATGTGTTCCTAGGATTCCAAGTAGTCTTTAGATAGTATTAATAATAATCCTCTCAAGGTAAGGGTTCTCTCCCTCCACTTTTTCAATTAAAGTACTTATTTTGTAAAAACCTTTTTTATTCCTAATTTATTATCTTTTAAAGTGTTTAAAAACACCCTCATTATTGATTATATGATGTTTTTTAATGTGATACTTACATTCTCTATCATTAAAACCATTCCAATATACATTTTTTATAATTTTTATGTTATCAAAATCAACCCTTGACCTCCCATGCTATATTTTCTTCTCATGAATACCCAAACCCATTTTCATTCACGGGTTTTAATTTTGATTTTTATATAAGATATTTATTGGGAGCATTTCTGTATATAAACCATTATCCTTACTCATTGGTTAAAAATTATGTGTACTTATGATCTTTGATCGATGTGGCACCCATCATTTTAGAAATATGATTGGTGCACCCTGATAGTGCTCCAATGCATTGAGTAAAACATTAATCTCTAGAGATGAAATGTTAATGATACTTTGGAAGAAATCCTTATAAATTCTTTATGATAACTTTGTAAAAATTCTTGGAAATATTTTCGATGGAACAATAATTATTAGCTTTAGTGATACGTTTATAAATGCCTCATGTTTACATTATAGCCAAATTTACATGTTATGCCTTATGTTTTTATGTTCATGTACATACATTATGACTCGGGTTCTTATGTTCATATTCTTATGTTATGCTTCACATTTCACCCGTGATGTTATTTTACACAATTTAACCATTAATGGGATTTATTCTCACCCCTTTCATCTGATAAATGCTCATAGGAATCCTTTTTTAATGAGATGATATGAGATGAGATAGTAAACAATTATTTCAGGTGTGTAGAAAATTATTTTATGTTTTATTTTTGTACTATTTATATCTTATGTTATTTTCCTAGCTTGAAATACACTATATTGTGAAAGTTAAATTGAATTTATTTATACAAAAAAATTTCAAGGAATTATTTTTAAAATCATATATGAAATTATGGGTGATTATAGTTTCTTTAAAAGTAAAGGTTTAATTATTTGTGTGAAGTTAAGACTAGAAAAATAGCATAAAAATATTAGTATAATCCTAAATATATGAAAAATACCTTAAATTTTGATAAAGTATAAATAGAGTGGATTTTAGGAAATTAAATCCCTTTATGAATACTATAAGTGAATGTGGATATTACATAGTTCTACCTCAGTGTAATAACCCTAAAAAGGTGGATTGGGTATTAAAATTATTATTTCATATTTTATGAAAAATATTCATTTGTATAAACCTATCTTCACACTAGTGGAGGATATGATATGGTTATTATCTAGTTTTTAAGAACCATAATGAAATGATTTATGTCTGAAGTAGTTATTTGTTTTAGAAGTAAAAAAATAAAATAGATTAATGCATATGATCCTAAAAGTGAAATATTATAAAAATATTAGAATTAAAATTCCATTTATAATTCATTCATAATAGAGTATATTTTATTATTTTACATTGTTTTTTTTTGAAAACTATGTAAAATATAAGGGTCCATATAAAAAATGGATGTGATGAACAATACAACAATGATCTTCCTAATATGTTGAAAGATGGAGTCGAAAATTTAATGATGATATTAAATTTGGTATCCCATATCATGAACAATAACATAAACCAGATATACCATTCATCTTCATCTTGGGGAAATTAGTTGTTGAATTATTCATGCACCAACATCGATAAACATTTAGTCGACCCTCAATCCAATTGATCATCGAACGGTTGATAAATGATATAGAAAATATATTTTTTCATACACCGTTGTTTTGAGGACTATAATGTAACCATAAAAATATATATATTAAATAATAAAGTATATTAAAAATTGGTGTTAGAATAAAATTTGAAACATGAGGATGAAATTTATTTTATGAATTGGGAAGACTTAAAAAAGTATTTTTTTCCCTAAGTATTTTTATCACAACCTACATGAAATTATTATATGAGAATAAATTGGGTTTACGGAAAATTAAGGATAATTCATAGGAATTTATTATATAAAAACACAAGTATTACACATTAAACTTCAATATTTTTAATAGATTATTATGGGATGATCGGTAAATTTTTTGGGAGGCCAAGAAATCATATACAAAAAGTTTTTTGAAATCCAAGACTTCAAGAGATGTAATGATATAAGGCAATGATCTCTCAAGGTGGAGATGGAATTTGGATATTCACATTGGTAAAAACATTGGGAAGAATCTTAACAATAAAAAGGATGATAAGAAAAAATATCTTCCCTCATGAAAAAACCATATAAAAATAAAATCATGGAATTATCTTCCAAGATGTGTAAGTGATAAAAATTTGAAAGGTGGCCACATTAATTGAAATTTTTGTGGATATATAAATCCATGGAATCCCAATGATAATTAAAAATATATTATGGTTCAAGTGAATCAAATGATTCAATGGTTCAAGTGTGAATAGATCTTAACCATTTCAACAAGTTACTAAATATTATATTGGTAGAGGGAAATTACTATTAATCCCAGGAGAGTCCAAGAGATAAAGGCCATGTATTTTATTCCATAATGACTGATGTTGAATCTCTAAATGACATGGTAGCATGTAAACTTATTGTTCACACAAATCTTTCTGGTACAATATTTGATTCTCATTCAATGAATTTTTTTTATTTCTTTAAGTATTCAAAGAACATCAAATTTAAAGCAAATCATTTATAAGTAGAGTTATTAGTTAAAACTTTAAGAGGATATATTAAATCCATAAGTGTATGTAGGTATTAAGCTATTAACTTTTGTGAGATAAATCTTATAAAAATATAGTATTAATTATAATGGTGTAATTTGACACGATATTATGGATGAATTGTCTCTCCAAGTATAATGATAACATCAATTGTAGAATAAATAAAATATCATTTTTATTGGAGGTAAAAATAAAATAACTTTCAAATAAGATATAACCCATCCCATGTTTTATAAAGAACTACCTCATATATACTTATTTATCAAAATTATTGGTGAAGAAGGGGAAGAATGTGAAAGTAAAATAAAATATATAATTTATACCCGATGTTTAGGAATATATTGATTTATTTATTAAATAATTATATAGACCTCCCAAATAAAGAGAGATAAATTTATCCATTCAATTCATATATAGATCCAAAAATATACAAAATAACTCATATAGAATGGAATATATGGAGCTAGAAAATTGATAAAGTAACTACAAGATCTCTTAGAGAAGGGTTTTATTTATCTAAGTGTGTCTCATTGGGGAGGACATATCTTATTTTTGAAGAAACGTTTTGGATAAATTTGAATATACATTGACTATATATAATATAATGGGATCACTATAAAGAAGAAATACCCTATAAAAATTATTAATGACTTATTATACAATATTTTTGGAGCTCAATCAATTTTTAAGATTGATCTCTGATCAGGGTATCATCAATTGACTGTAAGTAAATAAGATAACACAAAGAAATCCTTTTGATATTGGTAGGGAAATTATGAGTTTTTTTTCATTCCCATTGGTTTGACTATTAATCCCATGATATTTATGGATTTGATGAGTATATTATTTAGGTATGACCTCAATAAATATGTAATACACTTTATTAACAATATTTGGATATATTCAAAATGTTAGGAGGAACATGAAGAACACTTAAGAGTCATATTATAAACTATAAGAAATTATTTTAAAAAAAAATCAGTAAATGTGAGTTATGGATACAAAAAATAGAATTCTAGGGACACATTGTATATAAATAAGGAATATATATATATCCCGATAAGACTAAGGAAATAGAGGAGTGCCCATGATCAACGGTAGTGACCCAGAATCCTAGTTTTCATGGATTAATTGGTTACTATAGGTGGTTTGTGAAAAAAAATGATTTTTATTCCAGTAATGAAGTCAAATCGGAAGGTAGTTAAGTTTACATAAATAAAAGAGTTAGAATAAAGTTTGTAATGGAAGAAGAAAATTTTTTTGTCACAATTTTTCTATCTTTAACCTATAAGGGAGAATTATTTGTAATTTATATTGATGAATCATTGAATGTACTTGGACACATACAAATAGAGAATGAAAAAGTAATTTCTTATGCATCTTGATAAATAAATCATCATGAGAATAATTATCCTACCCATTATTTGGAGTAAGTTGTATATTTTTTTATTAATGATTTTGAGGTATTATACTTATGTAGATATGTATGATATGTATATATATATATCACCAAGGTTTTTAGTATATATATTCCCATAAAAAGTACTGAACATGTCTTAGGAGATGATATGGGATTCTTAAAAACTATAATTATTCTATTTATTATCACCACTAAAAATATATCAAGGTACAAGATGAAATAAGTAGGAATAACCAAAAAAGTATTGAAATGTTGAGTGTAGAATGAGATCCTTTGATCAATTATTTGGTTTATATAGATATAGAATTTATAAGGGAAGGATCATCCATAGTCCCATCCCTAATGATTTTAAAACAATTATTATAGGAGAGGACGAAGAAAGCACAATGGGATATTACTACAATAAAATGTAAGATAGAGGTGATTTGAAATAGAATGTTACCAATGTTTTACCATGATTAAGAGTGAATATTTTTATTCAGAACAGGCTGGTATATCTAATCTATTCTAGAGCTGATGAAAGAGATGAAAGATGATGATCATAGCTCTTCATTCTCTATACATCCCTGATGCACCAATTTTTATAGATATCTACATGATAATTCTTATTATGATTACATGAAAATGAATATATTAGATTATAATAAAATATGATTGCTATGTCAAGAGGTGAAGAAATCATAGAAAACTCTAAAGGGTGTCATGCAACTACTCCTAATACCTTTATAAAAGTAGGGTAGTATCACTATAGGATTTTTTATAGACCTTACCAAGTCATCTATAGAAAATAATTCCATATGAGTAATCATAAATAGATTAAAATATTATTACCATTTCAGTTATATATGATATTATTTATCCTTAGAGAACCTTTCTCGTCTATATATTTAAGAAGTTGTGAGACTTTCTAAGGCCCATCTATCAAATATTTCCAACCATGATTCTAGGTTTGTTTCTATGTTCTACAGGATCCTTCAAAAGGGTGTGAATACAGAGAAGAAACTATGAAAAACCTGTCATCGCCAATTTTATGAGAAATATTATATAAATATTCAAACATTAAAGGGCATGTTAAGTGATATCTCCCTAAATTTTAAAAGGATTTGGGGATGAAATATTCCTCTCATCGAATTTTCAACCAATAATGGTTTCCACTCAAGTATTCAAATGGATCCATATGAATAACATTATTGTAAAAGATGAATAACTCTAACATATTGGGATAAAGTCGGAAATGGAAAATATTGGGACCTGACATTGTGAAGGAGACTACAGAAAAGATACAACTTATCCATTGGTACATCAAGGCTACTCAAGTCAATGGAATATTTATGCATACAATCCAATGAAGGAATTATAATTCCTTGTTGGTGATTATGTGTTACTAAATGTATCACCATAAATAGGTTCAATGAGTTATATAAATATTTTCAAAATGAGTCCATGGTACATTGTACCATTTTTGATTTTAGATCATGTTGTAGTTGTTTCTTATCAACAATCTCTACCTACAAATATTTCCAAAATCAATTATTTATTCTATGTGTCATTTTTAACGAATTATATGTCATAAGCATATTAAATAATAGAAATAATTAGTTTGGAATTGGAATCAAATGTTACATATGAAGAAGAATAGATCCACATTCTTGATGAAAGGGAACAAGTGTTGAGATATAGAACCACCAGTCTCGTTAAAGTCTTGTGGAGAAATCATAAGTTCAAAGAAGTAGAATGGGATCCATAAGAACTGATGAAGGATAAATACCCCATTTTTTGATGTTTGGGACAAATTTGAAGAATGAAAATTCTTAAGGGGTGATAATGTAAAAACCTAAAAATATTTTTTTATTCATAAAATTACTCTTGTATCTCAATAACTATTTTATTATATTTTACCATAGAATCACATATAAAGATTATTATATTTATTTACACATAATGTGTTAATATTATCTTTTAAAACTGGAATAATAAAATGATATAAATATAAAATAACAATAAAATTACTAAAAGAAACTCCATAGGCTTTAATTATTCCAATGAAGATCATTCTATCTATAATAACTGTAAAAAGAAATAGAACATTAGGAAAATAATATACATTATCAAATGATGTGTAAGAACCATTATAACTGAAATAGCGAATGAAGAATTAATAATGATAGTGTATTTATAGTGAAATATGGTCATTCTGTATTATGATAATTTACTTATAAGAAATCTTCTCATTAGTATTTTTGGTTATTTTTAAGTAATAATGTTCTAATTTGGATTGTTTTATAATATAATAGGAAACCGAAATTTTCATTTTTTGGAAAATATAAATATATTTAAATTCTATTAAATGTTTGTTTTATGATAAATTTAATATATTCAAATAAAATTCATTTAAATTAAATAATCTTATAGAATAATATTAAATGAACATATAAATTTATGAAGTCCTATTTAATTTTTATAATAGTCGGAATGTTTATTATATCATAAAAATGGTCCACTTTCAGTAAATATGATTTTTATTTAAAAATTAAAATTATAATATTTAGAAAAATATTTAGAAAAATTGTTTTTAATTTTTGGAATTATCACATTAGAATTATCTTAAGGTGGATTTTGGGTAATTTTTAGACAAATTTTATTTTTTGGTGAAAAAGTTAAAATTATCGTTTTATGAGTACTATAGTTTTATGAAGTCATTACGATGTCAGAATGAATCCGAAATTTATGAAGAATTTTATTCAATAAAATTTATATTAATAATTCTTAAAATATAATTAAAAATATAGTTTTAATATATAAATTTACACTTCCCATTTTGGTGCGAAGAAATGAATTTTTTGTGATAAAATTTATTTTGGTTTCTATACATTAATTGGGTTGGTTGGAAGGTGCATTTAGAATTGGGATTGATTTTAATTTCAAAAAAAATTCTATTTTACTCCTTATTTATATGAAATTTTCGAGGTAATTTATTTCACACACAAGTGGTTAGCTTATATATTAAAATAACAAAAAATATTAAACCATAAATCCTCCGCTCCACAAGTATAAATAACAAAAATTAATCCCTTTCATATCCACTCAAAAACCATTAGGATTGAAGTTAATAACCAAATTCCTATTTAAATACCTACCAATGTGTTTTTAGTATTACATGCATACTCTATGTAAGACCCAAAAAAATTAGAATGCTATACTTGATAGCTTTCTTAACAAAAGGCACCGAGCATTAAGAAAACAATGATAAACTATTAAAACATTATTATTTAATTTTTTAGTTAATACATAGACATTTATTTGATGGATATGAATATGAGTAACCACATTATAAGATATAATTATACTATTTCTACTCAATACAAATGTATTTATTAATTCTTATAAAATAATCACTCAGTTTTTTTAAAAAGTAATTTTATGTTCCAAAATGCATATTATTCAAAAATGTTTTTATTTCATTTTATATATGGAAATTATAATTAATTTATTTTACTTTTATAAATTTTATTTTATAAAATTAAAACCATTTTTTAAAATAACATATACAAATTAACATTGGGTGAAATGTTGTGATAAATATAAAATGATTTATTTTTCTGTGAATAGTGAAAAATACCATTTTTTTAAATAATGAAATTAAATAAAGTAATTTAAAAGTACCATTACATTTTTGAATTGGTATTAATGTTTAAAATGAACCATTTTATTTTTAATAATCTAATTAAATAAATTTTTTAACTACAATATTAATGATTTTGACATATGTTAATTTTTGTGCTTAAAAATGCATATTTTTATAAATTATTTTCATTATATTAAACAAATAAATATTTAAATTAACAACTGTCATTTCTTGGAATGGAATAATAAAGAATATATTCAAAATTTAGAATCAATAGGTCCATTTTTTTAAATAGTTCCCATTTACTTTTGCTCATTAAAAATTGTAATCATGACAAATATTTGTCACATTTGTTAGGGTAAAATGGGTAAAACCTGCTTAAAATTTTCGATAATGTCTCAAAATAAACCCAAAAAATGAATATACTTCATTTTATGAGTATATTTTTCCACCTTTGATTATAAAATTTATATTTTTTATGTAAATATAATATTAAAAATGTCACTCTCTTGCATTTAATATATATAGTATTTTTTTGAAAAGTATTAAAACAACATATGTTCACTTCTAAATGTTTATTTGAAATATTAATGAATTTTTTATGGTAATATATTTTTAGATTTTTGTTGATTAAATAATTACCTTAAATTCCAAATCAACGTTTACAGAACACTTTTGAACGAAGTAAAAATGAATTAAATGGTTTTAAAAACTCTAAAAGTCATATTCTTTGGGTGAGTTAAAGTCCACCTGGAATCTTTATGATAAATATAAAATATTACAGATGTTTTAAAAGGTTTATATTTTAATTTTTTTCTTGTTGTTTTGAAATTCAAATTATGTGAATAGTTCCTAAAAAGAATTAAAAGTATTTTATGTCAAATATAATATATTAAATTATTTAAAACCATAAAAATATTAAAAGAGGATAGTTAAGATGATAATTTTTTGAACATTTCATAACTTGAACATTAATGAGTTAATTTTAAACGTTAAAGTAAAACTATAAACCTTCAATATTGAAAAAGTCATTACTATGAATTAGATTTTAATTTTTTAAAAAAGAGGTTAAACCAAAATATAAGTTCTAAAATGACTTATAAAACTATCAAAATATTATTGGATTATTATAGTAAGAAAATACCTTCCTTATATTCTTATAAATTTCATTTTTGAAAATTGTTACATGATATAGATTCATATTATTTTATAATATTTATTGTATTTCTAAAAATAAAATTAAAGATATTTCATGATAAATAATACTTTTTAAAATGATTTAAATTTTATAAAAAAATATATATTTATACAATTAAATATTATATGGTTTAATATATAAACTATATTTAATTTTTGGGTCACTTGGAAGTTTTTGGTAACTGTTTTAACCAAGAAACAAAAAATTATATTGATATCATAGTAATTGTCAAAAGGTTTAATGGGGAGCGGGTTAAAATAAATAGATAAGGGTGAAAAAATAACCTAAACATGTAAAAATTTTATTTCATGATATTATATTTACTCATACACATATTATATTACAATTATATTAATTAGGATTCATTTTCCTATGAAAATTAATTTACGATAATTTAATACTTTAAGAAATTCAAATAATTACCCTTGCCGCCCTTATAAAAGGACACCCCTTCTTCATTCTATCTCATAGTTTTTTAGAATTATATCTTATCCAATACCTACTATAATAGCTTTATATATTAATCCACCTTATTTTAGAGATTTTGTTCTTATGAAAATATCATCATTCCGAGGTTTAATGTGTAAGAAAAAAGTGGTTTCTCAACAAAAGAGGTAGAACTCTTAAGTGAGCACTTTAAATTTATCTCTTATTATACCTCCTACAAATATATGTTATTCATAATAAAATAATAAATCCATTTTCTTAAATAAACTTAATTTTTTTTATTATTAAACCACCATTATTAAACCTATTTTCCCTCAAAAGGGAAGTGAATGTATAACTCATGGGTGTGTGTGGACTATCGCCTCCACATAGCGATAAAATTAAGTTTTCATCACTATATTTTTTGGATGGTTATTATGATGAGTTTAAAATTTATATATTATATTTATAAAATAATAATACCTCTGGTATTATAACATCATATCCACCTTTTTACCTTCTCATATGTTGGAAAATGAAAAAGTTTCTCGAGCGTAATGTGAATACCACCTCCACAAAGACTGAAAATTAATTTTTTATTATCTAAACACTTTTAAAAAGAAAGTACGAAACAAAAAAGTCCAGAATACAAAAAACAGGATCTGCCTTACCCCAGAAACTACCTCATGTCAAAAATCCTTCGCCAATCCATGAACATTTAGCAAGATATCTCATGTAAGGATGCATGGTCATGGAACTGATGGCACACCAATAACCTCTCTAAACCACAATCCAAATTGCGTGAATAGGTGGAGTATTCTTGCTCTGATCCCCATCTGAATCAGATCCAAAAAAATGCTAAATGAATCCAAAATTCACTCTAAAAAGCACAAAGACAAACCCAAGAGCATATTCAAAATGAACTAGGGCACCTTCCGAATCAATAAACAACCTCATTCAGTTTAACCAGAGTCTTCGAAAAACAATTTTAGCTTACCAGAATCCATTTCTCTAAATAATTTCCATGAGATATATGGATCCTGAATTTTTGGTGAGTCCCTCGTCATAATTTCAAATTTAAAATCAATTTGGTCCCAATATTGTATGTACACATCAATAATAATATTCCATTTATTGAAACCCCCAATAAGAATAAGGTCCTTTTTTGTCAATCCAAGATTATTTATCCCCATTAATAGTTACCCTTAGAGGCTTCCCCATCATTTTAGAAGAATCCTCCTCAGAAGCATTGGGTAGAAAGACCTGCTCAACCACTTATCCCTTAGAGTTTAATGATAATTCCATGGGTTGGTCACCATGGGACCTTGGTCTCTAGTGACTCACATCCTTAGAGTCAACCTTTGTGATGTATGTCTTCTTATCCAAGTGAGTCTCTAAAGTAGGTGGTAAGGAGGAGTAGTCCCTCCTACACTCCCTACTCTTATAACTCCTATTCACATTCGGACTTGATGATTCACCTGCTGAATAACTAATTTCAGCTACATTGGACCTGTTCATGAATACACAGTCTATCTCAAGAGGGATAAAAAGTTCAGTGCTTAATCTGACTGTGATCCCTTCAAATATATTTCTCAACTGAATTGAAGACCAGTTCCTAGAACCCAATCCCCCTGCTTCCCCAGCACTAGCCCGATAAGCCACCTCCATAACAGGCCCTTGCAACTACTTTTGAAGAGGATCATTACCTGGTTCAAGCACCTCAGCGGGGCCATTCTTCTAATCATCCACCATTTAAATTGTGACAACATTACTCCCTAGTCCTTATGATTCCCCTCGCGTTGTCTCCTAGATAATCAGATCTCCCTCCCCCACACTGTCAATGGGTTACAGCGAAGAGGGAGGGATATAAAGGTCCAATTTTATCCTACTAAAAATAGAGTTCATCATAGGGATTTTCTGATGCATTAACGACTTCTATACAGGGGACCGTGATCATGGTTTCCACCCAAAATCTTCCATAATAACAACTTCTCTAAATCCTAGACAAGCCAAATGCCTCTGCTTCAGACTCTCTGCCTCATCATGCACTGCTTGCTCCGTTCCCCTGTCCTTGTTCCTCTTCAAAGCAGACTGAGACCCCTTATAACATAATTCTAGTAAAGGACCCAAACGTTTGAATCCCGAATATAAGTTCGTCCAGGTTTCGTACACAACCTGTTGCTTGCACCGATAATCCTCACCCACAGTAATCCACACATATTAAAACGGGTCTCTTGACACATCCATTTAAATAAACACAAGAGGGATAATAGGTTTTCAAAGGGATTTTTTTCTACTATCTGACCACATAAATCCGCCTATCATATTTCCTAGCATGCATATAAGAGTGGGATTTTGGAAGGGAATGGGTAAATTAGGGAAGCTAACCCATGTCGCAATTGATGGAGGATCCTGCTTCATATGTAGATCAAAGGACCACCGAAGGAGCATGAATCTGAAACCATTAAAAATTCTAGGTGTTCTTGACCAAGCCTTGATGAGGTCTACCTCTGATGCATAATGGATAATTATTAGATTATTATCCATGAGACTCATAGTCGCATGGTCCTACAAGTCCCAAGCACCGAAGATGTATCTATCAAACAAATCGACTGAGGAACATTGATGATAAAATATGGCCACTAACGTATTATTTAAAATGGTAGACTATTCTGAGAAATCTACAGATGAAATATGGAGGTTAGGGCACCCATCAAGAAAATCTGGGACTTTGGATCCGAGCAATATTTGAGGGAAAGAAGGAAGAAAATCCGGATTTGAAAAGGGGGTGAAGGATGAGACCGCTCCATTGAAGGATACCGATTGTCCCTAAATACATACACACACACACACACACACACACACACATATATATATATATAATGAATCTATGTGATATTTATATCATTATTAACATTATGTAGATTATGGAAACAGGATCAAAGTACAAGAATGAGAACTACCTAACCAGTGTTCTCAAGAAAAACTAAATAGTTAATACTCAGAAATGATGATTTTAATAAGGAATTATTAATAAATGGGTGATTGAAATCTTATATGAGGATTATATATAATATTATAATTATGTAAATTTATCCATTATATAAGTATAATAAATATATTATTATTATTTCAAATGTTCAAATCAATTATGATGCTAGTTGAGTTTGAGGTAAGGGGTTTCTTTTATAATCTCATTTTATTTTAGGATTATTTATGATTGAATTTAAATTAAGAGAAATTATATGATACATATATGATAAAACCTAATTATTTTATACAACTATTCTTATTAATTAAAATCTCAATTAGAAGTACCAATTTTCTCTCTCATGTACTTAAAAAGGTTGATAAGATGTTTATAATAAAAACAGATTTTACTTTCACTTTAGTCGGGAATCTGTTTCATTCATTTCCATATTTTCTAAAAATGGTTTCAATAATGTTTTTTATATTACACTATGATTATTTAAAATCATTTTTACCAATTATTGACTATCTAATTTTTTTAAATGGGATCCTCCATTCATTTTTTTGAAAGAGTTACTGTTGACATTTTACTAAAAATATTAAATAAATTATCATTTTAACATAAACCACATAGAAAAAATTTCCTTCTGTCGTGAATATTAAATTATTTGAAAGTTTATTTAAATGTTTATAAATTTATTTTTAATGAAAAAAAATTCATTAATATTTGAAAAATGTTATATTTTAATAAGGGATTTAAAATTGAAAATGGTATTTTCATCAAAAAATTTACCGTGATCATTTATAGGTATTTTCAACTATAAAAACACTCATTGTTGTTACTAGGGATATTATCTAATGATACCATATTTTTTATTACTCTATGTTGTTTATGGTTATGAAGTATTAATGTTATTTTTATTAATTCAATGTGAATAATTTTTTATTTATAAGGAATTTTTGGAAGGAATAGTGTTGATCATTCAAAGTATAAGGAATGCATAGGACGTGAAAGTGATGTGTGGGTCCTTATTATAGACCCCCCTTTGATAAATTTATAAGTATCATGATAAAAAAATGGTTGGAATGATGTATAGGGTGAAGCTATAATATTGTGTCAAAATAGTTGGGAATTTTTTGAATTAATACCCATACAATGATAATGTATTGATTGAGTGACATCGAAAAAATGATAATGTATTATTTTGGTGTAATTTATTGTAAGAATCATGATTTTTTGGCTGATATACCATGATCGTGAATGTATAGAATAATATATTTAATTTATTATGATTTTTTAAATTATCCATGTATTTTCTATATTGATATTATCCATTCATGAATGTATCTAAGGCCTTGTATTTTCATTCATTTTTTATGATCCCCCTGTTGAAGGGTTAAAGGGAACCCTGACATGGATTCTAGGATTCATGACATTAAATGACTTGAAGGCCTTATAGGAATTCATCCCAGACTATGAGTACCTAGAAATGTCCCTCCCTGGTGTCTACATTTTGATGTCAGCTCCTCAACTTCACAATGCGATTCTACTAGATGTACTATGAAGATATGTGCAATCCTAGAACCGATGAAAATTTACATTCTCTCTCATTCTTCCAAATCTATTAGCTCTACTATGGGGAATGTGCCTACTCTGAATCCTCATCTGGAGCCCACTCATTGTATAGCATGTATTATACATCCTCACAACATGTGGCTCGAAGTCCTTGAGTTTTACTGAAGTCTTTGGGGTGACTCGAGGGACTTTAGGTGGATCAAAGGCCTTGGAGTACTTGAGGACCAAACTGGTGGCCTGATGGGTGAAACAAATGAAAATTTATGGCTACTATAGTACCAAACAGTACATGTTATAGTACTTTCTATAGCACTACTACAGTGCCCTGGAAGTATGCCTCCACTTAGATTTGATCCCAAGTCTCGTGGATACACATAGAGAGTTCTTTCCAACAGGCTGAGGCTCATGTACATTTATATTATCCAAGGATTATCACTGAACTAAAGTTATTGATTGAATGGCATGTGTTTGATTATCCACTGCACCATGATAAATATTTTTTATTTACTCGTGATTGACTTCACTTTATGTAACCCTTAATAAGAATATAATCTCACCCATTATTTATTTTCCTTTCCCCATGATTTGAAGAAGGAATCATTGAATGATTTGAAGGATAAAAAATCATTACTAGAACTATGTTTATTATTTGTATTTCCAATTTAAAAATTAGAATCATGTATGTATCTAGATCATAAATACTACTAAACTGTTCAATCCTCATTTATGTGATCTCTTATATTTTTTTCAATGTAAAATTTAGGCACCGAATATTAGTTACTAGAGTTTTTATTTATTCAATTGGTATCAGATAAATTTTAGTAGATATATTGTTAACTAGATTTAGAAAAATATATTTTAGGGAATATAACGCTATGATATACATTGAGGGTAAGTCTAACTATATAATAACATTCTAAAGTTTTGGTAATGTTGAGATTATGTGGTTTTCCATGAAATACATATATTTCTGTATACTACAATTGGACAAGGTAATAGAATAAATGCATTTAGGGGTAATAATCCTGAAAATAGATGTTACAATATATCTCAGCCAATATTCTGGTGCATGGTGAGTATAACCTTACTTTACTCCTAGATTGACACTCCCAAGGAATATTATTGGGTTAACTCAAATTTTTTTTATTAACCATTATGAATCATTTGAGTAGGTAAATAACAAGAATTTCCATTGTTAAATTTACGGTGACAAACATTTAAAATAAGGTGTCATGATTTACACATCCAATGAGTTATTTTTTAATATATCTTGTTTCTCAAACTATTATTATTGTTTTTAGTCAACGGATAGAACTAGGATGAATTATTTAAATGTTGAACATAAAAGAAAATGGAATAATCTTCCGTATAAGAAACTAGGTGAAATGGAAGCTATAAGGATAAACCATATGATTTCACCTAATTAAATATCTCATTATATGATTGACAATCTAAAATTGGGTGATATTATTGACACACCTAATAAGATAAATATTTTGTTTCATGATGACTGTGAAGGAAATAGTATTTGGCTTCTTACATGTCAATAATGTGGGAAGAACCACTCTAGGGAATATCTTCATGGAAAGATATGATGTTTTGGGTATGGAAAATAAGGAAAATAATAATGTAAATTCCCAAATAATATAAAAGTTAGGTTAATGAAATGGATGAGAATAATAGTTTCCCTAAGGTGTCATAAATTACTAAATGTTTTAAAAATGGAATGTAAGGGAATTATTAAAATTGATATCTTATGGGGAAATATCAAGAAGAGGATCAACAAGGTTGTGTGAGTAATGTTTTTTTCTATTGATGATGAAGAGATTCAAAATTATAAATGAAAGGAATGTAATATTAATGAATAGGATTCAGAATCTGATGAAATGGTTTTTGAAAGAAGTGTAATGTTTTTTTTGTTTTTTCTACTGAATTTGATGATGATTTTATAAAAGTTTTATATGAATTATATTCTGTTTATATGAATCATGTAATTTATAAGGAATTTTTTACAATATTTATTATTAAAGGATTTGAAAGAATGTTTTGAATGGTACCAATAACAAAGAATAGTGGTTTAGTGGTAAGGTGATATTTTTTAGAACACATGGTTAAGGGAAATATAATGCTGAATATTCAATGGATTTTGATTTAATAATAAAGTATGATTTCATTGATTATTTAAAGGACATAGTATTTTTGAGCTTCAAATTTGTTAGTTATTTGACGAACATGTGATTTTGAACATCTTTGGTGAACTTTGCTTAATTTTTTAATTTATGGAATATATTATTTAATTTGTTGTTTTATTTAAGTAATAAGGAGTTAATTAATATTTAACAGAATATATTTTTTTATTTAGGTTTTATAGTGATTTAGGTTATATGATCATGATATTTATGTGTTTGTTGTGTAACATAATGAGATACTTAATGTTGTTTGGGAATAAATGTTAAAATTTTTCTAAAAAATATACAATAAAATAATTCATATTTTGAAATTGGTTAAATATATTTTGGAAGAGTCTTATGGTAAACTATTTATGTAATAGATTATGTTTAACTTTTGGGGTTAGTGTATTATATTTGTCCTAATTGGATAAATAATGGTACCAATTTTGTTTTTTGTAAATATTTAGAGACAAAAGAAATGAATTATAATTATTTTATGGATATTATGATCTATTAAGTGTTAATTTTATTTATCCAGACATGAAAAATTCATCATTAATATTTATTTCCAATAGTAAGAGATGAAGTGGAAATTCATCAAAGAAGAACCAAAGGATGAAATTATGATTACAAAATGGAAATTGATTGAGTAAGTAAATTTTATAATATTCTCTATCTTGATAGTAAATGAGTCCCTAAATTTTATTAATTGATCTTGAAATAAAACATTCATCCTTTTACCTTCATTTATGATGAATTCATGGTATTTTCACCCCACATAAATTTATAGTTTTGTGGTTGTTAAATTTTTCGTTCACATGATCTATGTAACTCTATTTTAGTCATTGGATGGTATTTTTATACTCAATGTATATATTTTAACTTCACATTAATGTTATATTTATCTATGAACCCAATTATGTGATTATATTAGGTAGCCTTTATCATCCCCACTTCCCCTTTTTAAAATAAGTTTTATTATCCCTCTTTATGATGCATGTTTTCAATAAAGGTATTTTCAAATATTGAACATTTAATGATTGAGGTAGAATTTTGAGGAAGGAATTTATTTAAGTGGGGTAGAATATAACACCGCAAAAATTTATAATATTATGCTTGATAAATTTCTTAATGCGGAACACCGAGCATTATGTGTACTGTGATATACTATTAAAATATCAATTTTTAATGTGATTGTTATCAATTAGTCATTGAATTGGTGGATATGGATATGAGTAACCAAATTATGAAATGTATTTATAATTATCCCACTTAATAAAAATTAATTTATTATTCATTATTAAATAAGAACATTTTCTTTATTAGTCATTTTATGCTACGAATGGAATTTTATTCAAAAATAATTTTTACTTCAATTTTTTGCTAAACAATTATAATTATTTTCCAAAAAATTGAAAACTTTTATATCATAAAATTAAATAAATTTTTAAATCAAAATATCAATATTAACTTAGGTTTCAAGTTTTTTATTTTTCTAAAAAAATTTATCTTTTAGGGAATCATGAAGAATACGTGTTTTCCAGATACTCTCATTATATAAAATAATTTTAAAGTAACATTATATTTGGAATTTGGTATTAAAGTTTAATATGATATATTTTATTTATAATAATATAATTAAGTTCATTTTTTTCATAAATATTCATGATTTATATATAAGTTTATTTTTATGCTTATAAACACATTTATCTAAAAACTGTTTTCATTGTGTTTTACTCATTTATATAAAAATTTATTTCTTCCACTTATAATAATTTTGTATTTAAAAATACATTAATGATTTGGAATCATGAGGTTAAAATTTGTTTAATATTTCCCTTTTATTTCTATTCATTATGAATAGTAACTGTGGTAAATATTTGTCACCACAATAAGGGTAAAATTGGAAAAACTAGGTTAAACCATGACACGGGGAATAAAAATAATTCAAAAACTTTATTATATTTCATTTTATGATTATATTTCACCAATATTCATCCAAATTTTTAATATGGTGAAATTTATTGCCATATTAAATCGATTATAGTATTTATAGTATTTTATGTAAATATATTGTCAAAAATTTCACTTTTTTATTTCTAATATATAAAAAAATTATGAGGTGAATAGAAAAATATATCCAGTAATAAATTTTTATTTAAAATATATATTGGGTTTTTTTCATGGTAATTTATTTTTAATATTTTATTGATTAAATAATTACCTTCCATGTGTAAGCAACACAGAAACTGTCATTGTATTAGTTGTAAAAAAAGTCAAGTAAATGATATTAAAAATATAAATGTTATATTTTTAGGTGAGTTAAAGTTTTTTATGTTTTTATTTAAAAATAAAATATTATATATGTTTTGAGGTTTATATTATAATTTCATTACTATAATGTTATTTTCAATGTCAAATTATGTAAATAGTTCTCAAAATGACATGAATTTTATTTTATGATAAATATATTTTATTAAATTATTTAAAATCAAAAAAAATTAAAATAAATAAATTAGAATGATAAAGTTTCTAAAATTTCTACTTTGGACAGTATTTTTTGATTTTTAAAATTATAAGTTAAATTTTAAACATTTAAAATTGAAAAAACTCATTACCATGATTAAGGTTTAAATTAGTTAACCAAGATGTTAAATTGAAAGATAATGATTAAAATTATACGTAAACCGATAAAAATTTTATTAGATAATTATATTAAGAATATAAATTTATTATATTCGAATAAATTTTATTTTGGAACCATTTTACTTAACTTATACACATATTATATTATAATATTTCTTGTATTTCCAAAAATGAGCTTAATGGTATTTTATAATAAAAAATATTTTATTAAATGATTTAATATTCATAAAAATAAAATATTCATCCATTTAAATTTAATAAGTCTTAAAATATTGACCATTATCTAATTATGGGTTAATATTTCTTTTATTGTAACTTTATTGATCCCTAATGAGTAAAAAAAATTGATATAATAGTAATTGTCAAAACAGTTAACAGAATATTAAAAAAAGGGATAAGAGTAAAAATACCATATACTAGTCCAAATTTTATTTTATCAGATTATATTGACCCATATTAATCATATATTAATATATTATCATTTTTTAAATTTTTATTATGAAAAATAATTTATATGGATTTTATACTTTATGAAATTCCATTAATTCCCCTCCCCTATCTTATAAAATAGAACTTCTTCTCATGCCTTCGTCATATATTTTATGCATTATATCTTAGTTATTACCATCCATAATACCTTAATATATTCCTTCCCCATGTCTTATATCTTTTTTTTCTTCCAAAAAAATAATCCTTTCAAGGATTAAGGTGTAAACCAAAAGAGGTTTCTTAAAGAATGAGTATAACTCTTAACCGAGTACTTTCAATTTGTTTCTTCTTCTAACTCCACTAAATATGTTTTTTTAATTAAAAAATAATAAATAATGTCTAATAAATATAATTGAAGGATATTATGATTATTAAAAAACCATTACATACCCTCTTTTCCATCAAATGGGAAGTGAAAGTATCACTTGTGTGTACGTTTGGACTACAACCTAAATGTAGCGATCCAACTCATTTTTCATCACCATATTTCATGAATAATTTTTATGATGGTTTTAATGTTCACATATGATATTTTTATCATAATATTTCTTCTTTTATTATAATATCTTATCACACATTTTATCTTCTAATTTGTTGGAAGACAATAACGTCGCTCGTGCGTATGTATGCACCACTACCTCCAGAATGTGATGTGATTCATTTTTCATTTCCGATTTACATGGATTGTAATAAAAAAATATTTAATGAATATATATGATAAATATCAAATAAAAATTATTAGTTAAATTTGAATTATTATATACCTTTCATGCATTCAATATGTCACAACGTGATTGTAGCGTTCATATGTACGTATGGCTTACCGTCTCCTTGACCAATTTAATTCATTTTTCAATATATACCTTATATGGATGAATATAAATATATATATAAATATATATATATTTATAATGAATATATTTTTTATTTATTTCATCATTAAAATCACTCATATGATGTAACAATTATCAATGTACAATTAAAAGAACTACTGAACCAAATTTATCATGAAAAATGAAACGATTATTACGCCAAAATTACAATTTTAGTAAGGATTTATTTATAAATGGGTGATCGAAATGTTATAATTGGATCATATAAGATGTTATAATTATTTAAATTAATACTATAAAGAATAATAATGTATCAAAATTTATTATACATGAGGTTAAAAGTAATTATGAGACAATTCAAGCTTGATGTAAGCGATTTCTTTTACAGTATCATTTTATTTTGAGATTATTTATTTTTTAATTCCCATTAAGGGAAATTATATTGTAAATATATAATTAAAACCGTTTATTTTTATTAAAACATAGTTATTAATGAAATTTTCAAGTAATATGACAATTTTGTCTCTCTTTCATACTTAAAATGATCTAAAAAATTCTTTTAACAAAAATAGATTATATTTCATATTTAGCAAGGATTATTTTTATTCCATGTACATGTTTAGTAAAAAATATTTTCAATGATTTTTTTAATATTACCCTAAGATTTTGTAAATTAATTTTAACACTTGATTGAATTTTTACTATTTTACTTGAAATGAACATTATTTTCATTTTTTGAATGATGGATTTTTGAATATTAACTTAAAATGTAAAAGGAATCTTCATTTTACTATATAAAAAATAAATAGAATTTATTTCTATAAATAATACTCAATTATTTGAAGATCCCATTACATATTTCAAAATATCTATTTAAAGAAAAAAATCATTATTATTTGAACAACTTTATATTTTAATAAGTGATTTTAAAATGAAAAGGGTATTTTCCCCCATGAAATGTTATAGAGATATTTTACGGGTATTTTAAACTATAAAAACACCCATTTATGTTATTAGTTATATAATCCAATGATATGATATTTATTTTTTATTTGGTTAGTTTATGAGAATGAAGAACTGATGTTTCATATTTTTGATTTAGTATGAATAATTGTTGACATATAAGGCATAATGAATTGTATTGAACATTAAAAATATAAGGAATTTATTGGTTGTGAAAGTTATTGGTAGGGCCTAGTTATAAATACCCCATCAATGAATCAATAGGTTTCATGAGAAATTTTTTTTTGACATAATGAATAGGTTGAGTTTGTAATATCCTATCATAATAGATGGGTATTTTGTGTATGTCTTCCTATACCATGATAATGTCATGGTTGAGAGGCCATGATGGTAAGATTCACGATTTCTTGGTTGATATTCCTTGATCATGTACATAATTATGAATTTAATTTATTAATAATATTGTTTTCATTATCCATGTGTTTTATATGTTTATATTATCCATACATTCTCATTGAACTCAAGTTATTGATCGAATGGCATGTGTTTTGATTATCCACTCTACCATGTTAATATTTCTTTACATACTCATGATAGACCCTACTATATTTAAACCTTATTGAGAATATGATCTCATCATTTATTTATTTTTTAATTTCCCTTTTATACAAATAATGGATCATTGAATGAGTTAAAGGATAAAAAATCATTAGTGTCACTAAGTTTTATTTTTTTATTTCAAATTTTAAAAAATGAATCTTGTATATATCTAGTTCTTAAAGACTAATAAATGGGTTGATAATTGGTTATGTTATATATTTTATCTTAATCTAATGTAATAAAGTATAAACAATATCTATATTACTAGATTTGGGGTTTTTACACTCTCTCTAACTCTATGAATCACCATCTTAAGGTATGGTTTCTCTTCCTACACTTTTTCAATTCAGGTAATTATTTTGTATAAGTTTGTTAATTATCAATTTATTATGCTATATAGTGTTTATAAACATACCCACTACTATATATATGATTTATTTTTTATGAGAGTCTTCCTTTCTATCTCATTAAACCCATACTAAGATCCCCTTTGTAAACCTGTTATACTATTGAAATCAACCTTGAATTTTACGTGCTATATTTTCATGTCATGAATTTACAATAATATTTTTATTCATGTGTATTCATTTAGATATATCCTTTAATTATTTATTAGAGACATCCATGTATGAAACCCAAATTCACTAATCATGGGTTGAAAATAATATTTACTTGGGATCTTTGATTTTTATAGAACACATAATGTTACACATATGAGGGTGATCCGTGATAACACTTACATGCATTGGTTAAAAAATTAATCACTAAATATAACATGTTCATGATACTAAGGAATCATTCCTTGGTAATATTTTATGATACCTTGGTCAAAAGACATGGTAATATGTTTTATTACACCATAGTGACAAGCTTCGGTGATTTTTGATGAATGTTTTTTATTTATGTTTTATCCACATTTCCATGTTATTCCCTATGATAGTATGTTCACATACTTACATTATGCCTGAAGTTATAATATATGTCTTCTTATATTATGCTTCTTGTTTCACCCATTAGGTTCTCCAAAAAAAATATAACTCTTATTGGGATTTTTTATCACCCCTTTCATTTAGAAATTATTCAGTTAAAATATTATTTGTTGAGATGATCTAGGATGGTATATCAAAGAATCGTTTCAATAGATTTAAAAATTAGTTTATGTTTTATTTTGTGTACCATGTATGTATTGTATTACGCACTAGTTTTTTATGACACTAAACATCCAAATTTCATTCCAAACTACTTATATAATATTTTTCAAGGAATTATGTTAAAAAATTATGAAATTTTGGTTAGTTATATTTATATTATAAATATGATTCTTGATTTTCACCTTATATGCCTTTTTAACAGACTAAGACCTCAAATCATATTTTCCCATAAAAATCGCAATGTTTTCAATAGATTCTATCACACACAACACCACACACAAAAAACCATGTAGAATTATATAACCATTACAATATAGCTATTGAAATAATGATTAAAATTAGATATAACCAAATTATGAAATATATATACAAAAAAATATATTCCATTTTTAATACAAAGGAATTGACCAAAATTCAATAAGTGTAGCTACATAATTAATACGACTAATTTATGCTTCACAATATAACCTTTCCCAAAATTGGATTTTAATGAATTTTTTTAATCTAAATATATTGTGAAAAAAATATATTAATTATAGGAATAATATATCAACACCAATTTTATTTGTAATTGATGGGAAATAAGAAATAATAATTAATATTTTTTTAAAAATTTATTTTGCTATTAAAATAATGTTTATTATATTTTTAGGTTTTTAATTTAAAATGAAATTCTCAAAATTTAGAATTTCAATTTCAAAAAATAACCATAATTTTTAGATCCATCATTTTGATATCATCTTATGATTATCGTTTAGTATTTTTTGAAATATTTTATTTTTAGGTGAATAATGAAAATACAGATTTTGTTAAAACCTGTCACTTTTATTAAATTATCATAAAATAAGTGTGAATCGAATGTTTTTTAGACCTTATTTCTATAAAAAGTATGTTTATAACTTAAAATAAATACTTTAAAAATAATATGTTCTATTTATTAAACCCATGTGTAACATTTTGGAAACTCAAGTAATATTTTACTCTAAAAACTATTTTAATTCACATATATTAATAATTAATTTTCATCACATATTGAAATTAAATATATAAAAATTTATTTAATATTTTATATCTACATGATCATATTATTTAATAAGGTCAATTTAATTTTTTTTTATAAAATAATAATTACATAGATTAATTTTAATAATAATGATAATGGGAAATATATTATTTTCAAGGAATTATTTAATTACTATTGTGTAAATTTTATCACATAAATTAAATAAATATTTTAAATGATTAATATAATATTATTTTTAACAACATTTACCCAAATTTAATTAGTAAACAATGATAAATAATACTGAGGATACATGATGGTTAAAACCCAAATTTTCTATAAAAATAGTTTATTTATATATAAAATATTTTAATTTAAAATATATTTTTATCTTATATAAGAATTTGATTATATTATATGGATATTAAATTTAGGTTTATCACACCAAAAATTTATATGTGGGATTATTATTTTTTTAAAACAGAAATTACTTATTTAAAAAATTGTTACCTAGGTAAAAACAAGAGTAGGTAAAAGTAAAATACTAAGAATAAGTGAATTGAATATTATTTTAAAAAAGAATTAAAATGGGTGTTAGATTATTCATTGAAGACACCCACCAAATGAGAACTACAAAAAAATCCCAAAGTAAGAAATACCTGAACATTGGTATTATATTTCCCATGAAAGCAAGGGAGAAGAGGATGGTTGAAGACTTTTGGATCCCCTAAATGGATCACAATACCGTGACCACCTCAAGGTCACATGAAGCCTCCATACATGGATCTTAGCCAGTGGAAATCCTCATGAAACACTCTTCAGTAAGCTCCCTTGCTCGCTATTTCCAAATGGTGAAGCCCGGACAAGCATCCCCCGAGGCTGTGCAGTTTTTCATTGGCATGTTCCTGAAAAAAACATCCAAAATCCCAAAAAAATAAATGGAAGCGACATCCCAAGGAAGATATCCCTATTATTCACAAATATCTCATGTAGAAGCATCATTTGGAAATATAAAATATCTATATATTGTCCAATCCATCTCGCGGGACCTCTAAGCCTTCGCTAAAAATAAAGGAGTTAAAGTGGAGGAAAGAGGGGTTTGTAGTTGATGGAGGACATGCAGTGTTCCCCTAAAGACAAGTGATGCACCCCAAAAATTTTAGTGTTCCTCGTGGAGCCCCTTCATCTCTTCAGTTGCGTCACATGGGAACCGCCAGACAACATTGCGGCGCTCTAAGGAAAAATGCATCATTTTGGACACAATAGTATCTTACTCTCATATAATTACATTGTTCGCACGATACACCATTAGAAAATTGAGTAAAAAACATGGATATTACCCAAGAAAACTCACATAACTCCAAAACCTTGTCAAATAAAACAAATTAGATTAAAAGGAAGGAGGTGAGTGGGGTCAGCGGTCACTAAAAGTCATGTGAAATGTTCCCCGAGGAAGCGACGAGACACTGTAAGACCTCATTGTCATGAATGTCTCACCTCAAGAGGTCTTTCTGGATTTTCATTTTCAGTGCACAAATGACCTAGCGCATGTTCAGGCAACGCTACAGCACTCTAAGGACAAATAGACAAGTTCATCCATAATATACTCATGCATCACCATATGACCCATATCGATCACACGACACATCTCCTAAAAATAGTGGAAATTCTCTATGTTCTATACATGAAATAGTGCATGACTCTCGACCTCTGTCACATGAGATGAAGGAGATGGAAAAGGGGGAGGAGATTAGGGTTACCAGTCACTGAAGGACACACGATGCATCTGGTGCACCCTCAGCACAGACTATGAGACCCCGAGATAGGCCATCCAAGGGCTCGTGAGTGCCCTCCAATAGGCACTTGAATCTCATGAAGTCCATTGAACATGTTGATATGATGGCATGGAATCCCTTCAAGGCACGAGTCTTCAATAATCGACGATAATTTGATAAATTACGAATGGGCCAGTGACAATTGAAAATTAGGTGGCACCCCAGATGTGGTCTACCACAAAGACTAGTAAAATGGTGTAACTTTAGACCCCGTGTTGACTCTATTATGGACTCATGTCAGATTCCACACACAAACCAGTGAGTACGCTGGATGAATTCCCCTATAAATTCTCTACCCCATCTTGAAAAATGGGTTGGTTGGCTTGTCAATTGGTGTGCCGGTCAATTCATTGGATGCTAGAGTTAATGTACGTCAGCTATCAGATCCCGGGCTTCTACGCACATGTGATCATGTGATCAACCAAATTTCTACAAGGTAATACACTGGAGGACCACATGATTATTAATGCACCAAAAATAAATTCATTTATGTTATCAATCAAAAAACATGCAATGGAATCCTGGAGAGACATGTGAAGTACACAGAGCATGACTTCTAGAAGACACAAGACCCAAAAAAACTGATATTCAACCATGGTGAGGCACTCACAATATAAGGGAAAAATAGAGGATTCAATGTGTAAAACTCATGAGTAGGACACAATCACATACCATTGTGGGTTTTTCATGTTCCAACTAAATATATGTGACTGCCCCACGTCATTCCACCTATATCTGTGAAATCCATTGTACATGTCACCTGAGAGATATAGAATGCTCCACACATGTCAGGACAGGTCTTACAATCCTTTTACAAGCACCAACCATATCCAGAAAACCCTCTGGGTTTGTCACCCTGGACTTACGACGTCCTATGTACACATCGCCTGACTCATATGATGGAGATTACTCACGTTTTTTGACTCTCGCCGACACATATGGACATGACGACCCAGCTCTCATGGAACCCCCCAGAATGAGTCATCTGAGACCCACAACACCTCTTTACATATTGGCCAGATCACGCGGTCTCTCATGGACAAGTAATCCAAGACTTGTGGCACACCTATGGACATGCCGATTAGGACTCACGATGACTCCCTGAGGTGTCGACCAAGAGATGTGACATCCCCAGACCATGTCACCATGGATCTCACAAGACCCCACAACTGTGTTGACCAAAGTCACACGATGAATCCTAGGGTATGTCGACAAGATCACTAGACACCTTCCAAATATGAAGGCCCATTCATAAATAGGTCATCCTCAGTGTGTAATACCCAACCATAAATAAAAGAGAGGACTATAATTCCCACCATAATCGGGAAACACAGGATATCTCCTTAAAGGAACAATCATCATATAAAATATATCAAGGACTTCCCCAATATGAAGATCCCACATTCACATTCCATGAGGTTGATCATTCACTCCCTCTTGTTTCTCACAATAATCATGGATCATGTGGTCTTAGGGGGATGCAATGAGCACCTCATTGGGCGTCAAAAATAGGGAAACCTCAGTGGGTAGGACCCTACCTTATAGAATTTGAGGACCCTTATTCTCTCTATAACCGAGATACATAGGACACATCCTTAAAGGATTTATCTCAAAATCAAATATCCCAAGGACTTCCACAATATGAAGATCCCACATCCACATGCCATGAGGTTGATCATGAAAACCCCCTCATTTCTCACAATGATCATGGATCATCTGATCTTAAGGGGATTCAGTGATAATCTCATTGGGAATCATAAATATGGTAACCTTAGTGTGTAATACCTATCCTTAAAGAACTATAAGGGCTCTGATTCCCATTAAAAGAGGGATACATGTGATACCTTCTTTAAGTGTCAAGATCCACATCAAATACCTCAAATATTGGACCAATATGCATATCCCATATCCACATGCCATGAGGCTAATCATGAACTCCCTCTTGTTTCTCACAACGAGCATGGATCACATGGGATTAGGTGGATGAAACGAGCACATCATTAGGCATCATAAATAGGGCATCCTTAGTGTGTAAGTCTCAACTCCAATTGAACGACGTGGGTTTTGATTCAGGTAATAACCAAGATACGTAGGAAGCCTCATAATACCTAAATCCCATCCTTGGAATATAAACCACCTCCCCACATGGGAGCATAGCCCGAAGCTCTAGGTCATGCGACTTCCAAACATGAGTGATTTCCCACAATCGTGAAATGATGGAGAACCTCAGATACATACAAATCAATCTGGATCAGCTTTACATAAAATAGAATTGACCTGTAGCTATTGTTTTAGGGTAACTGGTCCCGTATTGGGATTAGGGAGAGATTCATGAACATGTCTTAATTATATAATATATTCTTAGAGTGGGTAATAATTCCCCCCAAAAGAGTGTGATGAGCTCGACCGCCCATACTCTCAACCAACATGAGTCCCTAAGAGTTACTGGGCCTCAAAAACCAAATAACCACCAGCCTTGGAAAAGTAGGTCAGTACTCTACTATGGATGGGGGAACCATAGAGTATTTGGGAAAATTGAAATGATAATGTGACATGAAAACCCAATTCAATGCCATGAAATTCCTCTGAAACAAAAATGGCGAAACCGATGTGAATCTATGAAATAACAAAAAGACCGAGTTATAACCCATCGATCCCTGTTGCTTTCCCCTCATAGGTGAACAACACTGATAGGTTCGATCTGAACCTATTGAGACACTTTTTTTGGAAATTTATATACAAGAAAAGTAGTAGGACCACCAAAAATCAGGATTCCTATAATTCTGTCCTTTTTTTAATGAGTCCACATGAGAAGAATGGATGGAAATGGAATAAAGAAAAAATTTGTTAACCATGCATATCTGATTGATCATTATCATGCCTATGACATGGAATGGACTTCATACCTTGTTCCTTATTACCTTCATGGTTTTAGACCCTCGATCTATGAAAATGTATTCATATTTTAGTACTCGTTTCAGAAACTCATCCGCTTCCAAGACCCCCAAGTGTCATAAAATGGGCTCTCCTGCCAAACAACTACAACATAAGGTTGAAAACATGGTGATTATGGAGTACCACCGATGCAGAATGATCCAGACTATAGAAGATTCTCATGATATTTTGAAATCACAATAGCCAGCGAGTCCACGTCACTTGAAAAATGTTGCCTCTAGGCCAATGGCCCCCATTTTCTTGACCAATCACTTTATGAGCCTATCCTTAGATCATTAAAATGGACACATTCTATACATAATGAAGTTGGATCCTGAGGCTTGATCTGACTCTCATACATTCCAAGAACTGCTAAGTAGGGCGCCTACTAACCAGTATCCCCGGCATCATCATATTGGTACCTATCAACTGCCTACTGAGGTCACATTTCAACAGACATCCATCTCATATTCCCATGCATGGGCTCCACTAAGAAATACTCATCAAAGGATTAAGATTATAGATACCTTGGAGGGGAAGAATATCCTTACCCCTGCCAACAACACCCACCAACATACTCCGTTAGGGACCATCCAGCGGGATCATATCCCTAATCGCCTTCAACAAGTCTCTCCATATTTCTGTAGCAAACATGTGGGAGGCTCATACTCATAATCCCATGCATCAATCCCTTTGGAATATCTTGATGGTACATAGGGAACAGAAGTGGTTGCATATCTCGACTTAAAAAGAACACATCTATAAATAGGTTATAAAAATGGAGGATGTACAATCTTGTATTCCTATACACACTCTTCTAATGTGCCAAAACATTTTATAAATAGTTGAAGAACTCCTCTAGAATATTCCGGCACTGTTTTAGATTAAGGGAAATGTGCATACTCTTATATCTATATCCATGATGACTCAACAAACTGACCATCATGATCAAGTGGATTTGTGGGAGCAGGGGCACATTTCTGCTACTGCCTAGGAGAATTATAAGCATATCCTGATGAAGGGAGAGGCATCAATCTAGGTTCATAATCCTATTCCAACTGGGGTAAACTAGGTGAGTGCGGAAGATACGTCGGGACAGGTGCACATCTGTATCGAAGAAGTCTTACAGCATGATACAAAAGCCTATGATTGGGCCCAAATCCCCATTCGGAATGAGGATAACCAAGTGAGAGTGGCACAAGCCTTGAGACATGCACATATTCCTGTCAGTGAACCTGCATGAAATACTTCAAGAGGTTATAGAAGTAACGAACATATTCCTTCATCTACTAATGAACAATTGTGCTATCATCGTTCTGAGGCAATATATGAGGAGGCTTATATTCATTCTCCCATTTTGGATGTCAATTGGCATATTTTTTTGGGGAATGCATATTCAGACCCGGAGTATATTCTAGATCTAACTGAGGCTATCCAAGTTAGAGTAGAACATTCCTCATTACTGGATCATATCCCTTTCAACAATGAGTTAGCAGATTGACATATTTTGATAGCTCCTCATCAGTGCGCTTATATCCCCACATCCCCATGTAGTTATATGAAAATTATGGAAACTGCCATACTGCAGGCCCATATCCTTGCACAACGACCAAATGCATGCTGGCCTATTATGAACACAGTGTAGAACATGACTCGTATTTCTAATTTGCTCAATGCTAGTGTCCTTGATGTTGTTTGAGACATCAATTAAATACCAAAAGGGTTTGTCAACTCTTCTATCAAAGCGGATATAGGAGATGTTCATTATCATGATAGTCATCCTCGTGGTAATGTGGAGATGGATCACAGGGACTCTACTCCTAACATCCACTGTGGTCGACCTCCCCACAATGATATCTCCATTGGGAATGGTAGTCCTCCCTTTGTCCGGACACCTCTGTATAGATAGGTGAACCAAAAACCAAAACCTTCATATAGAGAGGTGCTTGAAACATCAAGAAAAACTATATATAGTTCCCCATCGGCATCTAGTATCACTCCACCCCCGTTAGTAGACGACCGTCAGATTTATCTTCTGTGGTCTGACTAGATGGAGGTTTGTATGTTTAATGAATAAGAGGCTAGAATTGACATATAGAGAGATTTATATGAAAATAACATCCCCATCATGTTCCATCCCCTCGCTACTTCGAGTTAAGAGATCCCTGATGATCTAGAGAAGGATTACATTCTTTATCTATGCCATAATATGTGGTCCACTCATCAGTGACTGAAGGGACAACATCTCCCTTATTTAGGATATGAGTGTCATCTCCAGACCATTAGGATACTCTATTTCCAACTCAACCAAGCTGTTATCTCCATGGCCTAAGATCCAAAACTGGAAAAGTACAGTGAAAATTTGCAACACCCTTTCCTCCATTTCATCATGACACTTTGGCAGCTGATCTCTAAAGCCATGTCAGGAATCCAAATTCGAGGATGGGGACTATATACATCATTACACTTCACTTCTCCCTGGAAAATTAGATCCCCTCTAAAATGGAATCCTACAATGTTATAAACTATGATGAAGTCAGAGGGTCGGGAATGCTCGAGCTAGTTGGTCGCTACAACAGAATGACCCTGCTACATCAATGCCCATACATTAGAGATGGGGAGAGAGGATAGACAAAAATAATTCAAATCGGTCCCCTTAAGATAATAGGAGGATTTTCTAAAAATGGATATCAAAGTTCTGATCACACAAAAAACTACCCATAATGAGTGATCCTCATCATGGGATGCCTTCACACCCAGCTCTCATGCAAGCATGACTGCGCCACATCACAGAGACCATAGTAGCAGCCACTATGGAATCTATCCTAGAGCACACTCGACCCCTTGGGCTAGGAGAAAATTTTCCACTAACTCCACCTCTCAAGTAATCATTCAGTGAGAAAATTTTGGATGTGTTTATATTAGTGACAGGAAAACCCCAACCTACAGGGCTGTGGGAATTAATATCTCAATCACCACATCTAAATTCATCATCCCCTAAAAGGACCTGTGATACATCAATGATGATTCCAGATCAACACGAGCCCACTAGTTTGGTGGAATTTTTATCATCACAACCATCATAGAAGGAATCAGTAATATCTAGGTAAGTATGAAATGATCAATGGTCAGCGTCCCACCAGTCCCTCTCATCATAAGAAAAAATATTGTTGGTCAGCACTCATTCAGAAACCCCGGCCAGAAATTCCATCAAGGTCGCCATTAATAAACTAATAAGAGAGGAGTATACAGTGTAATCAATCTGGCCCCATCCGGGCCGCAAGCCAAAATGGATCAATAAGGCCAATGGTTCAAGTACTGAGGCTAATGAGAGACTTGTAGAGACGACTTTCCATGTGGAAAGATATAAAAAAACCCACCATTTATTGATACTCTTCTATGAATGTCGTCACTGTTATCATGGAATAAATTGATCAAGATCTAGATGAAGACTCTTTTAAATGGGAAGACATACCCAAGTAGGAGGGTGATTTGGATGCACCAAATGAGAGTGTGTGCACCCAAAATCAAAGAAGGCTCTAGAATTTGGAACCATCGAATAATTATTTTCCACCTCCTAGGAAGAACAAATCTAAATATAAAGGGAAAAAGTGACCATGCCTAACATTCCATCTTCATAAGATCAATTGTCATAACATGAAAGTGAGATATGAGCTCTCTCATAGCTCAATGAGGAGCTAATATGGGGAATATTCCCACTGGGTATCATCTCCAGCTAGAAGAAGATATTCCCCCTCCTATGGATGATATTTTACCCAGAGAAACATTTAGATATCAGATAAGATCCTGGTCTAGAAAACCCATCCACATAAATGAGGATGTTAGAAAAGTTCAGGACTTCCCTCTACTATGGTGATAGCATCTCCCTCCCCAGGTTAAATCCTCAGTCATATGACAGTTAAAGGATCATTGAGAGATGAAAGTGGGACTTCATTATTACACCCCACCCGCTCCTTACAGATCAGAAGTGACTCAGATTCAAGTGCCCCAAAGATGATTACTGCCACTAAATTCATGGATTCTCATATGGGATCCATGGAAGGGCGACGTGTTCTAGTGAAACCTGAGAAGAATCCATACCCCAAATGGGTAGATGATAACCCGCCTATGGAAAATTTCAGTAATCCCTCTTTCGCTACCTTCAATGGTGTGGGGGATCCTGAGAAACATCTCACACACTTTGTGTCTTTCTGTGGGCCAATGATGGGCCCTTGGGATCAGTAGAGGTGACCAAATTGAGGTGTTTTGTACAGAAATAGATAGATCCAACCATCATCTGGTATATCATTCTTCTTATAGGGTCTATCACAGGATTGTAAGACCTTCGTTGTCTGTTACTTTAAAAATATAGTTCAACATTGAGGAAGATTATGATTAGTGACCTGAAGAACAACATACAATGTGAGAATGATAGGGTGTATGACTTTGTAGCAAGGTGGAAGGGTCTGACCTATTCGCTCATCATCCCTCTCTTGCAAAAACAACTGCTGGAAGTCTATGCTGAAAAAAACAAGGATGAGATGCAGACACCCCTGATCCCCATGAAATATCCAGGTGGATTCCATGAATTTGATGAAACAACACAGAGTCTTGATGAATATATCTATCAAACCTGATCCAATTCTCTGCTCATGCTCGTAGTGTAAGGGAAAAATTTAGGAAAAGTAGAAGTTGCAGTTGTCACCCTCAAGCCCGCAATGGCCAACCACCCAGGCAAGCATCAGACAACCCACCACCCCCACTGATCATTGGAAACCATATAATCTCCCACGTTGGGATACATACAAAAACCAGGTCCACCTGGGATTCCAAGTGTGGATGAAAAAAGAATACTCCTTTAAAAATGAGTAAGTCATGGACTACTTCTTGACAGCCATGGAAAAAACCTTCTCACGCTTTTGTAGCGTAGGTAGCTAGATGAAGTCAATCTCACCGACCACTCCAATTACTTATAAATCTATATAATGTTGGGCCATAATATCTAGAACTGTTTCATCTTTCAGGATTTCCTTCATCGTATGATCGACTCTGGACAGCTAACATTAGAGTATTATCCATAATAACTGGCTTCACTAGTGCAGAAAACATTTTTTACGTCAGTTATTTTTCATTATTTACGTCGGTTTTTAGGCGACGTTAATACGGGCGACGTTATAAATAACGTTTTTTACGTCGGTTATTTAAAACCTGAGGTAACATCCCTAACATCACGGTGTTTATCACGTCGGTTATTTCTAAACCGACGTGATAAAACGCCTGGGATATCGTTTATCCCGTCGGTTTTTTCGCGAACCGACGTGATTAACCCTTCCTCGGGCCAATTATCACGTCGGTTTCTTAAATAACCGACGTGATAAAAAGGCCTGGGAAACGTATTAGCACGTCGGTTATCCAATAACCGACATGGTAAATCGATTCTCAGGCCTTTTAGCACGTCCGTTATATTAAGAACCGACGTGATAAAAGGCCCGGGAACGGTTTATCACGTCGGTTCTCGAAAAACCGACGTGATAAACCCCTACCGATTTATTTACCACGTCGGTTATAAAATAACCGACGTGAAAGCGATATTTTTTTTTAAAATAATTGCACTGCTCTCACAAAAAAGCAACCAGAAACCAAACAACAAAAATAACCATGCCAGCCCTCCCCCAAGCCCCAACTGAACCACACCCTCATCTATACCCACCTAACAACCTGGCCAGCCCTCCCCCACCACATTGGAGCCCCACCACAACCCTTGGACACCCCCCCACCCCTTGGACAGCCCCCCCACCCTCATTACACCCCCACGACCCCTAGTACAGCCTCAAACACCCATTGGACACCCCTCCCATATCCCTTGGACACCCCACCCCTTGGACACCCCCCCACCCCTTGGACACCCCCCCACCCTCATTTACACCCAACCGGCCCCTTGGACAGAACTCCCAGACACCTTGGACACCACTCCCATATCCCTTGGACACCCCCCACCCCTTCGACAGCCCCCCACCCTCATTTACACCCCCTGAACACTAGGACAGCCCCAAACACCCCTTGGACACCCCTCCCATATCCCTTGGACACCCCCACCCCTTGGACACCCCCCCCCCCCCCCCGCCCCTTGGACAGCCCCCCACCCCCTGGACACCCCCCCGACCCCTTGGAACCCCCCCCCCCCGACCCCTTGGAAACCCCCCATCCCCTTGGACAGCCCCAAACACCCCTTGGACACCCCTCCTATATCCCTTGGACACCCCCCACCACTTGGACACCCCCGCACCCCTTGGACAGCCCCCCCCCCCTCATTTACACCCAACCGACCCCTTGGACAGCCCCAAACACACCTTGGACACCCCTCCCATATCCCTTGGACACCCCCCACCCCTTGGACACCCCCCCACCCTCATTTACACCCCCCCCCCCCCCCCGACCCCTAGGACATCCCCAAACACACCTTGGACACCCCTCCCATATCCCTTGGACACCCCCCAAACACCCACCCACCCCCTTGGAACCTCTCCCCCATACCAAAATCCAGACCAGAAAAACCATCAACAGTAGACCAAAACAAGAAGTAGAGAAAAATTAAACATTCACTTATATAACATTCAAAACTTACACTGTCAACTTCAAAAAAAACTAAATCCAACCTAAACGACTACGAAATACACAATTACATTGACAATATTCAAAATTACATTTTACATTACAAACAACTAAAAGTCAATCAAACCTGTAAAATAATTTGACCACTCCACTTGTAAGTGTTTGATATCTTCAGCAGTAAAGGGTTGAGGGTCATCAAAAAGCTACAAAGGAAAAGGATAGTAGTCAACGTGTATAATGAATAAATCAAATTGAAATATTATGAGAAAGAGGAAATCTTACCAGGTCAAAACTCAGAACTCTCCCAGTTGTTATTATTTCATACATAAATCTTAACATGTAATATCTGCATTCGATGATGCCTTGTTGCTCATGACATTTCTGTTTGAATGATTGTAAATTCAATATATTATTTTTATGTAATAAATCAAAATGTACAAATTATAAATGGATATTTACCTTCGCATGTACATATTTGATCTTGAAATTCGTTTTCTTTGCGCTTTTTCGAAAGTGGACCCATACCCTGTTAGGAAATAATACGAATGGGGTAAATTTAAAATTAATTATAATATATAAAACTATTGTGAAATTGAAACTTACGTTTCTAATATATTCTTAAAACTTTCTCACACATCATCATGGAGAGAGCATATCCAATAAAGTGCTTTCTCCCTAGGGCAAAAAACCCCTAACATCCAATGATCCCTGATAAAAGGAAATTTAACGTTAGTGGTTTTTTATGTTAAAAGATAATTAACTCTTTGAGAGGGATGTGTTTCATACCTCTCACAAAAAGGCATCATCCAACACTGTGTGATTACATTCTTTTCAAATCTATCAGCAATATAAATCATTCTTTGTTCCTCATCCAATACACATGCTTCAGGGGAAATCAATTGTGGGTCCACGAATCCATATACATCTGTCAGCTCATTCCTCTCGCAAATTTTATACAGATACCTAATACAAAGCAGACATAAGTATACATTTTTAATAAATATAACGCAAGGAAAAGGTGTTAAGACTTACATGATAAAAATTTGCACCACGTTGATGCCCAACTTATCTCCAGTGACAAACTCCATGATATCAGTTTTCATAATCCCCACACTTAGTTCACGTCCACAGACATGAGCTTCCATTGTAAAGTCATAATGATCCGCCAACAAATTTGAATATCTTGACAATTTGTCAAGACTGCTAGTATCTGCATCTGATGTCATAGCTATCTGTCTTTGTTGTTGTCTATACAGTATTTCTTTACCTTTGAAGTATTCCTGTATAAATAAATTGAAAAATATATTAGTTTTCAAATGATAAAACATTAATAAAAATATAAAATAAAAGATATAACATCCATACCTCTATGGTAATGAGTCGATGAATTCTGGATGGCCAAAGTAAAAAATGGCCGATACTATGTCCAACTGTCGTCACCTCATCTGTAGGTAATGGTATCCGAGCTGATCTATCTATAATATCCTGTACAGTGACCCTCTAATTCTCTACCTCTAACTATTGATGATGAACTGTATCTCCTATACAATATACCATCCCATATGCAACTATATGATGTTGAGGATCATCAACATACAACTCACAATAAGTAGGTAGCTGCGGCGGAGGAGGAGGATCAAAAATGGGGTCTGCAGGCTGAGGTGGGGGAGTGGGAGCTACTGGGAGAGGTGGAGTGGGAGCTGCACCCTGAAATTGTCTTTGCAAGTCTGCAAACATAAACTGCACCGATGCTCTAATCTTGTCCTCCATTGTCGCATTAATATTATGGACTTCAGCCTCCAAGGATTCTATTTTTTTTTTATAAACTCCCTCAACGTTAGAAGTTGAGGAATGTGGCAACACTTTTCTTACCGATACACCTGCCGGATATCCTCTTACACGGCCAGGATGTTCGGGCTTTCCCAATGCCACAGATAAAATATCTTCCCTCCCAGATGGTGTAAATGTCCCCTGTGAACTCTGCTCCTCAAGAGAGTCCTGTAATAATTAATTGAACATTTCTATAATGATTGGAAATATATGACGAAAATAGTAAACTTAAATAAATAAAATAGATATCTTACAATCCTCTCAACTACGAGTCTCGATTCTTCTGAAAGATATTGTCCTTTTTTGCCCTTCCGAGCTCTTTTCCATTTCTCATGTCTAGATGGAGGGGATGGAGGGGCCACCTCTCCAGAGCTTGAAGACTCAGCTCTTAGTTGTTGAAATTTTTCTTCCATCATTTGTTCTTCCAATAATGCATACCCTCCCCGAGATAAACTATGAGGGTATACATTTTTAGATTGGATCTCTTGATGAGCTTTCCTTATTTGCTGTAAATTAAGAATAAGTAATCATTAACAAAACAATAATAAGATCATTTATATAAGAAAGCTTATAAAAGTTTACATTTCCCTTACCAAAAATGATTCTTTTCTTCTACTTTCAAAAAATTTTCTCCATGTGTCTTCATCTATAAAAGGATATATACGACATGGATTCTCACGACTCCTATGACCGTAAATGAAATCAGATGAGAGGGTTGATTTGAAATCCCTCCATCTCCTAGCAGCCAACGATAATCATTTCTTCCTGACTCCTCCAGTGTCCGGAATATCAAATGTCATATGATAAAAAATAGGTTAAAAATATTATATATACTAGAAACATTTAAATAACAGTCAAACAATAGCAAAAGATCTTACCAAAATGGTCTCCCACAGCTGAGAAATTATCGCCTTATCCACACTTCTCCAATCATCATATAGAATTCTTACTTTGCTCTTAGCCTGAGTTGCTACAAAACCCTTAAAATCTTTAGCATTTGGACCTCTAGGAAGATCATCATCATCAAACTCCACGACTATCCTCTCCTCCTTCGTACGGGCAAGTGATAATTTTGGTAAACGTGTGCACCCACGCTTACCAACCTTTGAACTCTTTTTCATAATAGGAGCATGTGAATGTTCCTCCCCAGATGTATGACCAATATGCTCATCTCCAGAATCATGTGGCTGATCAACTGATTGATCTGTCATTTTCCTTCAAATCAAAAAAACAAACATTAGTTCACAAATATACAAATTCAAATATTGTAATACTACTTAATCAGAAAATAGAAAAGTGTACTAAATTACGTAATAGTAAACATTGGTAATATGGTAAGCATGTTAAACAATGATAAACATGGTAAACACAGTCTGTTGTACCCCTCTCTCTTGGATTTTAATGATCACAATCACTCTTATTATGTTCTAACTTGTTTTCAAGTGTTTGTGTTGATAGGCAAAAGGTTTCCAAGGAGTTGGCCCAAGAAAGCTGAAAAGTGGACTCACTGAGTCCCCCGGTTAGCCGGTGTGAGCTCACCGGCCAGCCGGAGGACCCAGGCAGTGGACTTGCCCACTGCCTGGTGTCACCGGCCGGCCGCTGGCTTACCACTGGCCGGCCGGTGGTCCAGACAGAGAGGAAGGCTCTCTTGATAGCCCTCCCACCCCCCTGGACACCCCCCAACCCTCTTGATAGCCCTCCCACCCCCTGGAATCACTGAAAATTTACCATAACAAGAAGTTGGGCCATTCAAAGAATGTTTTTAGGTGTGGAGGAAGAACTGAGTTTCAATAGATAGAGAAGGAACTCGACATTAGGTTGTCTATTCCAGGTGTGGATTTGAAGGAGTTAATGTTTGTTCAGTGACCTAAGAGATTGAATCAGAAATTCAGATGTTGTGCCATTTTCTCATGATGAGGATGAATAATTGGTGGGGTTTGACTTTTAAATGGAGAGCTTAGCAGACCATCATATTTTCTATAGATCAGTAAAGGATGTTAGCATCGAACATAAGGCTTAAGGGATGCTTTCAGATCCAAATATGTATGTTGATGGATGCAATGGATCTAGTAGAGGTTCTAGAAAGAATGGTGGTTTTATTTGTTTAGGATAAGTAGTGAAGAAAAAACTAGTTAATTTTTTACTTGCTGAAAAGAGGGTATCTAAAATTTTTAACATGCCGAGGGGAAATCTGGCGTGTCCTCCTCGTGAAACTTTGTTTTCAGGGGGTGAAAATGGTGATGTGATCCCAAATCCATGCACCTATGCCATGGTTGTGTGTGAATAAAGTAGTAACAACTGTAAAAGGGCAACCCATCCAAATGGACACGCCCCAACCCTCTCAGGGATTTATAGAAAATGATGAAAAATTAGTGAAATCATAAAATTAGTCAATATTGCAAGTCGAACTAATAGATCTAGGGATGATAAGTAAGATTATGGTGCCAACACGAGTTAAAAGGGCTCGCAATCGAAGAATCTTAGCTAGTTTCAACAAAAAAATCACAACACATATATATATACTATCCGCGAAAAAAATGAACGAGTGGGAGGATTACCTGAGTGATGCGAGTTTAGATGATTGATCCGAGGAGATTAAATATGAGAAACGATGATCGCAAAATGAATCTAAACCAACGAAATGGACGAGCCGATTCAGGTTTAAGCGCGAGAGAGACGAGTCGCGACTGTCGAAGGTAAACTCGCGAATGACAATCCACGGGTCTGGGTAAATTTTTAAATGAGTTATCACGTAGGTTATTCAATAACTGACGTTATAATTTTTTTAAAAACATTTATAACGTCGGTAATTCAATAACCGACGTAAAAACCTTCCTCCGATTCTTTTTTTACGTCGGTTATTTTATAACTGACGTTATAAAGGGCTCAAAATCCGCGTTTTTTTACTAACCAACGTCAAAAACATCTGCGGATTCTTTTTTTACGTCGGTTATAAAATAACCGACGTAAAAAGGCCTTCAAAAACCGCGTTTTTTACGTCGGTTATTGAATACCCGACGTAACAAACACCCCCCGCTTCTGTTTTTTACGACGTTTAATGTATAACCGACGTAATAAACGAAGCCGCACGATTAATAATGTCGGTTATAAAAATAACCGATGTTAAAGGTGTACTAAACACAGGTTTTTACGTCAGTTATTAAATAACCGACGTAAAAAACCTCGTTTTACATATTATGACGTCGTTTTTATATAACCGACGTAAAAAATGGTGACATAAAAAACGTTTTCTGCACTAGTGCTTGCATATGTATTTCCCAGTCAGAGGAAGAGGAAGGATCACAAAAAAATCCTACCAAGAAAGAACATAATTTTGACAACTAGATGAATTGTAAAATTGTTAATTGAGCCCAAGGATCCCTCAAGGTGCAGTTTCAAAAACTCACAATAGCTCCACCACCCAAAAATGATAAGTTTGATGTACCTCTATAGGGTGGTCATGATCACAAAATGTAGGAATAAATAGAGGATGAAGAGTTATATTCTAATCCAAAGAAAGTTCTAACTATCACAGATTGCTTCCCTACAACATTTGCAGCACGGGCACGTCCCCACAGAATCCTCATCAGGTGAAGAACTAATATTCAGTTATTTAAAATTTATACACTTGATGAACACCATCTCTAATGATGATTATGCCCCTGAATATAGTTTTCTCACCAATAACAGGGGAACTGAAGGCTGCATGAACCGATTCCAAGGATACAGGGGACAAAAAAAATATGGGTGGTGTCAGTATCCTATTTGTATCCTCATATAGGACTCATATGCAACCAAGAATTATCGAAAATTTCTCCGACATGCTTGAAGGATGCATGGAGGTGGCTCATAGCCCTCCAGTTGCTGCCCGCACCTGATTATCTTTCATGACCATTTAGTGGGGATTCAACCTGATCAACCCAAGCCACAAAAAATCCTGACACAAACTATTCCACTAGTGGAATATATTCCCTCGACCTATGTATAGGCCCCAGGTCCATCGACCTCAACCGCTCTAGCTCCTCAGCCATATTCCCAAGAGTAGCCTCATACCGGGAGGCGGTGACCTCTAACATAGAAGTATGATATTCTAAAATATCTAGTTTTAGTCCCATCCAAGCACTAAATCCTTAATTTTCTTTGAATTTTTAATGAACTTATGGAGGCACCTATTGAATCCCTCCAAAGCCCATGGGAATTTGAGACAGAAGTCACTGCTTTCGAGGTCTATCGAGCAGAAACCTTTTCCTTAGGATGCCATGTCATAATTTCCTTTAATGACCAAGATTAGGAAGATTCCATCCATGGACACATATGTCCCTTTTACGTCTCAAGTAGTCTCAATAATGTTGGCATCCCAAGGGGTTGATAGATAATCGATCTGTGATAAATATTGTCCCAACCCGAACCATCTGGTGATTGGGTTATAGCAAAGAGGACATATACCATGCAAATCTGACTATCTAGGGGTATGATAAGAGTGAGTAAAGGCCCCTCAAAAATATTAATCTAAAGACCCAATTCGGGGATCTCACTTTTGATTCCAAGTTCATGGTTATCAAACAAGACACCACATACAACATCTTTCTTGGATGTCCCTGGATCCATAACCACTTGGAAGCCCGATTAAACATTCCATCAATGTTTAAAGTACCCCATCAATGGATAGTTCGACATACTCCATGATGACAATTAGCCCTTCAAAACTTGCAGATATGTATTTGATGAAGTATACTTCTACAATAAGGGAGGAAAAAACTAATAGCAGATGATGTTATATAGGTTACCGCCCTTGTAAATTCCTAGATCATGCTTGATGGGGAATATGTGATCCTTATAAACATGTTCGAAATAGCAGGCCTATCCCAGAGGTCCAACCCTCTCCTTTCCTCTAAAATAGTCACCCTCAGCATCTCTCTACCAGAGCCTAGATGACGAGAGATGATGACATTTCTCCTAATAATCTCTCTCACCCTAATAGTGATTGAGAGTCCCCCAAACATCTATCCTCACCTAGAATTGTCCCCATAGATTAGAGAATAGTATAGGATTAGTATGATCTCAAAACAACCCCTCCAACATTCAAGGAAGGTGTTTCCACCACCATAGGTGATCTCTAGTAGATAAACCTAGGGACAAAAGAAGATCCACGACCTAATTTGATTAGCGATGGAATACCTCCTAAGGAGCATTAGTAAATGTACATCACATTCCTAAAGCATCAACAATATGTGTTTTCCTAGAACTATACAGAAATTCCAAGATTGAATCTAGATATAGCTATACACCATCTCAGACTACCCAATGATCATGGATGCTTCAAGAAGACATCTAGAAGAATTCACCCCTCCAATTCCACAAATTTAGACATAGAGGTTGACATGTTGATCAATACCAACATTGTATGAGATGTGAAATATCTGAAATGGGATTCCAACATCATCTCTGTTAAGAAAAAACTGGCATATCAGAGTCTACATTGATCTCAGAGATCTTAATCGGCATTTCCTGAAGAATGATTTTCTATTTCTAGTCTTGGAACTCTTCATTTACACAACTTATAACTTCCAAGACCTTTCCACCATGGATGGGTACTCAAGGTATAATCATATCAAAATGTCCTTCAAGGATAAAGAGGCCACCACCTTTAGTGCACCCCATGGGATCTTCTACTATCATTTTATGACCTTCATATTAAATAATGCTAACGCCACATATCATTGTGACATTAATTTCATCTTTAATCCATTCTTGGGGATGATAGATGAGTGTTATTTCGATGACACGGTCATAAAATATCGATAGCGACGTGATCACTTCAGGGATCTCCAAGAAATCTTCAGAAAATTACGACAACACTGTATAAATATGAATATGTTGAAGTTCCATTTTGGGGTAACATTAGGAATGGTCCTTGGATTTGTGGTATTCCATCATGGCATTGAGGTTAACCTAGATAAGACCAGTTCTTTCTTATAAATTTCACCCCTAGGTACCTCAAAGAACTGAGGGGTCTCCAAGGGAACCTCACCTACATTCGGCGATTCATAGCCAACATGGACGACAAAGCCCTCCCCTTCATGATGCTAATGAATAAGGGAGTATCCTTCCAATGTGACTATGATTTCCAAAAATACTTTGAGAATCACAAGAAATATCTTTTGTACCCACCATATTTGATGCCTCCAGTGGAAGGGATGTTTCTCATATCATATGGGTCCGCTATGGAACACTCAATGGGCTCCCTCGCTCAAAATAATTATGCAGGGAGAGAGAATAGTCTCTACAACCAAAGCCATACTATGTTGGTTACTGAGACAAGATATTCTAATGTTGAAAAGAATTTCCTTGTAATCATATTTGTAGTGAAAAAGTTTAGGTATTACATGCATCACCATGAGATCAACCCGATCTCTCGTATCAACCTACTCAAGTATATCCTTGGATTCCCTAGGTTGACCGGACATTTGGCTCGGTGGTGGTTATCTTGCAGTAATATGTCATCCAGTTAGTATCCTAGAAGTAAGTAAAAGGGAAATCCATGTATGAATCCCTCATGGCACATCCCGCTCTAGAAAATTCATTGGAGGAAACCAAACTCCCTGATGAATAGGTTTTCCATGCCCCTGACACTCCCCATACATGGGATATGTATTTTGATGGCACCTATCAGATTCCTATCAGCACAAGAATTGAGAACCTGAAACTCAACCGGGTTGGCCTTAGGGTCATATTTTTCTCCCCAGATAAAGCATTCATGATCTATTCTTTCTGACTATCTGAAGGCTGTATAAATAATAAGGCTGAGTACCAAGCCCTCACCGCTGTGTTGAAACTAGAGTTACAATTTAAAATAGCCTACCTAAACATCAAAGGGGATTCAGAGTTGGTGATAAAGAAGATCAACAGATAATATGCCATCAAAAAGGAAGAACTATCCCCTATCAATGTCTATGTCAGGGGACTAATAGAGGATTTCCCATTTGATCCCACATTTCATTATATTCCTCAATCATATAATTCTCACAACGATGCACTGGACAATGTAGAAGTCCTCTTGGTAGACCTTGATCTAGAGGAATACACCTTTCACATAACACATCCACGAATGGTCTCATCGATTGTCTCTTATGATATGAAAGAAATCAATCAGATTAGTGTCTCCCCAGAGTGTGATGAACCATCGACCAACTCTGGATGGATGAATCCCATAATCAGTTATCTTTGGTATGGGACTCTCTTGAAGGATCAAGCTGGAAAGGAATAGATCAGGTTCCGAGAGAAAATCATCACCTAATAGGATGGTCCAAACTAATCAGAAAATCCTATAGATGCGTGGAATCAATGGGATTCTACCCATTTGCATAATATAAAGAGAAATTCTCTCAATCATGGAAGTAGTCCATGCGGTCTCTAGCAGCACCCACCAATCTGGAATCTGGATATCCCTCCAGATCAAAAGGTTATGGTATTACTGGAAAACCACGATACAATATTGCGTTGAATTCACTAGAAAATGTCATGCATTCCAGATTCATGAAAACATCATCCATCATCCGCTAGAATTACATCACACAACAAAATACTTCTCTCCATTCACTGTTTAGGGGATGGATTGTGTGGGGCCATATCCCCCAACTAAATCCAATTAGTTCAAGAACATCCTTACTTCTGTCGAATTCTTCTCAAAATGGGATGAGGTGATACCCATAAAAGAATTTGGGATTAAGAATATCATAAACATCATAAAGTTCCACATCATCATTGGGTTCGGATTCCCTCACACGATATTGATAGAAAACGTCACCAAAATCTGTTCATTGGAGTTGAAGAAGTTATATCAATATTATAACATTGAATCCAATAACTCGTCATGATATCATGATGAAAAAGATGAAAAAATAGAGACCTTAAATATCACTATATCCAATATACTCCAGAATATGGTGAACAAGTATAAGAAACCCTAGATGGAAAAACTCCTCTATGATTTATGGGCCTACCGTACCCCAATGCATACTGAAACACAAGAAACGCCACACTCATTAGTGTACGAGACTGAGTCAGTGCTACCCATAGAGGTCTATCTACCCTTTCTCTAAATATATGTTTGCGAGAAACTATCATATGATGAAAAATATCAAAAAAGCATCTGGATGAGTAGGAGCGGCTAGATGAGAAGAGGTTGTGCACACTGAAAAGCCTAGAAATCCTCCAGAACTGAATAGCACGGGCCTTAAATAAAAATGTTCGCTTCCATTTGTTCCTCTAAGGAGAATTGGTGCTAACTCTCTAAACCCCGATGATACCAGGGAATATTCCCCCAAATTTGGAACTCATGTGGGAGGGACCCTATGTCATACATAATTTCTATCATATTGGAGGTCATTCACTGGTCACCATGGATGGGGAGCGTGTCACACCACCCACCAATGTAATATTACTCTTGAAATACATTTCCTAATCACTAGTAATAGGGATTCCACGTTGGTGTAATTCTTATACCAATTCTTTCCACATGACATTAAACTGCATGGAATGTCTCACACATGACAATAAACTATGCAGATAAGTCCTCGCAGCATGATGTTAAACTGCACGATCTCTCTATAACTATGTATAACTTGATTATCAATCTTAATGAGATACATAGGGAAACCTTAATACTATGTCTTGGCCTATCCACCACATGAAATAAAATATTCCCATTCTATCCTCTAAGCCTCTGGATAGTGGTATGGGTCCTTGTCATTCCTTATTTCTCAAATTGAGAAACGTTCATGCGGTATTAAGAATTTCAAGAAGGGTTCCCCCACACTAAAAAGGGTGTGAAGGCTTGGGATGAACCAAATATCATCCTAAATATATGTGGATAAATGGGATGTTTTGATTCCTCACTGCATGATGTTAAACTGCTTGGTCAATTTTCCCTACACAATATGAAATTGTACACTCCTGTGGACCTAATTTGAGAGTAACACGATCACTTGTGTTGGTCTCCTAGTGTACTAGAATTTCAATAATTATGTGAGGATTGATTATAATTATAAATAATATATATAGTGATAGCCAAACACTTTCTTTTGGTCCCAAAAATAGGATAATTATCCATTCACATCAGGTGACCTTCTTCATTATCGCATGACATTAAACAGCATGGAATGTTTTGCACAAGAAAATAAACAATGAAGATAAGTTCTCTATGAATGATGTTAAACTATAAAGTCTCTATAGAACTATGTATGACTTTATTACCATCCCTATAGGATATGTAGTAATGCTTGAGAATTTATTGTTTAGGTCCAACCCAGGTACCGCAAAATTGGCCTTCTTTTCGACCCCATAGCCTATGCACCTTCAAGGATGCATGGCATGGTGCGGGTCTCTTTGGCCCTCATTCATGTCGGTTCTACCTTCATCCTCCCTATATGATGTTAAACTAAACAGTTGTCCTAGAACTGTTTGTACTTTGATTCCAAACCAGCAGAGGTATATAGGAAACCCCCTGGGGTTCATGCCCAATACTTCACCAACCTCATACGTTCATATTTGTCCATTTTGGTCTCCCCTAATCCTTACCACATGACGTTAAACTACATAAGTCCTCACCATACATTAAAATACATGAAAACACATCCTACTACATGATGATAAACAGTGCATGTCATCATCCATAACCCTTCCTTATCAAAGGAACACAATAGCCTTATCCTGGACAACTAGAGGACAGATTGCCTCTGTCATCTTTTTAATAACCTCAACCCATGCCCCATACATCACGAATTGAGTTTCTCAGGCCACTTTCAACCTTAAATTGACCTTAGAAAGGATATACATCTCCAAGGAACCTTGTATTGACTATGAATGCATGCCCATGACTCATGCTTATATGCCTATGGTTGTCAACTAGATACGTCACTCTAAAGAAGGACATTCCAATTCTCGTGAGCCCTTACATCATAAAATCAACACTCAATACCCTAGTGTGTCTAAGAAGCTCTCTGTGTGACCATCACATATCATCATTCATGATCTGAGATCCTTGATCCATGATTTACAATGTCTCCACCGTTCACTCAAAAGGATGTTGGAGTACTCCTGACCCTAGGTGTCCTAATAAGCCTCTTTTATATCATCCCCCATACTAGGTCTAAATGGCTTGACCTTAAACTTCTCACACATAGGTCAAGGATGTATGACCTTATAATCTAGCACATAATAGTCGAAAATGAAATATCATACACTTCTATTGATTGATTCATAAAAATCATCAGGTTGAAAACCCGTAAAGGGAAACCAGAGTTAAAGTCGATCAATCGCCCTATAATCTCATCATCACAAGATTTTAAGAAAAAATTAGGTCAAAATTGAATGATTCATAACTCTTATTTTGTCTACTATATATCCCTTGTAAAATCCAAGTTGTGCTCACTGGACCCCCTAATCCAGGAAATAAATAAGTGCAATGATTCGTCACATCTCCTCACCATGAGAATGTGTTTTTTAAGCAGTGGCACAACTTTTAGGGTACTTGAGCCCTCTTTGGATTTTACACTTTCCACTGACCACGCATCATGAATTGGGGTGTCTTGAATCACCATAGAATTCTATATCCCTTGGAAATGGTATCTAGCTCTGAGGGACCTTTCCTCGATGATGCATACATTCTCATTTCTCCTACATATGCTCTTATGGTTGTCAACCAAATGCGAGACTCAGAAAAAGGACATTTTGATCCTTTTGAGAATTGAAATCATCATAGTAGAACTCAACATCTCAGTATGTCAGAACCACTTCTTGTATGACTGCCCCATATCATTCTCATGAATCAAACACCCCAGGTCATGATTTACAGTCACTGTATCATACTATCCTAGATGATTATATATCCTCGACATTGCATCACCATTTTTGCACCCAAACTCAAAGATGTAATATGACCCTTCATTATTGAACCTTTTGTTGGCCCACACATCATGATTCGAAACCATAAGGCATAGCGTTCAATCTATTCAATTAAGTTCTATGTTGCCATAAGGTGCTAGAACACTTACTGGATAGCCTTTATTCCATACCCAACTTCATCATCTTAATGTTTGAGCCTTAAATAATTCATATCCCCTGGAAAAGAAAAGGGATCTCTATGATTGGTCATGATATTGATGCAAGGGCTCAAACCAACTGACCGGAAACATCTTGGCTCAGTGTAAAGGGCCTCCCAATCCTTATGAGCCTCAACAACACTATGGTGGATCCTGAAACACCAATAGTGTCACGAGACATACCCGGCATGTCTACCCCATTCCATATTACATGGCTCGAACATTGGGATTGTGACTTACATCACCCAAATTCTAACTATCCATGTGGACCTAGCTACCCTAGTTTTTTCCATCAACCATATTCACCCCATTAAATCATCCACATCCCTTGGAAAAGAGAGAAAATTATCTTTTCTTGTCCATGCTATTGATGCATAAGGGATTTTACCTTCCAGATAAAAGTATCTCCCCCTTTATGTAAAATGAACTCCTATCTTCATGAGCCCTATAATTACCATGGAAGAACTCAGAACCCCATAGTGTTTTGAGTCATTTATAGCCTGTTAGCCCCATATTTCATGTGTAAGATTTGGTGTCCTAGAACCAACTGGTTTTACTTTGATTAGATGAATATTTAATGTATTATTACATATTGTTCATTGTTCTTCATGACTATGATGTAATAATGTACTAGAGTATTTGTTGCATTGATAAGGTCATGGAAGTTCCCTACTATGATGAGAACCATGAAATGCTATAATAATATTCTTAAATATAGTTATGTGGTTGGATGATATTCCATGATGTGACACATATCATTCAGACTGTCAGATGCGAGCACTCGTAAGAAGTTGAGACTTCCTCTCATGAAGTTCGCACTTGGTAATCTCCAAGATAGGAGATTATGAGAATAGACCCACTAGTAGGAATTCCACATGTTTTGGTGTCATCAGATATTTCTATCTTCGAGCGTGTGTAATGATCCTTAGACTTTAACATTATCCTTAATATGTGTCACAACTTACGCACTTTAATTTACTGATAAAAACTATCATGCAGACAGTTGGGAGGAAGTAGGGTACGTTGGGTGCATCATGAGTGGCATGTTATTAAGGGATAAGTCGAGGAAGGATTTTTCCCTTCCATTTATGTAAGTTAATATCTCATCCCTTTGATTGAAATAGAACCATCACATGAAATTCTATGGCCATGGTGTAATAACAAGTTTATTTCAGTTAGTCAAAGAACGACACATCATGCATAAAATTTGAGGACACAATAATGAAACCTACATGATGAGATATTGCGATAGAGGGATTATATTAAACAGTGAGAGTTCGTGTGTGGATTTCATTGTTCCAACTTCACGTTCTTTCTCTTGGGTGTCTTGACACATTTCTAAATAGTACTTTTGGACTTTAGGAAAGCCCACCTAATGGAAACAGCAAAGAATCCTAGAGGGTCACACAATAGGTGTTTTTGGTGGTCTTAGTTAAATTCTATTTAAAAATAATTAATGAAATAAATACTATTATCAAGACTGTGGAATAAATTTAATCAAGTTACAATGATCACATAAAATAAATAAAATATATTTATTTATTTTATTGAATATTTAATAAATATGTATTTACTAGTTTGTAAATAAAATATTTATTTAAGAGAATAAATTATTTATTTATTTATTCAGGTGTTCAGTATATGGAAGTGGAGTTCGAGAAGAACAAGGTCGGTTCGGCAGTAAAATAATTATTTTCAATATGTTAAATAATTATTTAACTAGTTGGAACAAATTAAAATAAATATGCTATTATTTTATGACATAGAATTTTATTTATAATTCCATTGGTGCAAGTTGGCGCACCGTAAACAATGACACGATATTATTTTTAAATGCATGGGTTTTCTCTATGTTCATGAATGTATTAAATTGTTTCTATGCAATTAAATATTGTAACTGAAATTCCATGTATATAAATATGCAACTTTGCCTATTATGCTAGACACCACACCACACGCCTGGGGAATTGATAATTGTTGATCCAAACAATTTCTCACTCGAATCATCTTCTCTCTCCTCTAAAGAATGAGATATGTTCTTCAAGGCTTAAGTACAAGAGATCATGAATGACCAACAAAAGTCACTCACTTCGCTGCGCTAGCACCCGGAGAACAAGCGGTGTCAATCAGAGTACATTAGAGACTGTGTGGATCACTGCTAGAGGGATTCTAGTTTGGATCCTTACAAGAATAATGAGATAATCGAAAATGGTAATTCTGGATGATCAACATCATCAACGAAAAAAATACCAAAGATACATGTATTATTTTACATTATAAAATTAATTAAATTAATTATAAACATGATGTGCAAGATCCACTCTAAGGTTTTGGACCTCTTTCTTCTTTATCTAAATATTTTATTATATTCCATGGAGACTGGATTTCATCGTCGTATTGATCTCGGAATAATCATTGATCATGGTAAAAATCAATGTTGGGTCTCGTCCCAACCACGCTTCCACTGCGCCCAGAACCTTCAAGTGGTATTAGAGGGGATACATCATAGTTTTTATTTATTTAAATATTTTTTTGATGAATTACGCATTTAATAATTTAGTTGTTCCAATTCAAGTTAATCATTCTGCAAATCTGATTCTCGATATCTATTTCTCGTTCACCTTATAGAAATGATATTTTCTTTTAATTTTGATTAAAATAAAATTGAGGATCTCATCCAGAGGTTCCAAAGCATCCGGGCCATAAAACACCAAAACACATGGTGTTTATTCGGAAGTACACGTCATGTAGTCAATATTCAATGCATCGGATCGGTCTGCCAAACCAAGCCGTGTGTTGGAGCCTTTCTATGTCTTAAATGACTCAGTGTGTTGACCAAGAATTGGTGGCATGCAGTTTCCAAATTATTGGTTGTGTGGCCCAAGGGAGACGGTGTGTAGTCCTTTCAAGTTAGGGGTGGACCGTGTACCATATACATGGCTTTCCCAGCCAAAGACCGTGTAATGAGTAACTACACAACATGTGGCCCACTAGACATGTTGTGTACTCTATAGAATTCTGAATTATTCTCAAACGTCGTTTCCCCAGGCATGTACTTCAGATAGACGGTGAAAAATAATACAGACCATGTAGTTGGAATTACACATCATGTACTCATCCAAATTACACAAATTTATTAAAATTTATTATTATATTGTACAAACCCATAAGACGGGTACCATCGTGCAGGCATAAAGCCGAGGCACAACATGTGATAGGTGTTTTATATATATGTGTTTAATTTAACATCCATTTAATGTTCATTTATACTCATTGGGTATTTATAAATAGGAATTCATCGGGTTTCCTCCAAGGTACAAGTTACGTACAATGATAATTTTAAATGAATTTATATGTTTAAAATTATGATGGATGAGAATCTCAAGGAAATTCAGAAATGGGTTTACGATAAAAGGATTGTTTAATTAAAGGTGATAATTAATTGATTCAAGAGTGATTTATCTTAAACAATAACGATTAATGAATTGATTACTAGTTTTATTTATGCGTAAATATCATTGTCTGTATTGATGATCATGAGTTAGACCAAGACCTTTTTATGTGGATGGTTCTTGTTGATTTATTTATTTTAATTAAATTTTTTGGTTTGAATACCTTCTCCTCATTAATATGTAGAGCCTATGTGCCCAAGGTTTCTTCTTTATAAACCACTTTTTATGCCTCACATACATGTGCATTAAAAAAATAGAATATGTAAAGGATGGAACACCTAAGCTAGTGGAGTCGGTTCAAGCTGGAGCTAAGACGAAACCAATCCCTAGAGATACATAGGTGGATAGGTGGAAGTTGTAAACATGAACCCAAAAGGTTCAAGGTGTTTATCCCCTAGTTCATTGTTATTTTATCAACTGTTAGATAAAATAACCATTAGAAAATCTCATGATCATTCCATTTACTTTATTTTATTTCTGTATATTGCATGGTTTATCATTGTGGATGTGTTGTCACGATCACATAATAAATGAATTAAACAAGCTTGCAAGATGGAAATAAAATAAACTAGACTTATGTGTAAATATTATAAAAACATGGTTAATCACTTAAGTAAGTTCACTTAATATTAAGAAGCATGTGATAATGATAAATAAACAATTCACGCTTAAGAGATAAAAAATCCCTCAAATAAAATATTAAGTCAGAACAAGCATTTCGTTACTTGATTAAGTGAAAAACTCATTAAAACTATGTGTTTGACCAACCCTTGTTGGGACACTTACTTTTATACAGGAAGCCCTTATGAAAGGTTTCAGGTTGACTTAACCATATTACATCAAGAGGAGTATCTCTTGCTAGACTTGGTGTAATATTGGATGCAAGACTTGAGAAGATCCAAAGTCATGATTTCAGGATTGGGGAGTCCACTCAACATATCACAGAGCAACAATCCTGTAGTTAGCAAAGACCTTCCTACCGAAATACCTTCTAATAGATTGATCACGCCTTGTAGGAGTTATGCTAGGGGGAATATGGATCCTTGACACTAAAATGTCATGGAAACCAGAAATTCTGAGTTCAATGGTGAGGGGTATTGGGACTTGATAAAATAGTGGGATACTTAATAAAATTTATTATTTATTATAAAATGTAATAAAGAAAGTACTAATGATCTTCTCTTTTTATTGTAGAATAAAAATGAAAAACTCATCAACCACACTATCCCTACGATCAATTCTAGATAAAGACAACATCCTCACCGACAATAACTTCCAGGAATGTTTTAGATGCCTTCAGGTTATCCTACGCCATGAATGGAAGTCTTATATGCTGGAGTCAGCATTACCTGGTCCGACTGCCAAAGAGGCGAGTGATGAGGATTTCCAAGTCTATGAGAAACATATTAAAGACATGTTCGACGTTCAATGTTTGATGTTATCATCAATGTCTAGTGAGCTCATGAAGTCTCATGAAAACATGGATTCTTATAGTATGCTCAAGAACCTATGTGGTATTTATTAGGAGAGAGCAAGATATGAAAGTTTTGAGATCTCTAAGGCACTCTCTTAGAGTAAGCTTGTTGAAGGTTCCCCAGTTAGGCCTCATATAGTCAAACTCATTGGATCCATTTAGTGCGAGGAGGTTCTAGGGATTAAACTCCCCGAAGAAATGTGCACCGATCTCATTATCACATCACTCCCTTAGAGCTTCTCTAACTTTTTTGTTAATTTCAATAAAAACAACATTGAGAAGTCTCTATCTGATCTTCTTATCCTCATTCTCCAAGTGGACAAAGATATGAAGTGTGAAAAGCCTTCTGTACTTATGGTGAATAAGTGGAAAGGGAAGGCGAAGAGATTTAAGACCAAATATTATTCACAGACTTCTAAGAAAAGGATGATCAAAGGGGATTCAAGGGAAGAGGAGGCTGTTTGTTTCACATGTGGCAAGAATGGCCACTGGAAGAAGAATTGCAACTATCTTAAGAAGCAAGGGGAAGCTTCAGGTGCATTTGTTATCAAATTAAATCTATCTATTTCTAAATATTGTGTATTAGATACAGCTTGGGGTGCTCACATATGTATCCAAATATAGAAACCAAGTAGATTCAAGAATATTGATCGAGGGGATGTACATCTATGAGTAGCCAACGAACCCAGACTTGTTGTTGTAGCTGTCAGGGACTACCACCTCATGTTGCCAACTGAGATGATCTTGGTGTTAAAGGGTTGTTATTAGGCGCCTTATGTTACTAAAAACATAGTTTCTGTATCCAGATTAGATACATATAGATTTTTTTCAAGATTGGAAATGAATGTTGCTTCTTTTTCAAAGATATAATTTGTTATGGTAGGGAACATTTATACAATAGACATTATGTGTTGGATTACACAAACCAAGTAATGGAAATCGATAAAAAATATACTTCACATGACTCATACCACACCCAACATTGGCATCACCAGCTAGGTCATGTAAACGAGAAACTCTTGAAAAAGTTATATCAAGATGTATATTTAGATTCTTTCAGACTAAAACAACTTGGTGTATGTCATGCCTGCTTACAAGGAAAAATGACCAAATCCCCATTTAGTGGGAATGGTGAAAGGGCTAAAGAACTTCTTGAATTTGTTCATACCGATGTGTGTGGACCATTTCCAGTTGAAGAAAGTGGAGAGTACTCAAACTTCATAACTTTTACTGATGATTTTAGTAGATATGGATATATCTACTTAATGAGGTATAAGTCAGATTCTTCTGATAAGTTCAAAGAATACAAGAATGAAGTCGAGAACCATCTTGGTAAGATGATTAAGAAACTCCACTCAGACCGAGGTGGATAATATCTTAATCAATACTTCATTAATTACTTACAGGAGTTTGAGATCATATCCCAACTCACTCCTCCAAACACACCCCAGTGGAATGGTGTGAGCAAAAAGAGAAACCACATCCTGTCAGACATAGTGATATCAATGATGAGTCATGCGAGGCTTCAATTATCCTTTTGGTGATATTCATTACAAACAGTGGCATATATACTAAACCAAGTACCAACCAAATCAATAAATGGTATTCCATACGAGTTTTGGAGTCGAAAAAAATCCATGTTATCGAATTTACATGTGTGGGGTAGAAAAGCATTTGTTAAGGCCTCTTTAGGTAACAAACTCACACCCTAAGGCACAAAGTGTACCTTTATAGGATACCATAAGGAAATAAGGGGATATTACTTATAAAACCCCTTAGAAAAAAAAGGTTATAGTGGAAAGACATGGAATATTCCTTGAGAGGGAGTACATCTCCAAAAGAGATGGTGGGAGAGAGATAGACATCGATGAAGTCGAGGCTCAAGGTACACAGGAGTTGGCACAGGAACAGATTCCACAATACCTCGTGGAAGAAGAATCTATTCCAGATATATAAGTACTACGTAGGAGTAATAGAGATGTTAGATAATCGGAATGGTACAGTTTTCTATTTACCATGGATGGTGACTCCTTATTAGTTGATAATAATGATCCTCTAACTTACAAGTAACCAGTAAGTGGAATAGACATTACTATGTGGGAAGAAGACATGAATTATGAAATGGATTCCATGTACCAAAACCAAATTTGGATTTTGGTAGATCCTCTAGTTTATGTAATGCCTATTAGTTGCAAATGGGTATTCAAGAAGAAACTGGACATGGAATGAAAAGTCAGTACCTATAAGGCACGACTGGTTGCAAAAGGTTTTAAACAGCGTCATGGAATTGACTACAATGAAACCTTCTCACCAGTTGCAATGCTGAAATACATCATAATTCTACTCGCCATTGCGTCTTACCATGACTATGAGATTTGGAAAATGGATTTCAAAACAACATTATTTAACGGGAACCTTACAGAAGATGTCTAAATGAAACAACCTAAGGTTTGTGACTCCAAAGGATTCCAATAAGGTATGCAAGTTACTGAAATCCATTTATGGAGTAAAGTAAGAATCCAGGTCATGGAACATTCGTTTTGATGAATCCATAAATGAATTTGGTTTTTTCATAGAATGAATGTGAGCCTTGTGTCTACAAATGGTTTAGTGGTAGTGTAGTTGTTTTCCTTATAGTATATGTTGATGACATATTACTTGTTGGAAATGTGATACCAGTCTTACAGTCTGTTAAGGCAAGGATGAATCAATTATTCTCTATGAAAAACTTGGGCAAGGCAGCATATATTCTTTGGATCAAGATACATCGTGATAGATCCAAGAGATTTCTGGGCCTAAGTCAAAGTACATACATTGATAAGATACTGAAGAGATTCAGTATGGAACAATCCAAGAGGGGATTGTTGCCAGGGTCACATGACATTTATCATTCCAAGAAAATTTGTCCTCAGACACATGAGGAAATAATGATAATGGAAAAGACTCCATATGAATCAGCGATTGTGTCAGTCATGTATTTCATGCTATGTACTAGGAATGATGTTGCATATGAATTGAGTGTGGTATGAAGATATCAAGCTGGCCCAGGTGACCACCATTGGATGACAGTCAAGACTATCCAAAAGTATCAGAGGCCTACTAGGGATATGTTCTTTGATTATGGAGGAGATGAGGAACTAGTCATTGGAGGATATTTAGATGCTAGTTTCCAGAATGATCAAGATGACATGAAGTCGCAAACAGGATACATCTTCACTTTGAATGGAGGTGCAGTGATCAGGAAGAGCTCAAAGTAGAGTATGGTTGTAGAGTTTACAGTAGAGATCGAGTGTATCGCAACTTCTGAGGAAGGTAAAGAAGCAGTTTGGATGCAAAGCTTCGTCTAGAAGCTAGATTTGATACCTAGCAGTAAAGATCCCATCACACTATACTGTGATAATACTACAGTGGTGGCTCTCGCAAAAGAGACAAGGTCACATCAGCAGAAGAAACACATACTTTGGAAGTATCATCTCTTGAGGGATTTTTTTCAGAGAGGTGAAGTTGTAGTGAGCAGTTTTTCCATGGAAGACAACGTGGAAGACCCCTTGACTAAATCCTTGACTCACCAGAAACATGATCATCATGTGAGGTCTAGCGGAATGAAAGTCGTAGGCAGTTGGCTCTAGTCCAGGTTGGACTTTGTAAGAGTAGGCGTTCTAGAACCAACTGGTTTTACTTTTGTTACATTGATATTTAATGTATTATTACATATTATTCATTATTGTACATGATAATGATGTAATAATGTCCTAGAGTATTTTTTGCATTGATAAAGTCGTGGAAGTTCCTCACTATGATGAGAACCTTGAAATGCTATAACAATATTCTTAATTATAGTTTTGTGGTTGGATGACATGTCATGATGGGACACATAGCATGCAGACCGTCATGTACGAGTACTCATAAGAAGATGAGACTTCCTCTCATAAAGTTCACACTCGGTAAAATCTCTGATAGGAGATTATGAGAATAGACTTGCTAGTAGGAATTCTGCATGTTTTGGTGTCATCAGATATTTCTGTCTGAGAGAATGTGTAATGATAATTAGACTTTAAGAATATCATTAATATGTGTCATGACTTACGCACTTTGATTTACTGACGTAAATCATCATGTAGATAGTTCGCAGGAAGTAGGGTACATTGGGTGCGTCACGAGTGACATGTTATTAATGGATAAGTCGAGGAAGGATTTGTCTCTTCCATTTATGGAAATTGATATCTAGACCCTTTGATTGAAATAGAACCGTCGCGTGAAATTCCATGACCATGGTGTAACAATGAGTTTATTTCAGGTAGTCAAAGAACGACGCATCAAGCATAAAAGTTGATGAAACAATCATGATACCTGATTGATAAGATATTGCGACAAAAGGATTATATTGCATAGTGTGCGATCATATATAGATGTCGTTGTTGCAACTTTATGTTCTTTCTCTTGGGCGACTTGGCCCATTTCTAGATATTACTCTTGGACATTAGGCAAGTCCGCCTAATGCCAACGAGAAAGAATCTTAGAGGGTCACACACTAAGTGTTTTTGGGGGTCTAGGTTAAATTCTATTTTAATTTAATTAATGAAATAAATATTATTCTCAAGACCGTGGAATAATTTTATTCAAGTTATAATGATCGTATAAATTAAATAAAATTTATTTATTCATTTTATTGAACATTTAATAAAAATTTATTTACAAGTTTATTAATAAAATATTTATTTAAGAGAATAAATTATTTATTTATTTATTCGGGTGTTCAATAAATGGAAGTGGAGTTCGAGCAAACCAAGGTCGTTCCGGTAGTAAAATTATTATTTGCAAGATGGTAAATAATTATTTAACTAGTTGGCACAAATTAAAATAACGCTGCTATTATTTTATGACGCATAATTTTATTTATAATTCCATTTTGTGCAAGTTGGTGCACCATAAATAATGACGCGGTGTTATTATTAAATGCATGGGGTTTCTCTATGTTCATTAATGTATTTAATTGTTCCTATGCAATTAAATATTGTAACTGAAATTCCATGTATATAAATAGGCAAGTACCCCTATTGTGTCAAACACCATACCACATGCCTGGTGAATTGAGAATTGTTGAGCTAAACAATTTCTATCTCGAATCGTTTTCTCTTCCCTCTCAAGAACGAGAGACGTTCTTCAAGGCCGAAGAACAAGCGATCAATAACAACCGACACAAGACACTCGCATCGTCGCGCTAGCACACGGAGAATGAGCGGTGTTGATCGGAGACCATTGGAGCACGTGTGGTTCGCCGCTAGAGGGATTTTAATTTGGATCCTTACAAGCGCAATGAGATAATTCAGAAGGGTCATTCCGGATGATCAACATCATCAACAAAAAAATCCAAAGATACCAATATTATTTTTCGTTATGAAGTGAATTAAATTAATTATATATATGATGTGCAAGATCCTCTCTAAGGATTCGGGCCTCTTTATTCTTTCTCTAAATGTTTGATTATATTTCGTGGAGACTAGTGTTCATCGTCGTATTGATCCCAGAATAATCATTGATCGTGGTAAAAATCAATGTTGGGTCTCATCCCAACCACACTTCTGCTGCGCCTGGAACCTTCACCATGAAGGTCCATGCTAAAATACTCAAAACTAAAGCAACTGGTGGTCCGAGCTAAAAGACCATAAGCTAAAGTAACTGGTGGTTTGAGCTAAAAGACCCTAAACTAATGAAAGATGTGGTCTGAGCTAAAAGACCTTAAACTAAAGCAATATGTCGTCTGAGCTAAAAGAACCCAAATTAAACAAATAGATGGTAAAACACCTTAAACTAAAGTAACAGACGGTCTGAGGAAAAAGATATTAAATTAAAGCAACATATGGTCCAAGTTAAAAGTCCTTAAATCAAAACAATAGATGGTCCATGCTAAAAGAACATAAACTAAAGCAATCGATGATCCGAGCTAAAAGACCCTAAATTAATGAAACAGATGATCCGATCTAAAAGACCTTAAACTAATGCAGTAGATTGTCCGAGCCAAAAAACCTTAAACTAAAGTGCATGACAATAATTGTGAGGAATGCTTCAAGGCCTCATCATGTTCGAGTTGGTTTCCACAAATACGAAAAGCACTCACCCTCTAGGACATATATTCTACTCATCTATCCTTCTGCAGATCAGATCCGTACATTTAGGTCTACTTGATAATATGCAAAGGATGGGAAGCATTGGCGATTTTCATAATATCTGTGCAATGAAACATCATTAACATCATGAATGAAGGAAAACAAGAAGGCAACATATAAAGTTCAGTATATCTATTTATTGATAGCATATTGAAGGTGGAATTCATAACCATTGAGATATGCGGAAAACTGCTCTACATTTACCTTAGAACCAGGTTATTTTCATGGTGAACGAATCTAATTCTAAGAGGGGTATTTGTTGACCCGCATAGTCGTGCATCACAAGCTTTTACATGGAAGCATGCATGTCATGCATATCGCAGGATAGATACGCTAAATCATGCATCATCTTCTTCAAACTCATGCCATCAGATTCGTGGGTTGTCTCGTACGCCTACATTGGATACCGCACACCAGTAGAGCCTCAAGCAAATGAGCCCCTCACACCACATTTCCTACGGAACGACCAGGGAATAACAAAGCCTCTGGGAAAACACGCGATGCCGCAAATACTGTCAGTGGGAAGGATCAGGGAATCACACATGCTGCCCACAACTACTAGCTTGCGAAGCATGAACCTGTTTATTTTCACTCTATGTGAAGCAGAGAAATCCGTGCCTTCCTGGTCTTGTGTGTGACTGATCATCTCGGTAATTCTCCAAATAAGGATAAATCTGAAGTTAGCAACCAAAACAGAGCACGCGTTGATGGCTTTACCCGAGTTTTCCATCATGCGCAAATACAACGCATGATAGCTTCATATGATGACGTGAAATCCCCATGTGGTTACACAATCACGTGTGAAGAACGCTGAACGCTTCAGTGTCTTGAAGAGATATCTTGATGCAGCATATCCCTTGGTTTATGCAAAGCAGTTCATAAAGCAGAGCATCGCGAGCCCGCATAGAGGATATGGGAAGAAGCTCACGTGAGACTACATTCTTGCGATCATGCGAGGAAGCTCCAGCACCACCTTATATTTCACACTGAGGGATGTGAATCATGTGATCTACCTTGCGAATGCCGCTGCCACTCCGGAATGGAGATTTCTCACTTCCTTTCTAAGCAGAGCATCACAATCCTATAGAAACCGAAAGTGTATAAAATTCATGTCGGGATGCATTGTACCTGTCCAATTGAGTTGCACACCACACACAATTAATATTCATGTGCGTATCATGGTCTTCAAGTCGCGTTCGATATAATCATGTCATGAGGATAAATATTCTATGTATGTGTGTCCTGAGAATGGGTTATACGAAAATTATGTGACAACCTAGGACAATAGCCACGCACCCTTTTGTGTGAAGCCATGACATGCAAGGACCCCTAGTAACGCTATGAAATCATACATCCATGAACATGTAATATATTGACGGTCAGAAAACCAATTTCCCCTGAAAATGTTGGCACATCATCGCAAGATTCATCATTGAATACACAACATATCAAAGAAGAGAAAGCGATTGTTCTTGGAAATGTCTGCACAACGTCGCGAAATCCATCAATGAACATGCAAAACATCAAAGTCAGGAAATGAATCTATCCCTGACAACTTCTGTATGTCATCGCGAGATCCAGCAGTCATCATGCGATTTTCCATAGGCAGACAAGACAACTGACCAAGACAATGTGTGTGTGTGTCATCGCAAGGTCTAATATTGATCATGCGACACACCCCCATACATCTATGGTCCTCGATGACAACCAAATGAGTTCCCCTACGACCATGTGGTTTTTCGTTGGCAAGTGCCTGAGAAACTACCCAAAATCCCTCGAAAATACAGGGGAGAACTACATATCAAAGGGAAAGACCCCCGGTGGTCACAAATCTCATACTCCAAATCATAGTCCGGAAGAATAAAATCCCTTGATGATATTCAAGCCATCTCACAAGTCCTCGAAGCCTTCATCGCATAAAACGAAGGGGATAAAAGGGAGGAGGTGAAAGGGGTTCGTTGTCGCTGAAGGAGATGAAATACATGCCCCAAGCGATCCATGATGCACCACGATACATTGGCAAGATGTCCACCTGGTTCGAAGTCATGCGACGTGCCCTCGCTGACATGAAAGATGTCACGATTCCTCAGCAATTGGTCTGCTTCATCCTTTGGCATGTTAGCCTCACCACATGGAAACTCGCAAGAATTTCCGGAAAACTCTTCCACATTCCAAGGGAAAATGAGTAGATTTACCAAGGAAATGCTCACGCACCCCCATACGACCAGTATTGGACACATGACGCATCCCCCAAAAATAGAGGAAATACCCTCAGTATGATATGTACAATCTCACGTGACTCCCGACCTTAGTCACATAAATGAAGGAGATAGGAAATGAAAGGGCAAGAAGGGTTCACGGTCGCTGAAGGACACACGACGCATCCACCACACCCTCAGCACCGACTATGGGACCCCGAGATAGGCCATCTTAGGACTCGCGAGTGCCCTCTAATAGATACTTAGATCTCTCAAAGACTCTTGGAAATTTCGACATGACGACATGGAAGTCCTTCATGGAACACATCTTCAATAATCATCAATAATACGATAAAGGACGGATGGGCTTGCGACCACTGAAATTCAGGCGGCGACCGAGACGCGGTCCACCGTAGAGACTCGTGAAGCCACATAAGGCAAGACCCCATGCCGACTCCAGCATGGACTAGTGTTAGATGCCTCGTACATACCAGTGAGTATGTTGGATGGTTGATCCTATAAACTATATACTCCAATATGAAAAAGGGTTGGTAGGTTGGTCAGTTGGTGTGACAGTCGATTGACTGGACACTAGAGGGTACATACATCATCGATTAGATCTTGGGATTCTGCTCACATCCAATCACGCGATCGACAACTTTCCTCCAATTAATAAACTAGTGGACCTCTAGAGTAATTATGTGCCAAGCATAATGTTCTTCGCTTGATAAATCAAAGATCATGTGAAGGACTCTAGGAGAGACATGCGAAGACAACATCACATGTCTTCCAGATCACGTGAGACCCAAAAAAACTGACACTGAACCAAACTGAGTTACTCGCAATAAAAGTTAAAAATCTTGGATTCAAAGTGGAAAACTCAAGAGGAGTACACGATCACAAACCTATGTGGGCTTCACATGTGCCATCCTAAGACATGAGACAACGCCAAGTCGTGACTCCTTGATCATGGGACATCCCTTCATCATGTCATCTGGGACTTGCGGAACACTCCAGACATGTCAGGAAAGGTCTTGAGAACCTTCTATAAGCACCACCCAGATCCCGAAAACTCTATGGGATTGTTACCCTAGACTTGCGACATCCTTCAAATCCATTGTTTGACTCATATGACGGACCTTAATCACGTCAGCCGAGTCTTGTCAACAAATCTGGACATGATGACCCAACTCTCACATCACACCCCTTGAATGGGTCATCTGAGACCCGCGACACCTCTGGACATGTCGGCCAGTTCTTGTGGGGTCTCTTGAAAAAGTCAGAACAGACATGTGGAACACCTCTGGACATGCTGGTCTGGACTCGGGATGTCTCCATGGGGTGTTGACCAAGACATGTGGAACACCTCTGGACATGCTGATATGGACTCGTGATGTATCCCCTATGTGTCTACCAAGACACGCAACACCCCCATACCACGTCACCGTGGCTCCCACGACACCCCTAATTTGTGTCGATCCTGTTCACACGATGACTCCCAGGGTATGCTAACATGATCATGAGACACCTTCCAGATATGAAGACCCATTCTACAATAGGGAAGCCTTAGTGTGTAAGCCACTTCTTTATAGAACTATGAGGGCTCTGATTTCTACTATACCTAGTATGCGTAAGATGCCTCTTTAAAGGATCTATCTCCATATCCAACATGTCAAGGAATTCCCCAATATGCAGATACCACATCCACAAGCCATGAGGCTGATCATGCACTCCCTCTTATTTCTCACAACAAGAATGGCTCATATCATCTTAGGGGGATGCAACAAACACCTCATTAGGAATCATAATTAGGGAAACCTCAGTGTGTAAGTCCAATAATTAAATAAATACGAGTACTCTGATTCATACTATAACCGGGACACGTAGGACGCCTCCTTAAAGGCTTGAACTTCACTTCAAATATCTCAAAGAATGCCCTAATATGAAAATCCCATATCCATATGCCATGAGGCAGATCATGCACTCCCTCTTGTCTATCACAAGGATCATGGCTCACCTGGGCATACGGTGATGAGAAAAGCACATCCTTAGGCATCAAAAATAGGGTAGCCTTAATGTGTAAGATATAACTCTAATCGAAAAATGTGAGTTTTGATTTTTTCAATACAGGATACAAAGGATGCCTCATAATGTCTCAATCCCAACCTCAGAATATCAACTGCCTCCAGACATGGGAGTATAGCTCAAAGCACTTGGTCATGTGACATCATCACATAAGTGATTTCCCACTATTGAGAAATGATGTAGAACCTCAGATACTTACATATGAATCCTGGTCTACTGTACGTATAATTGAATTGACCCACAACCATTTTTTCAGGGTAACTAGTCTCATATTGGGATTAGGAAGAGATTCATGAACATGTATTAAATATATAAGAGGGCCCCAGAGTATTGAAAAATTCCCCCAAAATAGGTGTGATGAGTCTGACCTCCCATACTCTTAACTGATGTGAGTCCCTAAGATTCACGAGGCCTCAAATCCTAGATGACCACTGGCCTTTGGATATCAGGTCTGTATCAACTAAGGATGGGGGAACCATTGGGAGTTTTGGGGGAAAGTAAAATGGTAACGTGATGAGAAAAAACTCATTCCACACAACAAAATACCTCTGACACATTCTTATACCTTATCTCACTAAATATTCCACTCGTTATCACTTTTTGAACCATTGAACCATTAATATTGGTATTCAAATTTTAAATAATAATGGTCATTCAAAAAAGCTCAATTTTTTTATACATTTAAAAGGGGACACATCAAACCCTTCATTCCTCACAAATTCATTCAAATTTAAAAATCTACCATTTTCATCTGCAATAGTGATATCTAAAAAAATCCTCTAGTATCGTTAATTTAGCTTATTCACTTTATATACAAGAATATTTTCAAAATAATGTGCAAGTTACCTAAGTAATTATTGCACACCCTTTAGCTTTTCTTATTAATCATTAACTTCCAAAATTCTATAAATATAGTAATATAATACCCTCAATATCATTAATATATTTTATTTTTATTATATTAATTTGTAAACCATTATTTATTCCTTTATATCCACATAGAAAAACAAAACTATATCAATCGTGTATTCTGAAGACTACCACCTCTATGAAGTAAGGTCTTTAATATCTCATCTTGATTTCCATTATCTATAAAAAAATAAAAAAATATGGTTCAATAAACTTAAAAGCTAAAAAAATTATTATTAGTTGATTATAATGATATTATACACTTCCTTAACCATATTATCCCATCGAGTTATAGTCTGTTCATGTATGAGTTGGTTTAACCACATACTTGAGAAATGATATAAAAACCAACAATGCATGACAATGGGGACTTAAATAACAATGTTTTATAAGATAAAAATAGGAAACAAATATTGGTTTATATTTTCTTAAAGGTTATATTTAGTGTTTAATTTATTATTAAAATATCATATTTGATTGCTAAAATTACAAAAATATGCAAACACTGATTAAACATTCACAAAAAACATAAGAAAAAACAAAATAATAAATAAACAGAATATGATAATATATATATATATATAATGAGATATAGATGAATTAGGTTACAAATATGGTATCTAATAAACATAAATTTTTTTATTGAGGAAGTAATCCACATGTGCATAATGAATTAGGATCAGGGTAAGAGTTTCTTTTCTCTAATCTCTACTCCTTAATACACACTTCTTATTATACACTATGCTTTATTTGGAATGGGGTATCTAATGACCCTTTAATATATATTTTATCATTAGTATCTCATTATACACAAAATTTAATGTTCCATTTTAAATCATTTGCTTCAAGGGGTTTTCATTTGAAAATTTCTAATTCTATAATGGTTTAATCAGTTTAATTTTTGATTAATTGTGTAAGATTCTTTTATACATGAGTATACTTTTTATTATTTATTTTATCATTCCTTTATAATTTTCAATAAATTATTAAATTTGTTTCCTATGGAAATTACTACTCATAATAAATGACCACTTCTTTAATAATTTTTTTTCTAAATTATAAGTATAACATTGATAAGAATAACCCCCATTCCTTTATAATTAATATTTTCTTCCATGTATAATTTTCCTTCCCACCAATATTATACTATAAATTTTAGAAATATAATATGATTATTTTCTATGATTACCATAACACTATTTAACCTTTTTAAAAATTAAAATTTAATACTTTTTTTAATTTGGGTATTCAAACAAAGGTATTCTAAAATATTAAAAAGTGGTTTAAATCCCTTTTAAATAAAATGTTTTATCCACCAACCCAAAATTATTTTGATAACCTTTATGTATTTTAATGGATCCGTTATTGAAGTCTATTTTATTAATTAAAATGTTTTTAATGTTTTTAATTCACCTTATTTGAAAATAACTTATGAAAGTGACCCATAATATCATCTTTTTTATGATAATGTTGAAAATGATTTCTAAAATTTATTTTTAAAACATCAGTACACCATATTTTTCTTCTCGATGAAACATCTTCTATAAATTTTCGTGGATTATAAAAGAAATTGTTTTTCTCCTAGTTAAATAAAATATTTCTTTATAAATTTTTAAAAATGATCCAAGATATTTCTTATTTGTAAAGTGATTCTTTCTAAAATGCCTTAAAAGTGTTTCTCCTCTACATAATTGTCCTATATAATATCTTATTCTTGATAAAAGATATTAATTATCATTTTCCATAAAGAATATTTCTATAGATTGGTTATTTAACATTTTTATATATGAAATAGATGATCCATCACTACCATTGTCTTTCTTATCTATCCATCGTGAATAAGAATGCCTTTTCTTCTAAAGATTTTTTTGAATACCTTGTTTTAAATTTCATTAATCGAAGGTTATAAAATATATTTCAAAAATAGATTGGTTGGAGAAATTATTTACATAATTGTAAACCCCTTAATAAATACGATGTTATTTTTAGGGATCTTTATATAGAAATATATTCCATTTATTGATTGGGGAATTACTGAAAACCCTTATATTTGTTATTCTGATAAATATTGTTACTGATATCTTAGGAAAGTTGACTATATATTATTTAACCATATTACTTATTCCTATGGATATGTTATGAAATTTTATACATTTTATTAAAATTTGGAAAAGTATTAGAATTCCACATGTTTCTATTGTATTATTGAAGATTATTGTAGAGTTTACTATATATTGTTTAACCACCCACCTTCTTTCTCCTGATGGGTTACAGTCATGTTATCCCAGTTTCTAACATGGGGAAATCCATCGGAATTGTATATGTTATTTTTTCAATATGGATAATTATTAGAAAAATGACTTTGTGTTGTTTAACTATCCGTATTCTTCCTCATGATTGGTTATGATCATGTTATGTCTTTTATTAACATGGGGAAAACTATCGGTGTTCTATATGTGGTTATTATAAAATAGATGAATATTGGTAAGTCAACTATATATTATCTAACCATCCACCTTCTTTCCATTGATGAATTATGACCATGTTATCCATTTTATTGACATGGGGAAGTGTATTTTCCTTCCGTATGTTGTTTTAAAATATATATGATTATTTGAAATATTGATCATGATTTTTTCATTAATTTGATCTTATGATGATTTCATTGGACTTAAACAAGTTATTTTTAGGACCTAAAATTATATAATCTAATGATTCATTGATAGGTGTCACGAGAAAAACAAGCTTGGGTATTTGGGGAATATTCCTTCCTGAAACATGATATTTTCTAAAAAAGGGACATAAAGGTTTGTTCATAATGCTAAAGGTCATGATTTATTGGATTATGTAATGGAATTAACTATCCTAAGATATGCATTTCAAGACTATGAAAGAAATTAGTGATATCCACCTGATCTATTTATTTTCATTATCATCCATTAATATATTACACTTTAAGTTTCATTCTATTATGAATTATTTTTATTATATATTACTGACATAATATTTAGTTAACACCCAAATATTTTAATATATTATTTCATATAAATAATCCAAATGTGTTATATAACTTTCCCCATACAAAACATTGAACTAAAATGAAACTATGATATAATTAAATAAAAAATATAAATATTAAGTTTGACTGCTAAAACCTAGATGTTGAATTAATATTAATAAATGTGAGTAAAAAATTTATTAAATATATGTATAAAGAAAATTAAATATATTTTTAATACGAATGAAATTAATTTTGTTTAATTAAAATGACTTATAATATCATTTAATATTTAGAATTTTTTTTTCAATTTTTTTGTTATATGCATTTATATTTCAAGAAATGTTTGAATAATTATTTATATTATTAATTTTGTAAAACCAATTTATTTGGTAAATTATATGAAATTATAATAACAATAATTAATATTAGAAATTTACATTTTCTAATAAAATGATATTTCATTATATTTTATGATTTTATTCAAAAATTGAGTTAATAAATTTTATAAATTGAATTTGAAAAAATGAAAATTATTTTTGGATTTAAAATAAAATTATTGTATGAAGATTAATTTTTTGTATTTTTTTGAAATAATTTGGTTTTTGGATAATAGTGATAAAAACCGATTTTTCTAAAAATATTCACTTTTATGACATTATCATAATATACGATTGATATAAATGTTCTAGAATTATGTTTTTAATATATATATATATATGTGAGAAAAGTAAATCATATAGAATTTCATTTCTTATATTCAGAAATCCCATGTATATCGTTTTGGTATCATAAATAATATTAAACTCCAAATATTATTTTATTCACATATTTCAAAAATTACCTTTCATCACATATAGAAATTAAATATATAAAAATGAATTTCATATTTTAGATATACATGATCAGATTATTTAATAAGGTCAAATTATGTTTTTTAATAATGGTATGATTACTAATAAAAATGTTAATGACTACGATAATAGTAATATTATAATTTTCAAAGAATTGTTTTATTAATATTGTATAATTTTTATCTAATAAATTAAATTAACTTGTTTAATATTATGACTCCTATATTATTTTTAAAAAAACATATAATTATATTAATATAAAATTAATTGGTAGCCAATTTTAACTAATATTAAGAACACATTATTGTTTAAACACGTTTTTTTCTGCAAAAAAGTGTTCTTCTATATATAAAATGTTTTAATTTATAAATTAATGTCATATTATTTATAAATTGAATTTTATTAAATGGAGATTAAATTTAGTTTCATCGCACCCAAATTTGGTAAGAGGGGTTATTTCTTATTTTTACTAAAACCTATATTACTTAGTTAAAAAATAGTTATCAAGGAAAAAACAACAACAATTAAAAGGAAAAAAAATAAGAAAAAATTACTTTCAAAATGTTATAAAATATGTTTAACTGATTTATTAAAGATATATTGACCCGATATCACACCAAAATCCATTATTTATAACTTCAAGATTCTTTGACCCTTGAATAGTGTAAGGATATCATTGAAAATTAGAGGGTGTTTTTAAAAGTTTCATTTTATTTTCTTAAAAAATGGAGAAACTTCCCTTGATTCCTAAAATAATAGAAATATAGGCTATAAAAATGGGTTGGCACCATTTTTATATGTCCCGAAACCATTGGTATATCTTATACTATTAGTTTGGTGAACCATTGGGGGATTTTAAATTAGGAAGTACCTATACCAATGATTTTACCAAACTGTTGGTAAAAGAATCATTGGAATAATATGTTTCATTAGAACCACCAATGAAATGGTTTTTCCAACTATTGGTATGGGGATACTATTAAAAAATTGAATCATCAAGTTTTTATCTTCAGACCTCTATATTATACTCCAAACACTTTATCACTCAACTGTAACATATTTTATGTTTATATATACATAAATATATATAAGAAAGTATAAAAAAATTATTTTAAATTATATATTCCTATATTTATTTTTAAAAATATTTTAATGGATAAATATGTTAATAATTAAATATATAATAACAACTTAAATATGAATTATATGATTTATATATTGCTAAATATGTTTTTACAGTTAGTATATAATATTTTTAGTGAAAAATGGTCTACAAAATTATTATAAATAAATATTAAATAATATTTTTTAATTATAATTGGATAATAGACAATTAATATCAATTTTGTCAGAGTAAAAATTAAAAAACTAATTAATATATTAAGATAAGTTAAAAATAGCACTTGAACTTCAAAATAGCCATAACATTTGATTCAAGTCTATATTTAGTCTCAACGAGATATCAGATAAAATCTTGCGAAGACATATATTCCATGTTGATTTTATGATTCATATTCATTGATTTTTAGAGTTCAAAAAGTAGTGGTAGAAATATAAAACTGAGTTTTTATTTAGGATAGACTAATATTTGAAAATCAGATAGAATTTCATCATCATTTAAGAGGTTCATCTTCCATTTTTTTCATGGAGTCTATATTTATTTATATGGATTACATTTATACATATATCATGTAAATAATTTTTTTTCCTTTTTTAGATTATATTCTTATTTATAATTTAATATATATGAATAAATTCTAATTTTTATATATTTATATCTAAAACATTAATTTCATATAAAAATATTTAAAAATATTAAAATGGAATATATATTTTTAAATATACTAACCATATAAAAAATAAAAAATTAATAACTTTTTTATTTAATAAAAATAATTATATGGTAAAATAATCTTATATTGCACATATATATATATCATATAAATCATATTTAAGATAACATATAATAGATATATCAATATCAGTGCCAATATATTTATATATTATAATATGTTTAATAATAAAAATAATAATAGATTATTCAAAACAAAAAAATATTTTTATACATACACACATATATATATTTATATATATATAAACCCGAAAGACGATGTAGCATAGATGTAATGTTTGTGGGATTATATCTGGAGGTTGTGGGGATAAAACTCACTAGAATTTTGTTATAGGTTGTTGATATGAATGGTATGACCACACCAATGGTATAGTTCCACCTCTACTAATAGTTTCACTATAATATTTGTATAGGTGGCCTAAAACCACACTTATGCCAATTGTTTGATCAAAAAGTTGGTACTAGTAAACCTATACCAATAGTTTCATCAAACAATTTTTATAGTTCGCCTAAGACCACACCTATACCAAGTTTTTGGTCAAACAATTATAATAGTTCCACCTATATAAATGGTTTTCTCATATCATTTGTATAAGGTACCTATAGAAATAGTTTAATTAAACTGTTTGTATAAGTACATTGGTTTAGCTTAAATTTATAGTAGTGATTCCACACCCATTACATTAAATTAATTATTTAATCATTATTAATTGTATACTCATAGTCTCCTCTATCTATTTTATATGAATATTATATAATTTTTTTACCCTAAGACCTTTATTTATAAGAATATTTTCAGGAGAAGGTTTATTGTCCCGAAGTGAGTATTACTTAATCCAAAATATTTTTTCTAAATATTTCTATACCAAACCTATCATTATCATAGTAATATGAAATACTAAATATCATTATTATATTTAAGATTACTGTTATTAATGAATCCCTATTATTAATCCATTCCCATCCATTTAGAAATACAAATTAATGATAACTGTGCGTTGTTCAACCCCCCGTCTCCACGGAGTAATAGTTTTTGTTTTTCATCATGACTTTATTTATTTATTTAAAAAACAAAAAATATGATTTAACAAACTAAAAATTTAAATATTACCATTATTATAATATTATAATATTATTATACACTTTCTTATCCATACAAACCCATTGAGATATAGCATGTTCATATTTGGGTTAGTTTAACCACTAAATTGAACAAACCTATAAAAAATCTCATAGATGAAAATTGGAACTTAAATATTTATATTATTAATATTTAAGAAGAAATTAAATATTTCGTTTTGGTTCTATAATTTTTATATAATGTATTGATATTATTATTAAAATATTATCTTTGATCACTAAAATTACTAAAATAGATGGCAACGACTATATTTACAATCCAACATAAGATAAATTTATATAATAAATAAAAAGAATATAATTATAAATTATCCACATGAAATTGAATATATAATAATATGGTTATTAATATGATATTTATTAAACTAATTTTGATTATTTTACATGTTAGGAGCATGTGTAGAACCAATCTGGAACAAGGGAAAATGTTTCATCTCAAATTCCTCCCTTTGAGTAATGTTTTGTATTATGTCCCTACATTCATTTATAAGGTGAAAATAATGTAAACATTTTATGACATATCATGAATTATATTTAATTCATGATATTTTAATTTCAATTTTAGTCCATGTTTTCCCATGAGCGTCAAATAAAATTTTACTCATGTAATAAGGGGTTTTTAATCTCAAACCATAATCCTTTGAGACATGTTTATTTTATACTCCATTTTATTTTTAATATTTTATATACTAACAAGGTATGAATATTTATCATATAATATAATTATAAATTGTAAATATAAATCGAAATCAATTACTTTTCAGAAAATGGATATTTACCCAATTATTACTCCAGTTGTAATTTTTTCGGGTTTCTCAATTTTCATTCATTGAGTATTCAACATCCTCTTGGGATTAATTTTTTAATAATTCTGATAATTAATTATAGCATCTCGTGTTCTATTTTTTTTAATTTACATATCTACCACATGAAAAACATTTTAAAAATATTTCTTACTTCAAGGAGTATCTTTCCCATAAGATATATTTTGTAAATGAAATCTTATTTATTTGAGTTATATTGTTTCATCATGAACTTTTTTATTCCACTATTGAGTTCTACAACCATAATATAATATTGAATCGTAATTTATCTACCTATACAAGGAAAATGACATTATGATGTAAAATAATTTTGTTTTACCCTTTTTATAATGTTATTTTTATACAATAGGATTTTTGAAAATATTAAAATGGGTTTATCCATTCACATTCATATTTTTACATAATATAAAAATTTATCATACATAAAAATTATGTATTTTTTTGGACTTATTATTCATGATTCTTTTTTAAAGTATTTATTTCCAAAAAAATCGATTCACATTTTGAAAAATAATTTTCGAAGTGACCCATAACTTATTATTTTATATAAATGTTTTTTTTTCTAAATGGTAATTTAAATTTTCCAATCCATTTAATTTTTCATTTTAAAAAATATTTACCTAAAAAATGTTATATGTTAATAACGCCCATAGTTTTATGAATTAATATTATTTGAAACAATTAAATTTCTTTGATAGCTTGTGTTTCTCTAAAAACAAGTATATGTTTTAACACACATAACAATGGGTTAGATTTTTCTATATGAAAAACCATGTTAATAATTTACTACCCGCAACACTAGGTTATCATATGCTACACACAATTCAATGTTTTATAAAAGCCAATATTAATTATTATTAATGTTATTTAAATGTGACTATTATAACCTAGCAGTTGAACATAGTGATATGAATAGTAAGACCTAATTTTTTAGAAATTATTTATTTTTTATATAAATAAATCTTATTTCTAATAAAATAAACATGTTTTGTAAAGTATTTATATGTTTTAAAAATACTATTTTTCTTAAAAAAAGTTTTTATCTAATTTTGTGAAGAATAATAAAATTATTTTTTGAACTTTTAAAAAATTAATTTGATAAAATTAAATTTATTTTTAAGGTATAATGTCAAAATATGTTTAGGGTGATTTTTTTATATTTATGAAATGTTTATTTTTATTATGAATGGTGAAAAATATAAAATTTTATTTAAAAATAACATTTTTTATTATAATATATATAAATTTAAATTATAATTTAAATTGGTTGTAACATAATAATAGTTAAATTATATAGAAATTAATTAAATTTAGGTCATTGATTACCCAATAAAAAAAATATTTTGATTAAATTGTAATGTTATTATATGTTTATTTTTGATCTTATGGGCCTGAGTTAGTGGATTTTAATTTTGAACATCCATTCTCAGCATTTGTGCACTTCATGCCTAATATGCACCAATTTAGGCCCAATGTTTAATTTGATTTCAAAGAATGTAATTATCAATATTTTAATTTGATATTTTTGGAAATGGATATAAACTTAAATATGAACATTTTTCATTCAGGGATCAGTGGAGGATTCATAAAGGATGATGATGATTTTTGGTGAAGAAAGGAAACAATTCTGGAGAAGGCAGATTGAATATCATCCCACTGATCGGACTGTGGGGCCCACAATACAGGCCCAATGAAGCCCAAAATTCATGGGAGGATGGAAAACATATATAGGAACAAATAATTCTTCTGTATCCAGTGCTAATTCGTCCTCAATGGTGGTGTTTAAGGCGGACCAATTTGAAGATTCAATTCTGGGCCAGATTCTGAGGCCCAGAAAAATAGCCACCTATTTCAATCATATCTCCCGAACCACAAAGTATTTTGGGCTAAACTATTACAGGATATTGTGGGACATCTGGGGGTGAATTTAAGGCTTCAATGGCCCACTACAATTCGGACTTCTAAATGGTGATTTCTGCGCTTCTGTTCGGTGTAGAAATCCAGCTCCCACTTCGAGGCAAGAGTTGAAAAGTATCTTATACATTAAATGTCCACCCACCTTTCTCCAAATAAATTAATTAAATGCACATGGGATGATGGGATATCGTCCTAAGGCTTCCAAAATTCCTATTTAAGTCATTAGGGATGGAGTATTTGAGCATCTTGGTGCTTTCTTTTTCATTGTAATGTTATTATTACAATTTTCCTTTGAAATGTTCTTCCTTCTCATGTAAGTTGTTCGAATCACCTTAGTCCTCAATAAATATTCTTCTTCTTCTCTTGTTCTATTCTTCTCCTTATCAACTTTATACCATTGCCTCAAGGTGTGAATTTATTCACACCAAACCTTGTGATTTTGTTCATACAACGGTGGAGTGATCGTTATTTTTGTTGTTTTTACTTCTTTAATTCCACCCTCGTAAGTCTACTTTCTGCTTCCGTTGAGAACTTATCATCAAGGGAGGGGTAGCTATTTTATGTGTTAATCCTAGGGAGTAAAAAGGGTCTGGATTTAATGTTATTTATCACGCCCTAAATGTTATTAATTTCTTTTAATTGAGTTTCTTTCATTTAATTATTTTTATTCTTCCTCTTCCTTATTGAATTTATTCACCCCACTTTCATGTGCTAATTACATCCATTACCTTGGAGTGCTCATGCAAATGATTCTACAAGTGTATAGGTGATTATCATTTGTTTTGAAGGTGTTTAATCAGTAAGTGATGAGGTTAGTTTGAATTCATTGCATGAATCCTTCTCGAGTTAATGAAATTAAAATCGTAAAAAAAGGAATTCCTTCAATCCACCCCGAGCAATAACCTAGGATCAACTTATTTTCTCATAATTTTAATTCACATATATCTGTTAGTGATATTTCAAAAACATCTAAAATCAACCAATTTTGGCCACTTAATAGCCAAAAATCCATCTTTTTTTATTGAGTGTCTAAAGGTTCTTCTTAGGTCTCTGAGGATTCGACAACCCAAGCTACACTACAAGCAACCGCTTGACCCTTAAAACTTGGTTAAATTTGGGTGTAACCAAATTTTGGTGTCGTTTCCGGGGACCAAGTAATTTACTTAGACAAAAACCTTGTTTCCTCACCCCCATTCTTCTATTCTCACCCAAGATCTCTTATCTTTTCCCTTTCTCGCTTTTTTTATTTTGGCGCATGTCCGCCTTCACCCACTATAACTGAAATGGACTAGTTAGGGTGGAAAGTCATAGGATAGGGGAGTCAAGTACACCATTGGATCCTAATATTACTAATACCCCGGAGTTAAATATTGAGTCAATTTTATTGGAGGGTCTTCAAAGAAGCCAACTCATAAACCTGGGTGGGAACCAAAATGGAAATCCAAATGAGGTAGCCACAAATTTGGGGAATGCAGTCGATCAAACCATGAATGACTACCTTACACCTACCTGGACCAATGCACCCTCTTGAATTAGGCATGCTGCCCTAGGAGATGCCCACTATGTCTTTAAACCTCATGTACTAAACCACCCTCCAACCTTCCATGTGATGGAGTCAGAAATGCCTTACCTTCATGTCAAGGAGTTCTATGACATTGTTGAAACCATGTTCTCACCACATCAACTTGAGTCAGCTAAGATGAGGATCTTTCCTTTCTCACTTAAGGATAGAGAAAATAACTGGTTAAATAATCTAAGACCTTCATCAATCCGCACTTGGAACCAACCACAAAGAGAATTATACAAGAAATACTTTCCCCACCACAAAACAATTGCACTTAAAAAGAGTATCCAAAACTTTTTTGAAAAAGAGGGAGAGTCATTTTATGAAACATGGGAGAGGTTCAAAGACACCCTAAACATAGTTCCACACCATGGTTTTTCTATTCCTGAACAAGTAAGAATTTTCTATGAAGGTTTGTGCCCGAGGAACAATCTATTCATTGACATGATGTGTAATGGGACCTTTAAAAACAAATCCCCAAATGATGCTTAAGAGTATCTAAAAATCCTTGATGAACAAAACCAAACATGGGGAACATCACCTTATTCTGAAAAGCCTCAAAGAACTACTGGAATGCATAAACTTAAGGAATAGGAAATCCTTAGGGTGAAACTTGCAGCACTCTCTATGAAGGTTTAAGAGATAGACCATAGGAAAATCAATGAAATCCAAACTGTAGACCTTGTTTGCACAATCTGTGACAAACATGACCAAAAAACAGACAACAACCCAACCATTCCATCCATCAAGGATGTTATTTTAGGAGGAACACCTGTTGAAGTCAATGCCCTAAACTTTCAAAAGCCTCAATACCCAAACACATTCAACCTAAGGTATAATGACCACCCAGGCTTCCGATGGAAAGATAACCAACAACCTAGCCAACCACAAGGACCAAACCCCTACCCTACACAAAATTTTAAAAACCATAACCAATTACAACCACAACCAGTCCAATACCAATATCCTCCAGTACAATACCAACAACCCATCCAACAACCAAAGTATCCCCCTGGGATAACCCAACCAACACAAGCCCCTCCCAATCTGTCCCTCTCCCAATCCTCGAACAACTGTGCAAACAAATGGAAAGGATGAAATCAGAAGTCTCTTCCCTGAAACAAGAACTTCAAACCATCAAAACTAGAAAGGCACCCATGCTCACACAGGACATTCCACAACAAACATCAATGGGGGAGACAAGTTAGACTCAAACAACTCATGAACAACTAAAGGCTGTGACAATTTGGAGAAGTGGGAAATCAATTGAGAAACCTGAACAAAGAGTTCAAAACCCACCTGGAGATTCAAACTCTAATGAAAATTCAAATGAAACACATGAAAAAACTTAAGATACTAATAAATATGTGAAAGAAACAACTCTTCAAAAAAACAACCCCACAACATGCCCCATTTCCTCAACGCATGAGGGGGAAAACCAAGCCTGAATTGAGTGAAACATTGAGGAAAATTTTCTCACAAGTCAAGTTGAACATTCCACTCCTCGATGCCATTCAAACCATTCAAGCATACTCAAAATACCTTAAGGAACTCTGCACATTTAAACGGAAATTCTCACATAAGAACCAAGTCCTTCTGGCAGAAAATGTTAGCACAACAATCCAAGGAACCCTTCCTCCAACGATGAAAGACCCAGGATGCCCTTACATAAATGTTGAACTAGGAGAGAACAAAGTTGTAAAAGCCTTGTGTGATCTAGGAGCCAGTGTGAACCTCATTCCTTATGCTATGTATTGTCAGCTAGGGCTCGAAGAACTCCAAGCCACATCTGTCACTCTTCAACTTGCTGATTGTAGTATTCGAGTTCCAAAGGGGATCTTAGAGGATGTTTTGGTGAAAGTTGAAAATTTCATTTACCCATATGACTTTATTGTTCTAGACAATCACCCAAGCTTAGGTCCTAGGGAGAAAAACCCAATCATCCTTGGTCGTCCCTTCCTTGCAACAATCAACTCTTTTATCCGAGTCCGAAATGGGAACATGACCATCACCTTTGGAAACATGAGTCTAGACTTGAACATCTATAATGCAAAATCTCAAATTGGGGATGATGAAGAGATCCACGAGGTTAATTGAATAGGTAGTCTTGATAGTGAACTCAAGGAACATCAAGGAACTACCTAAGGATGTTTAAGTCAGGAAGAGATTGATTTTATTTGTTCACATGAGGGATGTTTGTCTCCTTGGCTTGAATCTCTTTCAGATTGCTCTATTGATGATTTTCTAGAATCACCAATCAATTATACCATGGGTGAAATCAATAACATAGAGTCCATACCCATTCATGAAACTACTCTAGCTAATTTAGTGGATGAAAATTCTTTTCACAAGGAACCAATTTTGTCAAGAAATATGAATAAAGAAACTGAGTTCAATACAAAGTCTCATCCTTTCTTGGAAAGTGATAACCACTCTGATATTGAATTTAAGGTTTTACCTTCATCACTAAAGTATGCGTTCTTAGGGGACAATCAATCCTTTCCTGTTGTCATTTCTTCCTCTCTTGAAGCCAATCATGAGAGGATGCTTCTAGATTTCCTTAAAAGACACAAGAAAGCCATTGGATGGACCCTATCTGATATTCTTGGGATTAGCACACTTATCGGGACTCATAGAATTGTTCTAGAATTCGATTCAAAGCCATGTCGTCAACCTCAGCGGTGACTCAATCCTAACCTCATGGAAGTAGTGAGAAATGAACATTTGAAATTATTAAAAGCTGGTATCATCTATCCTATAACTGAGAGTGAGTGGGTCAGCCCAATCCATGTGGTTCCGAAGAAGGCTGGAATCATAGTAATAACCAATAATGATGGAGAGACGCTTCAAACAAGGGTCAATAGTGGATGGAGAGTATGTATTGACTATACGAAACTCAACTCTTGTACCAAGAAAGACCATTTCCCCTTGACCTTTATTGATCAAGTCCTCGAGCGAGTGGCGGGTCATCAATTCTACTGCTTCCTAGATGGATTCTCTGGGTATAATCAAATCTAATTCTCCTTAGAGGATCAAGGAAAAACAAATTTCACCTATCCATTCAGCACTTTTTCCTTCAAGAGCATGCCCTTTGGGTTATGCAATGCCCCTAGTACCTTCCAGCGGTGCATGATGGGAATCTTCTCGGACATGGTGGGGGATTGTTTAGAGGTCCTCATGGATGATTTCTCCATCTTTGGGGATACTTTTGAGGGATGCATTCTAAATTTTGAAAAGATTTTGTCAAGGTGTGAGGATAATAATCTCATACTAAATTGGGAAAAATTCCATTTCATGGTAAGGGAAGGAAATGTTCTCGGTCATCTGGTATCTAGTAGAGGGATTGAAGTTGATAAAGATAAGGTTGACATCATTCGTCACCTTCCCTCTCCTAAAACTGTTAAGGAAGTGAGGTCCTTCTTAGGACATGCTGGATTTTATAGAAGGTTCATTAGGAATTTCAGCTTTATTTCTCGACCACTTTGTGCTCTATTGGTAAAAGATGCTCCATTTTTATGGATAGAAAGCTTTGAGGAATCATTCTCTACACTCAAGTCAACTCTTATATCTCCACCTATCATGAAATCTCCAAATTGGAAACTTCCTTTCGAGCTCATGTGTGATGCAAGTGATTTCGCTGTAGGGGAAGTCTTTGGACAACGGTGTGAGAAAACTTAATGTGTCATTTCATATGCAAGAAAATATTTAAATGATGCACAAATAAACTACACCACCACTGAGAAAGTGCTTCTTGTTGTTGTCTTTGCCTTAGAGAAATTCAGGTCTTATCTCTTAGGATCAACCATCATTGTCCTCACTGACCATTCAGACCTAAAATACCTTTTCCAAAAACAAGATGCCAACGGTAGATTGATTAAGTGGGTCCTTCTTCTTAAAGAGTTCGATTTAACCATTAAGGATAAAAAGGGTGTTGAAAATTTTGTAGATGATCACCTCTCTAGGATGGAATTCAAAGACAACTCACACCACCTCTCTGTGTCTGATTCATTTCCTGATGAGCACCCTTATTTAGTGAGTGATTGCCCTTGGTATTCTGACATAGCAAACCATTTGGTGATGGGTGACATTCCAAAATTCCTGGGGACCCAAGCTAAGAGGAAATTCCTTTCTGATGTCAAACACTATGTGTTTGATGATCCTTACCTCTTCAAGTTCTATCCTGATCAAATCATCATGAGATGTGTTCCCGAGTCCGAACAAGAGTCCATTCTAAAATTTTGTCATGGAGAGGCATGTGGAGGCCACTTTTCTAAAAAGAAAACCACTGAAAAGGTCTTCCAAAGTGTTTTCTACTGGCCGAACCTCACTATGGATTCCTTCAAATTCTGTAAAAGTTGTCCTCATTGTCAGCAATTAGGATCCATTTCAAAAGTAATCAAATGCCCCTCACTCCCATTCTGGTCATTGAAATCATTGATTGTTTGGGAATTGATTTCATGGGACCCTTTACAAACTCTAAGGGATACCTCTACATCCTCTTAGCTATTGATTATGTCTCAAAATGGGTTGAAGCCATTCCCACCAAGACTAATGATCATCAAGTTGTGATCTGATTCCTAAAAGAGTATATCTTTTATAGACTTGGAGTTCTGAGGGCTATAATAAGTGATCGTGGAACCCATTTCTGTAATCGCCCATTCTCTTCACTCATGTATAATTATGGAATTTCTCATAAAGTTTCCACTGTGTACCATCCTCAAACCAATGGTTAAGCTGAGTTAGAAAATAGGGATATTAAGCAAATTCTTGAAAAAACTGTCAACCCCTCTAGGAAAGATTGGTCTGAGAAACTCTTGGATACTCTTTGGGAATATCGTACAGCATTCAAAACCATCCTAGGAATGTCACCATATAGGTTGGTTTATGGAAAATCATGCCATTTACCTGTTGAAATTGAGCATAAGGCATTTTGGGCAATCAAAAAAATGAATTTTGACATTTCTTTAGCCGAAGAAAAGAGGAAATTAGATCTTAATGAACTTGAGGAACTTAGGATGGAGGCTTACGAAAATTCCAGGATAAATAAATCCAGAGTTCAATCCTACCAATCTAGGAATATCAAAGTCAAAAAATTTGAACTGGGAAAACATGTGCTCTTTTATTGTTCAAAACATCATTTACACCCGGGAAATTAAGGTCTAGATGGTCTGGTCTATTCATAGTGCATCATGTGTACCCCCATGGGGCAGTAGAGATTCAGGATCCCACAAGTGGTAACATTTTTAAGGTCAATGGTCATAGGTTAAAACCATTCATTGAATCATTCAATAAACAAGAAATAGAGGTAGATTTAACAGAGCCAACCTATGAACCAGGAAAGAATTGATAGATTTAGGATCCATGTCGATCTAAAGACGTTAAAAAAAATCGATGCATGGGAGGCATCCCATGGTCTTCATGTTTCTAATATTTGTGAATAATCTTTTTATTCTTCTTCTTCATTTTGTTATTTAAAAAAAATATAGACTGTTGACATGTTCTTCTTTTATGAGCAAGGATGGGTATGAAAGGGGAGCACCGTATTCATCCGTGTCACGCGGTGTGATCCCTGAGTAATACCTTACCCAGAAAATATAAATAAGACAATGTATCATCAATTTATTTTATTCTATTTTATATTTTTGTTAGTATTTTAAAAAAAATAGATTGTTGACATGTTCTTCTTTTATGAGTAAGGATGGGTATGAAAGGGGAGCACCGTATTTATCCGTGTCACGTGGTGTGATCCCTGAGTAATACCTTACCCAGAAAATATAAAGAAGACAATGTATCATCAGTTTATTTTATTTTATTTTTTTATTTTTGTTGTTATTTTTAAAAAAATAGATTGTTGACTTGTTATTCTTTTATGAGTAAGGATGGGTATGAAAGGGGAGCATCATATTCATCCGTGTCACGCAGTGTGATCCCTGAGTAATACCTTACCCATAAATTTAAGAGAAGACAATGTATCATCAATTTATGTTATTTATACCTTTTTTTAGGTTAAAAAAAATACAAAAAATATATATATTAAAAAAAATTTAAAGGCATGTCATAGGTCATTGGGAAAAGATGGCCACAACCGTCCAAGCCATTGGGAGATAAACCAGAACTGAAGGGAGACATGGGAATGCATTTTCAACATCAACCACCAGGTGACTTCATTCCATAATTTTTATTTTCAATGTCTTCGTTGAACTTCTATCCTACCACATCTATGTTTCAATTCTTTAAACACTAGGGATAGTGTATTCCAAGTTGGGGGGGAGATGAAAATGTGTGGAAGGAAAAATGTCATTAACCTTGAACATGATAACACACATTCCAAACTCTGAAATTGGATATCAAATAATTTTTCATTCCTTGATTCTTATTTTAATGCAAGTTTATGTTCATGTGCATAGATATTGGAAATTGTGGTTGTCCGATGTGATTTTTCACTGTTATATTTTCATCCATTTATTAAAAAAACACAATGCACGTCCTCTAGATTGTGGTGTCTTAGTTTGAGTTCTTGGGGACCCATAATAAATAGAATAGGATTGGCGATCATTTTAATTTTAACATGAGTATTAAAAAAAATCAATTGTGTGTAGAGAAATGAATTAACCTAATGTGTGGCTTTCGACACTTGGGGATCGTGACTCCATAGTTATCTGGCCCAGAGTTGGGAATTTTATCTCTATTTATGTTAATTTGAATTTGTTTTTGATTGAGTTAACTTGAGATGATTCCCGAGTATGTGAGCTTCACTTGGTGCCCTAAGGTCTATGAGCTTGGGAGTCATCGGCAAAGTCTTGCTACATGGGTTGACTCGATTGAGTTCAATTTCAATTACCATGGAAAAATTGCAAAAAAAAAACAAAAAACCAAAAAAAACCAAAAACTAAAATAAAATAAAAAATGAGTACTCATCTTATTATTAAAATTTGATTGCTCCTAGAGCTTCCATCTTTTCTCCCTCGAATGTAAATGAACCCCCATGTCTATTGTGACGCACAACACTTCATCATGATTAATTGAATTTGGATGAAATATGGAAATGAATTTGAACAAAGGAATGGGCTTGGGCTTGAGATATGCTTATGGACATAGCTTGTTTTAAATGATTTTGATTGGTTTCATAATTGTTTGGTATGTGATCTTTGGGTGAGAAATGTGTATTAAAATGTTTTTGGAAAAGGTCATTTGAATTTCATTTTTGTGAGATATATTTTGCTCGGGACTAGAAAAACTCAAGTTGGGGGTGTGATTAGCCAATAAAAACACATATTTTGATTAAATTGTAATGGTATTAAATGTTTATTTTTGATCTTATGGGCCTGAGTTAGTGGATTTTAATTTTGAACATCCATTCTCAGCATTTGTGCACTTCATGCCTAATATGCACCAATTTAGGCCCAATGTTTAATCTGATTTCAAAGAATATAATTATCCATATTTTAATTTGATATTTTTGTAAATGGATATAAAATTAAATATGAACATTTTTCATTCAGGGATCAATGTAGGATTCATAAAGGATGATGGGGATTTTTGGTGAAGAAAGGAAACAATTCTGGAGAAGGCAGATTGGATATCATCCCACTGATCGGAATGTGGGGCCCACAATACAGGCCCAATGAAGCCCAAAATTCATGGGAGGTCTAGAAAAAATATATATAGGAACAAATAATGCTTCTGTGTCCAGTGCTAATTCGTCCTAAATGGTGGTGTTTAAGGCGGACCAAGTTAAAGATTCAATTCTGGGCCAGATTCTGAGGCCCGGAAAAATATCCCACTATTTCAATCATATCTCCCGAACCAAATAGTATTTTGGGCTGACATTTTACAGGATATTAGGGGACATATGGGGGTGCATTTATGTATTCTATGGCCCACTACATTTCGGCCTTCTATAGGGTGATTTCAGCACTTCTGTTCGGTGTAGAAAGCGGGCTCCCACTTCGAGGAAAGAGTTGAAAAGTCTCTTATGCATTAAATTTCCACCCACCTTTCTCCAACAAAGTTAAGTAAATGAAAATGGGATGATGGGAGCTCGGACAAAGGCTTCCAAAATGCCTATTTAAGGTAGTAGGGATGGAGGATTTGAGCATCTTGGTGCTTTCTTTTCATTGTAATGTTATTATTCCAATTTGCCTTTGTAATGTTCTTCCTTCTCATGTAAGTTGTTCGAATCACCTTAGTCTTCAATAAAAGTTATTCTTCTTCTCTTGTTCTGTTATTCCCCTTATCACCTTGATACCTTTTACTCAAGGTGTGAAATTATTCACACCAAACCTTGTGATTTTGTTCACACAACGGTGGAGTGATCGTTATTTTTGTTGTTTTTACTTTTTCAATTCCACCCTCGTAAGTCTACTTTCCGCTTCCGTTGATAACTTGTCATCAATTGAGGGATAGCCCTTTTATGGGTTGATCCTAGGGAGTAGCAAGGGGCTGGATTGAATGTTATTTCTCACTCCATAAATGTTATTAATTTCTTTTAATTAAGTTTCATTCATTCAATGATTTTTATTCTTCCTCTTCCTTATTGAATTTATTCACCCCACTTTCATGTGCTAATTACATCCTTTACCTTGGAGTGCTCATGAAAATGATCCTACAAGTGTATAGGTGATTATCATGTGTTTTTAAGGTGTTTAATCAGTAAGTGATGCGGTTAGTTTGAATTCATTTCATGAATCCTTCTCGAGTTAATGAAATTAATATCGTAAAAAAGGAATTCATTCAATCCACCCCAAGCAATAACATAGGATCAACTCATTTTCTAAAAATTTGAATTCACATATACCTGTTAGTGCTCTTTCAAAAACATCTAAAATCAACCCAAATTGGCCACTTCATAGCCAACAATCCATCTTTTTTTTATTGAGTGTCTAAAGGTTCTTCTTAGGTATCTGAGGATTCGACAACCCAAGCTACACTACAAGCGACCGCTTGACCCTTAAAAATTGGGTAAATTTGGGTGAAACCAGTCATTTCAATAAATTTTTATTGATTTTGGATATGAAAACATTTTAAACTTTTGAACATTTCCTCTCAAAAAACATGATTTCTTATTGCACCTATACGTTTAATTTTAGATTAATTTTTTTTCAATTATGAAAATTTAACATCAAAAAATGGATTCTATATTTATTATAACAATAATTTATATTATATAATATGTTAAAATTAAAATTTTACCAATATTTACAATAAAAGTAGTAAAAATTATTTAACGTGGTTATGGTAAAAATGGTCTTACCGAGAGTTAAACTAAATAATTAGGGTAAAAATTACCCAAAACATGTAAAAACCCATTTTATGGAAATATTTAGACCTTATCCCTTAAAATATTTATAATTATTTAATATTTGAGCCTTTATAGATTAAAAAACATTGGAGGAATTATTTCATTTAGAAAATTATAAGTATGCCACTCACCTCACTTATAAAAGGCCACACCTTCTAATCTCTTATTCATGCATTAAAAACCATTTTTGGAAAATAAATGGTCAAATGATTTAAAATGTTCCCTCCTATTATCCTGTAATACTTATTTTTTACATTTATCTATCCTTGTACGGATTTTCGTGTAAACCTAATGAGGATTACCGAAGAAGAGGCAACATTCACAAACGAACGTTTCTATTTTATTTAATCATCAACATACTTCAATTGTAATTATAAATATATATATATATATATAAATAGGTATATTAAATATTATTATATGTTTGATATTAATTTAATGACCAAAAATAGTCTTTTCTTCCATCAAATGGGTTGTGTAATCATCGTTCGTGTGTTTGGAGAACTACCACCTCACGAATCGATGTCATTCATTTTCCCATGACCACCTATGATGTTTTTATATAATTATTGATTTAATGTTTATATATTATATTTATGATATTATTATGATTATGGAATTATTATATCACACATTACTTCATGATTTCCTTTTTGTTGGAATATAATAACATCACTCATGTGTACAGTGGACTACCGCCTCACGAAGCAATGCGATTCATTCAAACTTTACATAAATGGTATTAAGAATGGGATAAATGATAAAATTTGATATATATTAGTTAATTATTATAATTTAATTGTAATATATCATTTCATTTTATTTATTTCAATATTTTGATAAAATGGAAACAATGCTTATGCGTACGTATGACCTACCGTCTCCATGAACAATGTATTACATTTTCTATCTCTACCTTGTATGTATTACAATAAATGAATATATAATGAATATAAATAATATTATATCATGGTTAATGTTTTTTATATTATTAAATTATGATAAAATTAAGAGTAATAATATTAATAAATTAAAACATATATTAAAAACAAAGCAGTTATTACCTAAAACGTAACTTTATCAAGGAACTGTTAATAAAGGTGTAATAAATGGTAATAATTAAATCATATATGGTATCATATTAATATGAAATTTTATAAAATATATTAATAATAAACTTATTTTTTTTATTCATGAGTTTCATTGGTGCATGAAGGAAGTAATGACTAGTGGTGGGGGATTTCTAGTCACTCTTTTGTTTTAGGGAGACATATGGAAATTCACAACTCATTAATTTTGTGTGGTGCATATCATAACCATATGAAAGGTTATATCATGATTCCAATTACTTTAAGGATATTTAATGTTTACTTTTATGTTATTAATTATTGTGGATTATTATTCATAAGATACTAATATGATAAGGGTTTTGACTCAATTTTCCTTCTTTGAGATGTACGTTATGTTATACACCTATATTCTTTCTAAAAGTGTATATAAAGAACCTTTGACATGTAATATCATGAATTTATTTATCCGAATGATATTTCGAGTTCCATATTATGTAATTCCTTTATAGGGTTTATGATTTAGTGTTACCAAAGTGGTAATGATTTTATGTTATAATTTCATTGTTTATCAAGATTGTTTATGATTATGTTTATGATGAAAAAAATACTAAAATAAATTTCTAAATAAAATGATTAATTTTATTATCCTGTAGTTATTCATGATATTTTCATGTAATAGTACAATTTTCAACTCTTTAGTACTTAAAATAATTGGGAAAACGTTTTTAAGAATGGCTGATATTATTTGTCACCTTAGCCAGAAATCCATTTTCATCTTAAATAATTTTTTCTAAAAATATTATCAAATTTTATTATTGAAAAATTATTCTTAAAATAAAATATCATCCTTGGTAATTTTTTGAAATTTTTTGTTTTAATTTAATATTGATTTCAATTTCCATAAAAATCATGTCTAGATTTTACCGAAAATGTGATTGGAATCTTTTTCTTAACATGTAGGGGATGAAAAAACTATCCCATTATCATAATTATTATATTATTTGATGAATACATTATAATATTTCAAGGTTAGTTTCAATGAAAAAGTCATTCAAACTATATTATTTTTTTAAAAGTTATTTTCAATGAGGAGAGTATATTTTCTTCAAGAAATGTTCTAAATAAATTTTTAAACCATCATTTATAATATTTCAAGGATATTTTCAATGAAATGGATTTTAAAAAAGGTTTTATATATTAGAAAATATTTTCAATGAAATGTAATTCTACTGAATAATTTTTTTAAATGATTGATAAATATAATTTTTTGCCAGATATTACATCCATTGATGTTACCCTTGCATTGCTAGGGATATGATGTTGGGATACCATTCTTATTCTTTATATAAATGGTTTATGTTAATGATGGAATGATGTTTATGAAACCTATTTATATTCAATGGGTTATATTATTATAATATTATTATGAAACCCACTTATTTTTCCTTGGGGTATGCTATGATGATTATGAACCCTATTTATTTTCCATAGTTTATGGTATGATTAAATGTCTATGAAACCCATTGATTTTTATGGGTTATGATATGATGAATGTCTTCTGATCAAGTGGAAGTTTTATTTATTTTATAAATAAGTTAATGGTGGGACCTATATCTTATTTTAATTAATTGAGTAATGATAAATGTTCTTTGACATTATAGGGTACACATGTGTTTATCCCAAGCCTGAAAAGGATGGTACATGGGTGGTTATCCCAATACCAAAAAGAAGGGTATATAGGTGTTCATCCCAAGGTCGAATGTGTGTTCATGGGTGTTCATACCAAGCATGAAGTAGGTACATGGGTGTTTAGACCAAGACTAACATGTTATGAATTTCATAGTTGGTATCCTTGAAATATGATTTTCTATTCTTATGTACATGCCAAACATCTATGTATTATACCAATGATATACTCTCATATCTCATATTCTTTGATCTCTACATGATTCTTTTTTTTGAACTACAAATTTTTATGCAATGAATCAAGATTCTGACCTTTGATTTGTAGTGTATGGTTTTAATATGTTATGATCTTATTCTAATACTCTTATATGCATGTTACAATTACACATCTCCCTTATTTACCATTACTGAGCATCTGATCCCACCCTTTCTTATGTTTCATTTCCCCTAGTTATGATAAATATTTAATGTTGGGTATTTTTGTGAAGGGTACTAAAGGAGACGATATTTATTGGAGTTTTTTAATATCATTCCCAAAATTAGAAGATTGTATAACTAGTCTTCTAAAACACTAAACTGTTATGGTCCTTAGGTGCGTGTTTATATAATTTATTGAATATTCATCTAAAAATATTTAATATCCATGTATGAAATTCCTATGTTTCTATATCCAGTATCAAAGGAATGCATTAGATATCCATTGGAATATAAGATGATGATACATTAATTAGATCCTAAGGGATAATTATAAGGATATGTCAAAGAATGTATATAAGGATAAGTCTAAATTTGATCCATATTATAGGAAAACGTCATGGAATTTTGGTAAAGGATAGAGCATGTGGTATCATAGAAATTACATCCCCATATAGATACTAAAAGTAGATGTGGATCTGGAACAAAGGTACCTAGGGGTAATAACTCAAAAGGGCACATTTAGCAAGACTCGATCGTTACCTAGTTCATGGAAATGGGCCTTTCTACACACATGGTTTGACACTCCTAGGGGATAGGACCTAGAAATTCATAAATAATTTATAATAAAAAAATAAGGATTTAAATATTTGATGAATATGAATGAACTATAATAAAACTATGATTTTATAGATTAAAAACAGTTGTCTTAATTTAGACATCATATAAGATATTTTTCATGATTATATGGTTATCCTGTATGATTAGTATTGCTCACACTATGTTTTTAGTTTTTGTTGATTGATGGAACTTGAAGGAACCATTTTAATGATGATTGATAAAGATAATTAAATGAATGTACTACTAAGTAACCAAATGTTATGGGAGAAGGAATAAAAAATATTGTTTCTTTGATCATAAAACTTTCTCAAGATTTGAATCATACTTGAAATTAAAATGAGAAAAAGAGGAAAAAAATTATGTTGTTTTCTTCATGAGGAAATTTCCACCTTCTCTCAGTGGGTCTTCTAATTCACTAGTTTTTGAGAAATGGATCTATACCACTAACAAGATATATTCCATCCTCCAATGTTTAGAGAAAGAGAATGTAATTTTGGATGTCTATTTCTTGGAAGGTGAAAATGTAACACCCCATAGTTATAAAAATAAATTGAAATTCATGAAACTTTGTTTTATGTATATTGTGATAACTATCCTTTAAACATAATGTTTCCAATTCTATGATTTGAATTTCAAAAAATGATCATCTATTGTTGTGATTAGTATGGTTTTTGAAGTGTGATATAACCAACATGTATTTTTGGGGAATAGTAACATACATTTATGAATAGTAATTTTAGTAGTAATATAATCCTTATGAATAGTAAATCATATTATTATTATTTCTCTTAAGTTTATAAGATAATGTGATCTAGATTAATTTTCCAAGGTTTTAAAAAATGAGTTATAGTTTTAAAATTGTTATTTTTGAATAAATTATTATTTTAATTAAAAATTAAATTAATAATATTTTGAAAATTATTTTCAAAAAATGGAGCTCATTTTTGAATTATACACATCAAAAAATGGTTAGGGTTAATTTTTGGGATTTTTTTGAAATTCCTGAATTTTTGATTAATATGACAATTTGAAAAAATACTATAAATGCTAAATACTTGTTTTACTGCATCATATGTGATACAAGGCTGATGTAAGAACTATTGGTTCAAAATCACATGATCTTATTAAAATTTTGGGTCACATGAATCCAGACTATTCAGAGTCATGTGAAAAAAATTTAAACTAATGATTAATATAATGTAAAACCCCTCCTCTCCTCCAATATAAATACCACCCTCTTTCCCCACTTCCTCTCACACCTCTCAATACTTTATTACTATATATGTTCTAACCAATATCGATAAAATTTATATTCCCCTTGTCCTAGACTTACTGGTCTCTCCAAAAGTTCAAAATCAAAGGCCTTAAGGAGGATCTCAAGGAGAAGAGGTCAAGATGTTAGAATCCATTTTCATTTCCATGAGTTTTCTTTTCAATTCTTTTGTTTTCTTATACTCTCTTCACCTAAACATATCCAAGAGGTAGGAAATATACATTATTATATAAATTTCATATTTTTATCATGTTTATGAAATGATTTATCATCATTCTTCCTCTCCTCTTCCTTTGATTCTAAAAATAAAAACACCGTTCATGATGTTTCAATTTTACAAAATCATGGATGATGTGTTTATAATTTCCATTGGATCCTTACCAACTGGTTATAAAACATTTTTAATGGTTTAAATAGATACTAAATTATATGATATATCCTATTTCATATTCTTATGTTAACATATATACATAATATTATGTTATATAGTGAAACTAGTTCATGATTATCAAAGAACTGAAAAATTGATCTAAATGCATATCACTAAATATTTATCTAATGATTCATCCACATTCCATATAACCATAATTAGTTATGAAATAATTTAATAGTATTTAAATATATGAATAAAATTTCATTCCACTACTATAATTTCATTTCCATAGGACTAGAAAACCAAATAAAAACCGACTATTGAAATCATGTAAAGAACACACCCGAAACATTCGAAGGAAGAAAAATACTAATAATTAATGCATAAAATGATGTTATGAAATGATAATATATGGTGTTATAAACAAGAATATTTTTATTTAATATATTAATAACAACATTTTAACCATTATACAGTAGGATTAAACACGTTCAAAATAAGAAAAACCCAAGGTAAGAGAATTTTTAACCCAATTTATAATCTTGGGGTTAAACTTCTACTTTATCCATTATGTGGTATTAAGATTATATATGTGATGTATTTTAGTTATGTTGTATTATTTGTATTTATAGTTCAGACACCTATCCATTCCTCTCCATTAATTATCACTCTAATTATATTTTTAAGGAACACTCATTTTAAAATCATTTTAAAAGTCTCTTTAATAAACTTCCGAAAGATTGTTTATATATATATATATGGAATGAGTAGTTTATCCTGATTTCATGATACTTTATAACCTTCATATGTTCCTTGGAAATATTTATGTTGGGTTGAGCCAATTATAACTCAATATATGTTAGGTTGAGCCCATTATCGCTCAGGATATGACAGGTGAACCCCATTATAGCTCTCCAATGCATTGGGTACTCCAGAGATGGAATTTGAAGAAATGGGTTTTCCACGTGTAAGGGATATTGTAAGGGTGATATGGTAAATATTTCCCAAGGAAACTACATATTGTTTCTATGCATGTTAATGATTTTCTATGAAATTAGTTTTTTTGGTTTTTATGTTATCACTTGACTAACGATTTCATTCCTTTATCCCTTACTATGTTTTTTGTTCTCATCCCATGTTTTTAAATTTTTTCACAGGTTATAAGGATATGTAAGATAAATAATGAGATCAATTTAATGTTATTATGATTTTTAAAAGAAATTATGTTTTTATATAAGTTTTATATTTTGGAAAATATAGATACTATTTTAGTTTTACCCTCATGTTTGTTTATGGGATGTTATATAAGTTTTATGCCTTGATTTATCTAATACTTTAAACCTAAAAAGATATTCAATTTGTAATAATGTATTTTATTGTATAAAACTCACAATTATGTAATCTCTTAAGGATGAATCCTTATTGCTGATATGGGAGATTGGTTTAGATAACTTTATGGGTTAGGATGATATTAGAAGAATATCAAAAATGATTTTTTCTCTATGGTAATTTGAAATGTTATAGCATTTAAACAATAACATGTTTCTTCACCTAAGATATGTCTGTCCAGAATGGTTTTCCGTAGAATAAATAGGGAAGGTGAAGTAGGATGGTACCTAGTGGCTGATGTCTGTCTGAATCTAAAGCCTAGAATGGTGGGAATATGAACCGAGCAGTTTGTGACAATAATGGATCAGTTGAATCAAGAAATATATAGTAGTGGTATCTGGTAAAGAGAGAAACACATTATAACACAAATAAAGATGTCTTTTTTTGGAGTATTTTAGGAGGAAAAATCCTCCATAATTCAGGGAACCATAGATCCAATGATAACCAACAGATGGATCAATTTTCTAGAAAAGATATTTGGTGTCATGGGATGTTCCAAACATGAAAAGGTAATACTAGTAATTTACTTTTTGGAAGGTGAATCCGGTTAATGGTGGCCTCTGGTTAAGAATATGAGATAATGTTATAATCTAGACAGTATAGAATATGATTTTTTTAAGAGTCATTTTCTGGAAAAATATATACCTAAAACTATTTTACTCAGAATGGAGAAATAATTCTTGTAACTGAAGCAGAATGATGATGATTTTGTGGAATCATATGAAGAAACTTTTACAAGGCTCTCTAAGACTATACCATATTATAATCTGGATTTTGATAGTAAAATTAATATATTTTACAATAGTTTGAAACCCTTTTTAAGAAGATATTTTGATTCACGATTGTTTAAAAGCAATTTAAAATTGTTCGTTGTGCTGAAAAAGTTAATATGGAGTTCGTTAACACTTATGTGACTCATGATGAAATTAATAATAAGCGGTTAGGTTGGTTGGAATTGGTGAAGAATTCTTCAAAGAAATATTTTGGTAATAACATCAATTTCCCGTCTTTTGGAAAGTGCGGTAAAAATATTCTTAGTGAATGTCTTGTAAATTATAGGAAATTGTATCAATTCATAATGTTTGGAAACATGTCTCATGAGTGAAAATAAAATGATCTAAAAATTAATGAGATGCTGATGGTGATATCATTTTACTATAAGGAATATGGTCAATTTTATAATTTTTTTTAAAGCTAGTCACTCAAGTAGGGAATGAGCTATATTAAAAGAAAAACGATGTGCTAAATTACTTTTCAAACATTTCAGAAGATGATGAACCATCACATACGGTGGTATCTGGTACACTTCTTTTTTTTACAGATTTCACAATGTGTTGTTTGATTCGGGGTCTACACATTCCTTTATTTAAGAAAAAGTTTTATAAAAACTAGAATTCCACCTCATGATATGAAGCCACTTCTCATCATAAAAACAATAGTAAGAAATATTGTGGTAGGGAGAAATTATAAGAATCTACTTATCCTTGTATATTGAAGGATTTTACTTGAAAACCCCATTGTATTTCATCTAGTGGAGTTTGATGTTATTCTGTGTATAGATTGGATTTCTTTTTAAAATACTAAGATAGATTATTGAAAATAATAAGTTTTTTTAGAAAGATTTTCAATTTGAGTACAAGAATGAACCCATATCATTGGTAACATATCAAAAATCTATAAAATAGATAAAAAAGGGAAATAAAATGTATCTTGCTCAAATTTTTGATGATAAGGAAACTATACATATTAATGATGTACCTGTGGTAAATGAATACCGAGATGTTTTTATGAATGGTTTTCTTGGTGTTATTTCTGATCAAAAATTTGAGTTTACTATTGAATTATTTCCTGATGTTAATCCATTTTAAACCCCCTTATCAAATGGATCAAATCGATCTTTTGGAATTAAAAAATATGGTTTGAGATTTATTAGATATGGGCTTTATCTGACCTAGCACTTCACCAAGGGGTTCTCATGTCCTGTTTGAAAATATGAAATATGGTTCAATGAGTCCTTGAATTGATTATAGTTCCTTGAATAACATTACTATTAGAAACTAGTATCCATTTCCTCAAATCGATTATTTGATTGATCATCTCCAGGGAGCATAGTATTTTTCAATGGATGACCTGAGGTCGAGGTACAATTTGTTGAATGTAATGGGTATAGACATCCTAAAGACTGCATTCCGAAGTAGATATGGTAATTATGAATTTGTAGTTATTCCTTTTGGGTTAACTAACGCACCATTTGTTTTCATGGATCTTATGTATAGAACATTTCTTGAGTTCTTGGATAAGTATTTGGTTGTGTTAATTGATGAAATTATCATATATTATAGAAGTAAAAGGATCATGAAAAACATATAAGGGTTGTTTTGTAAACCTCAAAATAAATAAAACTATATGTAAAGTTTAGAAAGTATGAATTTTGGTTGCAACAAACTAATTTCATTGGTAAAATTGTTTCTAAATATAGTATAATAGTTGATCCTGCTAAAACAAATGTTTTTTATGAATGACCAATACACACAAATATAACTGAGATTTTTAGTTTTCTTTGTTTTCTAAGATATTTATGAAGGAATTTTGAAAACATTTCATTGTTTTCAAGACTATTGACTAAGTTAACTCGAAAAGGAGTGAAATTCATTCAGACAAAAGAATGTAATGGTTGTTTTCAGGAATTGCAAATAATATTGGGGAATGCTCAAGTCCTTGTAACACCCCATGATTTTATGAAAAATATTCTTTTTAATTTCATGTCTTGTGTTGTATGATACACCAAAAGGGGCTTGCACAACATGCATCCTTGACTTTCCTTGCATTACACGCAATCGCGACCTTCCTCGATAGCGTGTGCAGTACACAATACCGAGTTTCACCAAACAACGATATGCTATTAAAATATTATTAAAAACTAGCCGTTATGAATAGTAATAACCAATTTTTGAAATTTTGTAAATTTTATTTTTCAAAATGGACTTCATTTTTTGATTCGAAATATCGAAATTAGCTTAGGGTGAAATTTTGGTACTTTTCGGATAACTTTCATTTTCAGATGAATAGTGAAAATTACAAAATTTTAATTAAAAACAACTTTTTAAATCAAAATAATTAATAGTGATAAATTATTAATTTGAGTGGTTTTAAAGTATATTTAGAATATATTTTTACAATTTAATACAATGTTGATCTTTGGATTTAATTTCACATTTAAACCATAGATAAACAAGTGTCAATCTTTTGATAGTTATTATCTCTTAAAAACACGCTATTTGTTTTGACGACGAGAATTAATTTTTAAATTAATTAATGTCCCTGATATGTTTTGAATTTGGTAAAATAGACATCATTTTTGAATTCATAATATCAAATATAGCTTAGGCCTAATTTTTTGTATTTTTCTGGAAACGTTCATTTTTTTGATGAATAGTGAAACCACTAGGTGGTAGTTAAAAAACTGAATTTTTCATAAAACTTAATTTTACTGCTTTTGTGAGTGGAATTTCGAAAATCCGAGGGACACGATTAATATCAAGGACTAAAATTTGGTTCAATGAGATGAAAATAATTTTTTTGAATAGTAACTTTTGACTTTTTTTACCACGGTTAAAAGTAAATAGGGTGATTAAGGGTAAAAATAATATTATTATTACCCTAACACATGTTCTAATTCTATTGGATAAGTGTAATTCGACGAAAAACAACCTTATGAATAAAATATGACAATTTAATCCCACTTGGATTAGATTAGGACATTTATTATTAATTTACTTAAAGAAGGGTTAAAATAATTAAAATCAAAGTTTAATAGTAAATCAATTTTAATATGGGGTTATACATAAGATAAATTCGACTATAAATATTCATTAGAAATATAAAAATATTTCCTACATAATGATATTTTATTTGTAATTTCTAAACATTAAATAATTTAATTTATTTGTGACACAACGATGATGCAGTAATTATCTTATTATTGAAATATTGACATAATTAATGTTATAAATACCCAAATAAATGTAATTTGAGACTTTTTATGAATTACACTAATTTTATAGGTTAATATGACATGTTAATATTGATTTTATTAACTTTTTGTTGAACTAATCATTCTGTTATGATTTTCACAAAAATCAATTACCAAATAGTGTCAAAATTGACATAAAATAGTTTTTAAAACAAATATTATATTATTAATTGTTATTTTATTCCTAAAAAACTAATGTTCGGCCAAATGACTTAGATAAGGTTATATATATTAATAATAAACAACTCGGGGTTCGTTTGGCCTGTTATAATAAGTTTATTAACCTTATAGTGTAATAACACAAGAAGACACAATAAAAGTTAAATTATCTAACTTAAAGTTAAATATAAATGATAAGGTTAAAATTGATACCTAAACATGTCTAAATTCTATTGGATGAGATGATTTCGACCCCTACCCACCTTATCTTCGAAATATATCAATTTGGAGCTATTAAAAACCGAATTTGTCTTTATAATAAAATAATATTTTTAGTTATTCCGAAGGTGCCCCTCTCCTCCCTTATAAAAGGGCACCTCCTCCCCCTCTTCCTCACACCACTTTGATCCTTCAGGCTCGGCCAACCACTGAAAATGTCTCCTCTCCACTTCCCTAGAAACATCCTAGAGGTTCTGGTCTTCTTCAAAGTCCTATTTTAGTGCCCTAAAAGGAGGTCTCAAAGAAGCACTTCAAAGAAGAGGTAATGTCCGTTACCGATTCTTTCATCTTTATTTCTTCTTCCACTTCTTATTCTTTTGTTGATTAATTATGAAGTAATAACATCAGAATCAGTCATATACTGATATGTTATTATAAGTATGAAACAACCCAATTTCACCATCTATCCATCCTACAGAAAAAGAAATCACCGCGCGTGCGTACGTACGGAATACCGTCTCCACGCTGTGGTGTAATCTATTTTCCACCACCACCTTACTTGGATGGGTATAATGGTGTAAATAATGACTATATATGACTATTATAAAGTGATATTTATTCTGAAATAGTATACATACACTCCAATACAATTCCACGATCATAGGAATGATATCATCACTCGTGCGTACGTACGGAATACTGTGTCCACGATGTGATGCGACTCGTTCTACATGATCTTAATTTCATAATGATTATATAAATGAATTGAATGAATGAATATGATATATATTACACTAATAACATTCTGGAAATGATTTATCTATAACCTAAAGAGAAGAATTAGAATTTATTCGACAAAACTCGCATAAAAACAAAAAGTAATAAACACCCGAATAACAAGTAGTAATGAAATATTACTAATAATAAGATAATATTATGAACATATATGATATCATAACAATAATTATGATTCTGGAATAAGTCAATGAAATTATTTAAATCATTATACAGGAGGTTTAGACACTTACGAAGCAAATCAGACCTAAGTTAAGTGAAAATATCACAATCTCATTTTTATCCGAGATTGTTTATACATTGGTATTTACTTGGGTGTATTTTATCATCCAAATCCATGTTTCCTCAATAAGTAATGTTATTTACATCCACCTACAATTGTTTAAATCGAAATTTACCCTTCGGTGAGTTTTTAGTAAAAGATATGAAATGAATCTTTTTTCATTTTTCGTACGAGGTACTTTTTGACTTTTCCGACAAAAGTACGAGAAGAATGTTTTTTAACTTATAAGGCATGAATGGATTTTTAAAACATTATTTCCAAGAAGATTCATTTACAAGTTATCAAGTTTATTTTTAATCAACTTCTTTTAGTTTATAATTGTTTGACATGTTAAGAAAGGAAAAGTGTTTTTGAAGTAGAAAGGATATTTTCCTCAAGAATGGAGTTCAAGTGTTTTATCAAAATTATTTTCCATCTAAGATAATAAAGGGTTCTGTTTTCATCCCAATTATTACATTTATTTGATTATGTTGTGATGTAATTATTTTTTATGAATTCCTTGATCTTATATGAATTGTTTTATGATGTCATGATGTTTAAGATTCCCATTTTTATTTCATGGGTTATGCTATGATGTATGGTTTATGATTTTGTGACACACATAAGAATGTTATCATTATGAGATGGGTTGGACCAATATATCCCTCCAATGCATTGGGTAAAGATTTTATATCTCATGAGATAGACATGGGTGGAATGGTAGGTTATACCGGTTCAGTGAAATAGGACTGAAACGAGGAGTGAACTCGGTTCAGAAAGGGACTTTGTCCACTAAGATAGTCTTGGAAATGAGTCTTGACTAATAAGAAATGATTCTCTATGATTATGTGTGTATGCCACAAAGTTTCATGTTTTATGTTATGATTATTGGGATTACATTTCACTACTATGATTTATCCAATGTTATGAAATTATGATCTCTTTTTCAGGTTATGATTTCCAAAAGATATGTTCTTATGAATATGATGTGACTGATATTTCTTTTGTTTACCCTTACTGAACATTTGAGCTCACCCTTTTATGTTTTCTTTTCCCCAGGATATAAAGAAAGGATTTAGGTTTTAAAAAAATAATATCTTTATGGGAGATGTTGAAGATCTTTCCCCACGATTAGAAGATTATATTCCGAGTTTTCAAAGACACTAAACTATTAAGGTCCTTGTGTGTGTGTTTTTATTATGTACTAAGTATTCTGCAAAAGTAATGTAATGTCTATGTACGTTAAGCTTCGGGTCTCTAGAGTTGGTATTAGAGGAAAAGTTTAGTTAACCTTTGGAAACTATGATGTGAGAACTTTAGTGAGATCCCTAGAGATATTTCTAAGGTATGTCTAGGGATGTCCCCAAGGTTAAGTATACGTATAGGTTATAGTCCTAGAATTACGCTAACGATCATATAATTAAACCTAAGATGTTAGATATTGAAGGTACTCCCCCTTTATTATGTTGTTTTCCCTTGCATGATTTTTTCCTCTCACACTATTCTTTTTGGGTTTTAGACGATGGATGGAACCCGAAGGAACCGTGTTGATCAATGCAATAGACAATGCAATGATTGTCCTCTTGAACAATCAAATGTTATAGGAGATGGAGCAAAAAATATTATTGCTATACTTACACAAACTATGAATCATTCTGGACTTCCAAATGAGAAGAGAAGGGAACAATATTCTATTGAGTCCTTCATGAGGCAACGTCCACCTTCTTTCAGTGGGTCTTCTGATCCACTTGTTGCTGAACAATGGATCAGTACCACTGAAAATATATTTTCAGTTCATCAATGTTCTGAACATGATAAAGTCATCTTATCAGTATATCGTTTGAAAGGTGAAGCTGATCAATGGTGGAATCTTATCAAGAATACGAGGCAAAGGGATGAAATTGAGTCCATGGAATGGGACGAGTTCAAGAACTTATTTTTCAATAAGTACTTCCCTCGTATTCTCCGAACAAAGATGGAGAAAGAGTTTCTTGAACTAAAGCAAAAGTATGATGAATCGGTTGGTATATACGAAGCGAATTTTACAAGGCTTGGAAGGTATGCATCTGGATTTATCATCCAACCTGAAAGTAAAGTTGATCGATTCTTCAGTGGCTTAAAACCAAATCTTCGAAGGGCATTAGCTATAAGAGACTTCAGTAGCTATGAAGAAATTGTGAGTTGTGCTATCAAGGTAGAAATGGAAGTTGGGGTTACTTATCCATCTCATAGTTTTGACAAGAAACGAATGATGGAGTTCAAGGAGAAATCTCAGAATAATGGTGAAAAGAAGATGAATGTTTCCTTATGCTCAAAGTGTGGAAAGAAGCATGGCGGAGATTGTCTTAAAGGGACAAGTAAATGTTTCAAATGTGGAAAGGAAGGTCATCAGGCAATTGAATGCCGCAATGATGGGAAGAAGATGTCTAATGATGCAAACAAAGGAAGGGATACACAGAATGAACCTACTACACTTCAATGCTTCAAGTGCAAGGAAATGGGGCATTATTCTAATAAATTCCCTAATCCAAGGGTTAGGGATGATCGACATGAGCAACCACTTAAGGCAAAGGACAAAGGGAAGTCACATGCAATCACTATTGGCGATGTTGAATATGAAAACGATGTGGTGGAATGATTAAGTGTTTATGTAATGGGATTCCAAAATAATGTTGTATATAGTATCGTGGAATATTATAATATTTATGTATTGGTCTATTGTGGTTTTCAATAATTTTATGGTACCGGTAACCATGGAAAGTGATTGAGATATTTTTGGAAAAAGCTGATATGCGCATAATGAAGGGAAAACGAGAAAATGGCATATTTGACAGTATTCATGAGCTCATGATTGATATAAGGACTAAGTGATATCATGTTTTGAGTATATAGAATTTTGAGGATTTTGGTATGTGGAAAGTGTTATCTTTTAACTGCATTCATGTTTTCACTATGGTTCAATGGGTATTCAAGAGAACACATGATTAAGGCCTTTGAATGTTTGGAATGTGACCAAAAAGACATATCTTATGATATATGGGGATCAACGATGGTATTAAATCTCTGGTAATCGTTTTCACAATATTATGAGAGTAGACTGCAGTATTATGGATAAGACTAATTATTGGAATGGACTATGTTGGACATAAGTTAGTATTGTTTACGGATAAAAGTTTTTTTGATATTATTGATGGGATGTTATAGTAATATAGTTTTAGAAAAAGGACAACCTGCAGGACGGGCGACGACCCATCGCGTTGGACAAGGCCGTGGGAATCGAACCCACAACCGAAGTGCGACTGGCCTTTATCGCCTACCACTGGCCTACAGGAAGTCCCTGTTTAGTAGAAACTAGTTTTATTATATTAAGAAGTATGATATATGAAGTATAAGTCCATTTTAGGAACCATATATCATTAATCTCACTATAGATGGACTTATGTATTTTTTTGATAACATTTCTAACCTTTTGTTTGAGACAGATGGAATGACCTGTCATTCTATCACATGATCTGCTAACACTTCACGAATAAACAATTCAACTTCATTTCTTTAAGAGATGAAGTGGAAATTGTTCAAGGCACGAACAACAGTGAGATTGTACCAAAATAAAGTAAGTAATTATTCTAATTCAAATTCTTCAACTTTAGGGAAATGATCTTGAAAACCAAAAAAAAAATGTTGTCCTACTGCTCTTATATCTGATGAATCAGATGGTACCTTAGATCGTCGAAAATTTATGGCTTTGTGATTGCTGGCTTTTCCATAGCCATGTTCTCTACCACTCTCCATCAGAACATGATAGTTAGATTTCTCTTCCATATCCATATTTCCACCTATGTGGAAACCCAATGATTAGTTTATTTGGGTAACCGTTACGTTTCATACTTTTGTTTTTAAAGATTGGTTTTGGTATTCCTTTTTAAGATTTGGGTTTCTATTAAAGAAACTTTTGAGTAGTAAACCATTTATAACCCCGACGAATTTCGAGGGCGAAATTCATTTTAAGGGGGGTAAAATGTAACACCCCATGATTTTATGAAAAATATTCTTTTTAATTTCATGTCTTGTGTTGTACGCTACACCAAAAGGGGCTTGCATAACACACATCCTTGACTTGCCTTGCATTACACGCAATCACAACCTTCCTTGATAGCGTGTGTAGTACGCAATACCGAGTTTCACTAAACAACGATATGCTATTAAAATATTATTAAAAACTAGCCGTTATGAATAGTAATAACCACTTTTTGAAATTTTGTAAATTTATTTTTTCAAAATGGACTTCATTTTTGGATTCGGAATATCGAAATTAGCTTAGGGTGAAATTTTGGTACTTTTCGGATAACTTTCATTTTCTGATGAATAGTGAAAATTACTAAATTTTAATTAAAACAACTTTTTTAATAAAAATAATTAATAGTGATAAATTATTAATTTGAGTGGTTTTAAAGTATATTTAGAATATATTTTTACAATTTAATACAATTTTGGTCATTGGATGTAATTTCACTTTTAAACCAGACATAAACAAGTGTCAATCTTTTGATAGTTATTATCTCTTAAAAACACGCTATTTGTTTTGACGACGGGAATTAATTTTTAAATTAATTAATGTACCTGATATGTTTTTAATTTTGTAAAATAGACATCATTTTTGAATTCATAATATCAAATATAGCTTAGGCCTATTTTTTTTATTTTTCTGGAAACGTTCATTTTTTGATGAATAGTGAAACCACTAAGTTGTAGTTAAAAAAATGAATTTTTCATAAAACTTAATTTTACTACTTGTGTGAGTGGAATTTCGAAAATCCGAGAGACACGGTTAATATCAAGGTCTAAAATGTGGTTCAATGAGATGAAAATAATTTTTGGTGAATAGTAACTTTTGACTTTTTTTACCACGGTTAAAAGTAAATAGGGTAATTAAGGGTAAAAATGATATTATTATTACTCTAACACATGTCCTAATTCTATTGGATAAGTTTAATTCGACCAAAAACAACCTTAGGAATAAAATATGACCATTTAAGCCCACTTGGATTAGATTAGGACATTTATTATTAATTTACTTAAAGAAGGGTTAAAATAGTTAAAATCAATGTTTAATAAGTAAATAATTTTTAATATGGGGTTATACATAAGATAAATTCGACTATAAATATTAATTATAAATCTAAAAAGATTTCCTACATAATGATATTTTATTTGTATTTTTTATACATTAAATAATTTAATGTATTTGTGACACAACGATGATGCAGTAATTATCTTATTAATGAAATATTGACATAATTGATGTTATAAATACCCAAATAAATGTAATTTGAGACTTTTTATGAATTAAACTAATTTTCTAGGTTAATATGACATGTTAGTATGGATTTTATTAACTTTGTGCGACCAAATAATTCTATTATGAGTTTTACAAAAATCAATTACCAAATAGTGTCAAAATTGACATAAAATAGTTTTTAAAACAAATATTATATTATTAATTGTTATTTTATTCCTAAAAATCTAAGGTTCGGAAAAATGACTTAGATAAGGTTATATATATTAATAATAAACAACCTGGGGTTCATTTGGCTTGTTATAGTAAGTTTATTAACCTTATAGTGTAATAACACAAGAAGACACGGTAAAAGTTAAATTATCTAACTTAAAGTTAAATCTAAATGATAAGGTTAAAATTGATACCTAAAATTGTCTAAATTCTATTTGATGAGATTATTTCGACCCCTACCCACCTTATCTTCTAAATATATCAATTTGGAGCTATTAAAAATCAAATTTGACTTTATAATAAAATAATATTTTTAGTTATTCCAAAGGTGCCCCTCTCCTCCCTTATAAAAGGGCACCTCCTCCCCCTCTTCCTCACACCACTTTGAGCCTTCATGGTCGGCCAAACCCTTCCAATTTCACCTCTACACTTACCTAGAAACATCCTAGAGGATCTGGTCTTCTTCAAAGACCTATTTTAGTGCCCTAAAAGGAGGTCTCAAAGAAGCACATCAAAGAAGAGGTAATGTCTGTTACCGATTCTTTCATCTTTATTTCTTATTCCACTTCTTCTTGTTTAGTTGTTTCATTATGAAGTAATAAAATCAGTATCACTCATATACTGATATTTTATTATATGTATGAAACAATTCTATTTCACCATCTATCCATCCTACGGAAAAAGAAATCACCGCGCGTGCGTATGTACGGAATACCGTCTCCACGCCGTGGTGTAATCTATTTTCCACCACCAAATTACTTGGATGGGTATAATGGTGTAAATAATGACTATATATGACTATTATAAAGTGATATTGATTCTTAAATAGAATACATACACTCCAATACAATTCCACGATCATAGGAATGATATCATCACTCGTGCGTACGTACAGAATACCATCTCCACGATGTGATGCGACTCATTCTACATGATCTTCATTTCATAATGATTATATAAATGAATTGAATGAATGAATATGATATATATTACAATAATAAAATTCTGGAAATGAGGTATCTATAACCTAAATAGAATAATAAGAATTTATTCGACAAAACACACATAAGAACAAAAAGTAATAAACACCCGAATAACAAGTAGTAATGAAATATTACTAATAAGAATCTAAGAATATGACCATATATGATATCATAACAATACATATGATTCTGGAATAAGTCAATGACATTATTTAAATCATTATACAGGAGGTTCGGACACTTACGAAGCAAATCGGACCTAAGGTAAGGGAAAGTATCAAAATCTCATTTTTATCCGAGGTTGTTTATACTTTGGTATTTACTGGGGTGTATTTTATCATCCACATCCATGTTTCCTAAATATGTAATGTTATTTAAATCCACCTACCATTGTTTAAATCCAAATTTACCCTTCGGTGAGTTTTTAGTAAAATATATGAAATGAATCTTTTTTCGTTTTTCGTACGACGTACTTTTTGACTTTTCCGACAAAAGTACGAGAAGAATGTTTTTTAACTTATACGGCATGAATGGCTTTTTAAAACATTATTTCCAAGAAGCTTCCTTTACAAGTTATCAAGTTTATTTTTAATCAACTTCTTTTAGTTTATAATTGTTTGACATGTTAAGAAAGGAAAAGTGTTTTTGAAGTAGAAAGGATATTTTCCTCAAGACTGGAGTTCAAGTGTTTTATCAAAATTATTTTCCATCTAAGATAATAAAGGGTTCTGTTTTCATCCCTATTATTAAATTTATTTGATTATGTTGTGATGGAATTATTTTTATGAATTCCTTGATCTTATATGAATTGTTTTATGATTTCATGATGTTTAAGATTCCCATTTTTATTTCATGGGTTTTGCTATGATGTATGGTTTATGATTTTGTGGAACACATAAGAATGTTATAATTATGAGATTGGTGGGACCTATATCTCCCTCCAATGCATTGGGTAAAGATTTTATATCTCATGAGATAGACATGGAAGGAACGGTAGGTTATACCGGTTCAGTGAAACAAGACGGAAACGAGGAGTGAACTCGGTTCAGAAAGGTACTTTGTCCACTATGATAGTCTTGGCAATGAGTCTTGACTAATAAGAAATGATTCTCTATGATTATGTGTGTATTCCACAAAGTTTCATTTTTTAGGTTATGATTATTGGGATTACATTTCACTACTATGATTTATCCCATGTTATGAAATTATGATCTCTTTTGTAGGTTAAGATTTCCAAAAGATATGTTCTTATGAATATGATGTGACTGATATTTCTTTTGTTTACCCTTGCTGAACATTTGAGCTCACCCTTTTATGTTTTCTTTTCCCCAGGATATAAAGGAAGGATTTAGGTTTAAAAAAAAGAAGATCTTTATGGGAGATGTTGAAGATCTTTCACCACGATTAGAAGATTATATTCCGAGTTTCCAAAGACACTAAACTATTACGGTCCTTGTGTGTGTGTTTTTGTTATGTACTAAGTATTCCGCAAAAGTAATGTAATTTCTATGTACGTTATGATTCGGGCTCTACAGTCCTAACCCAACATTTCAGAAGTGTTTAATTTTTCATCTACAATGATGCTTCTTTGAAGGGACTTTATTGTGTTCTGATGTATAATGATCAACTAATTTCTTATGCTTCAATAAAACTAAAAACTCATGAATTAAATTATCCCAAATATGATTTGGAATTGGAAACTTTGGTTTTTTTTATGAAAATTTTGAGGCATCATACATATGAAACAAAATGTAAAACATATATTGACCATAATATTATGAAGTATATATTCACTGAGAAGGAATTAAACATGTGGCAGATAAGATGGCTTGAATTGATAAAAGATTACGATTGCATGATAAATTACCATCCAGGAAAAGAAAAAAGTGGTGGATTCCTTGATTCAAAAAAAATCATACATCATTAACCATGTTAAATTAGGAACATGACCCCTTGATTAATGATTTGATTAATTTTTTCTTAGAAGTTATTGGTGCAAAAAACTTATCTACATTGATTTAGGTTTCAATGTAGTCACCTCTATCGGATAGAATTAAGCTACAGTATAAAGAAGATGTCATGTTACAGAAAAAGGAAGAATCGTTTAGAAGGGGTATGTTAATAGAATTTAACCTTGATAAAGATTATGTTTAGAGGGTTGGGAAGATATTATGTGTTCTTGGAAATTCTTATTTGAAGAATGAATTGTTATGTGAGGCTCATAGTTCTCTGTTTTCAGTTCATCCTGATAGAAACAATATGTATAGAGATCATTGGTAGTATTATTGGTGGTAAGGAATGAAAAATGATATTACTAATTTTACCATGAAATGTTATACAAGTCAACTGGTTTATAGATAGCAATAATTATAGAAGGATACAATTAATCCTTTTCCAGTGCCATTGTGGAAATGAGAGAATAAATCCAGGGACTTCATTGTGGGACTACCAATGAATTCTCATGGTAACAATTTGATTTGGGTTATTTTTGATCAGCTGACTTAAACTGCACATTTTTTCAAATCAAGATACAATGTATTTGGACCAACTTTCATGGCATTACCTTAAAAATATTGTCATGTTACATGGAGTTTTGCTTTCCATTGTATCATACTAGGATCACATGTTCACTTCAAATTTTTTGAAAGGACTTCAGAAGTCACTGTGAAAAGACATAAAATTCAGAACAAATTTTCATCCCCAATCAGATGGATAATCATAATTGTTGATTTAGACTTTGGAGGATATTATTGAAGATTTTTTTAAGGAAGTATGAGTGAATTTGGTATCAACATCTGCCATTAGTTGAGTTTTCTTATTATAATAGTTTTCACTCCAGTATACATAAGTCACCATTTGTTGAATTATATGGGAGGTAGTGCCGAAATCCACCTTTTTGTGATGAAGTAATGAAAAAAGAGAGTTTATGGGATTAAAATTATTAGAGGAAGTGGCTGAGAAAGTGATGAGGATCCATCAACACATAAGGGCAGCTCAGAACAGACAGTACAGTTATATAGAAAACATGAGGAAAGAATTTTCTTTCTAGGTAGGTGATCATGTTTTTCCATAGAATCTCACCATTGAAAAGTGTTATGCATTTTGGTAAGAAGGGGAAGTTAATTCCCCAATTCATTATACATTTTGAATTCTTGGAGAAAGATGGACTAGATTTCTACCGAGTAGCTTTTCCTCTAAGTTCATTTGAGGTACATAAGGTTTTTCATGTTTCGATGATGAGAAATTATGTTCTTTATTCATTAGATGTATTGGGCTTAGAATTATTTCACCTGGATGAGAACCTTTCTTTTGAAGAGAAACCAGTTTATATTTTTGATAAAAGGGAACAAGTATTGTGGAATAAGTTAATCCTCATAGTAAATATTTTTTGAGAAACCACATGGTTGAATAATTAGAGTGAGAATCTAAAAATTCTATGAGGGTAAAGTACCCTCACTTGTTTAACTAGTAAATAAAATTGTGAAGATGAAATTTCCAAAATATGGGTTGAATGTTACACCCCATGGTTTTAAAAATAAATTTAACTGCATAAAACATTTTTTATGTGGATATGTATAAGTATCCTTTAAACATATTTTTTCCACTTCTATGATTTTGATTTGAAAAAACTATTATATTTGGTTGTGATCAGGAAGTAATTTAAAGTCTGATAGAACTAACTTGTTTCTTGGTGAATAGTAACATACCCTTATGAATAGTAAAATTACCTTTATTAACAGTAAATAATATTATTATTTTATATTCAGAAGGTTATAAGATAATCAGATATTGATTAATTTTACAATGTGTTAAAAAATTAGTTATAGTTTTCAAATTAGAATTTTTGAATAAATTATGATTTTATTTAAAAATTAAATAAATAATATTTATAAAAATATTTTAAAAAATGTGGTTAATTTTTTAATTTTACATATCAAAAAATGTTAAGGGTGAATTTTTGGGATTTTTCTTAAATTCATGATTTTTTATGAATAGTAAAATATGTTAAATTATAATAAATTCTAAATACTAGTTTTACAGAATCATAGGTGATGCAAGGATGATGTAAGCACACTTCATTTGAACTAACATGAACTTATTACTATTTTTTGTCATATTAATCAAGACTATTCATATTCATGTGTAAAAATATTAAACTAATGATTAAAATAATGTAAAGCCCCTCCACGCCTCCACTAAAAATACCACCTTCATTACCCTCTTCCTATCACACCTCTCAAGCCATGAGAATTTCTTATGTTCTTCCCAATATAATTCCCAATTATTTTCACCATGACTAAGACCTACTAGTGTCACCAACATTCTAAAACCAAAGGCCTTAAAAAGGAACTCAAGGAGAAGAGATCAATAGGTAAGAATCCTCTTTCATCTTCTTGTGTTTTCTTTTCAAATATTTTCTTTTCTTTTACTCTCTTCACATCCTCTTATCCAATAAGAATGAAAAATCCATTATGATATATAATATGTATTTTTATCATGTTTATGGAATGATTCATCATCATTCTTTCTCCACTATTCCTCTTATTTGAAAAATAAAAACAATGCCTCTGATGTGCCGATTTACTAAAATCTTGGATGATGTGTTTAAAATTCCCATTACTTCCATCACAACCAGTTTTTAAACCATTTTAATGGTTGAAATATAATTTTGTGTGTATGATATATCCTATTTCATGTTCTAGAGTTAACATATATACACAATGTTTTTTTATATAATGAATCAAGTTAATGACTAAGAGAGAACCGAAAAAATGATCTAAATGGATATCACAAATGATTTATCTAATGGATCAGGATCATAACATATAACCAAAATGAGCTATGGATTCATTTAATATTCTAGATACATATTATTATCATTTAATTCCACCTATGAAATTTCTTTTCTATACGAAAATAAAATCAAATACAAACCAACCATTGAAATCATGTAATGAATGCACCCGAAACAATGGAAGGAATAAAATAATAATAATCAAAGTGTAAAATGATGTTATTAAATGATTATATATGTTGTTTTAAACATGAATATGGTTCTTCATGATATTAATAACACTCTCTTAACCATTATAATGGAGGGTTAAACACATTTTATGTATTATGTACATGAGGTAAGGGAAATCTTAACACAATTTCCAATCTTTGGGTTAACCTTATACATTATTCATTATGTGGTATTAAGATCATTTATATGAGGAATTTTTGTTATTTTTTATTATGTGTATTTAATGTTCATAAAAATATCCATTCATTTCCATTAATTCTCACTCCAATTATATTTTTAAAGGAATTTCCTTTTAAAATCCATTTAAAAGTATCTTTAATAAATTTCCCAAATATATATATATATATGTAATGAGTGGTCTCTCCTTATTTGATGACACTTTTTTACAAAGATATGTTCATTATACATATTTATGTTAGGTTGAGCCACTATATCTCATTATATGTTGGGTTAAACCTATTATAGCTCAAGATATGATAGGTGAGCCCCATTATAGTTCCCTAATGCATTGGGTAATTCAGAGATAGAAATTGACCAAATGGTTATTCCATGTGTAAGAGTGATTATAAGAGTCATATGGTAAATATATCCCAAGGAAACTACATGATGTTTCCACGAATGTTAAAAAGTTTTTATGAAATGGGTTTCATTGGGTTTTATGTTATCACTTGACTAATGCTTTCTTTCCTTATATCCCCTACTGAGCTTTTTATACTCATCCTAAGTTATTAAATGTGTTTAGGAGGATATAAGGATTTTTAAGAGAATGAAGGAAGGAAATTTATATGCTAAGAAGTTTTTTCAAATAAATTATGTTTTACTTATGTTTTATATTTTAAAAAAAAGTGGATACTGTTTTAGTAGTACACACATGTATGGTTATGGGATGTTATGTATGTTTGATGTCCTACTTTATCTAAAACTATAAACCTAAAAATATACTCAATGTATTAGAATGTATTTTATTGTATAAAACTCAAGATTATGTAATGTTTTAAGGATGAATACTTATATAAATAGTTTAATGGTGGAATATTATAAAGAATACATGAGAAAAAGATGAAATTAAATACATGGATTTGGATGAGTTTAAAACATATTTTTCAATAATTACATTCCTCGTATTTGGTATATGAATATAGGGAAGGATTTTTCTAATCTAAATAAAAAGGATGATGAATATTTTTGTAACTATGAGGAATATTTTACTATACTTGTGAGGTATGATTATAGTATTATCACCTATCCTGAAATTATGGTTTGTTGATTCTTTAGTCTCTTAGAACTAAGTATGTGAAGGGTGTAATCCATAAGAGAATTAATTATCAATGAAAATATTGTTCGATGTGCTATCATGTTGGAAATGGAGATTGGAGTAATGTATCGATCTCATTGTTTTGATATTTATCGAAAAATGGAATTCAATGGAAAATCAATGAACCACAAATAAAAGAAGATGATATTTCCTTTATAATTAATGTTTTGGAACAATAATGGATTAAATTTTTTAAGGGGAGTACTATGTGTTTTATGATTGGAGAGGAATGTAATTGAGTGGATGAATTCTGAAATTATTGGAAGAAGTTAGCTAATAAAGAGAATAATGAGAAATCCCCATATAATGAACCTCTCAAACTTCAATGTTTAATTTAAAATTGTTACATAATTATGATAACTAGTTCCTAAATTTTGGGGTTAATAGTGATGATCCACACCAAAAACCTCCTAAGACCAAGGACAAAGAGATATATTATACAATGATTATGGTTTAAGTGAATCATGATAATTAGGGAACAATAATACTCTACCCTTAAATTAGAATTTCATGTTCTGTTTTGTATGAATGAACCCTATAAGAATATTATTTTTATACTTTAGTGAAATTTATTGTCATTACCTCGCTCTACTTGAATTCTAGAGTAAAAAATCATATTTGATATTCTATCAGTACAAGGTTGAACCCAAGTATCCAATAGAAATATTTTTGTATAATCCAAAAGATTATTTAAGGGATAAATAGTGAATTATCTTTTGAAATCATTTATGTATCCAAGTAAGATTAAATTAAGGGTAATGGATACTATGATAGGTTTGTGATTCTAAGATTCATCATATTTTTAAAGTCATTATCACTCTTTTATATGGTTTATGTGATGGGATTTTATCACGATTAAGGATATTTAAAGGCACATTTATGGAAATGAAACCCTTTAGTTTTTTATATAGTGAGAAAGTTATTTGGGGAGGAATTCATTTACAGTTTTTAGAAATATTAGTAAAGTTGATGGAAAACATTAGGGTTTATCATATCTTGGATGTTGAGATATTTATGGGTTATAGTGGATCACCTTAAAATTTCAACACACTTTAATACTATTAAATAATATTTATATTTAGATATGATTTATAGAATATATAAAATAAGGAAGTGATATGGTTTCATGGAGTACCACATCAATATTTTTATTAGAATATTGATTTTACCTCAAAGTTTTGGAAAATTCTTTAGTAATTTATTGATTCCAAGTTGATATTTATCACTATATATCATCCTTAGAATCACGGTCAGTTTGATATAATAATTCAATCCATAGAGGATATTCTAAGTTCATTTCCAATGTAATCGAAGGTGCTTGGGGAAAACCTTTATCATGGTATGTGTTATTGCAAAAATAACTTTCACTTGAGAGTCCCGATGGCTTTTTATGAATCCCATTATTAAAATATGGGTAGAACACCAACAGACTAGAATGAAGTTGTAGAAAGAAGGCTATTGCGACCCTAGAAATATGATCGAATGGAAGATAAGGATAAATACATACAAAATCATGTATTAACAACACAAAGTTGACAAAAATATATATTTACAATCTTCAATGAGGCCTAGAATTTCAAGTTGGTAAGGATTTTTTTCAATAATAGTTTCCATAGAATAAGAATGTAATACTAAACCCTAGATATATAGGTCCAAATAAAATATGCGATCGTATAGGGAAAATAGCTTATCCTTTGGATCATCCACCAAATCTCTCTCAAGTTCACGATGTGTTTCATGTATCAGTCCTGATGAATTACATATCTAATCCATCAAATTTACTGAACATATATGTTGTGGCACTAAGTAATGATATTTTTATGAGGAATAATCAGTTGTGATTCTGGACTGAATAGTTAAAGTTCTATGAAAAAAGACCACTCACCTAGTTATTTTTTTTTGTGGTGATACCACCAGGTTGAGGATGTTATGTGGGAACCTCAGGATGAAATGGGGAAGCATAATCCTCAGTTTTTGGTACCTACATATTGAATTTTTAAGGTGAATTTTTATTTATATGGGGTAAAATATAACACCCTGATATTTTTTTGAATTATTATTTTTCGGAAAAATTAAATTTATTTGATATCTTGTGTTACAAAAAACACCATGTTAATCTTGAAAAACACACAACATAACATTTAATTACAATACACGCAACACCAAGTAAATAATTTACTATAGAAAACACAAGGTTAAATTGTGTTACATTGGACACTGTGTTTTAACAAAACCATAATATATTATTAATATAATTATTTAAATAAGAAAATTATAACCTGGACATTTAACATAATGATATGAATAGTAATAACTACTATTGAAATATTATTTATAATGGTTTTATATAAAAAAACGTTTTGATAATAAAAGACATAATTTTGGGTAATGTCTATATGTTTCAAAAATACTATTTTCTTAAAAATGGTATTTTAATTCTTTTTTGGATCAATAATAAAATTAATTTTTTTGAACTTTTTAAAAAATAAGTTGACAAAATACATTTAATTTTTTAAATCATAATTTAAATATTATCTTAGGTTTAATTTTATATTTATTTTTATAAAATATATTGTTTGTTGATAAACAGTGAAAACACTTAATTTTAATTGAAAACCATCATTTCTATTAAATGGTTTATAAAGTGAAATTATATTTTAAATTCATTTTAATGTAAATTAAGTTCATTAATAAATCTATTAATATAATTTTGGCAATTTTAAATAATTTCATATTTAATTTTGATATAAAAATTGTGTAAAATTTTGAACACTTTCTCTTTAAAAACTTATTATCTCGTCGCGTCTAGAGGAACAATTTTTAATCAAATATTTTCACTTACGTAATGTGATTTAAAAAAAAATGGAATATATATTTTTAATCAACATAATTTATATTTTTTATTATTTTTAACAAAACTTTTGACATAAACAAATAGTAAAAATAGAAAAAACATATTTACATTGGTTAACGAAAAAATGAATTTATTGGGGGATTAAACTAAAAATATAAGGGTAAAAAATGACCCAAAACATGCGAAAACACCATTTTATGGTAATATTTCTACCTTATACCTTCTATTATATATAATTTTACTTTATGTATCCTTGTTAAATAAATAAATATTTGGTTGAATGCTTTCTTACAAAATATTATAATTGTTCCACTCATCTAAATTATAATAGGCCACCCCTTCTTATATCATATTCACACCATAAAACCATCTTATTTTAGTCAAAAGATTACCAAATAACATTAAAACATACAACCTGTCATCATATAATTAATATTTTGGAAAAAAATCCATCATATTAATAATTTTAGTGAAAACATAACGAGGATATCTGAAGAAGAGGTAACATTCATCAATGACCATTTGGGATTTATTTCGTCTTCAATATCCTTAAATTATAAATATTAATTAATAATATTATGAACATAATATGTTGAATATACTATTATACTTTTATGTTAAGGTTCTATCCTACATCCATATCCACTTCCATCAAATGGGTTATGAAATCATCATTCGTGTGTGTGGAGGACTATTGCCTCGTAAATCGATGATATTTATTTCCATGACCATATATCATGATTGGAAATAATGATGGATTTATTATTTATATAAGATATTTATTATATTATTATGAATATTTAATTATTATATCACACATACCATAATACTTTCCATTTTTTGGGAATATGATAACATCGCTCGTGTGTACGGAGGACTATCGCCTCATGAAGTTATGTGATTCATTAAAAATTTATATAGAATGTAATACATAAGTTTTTAATGAAGTAATGTGATATATATATATATATATATGAAGTAATAATTATTCATTAATAAAATATCCTTTAATTTTCTTTATTTCAACACACAGAGATAATGTAAATTGTGTTCATGTGTACATACGACCTACCATTTCTATGAAAGTGTATTTCATTTTGTATATATATAATTTATAGATTAATATAAAAAATATTTAATGAGTATATATGATATTTATATCATTTTTAAAATTCTATATATTTTGAAATAATGATCAATGTAATATGACCCAAAGTAAAAAATCATAAAATATATGAAAAAATTGGATATTTTATGAAACACAACATTAACTTCGAATTTTTAATTAATGGGTAATAAAAGGCCATCATTAAATAAAATATAGCATGATATATATATATATATATGAATGTTTCTATAATAGATGTATAATAATGTTATATTTATTATACTTGAGGTCCGAACGTATATGAAGGAAGTAAACATTTATGGTTGGGGATTTATCGCCTCTTTTATTTTTGGGAGACATATGAAAATTCACAAGTCCTTTATTTCTTATAGTATATATGAAGACTCATTGAAATTTTATATCATGAATAAAATTCCTACCATGATATTTAAGTTTTAATTATATGTTATTATTTATTGGGGATTACAATTCAAAATATTACCAATGCTGCAAGGGATATTTGTATCAATTTTCATTCTTTGAGACATATGTCATGTTATGAAAAAATCGTATTTCATGAGGTGTATATAAATAAACATTGAAGTTTAGTATCATGAAATAATTCATCCCAATGATATTTTAAGTTCAATTTTCTTCTATTACTTTATAGTTCTTATAATTCACATTTAATGAAGTGGTAATGATATTATGTTGCAATCTCATCGTTTATTTGGATTGTTTATGATTATGTTTCTAATAATGAAATATTATGTTTCATATCTCAATAAACTCTTCAATTTTATAATCATATGGATATTCATTATATTATCATGTAAATTTATGATTTTACTATTCTTTGGTACTTAAAATAATTTATAAAAATGTTTTTTAGAAAATTTCACTCAATTTTTCTCTTCAATCAAAAATTCATTTTCTCCTAAAAATATGTTTTCTAAAAATATTTTGGAAAATGTTTTATTATTTTAAAATTATTTTTAAAAGACATTTTTACCCATAATTTAATTTATTAAAAAATTATTTGAAATTAATCTTTATGTCTTTTTGCAAACAATGGCCATTTGGGTTTTACTAAGAACATGAAAGGAGTCATTATTTTATTGCGTACAACATGAAAAAAAAACATCCCATCATCATGACCATTGTTTTTTTGGATTACACTTATATATATTTTCATGTTTATATTCAAATATAAATATTTTCAAAATGTTTTATTTTTGAAAAGTGTTTTTCAATGTGTATTTTTTATTTTTCTCAAAAATGTTTTACATTACTTTTAAAAGATTATTGTATAGGATTTAATGGTTATTTTAATGTACATTTATTTTTAAAAAGGTTTTATGTTCAAAAAAAGTATTTTTATTTTTTTCCCTCAAGAAATGTTTAAAAGGATCAATCAAAATCATTTTCCAAATAAAATTATATATGTTGATGTTACTTATTCTTTATAGGGGATGCAATCTAGAGATACCATTCTGATTCGTTCCCTGAATGATATATGTTTATGTCAGAATGATATTTATGAAACCCATTTTTCTTCCATAGGTTATACCATGATATAATTCATATAAAACATGATTCTTTCCCAAATCATATTCTATGATGACTATGAAACCCATTTCTTCCATAGGTTTTAATAGATTAAAATTTTACTAAATCCATTTATTTCCATGGGTCATCAAGTGATGAATGTTTTATGATCATATGTAACACATATGAATGATTTTCATTATTTCTTGGGTGATCCTATCTCTATCTACTATGAATTAGATAATGATGAAGCTTATAAAAGCATAGAGGGTACATAAGTGGTTCTCCTAATCCCAAAATAGGGTACACATGAGGTTACCATAATCCTAAAGTATCTTTATATGTGGTTATCCCAAAAATTAAATGTTATTAATTTCTTGGTGGGTATAATTGACATATAATTTTCTATGATTATGTGTATGAGACAAATCTACATTTTATTCCGATTTTTTGCTCTCATAGATCATGTTCTATGATTTACTTATGATTCATGTCTTATAAACTAAAAATATTTATGTCAATACACAATATTATGATACTTGATATACAAATAATTTTTTCATATGTTATGATCATGTTTTAATACTCTTATGTTCAGTTATAGTTATATATCTCCACTATATGCCCTTACTGAGAATATGAGCTCACCATTTCTTATGTTTCCTTTCACTAGTTTATAAATAAGATTTATAAGTAGAGAATGTTTTGGAAGGGTGATAAAGTAGAAGAACATAATGGGAGATGATGAAGATATTTCACCAAATTAGATGATTGTGTAAATAATCTCTAATGAAACTAAAATATTTTTCTCCTGAAGCATGTGTTTGTGTAATGTTTTGATTATCCATCATAAAAGATGTAATATCCTTGGATGAAATTTATATATCATTATAGTTTCACAAAGTATAATCTAATATATTTATTATTTGGGGGAATGAACTAACAGTATCAAATAATACAACTCATGATCCCTTCATGGGTGGCATCGCCGAATCCTCCTTTTGAGAGGATGTTTTTCATCCCTGTCAACATCCTTTAATGTTACCTTTTGTCACACTGGGGTTATGTTATTTTTCAGCCATAAACCTTCTTCATATGGATGGTTTATGACTAGGTTATTAACATATTGAATTAACTTTATACCACCACCATATTCAGCTTTATCATAATGGGTTCTTACTTAAAACGTTATTCTATTTATTGATTGGGGAACAATTGAAAATACATATATTTTCTATTCATATCTATATGTTTATTGATTTGTCAGGTAGGTTGAAAATGTATTGTTCAACCATCCGCCTTCTTCCTCCAGATATGTTATGATCAAATTATCCATTTTTATATGGTCGAAAGTATTAAAATTATTTATGTTGTTATTCCAATAAGAATGTTTATTATTAAAGGTTATTAAGTTATTATTTATTAAATTTTTCATATGATAGAGGCATTGGACATAGAAAAGTGATGTGTGGGTCCCAATATTAAATTCACCCTTAAAACATCAATAGGCCTCATGTGAAAAACATTTTTTTGTATTTTTTTGTCTACTTTCATAGAACAAGATATTTCCATGAAGGTGAGATTATAGTGTCAAAGATCATGATGTCTTGGATTTTGGTATGGAATTATTTTTCTATCATTATGAATTTAATCACTAAAGAATTAGTTATTGTTATCCATGTGATCATTACACTTTTATTGTTATCTATAAATATATCATGTTCCCATTTTCAGTTGATTATGGAATTATAATGATTTTATATTCCAACTATAATATTTTTTCCATGTTTATGTCATTATTACTTCAGTTTTATGTTTTCTCTTACTGAAAATTTGATCTCAAACATTTTTATGATTCTATTTCCCCATCTTATGAAAAAAAGTATTACACATGATATGTATAATAGTATAACTATGTAGAGTATTTTTGGGAGTCATTTAAGACTTATTATTCATTGAGTAGTTTCATATACAGTAGAAAAATGTCATAAAGGATAAAAATACATGGGATTTATTTGTTTATGATTTTTCCCAATTCTATAAATCTCTAAACCTAAAAGGTATTAAGAAGGTATGTAATGTAATATTTTCATTAATTCATTTAATTATGTAATAGTTATGTTCATGAATCTTTAATTAGTATCGATGATTGTATGTTAAGTATGTGTTTAGGGTACTATATGTGGGTGTGTGGGTATGGGGATTCAAAATTTACAGTTATATTATTCTCACTTATGATCTATGATTATTATCTCTTATATTCACACTTACTGGGTGTTTGACCTCACCCATTATTATGTTTCCATTTCATCAAGTTATTTAGAAATCTATTAAACATTATAAGTATAATAGAATATCTTGCATGGAGAATTTATAATATATTTTTAAGACATATTATTGATTAAGTAGTTTCTATATAGGGGAAAATGTCTATTAGTTTTGAATGATATATAATTTATTAGTTTTATGATTTATCCTAATTCTATAAAAATTTAAAACATAAATATATTTATAAATCATATAATGAAATATTTTCTTTAAGTCATTTAATTATGGGATAGTTATTTCAGGGAATCATTACATTGCATCAAATATAGAATGTAATTTATCTATTTTCACCAAAAAATTTAGGAGTGCGGGATTAGAGAATTATAGATGGTATTAGAGAAGAGTTCATATAACTATTGGTATTAATATGTTGTATATTGAGGATATTAATGTCATTAAGGAGTGATAATTTATGTTTTAACATAATTTAAATGGAATAGATTATGATTTAGTTTAGTTGAAGTGGTATTGACTATTTTAGTTATTTGGATAAGAATAATTTGGTGAAAACCCAAGAGATAAGGATAAGAGATATTTCTATTTGTATTATAACATCATTATGTTTTGGTAAAGTAGATATTGTGTGGTTCTCTTAGAAATTTAATTTTTATCTAGATACAAAAATTGGATGTTGGCTCTATCAAAGATGTACCTAGGGGAAATAACCTCAAAATATGAAGATTGGGTAATAACGAAATCGTCACCTCAAGCATAAATAAGATTCATAACATCCCACATGGTTTAACAATCCAATGGAATATGATTTGGTTAATCACATTTTCTTTTAAAAAATAATAATGAATATATTTTGTTAAATAGTTAAGATAAAAATTATGAGAGAACACAACCTAAAGATAATTATATTGAATTGATAGTGATTTAGGTTGAACTGAATGAAAAGGTAATAATTTCAAATTAAAAGACATTTTCAAATCAAATTTAATTATTTTACAATAACTATATTATGTTTTTCAACACTCATGAATAACTTATTTTGGTTTTATTAATGGTGGAATCCCAATAGAACCATGTTAATAAAGGATTACATAGACAATATAGAGATTATCCCAATAAGAAGCCTAACCTAATAGTAGAGAGATTTTAAAATGATTTGGTTACATAAAAAAATCTATAAAAAAATATTATGATTAATGTCTACATATTTAAGATCCCAAATAAACCAAATAAATTAAAGGTTTATTCTCATCGATCTTTGGGTGACAAAGATGATGACAAAAAGAAGTTTTAAATTCATTTGTATCAAGAATGTGGGAAGAAACACCTCAAGGATTTCTTAAAGTAAATGAGAATCTGTACAATAAAACATTCCTTTACAAGAACTTAAAATTTCCTTAATGAGTGATAGAAAAGAACTGACTACTAGAATGAGATTAAAAGACCAAGTCTTTTATCAGCAATGATAACGAAAACCTTAATCATTACATTAAAAAGTGCAGATGAAATACTATTTATCAGCAACTGTAATAGAACTTATAAAGGGGCATACCACAATGTACTGTAATAGTACACCACAAAACCAAATACATTTAGAAATTAGAAAAATAAATTACAAATTCAAAAATGAAGAGAAAACAATATAGGCTCATTTTCTCAGTTTTGGTGATGTGATGCATGTTTAAAAAAATGATACACACTTATTGAAAAAACACAGTGGGAGTCATTTAGGTCACACTATGTGTTGGATTAAGGTGAGAATAATTATTAAACATCTCAAATGACTTATGGATTATATTTATAAAGTATCAAAACAATCCGAATGTATTTTCTCAGTTTTGAGTACGCCACATGTTAGTTTTACTAAATTGTCATTTTAAACTGGAAACACACATTTTGACTTGTACTGGTCACATCCCATGTCAGTTTGTTGTGATACCAATTAATACACATCAAAAAATGAATAAGAATAATTGTTTTAAATTATAAAGACAATTAAAGTGTGTTTTCTTAGTTTTCACTAAGTGATACTTTTTGAAATAAAATGTCAATTTATTTAGATAACATACACATTGAGTCGTACAAGACACATTATGTTTTATATTAAGGTAAAAATGTTTTATTCACTTAAAATATTAATTATTTACCATTTTTATAAAGTATCAAAATAACACGAATGTGTTTTTTTAGTTTTGAGTTGGTGAGTTTTCCTTTTTACTAAAATGGATGTAAATTTTAAATAAAAAGACACACACATAGTTAGATCAGTCATACCGTGAATTAAATTGAGGAGTGGATAGTTCATAAACATATAAAATATATTATGTATCATTTTTATAAAATATATAAATGATCTGAATAAATTTTCTTAGTCTTGACTCTGTTACTTGTCTTTTTTACTAAACTGTCATTTTAAACTAAAAACATGCACTATGACTCTTAGAGATCACATTATATGTCAGATTGATTTGAGACTAATTTATATACATCAAAAATAAATTATGACTCAATTTACTGAATAATCAAGAAAATATGAGTGTGTTTTCATGGTTTTCAGTGAGTGATATTTTTTGAATTGAGCCGTCAATTTCAAACTGATAACAAACACATTGAATCGTACCAAGAACATCATGTATCATATTGAGGATCAGATTATTCCTATATATCAAAAATTAATTATGGATCATTTAAAAAAATTATAAAAAAATATGAATTCTTTTTCTCTATTTTGTGTAGGAAAAATTCATTTTTTTTTATTAAAATTGATGTTATTTCTAAATTAAAAGATGCACTTAGAGTCATATTGGTTGCATGTTGTTTCATATTGAGGTACAAATGATTCCTACAAGTATGAAATGACTTATGGATCATTTTAATATTGTATAAAAACATCATAAATGCATTTTCTCAATTTTGTGTAGATTAGTTGTCCATTTTATTAAAATTTATTTCATTTTTAAATAATAATATGCACTTGGAGTCATATCGGTCACAATATGCATCAGATTGAGGTACGACTGATTTTTAAACATCTCAATTGACATATGGATTTTTGTATATAGTATAAAAATAAACATAATGTGTTTGATAAGTTTTTGTTTAATTCAATTGTTTTTTACTAAAATTACTTTTCAACTGGAAACATGTAATTTGACCTTTACCGATAACATCATGTATCAGTTTGATGTGAGAACAATTCCTACACATAAAAAATTACTTATAAATAAATTTAATAAATTACGAAGAAAATCCAAGTGTATTTTATTTGTTTTCAGTGAGTGAATTTTTTTGAACTGAATTGTCGATTTAAAACTGATAACTAACACATTGAGTCATAGCAGTCACACAATGAATCTAATTGAGGTGAACTGACTTCTTACATGTATAAAATTACATATGGATTGTTTACCTAATTTATAAAAACAATCTTAATATTTTTTCTTGGTTTTGAGCATGTCATTTTTTCTTTTTACAAATATTAATGTCAATTTTAAATAAAAAGTCACACCTGGAGTATTACTGGCCACACCGTGTGTCAGATTAAGGTATAGATGATTCCTACACATCCCAGTGTCTCAAAAAAGTCCAAACTACCAATGTTACCACATTTCCATTTTATTTTTATGTCGAACTTCCAACACCATATATTGACTCGATGTTCTTAACTAAAAAACCTTTCTCATTTTTGAATGTCGGAAGAGTATAGGCTTTCTATAATGAGATTGTTTTTTCAGCTAATAACATTGAATCAATATGAAATATTGGTAGTTTGAAAAAGAAATGAAATTAAAAAGGAAAACATAGTAACATTGGAATAAATAATCAAATTATCCCTTTTCTAGCTTTGAGTAGATAGTTTTATTAAAAACATAACTCCAAAAAAAATCTATGAAACAACTAAATAAGTTGTAGATAAATTTGGTAAGGAAATTAAATTACAAATAGTAGATAAAATGAATAAAAATTAATTAAATAAAATGTATGAATTCACATTTTTCTGATGTTTGTATGCATTCTTGACACATTTCTTTATTTTCATTATCTTAGTTGTTGGCTCGAAGTCTAACCCCTCACGAGCAAGAGAAGCTTTGAACAAACCACCTCAACTCAAACAAAAGAACTTAATTATAAATGAAAATAATTATTATATGAGTAATACTAAAAAGAAATAATTTGAAAAAAAAATATGAAACAATACATTAATTCTATTGGTACTGATTTTACTATGAAAACATTGTTCATTATAGGGATATTATAACATCCCAAGCCCACTATTTTAGACTCAGTGCTTAAAAATGTGGTGTAATTTTTTTATAAAAAGAAACTGAATTATATCCCCACATATTACACAAATGAGCACTTTTACTAGTCTAGGTTCTGGAGGATTAGACAAAAAATTACATTAATCAGAGTTGAATAAAAAAATTTCCTACTATGCTTTCACTCACGCTAACTCCAAAAGTGATGAAATTTTAATATGGACATCTAAGATACCTATGAAAAATCAATTTTAAACAATGTTTGAGCATTCAATTTCCCAATAAGAGGTTTTTAAATCATTGAAATAATTTTTATGAATTATTTATTTGAAAATAACTTTGGTAAATTATTTCAAAAATTCTTTAGATAATAACGTAAAAATAAATTTCAAAAAATCTTCTGAAAACATAATTGAAAACATTTATATTTCGAAATTCAATATCATTTTTGAAAAAAATACATTAAAAATATCATTAAATATTATATCATTATTTTATAAAACATTTCGCAATCTTTTGAAAACAAAAATCATTGTGGAAACTTGAATCATTGAAGGTTATCGTGGTCCTACCTACTTATTGAGGGATTGGTTTCACTACCAAATTCTCTACCATATTTAAAACATTCATGTTCTTGGTTTTATAAAAACATTTATTGTTGCATTATATATATGTACATTTTCACTAGATTTTCAACTATATATATATAATCATACATGGAATAAAAAATATCACTTTTATTATATATAATTATATAAAAACCAATATTCATTAGAAATTACATGTTCCACTTGGTATGAACAAATATTTTTCTACATAATATTTACATAACATCATGGATGAGTAATTATTATTCACATACCTAAAATTTCATTCTTAATCCCATAAAAATCAATTTATGTAATGCTTGTTCAATACTAATGAATATATCTATATAAATATATATACATTCATAAATTACATGATAACAAAATCATCGATATGTGGCCATTATCGTTATTTTTTTATAACATACACATGATAAAATTAAGAAATTATTAATTTATAATTTCATAATTAGATTAATAAATGGTTAATAATAATTTATTTAATATAAGTATAAAATTGAAAATTATACTAGTATAGATATATATATATATACCACATAATAATAGTATAAATTCATGTTTAAATAATACTTTGATAAATGGAAATATCCATTATATCAAATTTATTAAAATCATAATTTAACATATACAATTACAACCATGAATTAAATCATGATTTAATATTTAAAAATAATTCATTTAAATTATAATATGATTACCAAATATACTCATTATAGGTTATGCAAATAATTAAAGTTTTATATACATATAATTTTTAATTATAACTCAAACTGACAGAATGAATAAAACCCTTATAAAATATGTTCAAAAATAAGTCCCTAAAAAATAATAAAATTAAAACTTGAAAATAACCAAAGGATGATTTATAAAATAAATTATATAATCTGATTATATATAAAACAAATATTATTTTAAATAAATGATCTATTACTAATGAATAATATTTCTATAAAAATATAGCAATATATTCACTTATAAAAAACTAGAAAATATATATTTATAATTTGAAATATATAAACTAAATTCCCTTGTTATTTGCAAACGACTACTTGTGACTTATTCTTATTCCCATTACTCCGACTCTTTTGGAGGTTAGAAACACACATAATTGAAGAAAACGGGTAAGGCTATATATCTTTCTCCATGATTCTTAGCATGATGATAAGCTTTTGATATAGATCTCTAGTTATAGATAAAATTCTATAATATTAAAAGTGGTAGTTATTTTATTAATTCATTATTTATTATAAAATTTGTAAGATATGCTTTTTATGTTGGAGCTTAAAATTTAGATATCTGAATCAATTTTGTTTTGTTTCATACTACTCTATACAGACAAAAATTATATATATATATATATATATAATGTTATCCCAAACCAAGAAGATATGAAGAATCCTCAAATGAAATCAGATGCCAAAAAATCAACGATGATCATCAATTACATCAAAAATAATTTAAGAATAAAAATCCAAATAAGATCTGATATAAATTGAAAATGGTAATTACTTCTTCATGATGCATCAATTTTCATCTATTCAATAAATAGATAGGAACTGTTCAAAATCTATTCGAATATCATTAGATCAATTTACTATTTCAAACAGTCGATGAAAATTCTAAAATCGCGACAAACATTGACATCAAAAGAAGAAATTAAATTACCGACAAAAAAATTTGTGGATAATTTATAATATTTTAAAGAAGAAAATATTGAAATAAGAAAAATTGGTGACTTATTATACTGAAGAAAAGAATATTATCCAGGATTTTGACTTACTTTGTAAGAATCTACGAACCCAAATAGGTGATAAGTGATTTTCCTTCAGAACATTAACTACAAACACACCTCAATCGTGATCTCTCACTTGCATCCGAAGGTGACCCATCTACCTACGTCGGCCTCGACTCATTATCATGATCATCCACCTGACTTTTAAAGGTGAAGAAGAATATGAAATCAAAGGCTAACCCTCCTAGCACCTCAGTTGGACCCCCTCAGCTTGCGACTTGCGCCTCACTCTAAAGACGAAGGCTTTATGTGCTGAAACTGAAACCATCACCCGATTTCACGATTTATTTTAATAAAATTTCACTATATTTTTTTATTTAAATAATTTTATTATTTTAATAATTATGTTTAATCAATTTATATATATATCAATATAAAATTCCTTTTTTTGTTTTATATCATAATTTATATTTTGTAGAATTATTTTAATAATTTCCATTTTGAAAAAAATAGTAATTTACATTTTTTTATAAATTTGAATAATATAAAACAATCAATTATAATTATTATTTTTATTTAGTTTTCTTTCTTTAATATTTAAAAAAACTTATTTTCATAAAAAAAATAATGATTTATAATCAAACATAAATAAATTTTATAAGTTAAAATAATACTCATATTAAATGGATTAAATCCTTTTAAGAACCATAATAATAATAATAATGATAATTTAATATCATAAAAAAAGTAAATAATATATTTCCTTAAAAATTAATTTTATTCTCAATTATTTATAAATATCCAGTTTACTTAATACATTATTTTTCACATAATGAAATTTTACTTTTATTATTACTATTAAGTATTTTTATTTTTAAAACAATAAATTATAAAATTATTTTTCATGAAAACTATATAAAATTATAATTAATTTATATTACTTTAATATATAGTGACGTGATGAAAAATAATATAAATTAATGTAAAAAATTTAATTTTGATTAACTGAAATCACATGGTTTTATAAAAATATTTTGTAACATTATTTATTTAAAATAAAATTTATTTATTAAATTACTTAAAACATATGGGATGTCACATTCTTCCCCCTTATTAAAATTGCTCCCTCGTAATTCATTTATTGAACATACGAAAAAAAATTAAGAATTTCCAAATTCACAATTAAAGATAAAATAGAATTTCTAAAGGGGATATATCTGTCCAAAGGAAATTTTAATTCATAGATTTTATTCCCTGAAAGAAAAATTCTAATCTCAAAAGTTGTGTAGACCATTCTTCTGATACCAATTATAATAGCCTGAGACGGCTCTTCCAGACTCAGTTCTAAAAAATACAGTGTAATTGTTTTATAGAAATAAACTGAATTATCACACAAAATATTACACAACGGAGGACCTTTTAATGGTCTAGGTTGTGGATCATTTGGAAAAACATTACATTTATCAGAGTTGAATAAAAATAAAACGAATTCCCACTATGCTTCTATGCACTCTAACTCCAAAAGTGATGACATCTGAATTTGAAATTATAAGATACATGTGAATAATAATTTTAAAACAAAGGTTGAGTGTTCAATTTCCAATTAATAGGTTTTGAAATCATTTAAATTATTTTTAGGAAATATTAATTTGAAAACAAAATTGGAAAATTCTGTAGATAACAACATAAAAATACATTTCAAAATATATTCTTAATACTTAATTGAAATCATTTACAGTTTAAAATAATTTATCATTTTTAAAATGACATGAATTCAAAAAGTTATTTAAATATATTCCATTAATTTTACAAAACATATCAAAATATATTGATTTTTTTTTGTGGAAAAATGAAAAATTTAATGCTATCAGGGTTCTACCCATTTAGTGAGGGATTTGGCTCACTCCCCAATTCCCTACAATATTTATGACATTCCTGTTCCAGGTTTTATAAAAACATTTAATCTTTCTTTACCTATATATACATTTTCACTATAGTTTTAACTTTAAATAAATAAATAAATAAATATATATATATAATAATACATGGAGTAAACATTATCACCTTTTTTATATGTAATAATATAAATACTAATATTCATTAGATATTACATGTGCGACTTAGTACAAACAAATCTTATGCTACATAAACTTTACATAACCACATGGAGTAGTAATTATTAATCACATATATAAAATTTCATTCTTAATCCCATAGAAATCCTTTTATGTAATAATTATTCAATACTCTTGTATATATATATATATATGAGTGTATAAATTCCATGATAACATATTCATCGATGTGTGGCCATAATCATGATTTTTGTTTAACATACCTGTGGTAAAAGTTTGAAATTCATAATTTACGAATTCATACATAGATTAATACTTGGTTAATCATAATTTATTTCAAATAATTATATACATGAAAATTATACAAGTATACCTATATATATACATATATGACACATAATAATAGAATTAATTCTTATTTCAATCAAACATCCATAAATGGAAATATCCAATACAACAGATTTAGTAAAAACATAATTAAATACATATAATTATATCCATGACTTAAATCTTGAGTTAATATTTAAAAATAATTCATTTCAATTATAATCTGATTACCAAATATATTCATTATAGTTTATGAGAATAATTAAAGTTATACATACATATAATTTGTCTTTATAACTCCAATTGACAGAATGAATTAAACCCTTATAATATAAGTTTGAAAAAAAATCCCTTACAAAATCATAAAATTAAAACATGAAATAATTAAATAATGTATATAATATGGTTATATATAAAACACATATAGTTTTAAATAAAAGATCTCTTACTAAAGATAATGATTTCTTGAAAAATATAGCAGTATATTCCCTAATGAAAACCCATAAAATAGAATTTTAAAATTTTAAATAAATAAACAAAGTTCCCTAAATTGTTATTTTCTAACAACTACTTGTGACATATTATTCTTTCTATAACTCTCACACTTCCAGAGGTAGGAAACACAAAAAACTGAAAAAATGGATAAGACCGTCTATCTTGCTTCACGATTCTCATCGTGATGCTAAGCTCTTGATATATCAACCTATTTATAGAAAAAGTTATATAAAATTAAATAAAGTATTTTTTTAGATAATTCACTATTTATGATAAACTTTTTCAATTCTGATTTGAATGTCGATGCTTAAGATTCAGATCTACAAATCATTTTTTAGATTCATAATACTATATACAAAAAAAATTGTAAATAAATAAATAAATATATATATATATATAATGTTGCCAAAAAACCAAGAATATTTGAAGAAATCTCAAATGATAACATATCCATAAAAAAAACAACAATAATCCACAATGATATCTAAAACAATGAAATAATAAAAATCTAAAATAGATCGAATATGGATTGAAACCGGTAATTACTTCTTCACATTGCATCAATCCTCATTCATTCAATAAATAAATAGAAATTATTGAAAATCGATATAAATATGATTATCTCATCCTATTATTTCAAATAGTCAAAGGAAAATCGAAAATTGCGACAAACATCAACATCAAAAGAAGAATTTAAATTATCAACAAAAAATGTAGCAAATAATAGAAAATATTTTAAAGAAAAAAATAATGAAATAAAACAAATTGGTGGCTTACCATATTGAAGAAAATAAGATTAAAAAGTGTTTGGACCTTTGTATAGATATTTTCAAACCAAAATAGGTGATATGCGATTTGCGTTCGGAACATCAACCGGAAATACACCTCGTGCTTGATCTTTCAGTTGCATCTGAAGACGAACCATCAACCTACATCAGCCTCGATTCCTGATCATGCCCAAACTCTCAACACACAAAGATGAAGATGAAGATGAAATCAAAGATGAACCCTTATAAATGCTTCGACCAGACTCCCTCATCTCGTGACATGCGCCTCTCTCCGAAGGCAAAGGCCTATTTGCTCAAACTAAAACCTGTTTCTGATTTCGAGATTTATTTTGTTTTTATCTATGTATTTTCATTTAAATTTTTTTAATCATTATAAAATTCCATTTCATAATTATATATATATCAATCTTCAATTCAAGTTTTTTTTATATAATAATTCTAATTTTATAAAATAAATTTAAAAATTTTCATTTTGTAATAAAAATGTTAATATACATTTTTTTAGAAATTTGAATAATGTAGAACAATTAATCGTAATTCAGATATTTATTTAGTTTTGTTACTTTAATATTAAAAAAATATATTTTCCTCATGAAAATAAAGACATATAATCCAAAATAAATAAATTTTATAAGTCAAACTAATACTCATATTCAATTAATTAAATCCTTTTAAGAACCTTAATAATTATTATATTTATTTAATATCATAAAGAAAGTAAATAATATATTTCCTTTAAAATTATTTTTATTCTCAAATATTTATAAATAACTTGAATACTGAAACCATTATTTTTCACATAATAAAATATTACTTTTAATAATACCATTAAGAATTTTTATTTATTAAAACAATATATTAGAAAATGTTATTTCATGAAAACTATATAAAATTATTATTAATTTATATTATTTCAATATATAGTGAACTGCTGAAAAATAATAGAAATCAATGTTACAAATTTCATTTTGATTAAATGAAATCACATAGTTTTATAAAAATATTTAATAACTTTAATTATTTAAAATATAATTCATTTATTTAATTTCTTAAAATATATGGGATGTCACAAATATTCCAACGTTAAATAAATAGTGATGATAAAAACATTCAACTCGATCTCTCCATAGAAAAAAACGAGTGGGGAGGATGTGGATAAAACAAGATACATTGTATTAAATATTTGAATCATTTGAGAGAAATTAAAATATCCTATTTAGTTAATAAAATATTCATTTTGTACAATAAATATATAAATACACATAAGATATACATTATCAATAGTGAATTTTTCCCATTTATGAGAATTAAATGGATGGTCATTAGAGATTACTATGGGTGGAACCGAAAGAAAAAGTTAAAAATGAAATGTTTATAGTTTGATTGAAGTAAAAAACATAGTGTTTATTATATGTGTGATGAATGAAATGATGTGATTTTGAATAAGTATTAATGAGGGGGTTATCATTTCAAATATGGTTATATTTTTATCTATGACATGAAATTAAATCAAGGATTAAATCAATGAATAAAATTTCATTTGTTATCAAAAAGATTCGGTGAAAACTTAAATGAGTAAGACTCAACAAAAAACCTCATTTTCACAAGTAGATCCTAAATCATTTGGAGAGGCTTGAAAAGATGATAATAGGATAAAATCTATTCCTGAGGAAATTGATCTTAATAATAAAAATGTGACATTAGGAGTTTGATCTTATTAAGAACAATGAAGGCTTCTTATAGATCATGATATTGCTTATTTTTATCCAAAAAATGTCCATTAGTTTAAAAATACATGATTTTTTGATTAATTTTTTATCCTAATTCTATAAAACTCTTAAAATAAAATCTCATGGTATTGTATTGTAATGAAACATTTGTATTTCATGTAATTGAGATGGTCACATCTATAGGGTATCATATTACTAATTAAATGCCAAAAAATGGATTTTTGTTTATGTTTGTAAAACATAAAATTCAATATAGTTAAGAATCCATTGAAACATATAATTTCATTAAATAATTAAATCAAAACTAATAAATTTTTCTTAAAGTGAGATTGTAAATATGTAATGATTTTACCAATGAAAAATAATTTTTTTTTCAATAATGAATATTCTATTAAAAATTATTTATTAAATTTACATCAATCAATGTAAATATATTATTTTATCAAAATTAGTTAAATATTGTGGTATAAGATTTATTCCTGAATGATTTAAAATAGTATTCAAAATTTAAATAATACAAAACTTTTCTCATTAAATAAGTTACTTTTCAAAGAAAATATCAAATTTAGAACAAATTTGATCAATTCTAAAGGAATGAGAACAATTAAGTCTATTAACAGTTTATTATTCTTTTACACCACATAATGAAACAATATTTTATTTCTTAATACACCGTAATGCTGAGGTTTTTTATAGAAAATGAATCATTTCAAGTGTTTATTTTCTATCAATATTTGATCAACCAAAATAAAATTATCAATTAGATTTTATCTCAAATATTATTTCCCCTGTATAATATAGTCCAAGGATTATAGAACCTTAATCATATTTTATTTTTCTCTTTATATAATGTAGGTCTTACTATAAAGATTCAAATTGAAATATTTCAAAAATTAAAATGAAAACATTATATTTTTTCATGTAGTTAAATAAATAAGACAACATATAAAACATATATAATATTTTTTCTCCTCTGATTTTACAAATTCATCTATTAATTTGATTATTATATTTCATAAGTGACCACTAAATATATTCCAAGAAAAATAAAATAGTTCACGTTATTACTAAATAAATCCATTAATTTTGCACCATATTTCACTTCTCATTATCCTAGGAAGAAATATAATGAAATATCATTATATAGTTATTCCCATGTGTGAAATATTTCATCATCCATTTTTTGGAAACATGTTCTAGAATTACCACTCCAATAGAAGGGGATAACCCTATATTTTAGTTCCTCCTCACTCAACACTCTCAATGTCAATTATTTGATGACATAATATCATACCCTAATGATGTATGATATTTAATCATCCAAGTGATTTTTAATGGAATATTCCAAAAAAATGACAACATTAACCACTATATGGATGAATGTTTCAAAACTTGATGATTGAGAAGAGGTATATGTCATGGAATATAGGTTTTGGGATCTTAATATACCTCAGAAAAACATGACCCAACATTTGGTTTGACATATTTTATGTCGCACAACACCAATGTTGTCCCAAGAAGATAACCATGATATCGGGAAAGGCGATACTTCAATATATATATAAAATAATTAATATTGGGTTATTTTTTTAAAGGATAGTGAAACTAGACTTGTTGGGATACACATATGTGGGATGATAAGTTTTAGTAGATAATTGAAGGGAAATATTAGATATAGAAAAACCTGAATTTAATCCGATCTATGATTGCGTTCAACCCTTAAATCACTCAAGATTTGGATTCAAGACTTTGAATAGTTGGAGACTTGATTTTGGACTAGATTCGAGCTTGGATTTGACCACAAGGAGTTCCAGTTACAGGTCGCTTCCACATTGAGCTTCAGATATCACAAATAGGTTCACGATGGATTGATTTCATAAAATATATAGTTACACTTTTATCAGCGCTTCCAAAAAGGAACTGATAAAGATATGTTTTATTATCACTAAGTAAATAAGTGCTAATAAAATTAATACTTATCAACAATATTTTAGCACCGATAAATATAGAGATTTATCAGTGCAAAAAAACACTGATAAAATAAATCATTGTCAATGTTAGAACATTAGCACTAATTAATGTCTATGTTTATAACTACTAAAAAAGTGATGATAAAAACGTATCATAAGTTTTTAAATAATAATTTTTTAAAAAGCATAGTTGTTTTATATAATAATAATATATATTATTCTAATTTTTGTAAAATAATAATTTTATAATTCTTTGAATATATAATTATCTATTTATAATTATATAAATACTTTTTAATAATAATATTCATATCATTATATATATTTATATAATTATATATATAAAGTAAATATATTCTTTATTTAAATAAAATTATTATAAATTTCTAATTATATATTAATGATTATATAAATAATTTTTAAACAAATATTAATTAATTATTTATAATTATAAATGTATAAAAACAGTAATTATATAATTATAAATATATTTATTTATTAATATTTTTAACATATTATTTTTAATATTAGAAATGAATATTTAATCGTCAGTTCATTCATGATAAAAATGAGTAAAATTAATTAATTAAAAACGAGTACAATATATTCAAAATATGGAAATATTGGGTTAATATAAATTATTAAAAAAAAATATATACATTGAAATAAAGAATAATACATTTTGAAAATATTAAAATATAGTAAATAAATATAAAATAAATAAATAATATAGATTGATTAAATTACAATGAAAAATATTTGTGTGTGTGCATATGTATATAAAATTTAATTAATTACTTATATGTGAATTCAATATAATACTTTTGAACTATGTTATAAATTTAAAAATTAAATGACATTCAATTATATCCATTACTCGATGCAGTTAATCAATATTTTTAATTCATATTAATTTTTAATTATAAATTATTTTTCACTAAATATATTATTATTTAATGTAAATTGTAAATAATATTTTTAATTATATAAATAATATTTATATACATTAATATATATCAATATATTTAATATATACTATTTATTAACATTATCAATAATCACCCAATTAATAGAATGGTTAATAAATTTATCAATTGAATTATTTTAATTTTAATTTATTTAATTTTAACTTTTGAAATATCTATCTATTTAATACATACTATTTATTATTATTTATAATTTATATATAGTATAATCAATTTATTCATTTTTATCAATAATTATTTAATTAATAAAAATTTTAATAATTTTTTATTATACTTAATTTTTATTTTTATATTTAATTATTTCATTCTATTTTTTCGGACAATTATTAGTGCTAAAAAAATGATGATAAATAATTCCTTTACTAGTGAAAAATATACATCACTGATAAAGTGTACCCTTTTTCAGTGCTTAAAATAAAGCCCTCATAAAGGGTACCCTTTATCAATGCTAAAAATAAAGCACTCATAAAGAGAACCTTTATCAGTGCTATTAAATGACTGTTTCATATTAGTGAATTACAAATAAGTATTAAAATAAATGTTATAAAGATCATGGATTCATGGGAAGTGAAGATACAAAAATTTATTGTTTCAATTGCACGAAATTTGGGAACTATGAAAATGAATGAACTAAACCAATGGATGAGAAGGAAAATATTCACCAAAAAACACTTTAACCATAGGAAAAGGAAATACCTATTAAACGACAACTATTAATGTGGATAGTGATTATGTACTCAAGATTTTCCAATTTCTTACGATATGTATGTTTTCACCAACTATCTGATACAATGTTATAAATAAAAACACATGGTGGTATGATTATTATTAAATCTTTTTCAAGTTTTTTGGGGAGTTACTTCTCAAAAATATACTTTTTCACTCAATTTTATGCATATTAAGAATGGATTAGATCTATTTCCAAATTGATTAGGCAAATTTTTTTATTGGTAAATATCACTTCATGTCCTTCATCAACTCATTATAATCTATCAATGTTAACTATCCACTTCTTATGGAAATTACTTTTATAATATAGGTCTTGATACCCAATAATTAGTTTCTTAGTACCTAAAATAGTACGTTTGATATATCAATAGAAATTAAACCTTGGATATTTTATATCATGTGGATACACTCAATTATTTTTCTTATATATATAAAATTAAAATTGTGACTACACAATTTACTTAAGTAGGGAATTTGATACCATGAGATCATAAATTACATTGTTCTTTTAAAAATACAATGTGTTTAGTAGCTTTCTTCACACACAAAACCAAATCAAAAAGAACAATAGAAAATTATATAACCATTAAAATGTTACTTTGAAAATGGTGGGTAAAAATATATATAACTGAATTATGAAAAATAAGTAGAAATAAAAATAAAGTTTATTATTAATACAGAGGAATTGATGAAGATTCAATTACTATAGCTAAATAATTAATAATATTGACATATGCTTTAGAATTTTACCTTTATAAAAATTGGATTTTTTGGTGCTTATTAATCCAATTATATTATTTATAAAATATATTGTAGATGTGAATAATATATCAACACAAATTTTTTTAATAATTGGTAGAAAATAAGAATTATTAGTAAATATTTTTTAAAAAACTAATTGTCCCAAAAAAATAGTTTTCATTATAAATCAATATTTTAATTTGAAAGCCAAATTATCAAATTTTAGAATTATAATTTTCCAAACTAAATATCATTTTTAGAATCAAAAATTTAATATTAGTTTAATATGAATTTTTGGTATCTTTCTTAAGCAATTCATTTTTAGTTGAATAATGAAAATAATGATTTTTTTAAATCCTATAACTTTTATGAAATTATATCAAGAGAAGCATAAATTAAAATATTTTGATACATTTTAAATATAATTCTATACAATTATAATATTAAATAAATAATTTACAAATACTTTTGTATAATTAATTTAATACATGTATACCATTTGAGAAACATAAGTAATATTTTACTCTCAAAAGTATTTTTTATTTTCTTATATTGAAACTTTATTTTAATCAAAAAACGAAATTAAACCTACCAAAATGGATTTCATATTATTTGTACACATGAACATATTATTTAATAATCTCAATTTCATTTTTTATATTAAATCTTGATTTCTATGAATAAAGTTAATGATCCTGATAATTGTGAAACTATTATTTTCCAAGAATTTTTATATTTATATTGTATAAGATTTGCGTAATAAAATAAATAAATAAATTTTAAAACATAAATTTAATAATATTTTAAACACATAAAAAATATTTAATTGTTATCCAATTTTAAATAGTTTTATGAATATGTATTGGTTAAAAAGCAAATTTTCTTCAAAAAATAGATATTCTATATATAATTTTTTTAAAATTAAATGTTAATTTTATATTATTTATATATTGATTTATATATTGATTTATATTAAATTTATATTAAATTTGTGTTATTTATGCCCAAATTTGGTAATATAGGATACTTTATATTTTATTAAGACATTAATTACTTAGTTAAAAACATGTTAACCAATAAAAAAAATGTAAAAGTAAAAATACTAAGAATAAATAACATAGAACATATTTTAAACTTGAATTACCTTAATTATTAAATGTTTTATCAACCTTAAATAACCATAAAATCCATTATTCCCCACTTTTGTAATCATTTACCATTGAATAGTGACATTCCATTATTGAAAAATATATTATAAGGACCCGATATTAAAACATTATATAATCTAGAATTAAATGAATATTTGACATTAAGGATCTTTTTAGGTTTAGTGTTTTAAAGAATTAGTCCATAACTATTACATTACATCTCAAAAATTACAAAGTAGAAATTTCTATTCAGTTTACATTTTTTTTATAAAATAATAACGAGTGAAAAAAAGAGTAATGTCTGGTTTTATGTTTTAGACGGCATGACTGTCCCATGATCCCATCCGTGACCCTATTCATCTTTATGTATTATAAAAAGCATTTCAAAAACTTGGGATGAGAATAAAAATCTCAGTAATGGTTATAAGATAAAGAAAGATAACAGTAGTCCCTAAATACATATCAAGAATAAGATCATACCTCATGAAATCATAAGATTTATGAATAACACATAGAAATCATAAATCAAAAAGGGTAACTTATGACATCCATAACCTACTTATGTTGTAGCTTTCACAGCTATGTAGGGAGTTACATCTGGAATACCCATTACAGTATATTCCTTAAATCATGTAGAAGAAACATTCATGTTTACCACCATCATGTTACCCAATGCATTGGAGTTCTATCTCGGGCTCACCTTCCCTAGGTTTATCAAGGAACCACCCGTATATGTAAACAATGCCAAAGAACCATAACATAATCATAACACATCACATAAGCATAAAAGAAAGATAACATTCCCATATTGGAAACACAATATATCATTCAAAAATATTTAAATAATAAATCAATTCTCAAAACCATTTTCAATACCAAAATATATAAAAAGAGTATATGGTATTTATTTTTCTATTAAAAAAATTACGGCTTGTTAAGGAAGCCAAAGATCAAATAATACTCGCAGCGGTTGAAAATGACGTTGTTAACTATTACGTTAAAAAGAATCATTTTTTTTGTCATTTAGTAAAATTAATCATATAAAAAGGTTCCCTTTGAATTTAATGAAATTTCATAGATGTTTATACACTGAATAAAAAAAGTTGTGTATAAAACAAAATATGCCTCAATGAAAGGAGATTGAGACGAAGTCCCTTACCTCGTGTCTGACATGACTCGATTGTATTTAATCAACTTAATAATAAATGAAAGATATTTTTTACTTTATTAAGAAAATTTTTCATGTTTATTATTCCTTTTATATCAATTATTACCTTGCTATAACAATTAGTTAATTATTTGTGTTCATATCAGACATTTTGTCAATGTTCTGGACTTGAGTTAAAAATGAACTTATTATAATTATATATTGTCCTTGTGGTTGAAATTACATTATATCAAAAATGATATTCATGATTCATATATCATATATATAATATATCTCTGGTATATATATGTTTTTTTAATAGTATATAACATATGGAGATAAGAAATGCAATGCACTGTTCAAGGAGACGGTAAGCTGTACGTACGCATGAACACTACATTCATTTATATTTCATATTTAATGGAATAAAAACATAATGATATATTTGTATATTATAATTCTAGTATAATATCATATATAATTTCATTAACTTCACCCTTTATATGTTCCACGTACGACATGAATGAGTCATATCACTTTGAGGGGGCGGTAGTCAGCACTTCCTCAAATGAAATTATCTTATTTACCCACTATAGAAACCATAAAATTATTATATAAATGAAAAATACAGAATCATAGAGACAATATAAATATAATATATACCACATATAAATATAGTTCAATCTTAATGTCTACCATAACATGTGGTAGGTTAATATTGAACAATCATCATTTCAAGAGGTAGTAGTTCGCCATCCATAGAAACAATTTGGTCATTACCCATTAAATGGAGGGTTGTGTAAGTTTAATTCGATTAATTCTTATAAAAACAACCTATTATATTGGGGATACATGTTTTTTAATAAAATAATGGAATAAAAAGAGTTTAGGGGGTTGAATATGTAAAATATTACAAAATAACTTAAGAGAAGATGTTACCTTTAAATCAAGTATCTCTCATTGGTTTGAACCAAAACGGTTTAATTGAATTGCATTTTGACTAGGGGAAGGCTTATAGGAGGAGGAGAGGGATGTAGAGAGATTAAATGGCCCTAGGGTGGATGATCCATGGGGCTTGAGAAGTGTGAGTAATGGGTTAGAAGTGAAATCTTCTTATAAGGGGGAGGAGGGGCTCTTTAGGAATGCTTAAACATATTATTTTATTATACAATGGTTTTAGGATTCTAAAGGTCCAAATCCTATTAAAATCGATGATAAAATGACTCATGTCAGAAATAAAATAATCCAATAAAAATTGGACAGGTTTTGTATATTTTTTTAATCATTAAAATTATTTATTTAAATCAATCGTTAATGAGTTAAATAGTGCATCACCATTGTGTCATAAATATTTTTATTATTTGATTTCGAAAAATTATAAAAAATATCACGATGTAAGAAATATTTTTATCTTTCAAATTAATATTTATAATAGAAGATAAAACTTATATAAACCCATGTAAAATTTTATTTACTAAAATATATATGTTTATGTCATTTTTGTCTTTACTTTAAATTAATTAATATAAAGTGTCATTATCACTCCCATGTGGATCCATGGGGTACCAAAATCGAACCAAGGATTAAAATGGTTGGAAATTTACTAACCAATAGGATTATAACACGTGTTAGGATAATTTTATATTGTTATAATATTTTTTTATCCTTATTTACCTGATTTACTTTTTAACCATAGTAAATAAAATTCTTACAGAAGTAAAAATTCATAAGGTATAAGTATTAAACTTACCTATTTACAAAATTTAGACCTCATGATTCCTAAATATGGAATCCATTTTTACAAAATAAAAAAATATAAGTAGTATAAATTAATTTAAAATCAATTCCCACTGTCAAAATAAAAACAGTGTTTTTAAGAAATAATAATTATCAAAAGATTGACACATATTTATGTCCAATTTCAATGTGAAATTACTTCCAATGACCAAAATTGGATTAAATTGTAAACATATAATCTAGTTATTCTTTAAAACCAATTAAAAGGATAATTTATGAATATAAATAAATTATATTAAAAGGATGTTTTGAATGAAAATACAATATTTTTCACTATTCATTAAAAATGAATTTTATCAGAAAAATACCATAAATTTTCACAAAGTAAATTTTGATGTTCCAATTCAAATAAAGAATTTTATTTTTAAAAATAAAACATATAAAAGTGAACAAAACTATATTTAAATAGGTATCACCATGAAAAGGCTGTAAATAGACCATTTAATGAATATTAGAGTATTTATGCTTAACATCGGATTATTTCTTATTTTAATCCTATAAAATATATTGGATAAATGTAAAAAAATTTAACAAACATATATAATAATATTGTAGTTAGTTCTGTTCATTCCTACCAATACAATGGCTAAGTGTTAACTATCATTTAAAATAATATTATATTATTATTTTTCTGTATGACTTAGCATTCTTTGTAACAGAATATTATAAAGAAACCCAATGTTGCGTATCGGGTAAGCCATAAAACATAACATCCCATTTAATGTAAAATTAATATTTAATTCACAAATATTAATAATATGAAAATGCATTATTCTTTATTTACCTAGGATGTTATATCCTTCCCCTTATAGATATTGTATCCTCGAAACTTTACCCACTTATCAAATAAATGGGGCTATTTATCCCTCATAACATTTTCAGATTCCCAAGTTGCCTCTTCAACCATATGGTTTTTTGAAAAAACCATTACTTGATTAATTACCTTATTCCACAAAAATTTCTCTCTTCGATCATAAATCTGGACCGATTCTTCTTTATAAGAGAGATTTTCTTCGAACTGAACTACCTCTGGGATGAAAACATGAGATGGATCTGGAATATACTTTCTCATCATTGAAACATGAAAAACATTGTGTACCTGGGATAAACTTGGAGTTAAAGACACTATGTATGTAACTGATCCAAAATCCAGGATTTCATACGGTCAAATGAACCTTGGACTTAACATTCAATTCTTACCAAAACACATCACACTTTTCAATGGAGATACTTTGAGAAATACATGATCACCAACCCTAAAAGAAAGATCGTTTCTTTGGTTATCCGCAAAATGTTTTTGCATGCTCTTAGCTATTCTCATGTGCTTCTGAATCAAATGAACGTTTTCTGCCATCTCTTCTACCAATTCTGGTCCCATCAGTTTCCTTTCACCTACTTTATCCCAAAAATATGGAGTTCGACAACGTTTCCCATAAAATTCCTCAAATGGATCCATTTGTATACAAGAATTAAAAACTATTATTATAAGAAAATTCAACCAAAAAATGATGTTGGTCCAACATCCCTGGTAATCCATCAAGCAAGCATGTAACATATCCTCCAAGGTCTGAATTGTTCATTCTGACTGCCCATCTGATTGAGGATGAAAATTTGTACTAAAATTTAATTCAATACCCAATGATTTCTGAAGGCTTTTCCAAAAGTGAGAAGTAAACATGGGATCACAATTAGATACAGTGGACAGGGTAACACTATGAAACCTGACTATCTCTTTAACATACAACTGAGATAGTTGATTTAGAAAAAAAATATATCGAATAGGAAATAAATGAGAAGATTTAGTCAATCGATCAACAACAACCCAGATTGTAGTATTAACTCGATATGTCTTTGGAAATCCCACAACATTGTCCATGGATATATTTTCCAATATCCAATCTGGAACCGATAATTATAGAAGCATCCCTTTCAGTAACTGCCAATCTGCTTTAAACTGTTGACAAGTCAAACACTTCATAGTAAAGTCAGAAATATCTCTTTCAATCCCATCCTACCAGTAATAATTTCCAAGATCTTTGTACACCTTAATACTACAAAGATTAACTAAAAACAGAGAACTATGAGCTTCACATAATAAATTTTTTATTAAACTTTGTATCACAAGGAACACAAAATATCTTCCCAAACCACAATTTACAATCATTATCGATGTTAAATTCAGGAAACATACCCTTCCGAAACAAATCTACATTTTTCTAAAACACACTGTCTTTTTTTTTTCACTTTCTTTATTCTATCTGATAGAGATGATTTCATGAACACCTAAAAGAAAACAGAGGAATTTCTTGCACCATCAACATTAATGCCAAAGATCATCAAATCAAAAACTAAAGGATCTCATTCCAAACACAACATGGTTCGGCTAGTCGTAATGGCCTGAATGCCTTAATTTTTTATTATTTTATGATAATAAACCTTTCAAGGGGTGAGGTGTAACCCTTATAAGGCCTAAAGCCTTAAAGACAATTACATAACCAGCAGTTCTTATAGGAATCACCCAGATAAGACAATGTGGAATTGATCCTCCCCATCATATGTCATGATATCAACACTCCACCTTCACAGGGCTGGTTGGATAGTAATCCTAGGAAAAGCTTCACAGGCTTGGTACCGATGGAAAATCCATACCCTCTCATTCTTTCAATTCTGGTTAGCACTTCTCCAGTGAATACGCCTACACCGAATCCTCCTCTGAAGCGTTTTCCCTTGTCTTCTGACTAGTATATCTACATTTCAGGTGGCCTGAAGGCCTTAGGGTGTCCCTAAGGCCATAAAGTGTCCCGAAGTCCTTGAGAATCAACTGACCCGAAGGCCTTGGGTGGCCCGAAAGCCATGCAGGACTTGAGGACCAAAAAGGTGGCCCAAAAGCCCAGATGGATTAATAGTTCCAGCTGTTACAGTACCTTCTACAGTACCTGATACAATTCATGCTACAATACTACTACAGTAATGCAACAGTACCACCGAAAATACACCTCCACCCAGATTTGATCTTAGGTCTTGTGGATGCACCTACCAAGTCCTCACAAACTGGACTGAGGTTCATCTTCCCAAACGTAACATAACTAATGAAGCATATTTTTTTTAACTCAATGAATAATCCACTTTATTTTCATTTCCAGTATGGTAATGAATTGTGCAATCATAATATTTTATTAAAATCCAACAATCTCCTCTGTCTCATGTTTAATTCATTCTGAGTGAATATATACTTCAGACTTTTGTGGTCATTATATATTTCTCATTTTACTCCATATAGATGATGCCTCCAAATTTTTAAAGCAAAAAACAACAGAAGCTACTTCCAAATCATGTGTAGGGTAATTTAACTCATGACGTTTCAAATGACATGAAGCATAATCAATTACTTGATCATTATGCATTAGGAAACAACCGAGTCCTTTCAATGAAGCATCACTGTAGATAATGAACTCACCATTTCTGGAAGGCAGTGCCAAAACAGGAGCATTCACCAATCTTATTTTCAATTCTTGAAAAAATCATCACATTCTTTTGTCCAAATTAACTTAACACCTTTTCAAGTAAACTTTGTCAGTGGGCTAGATAATAGTGGAAAGGTTTCAACAAAACTTTGGTAACTACCCACTAATCCAAGAAAACTACAATCCTCGGTTATATTTGTGGGTCTTTTCCATTCTTCAACAACTTTTGTTTTAGCATGATACAAATTTATGCCATTTTTTGAAACAATGTGACCTTGGAAATAAATTTGTTTGTAACCAAAACTTACAATTTATTAATTTTCCAAATATCTTCTTTTCATTTAATGTTTGCAAGACAACCCTAAAATGGATTTCATGCTCCTCCAAAATATCATCAATAAACAGAACCACCATTTATCATCTAATTCAACTTAGCCATCACTACATTAAACTATTCCATTCTGATTCTAACCATCTTAGGATGCTGATTTGGAAGGTCATTTCCTTTAGTATGGCTTTCCAGCACAACTACCCTATTTTCTCTTCGGAAAACCATTCTAAACATAGAAATATCTTGTGTGAAGAAACATGGTAATCTGTAAATGCTATATCATTTCAATCATACCATAAATTAATTTATGGACATTAATTTTAAAAATATCCTAACTCCTAAAGCTATCTAAACCAACCTCTAATACCAACTATAAGGACCCATCTTTAAAACATTACATAATCTTGAATTAAATGAATAATTCACATTGAGGATCTTTTCAGGTTTTTATTTTTAGAGAATTAGGCCATAACTATTACATTACATCTCAAAAATTACAAATTTAGACAATTCTATTCAATTTCTATTTTTTTATAAAATAAAAAATCTTCAAAAAAGAGTCATGTCTAGATCAATGTTTTAGAGAACATGACTTTCCCTTTATCCCATCCTTGACCCTATTTATCTTTAAGTCCAGTGAAAATCATTTCAAAAACATGGGATGGGCATTAAAATCTCAGTAAGGGTTATAAGATAAAGAAAGATAACATTTTCCCATAAATACATACCAAGCATAATCTCTTACCATGTGAAATCATAAGATTTATGAATAACACAAAGAAATCATAAATCATAAAGGGTACTTTGTGGAATCTATAACATACTAACATTGTAGCTTTCACAACTATATAGGGATTTACATTTGGAAGACCCATCACAGTATATTCCCTAAATCACTTAGGAGAAACATTCAAAATTACCTCTGTCACATTACCCAATTCATTGGAGAGCTATCTTAGGCTCACCTACCCTAGGTTTATCACGGAACCACCTATAAACATTAATAATTTCCATGAACCATAACATAATCATAACACATCACATAATCATAAATGAAAGATAAATTCCCACATTGAAAACACAATATATTATTCCAAAATATTGAAAAAATAAATGCATACTCAAAACCATTTTCAATACCAAAATACGTAGAAAGAGTATATGGTATTTATTTTTCTTTTAAAAAAATTATGCCTTGTTAAGGAATCCAAAGATCAAATAAAACTTGCGGCAGCAGAAAAGGTTTTTAACTCTTAAGTTAAAAAGAAAAATTATTTTTGTTGTTGTTTAGTATAAAGCCTCATAGAAAAATATTCCCTTTGAATGAAATGAAAATTCAAAGGTGTTTATAAACCTTATAAAAGGAAGTCATGTATAAAAAAATATGCCTCAACGAAAGAAGATTGAGATGAAGTCCTTTACCTCATGTCCGACTCAACCCGATCATTATTTAATGTCATGAATAATAAAATAACGTTAATTTATGCTTGCTTAAGAATAGATTTCAAGGTCATTATTTATATTATATCAATAATTACCTTTCTATAACAATTAGTTAATTATTTGAGTTTACATAGGACATTTTGTCGATGTTCGGAACTTGAGTTAAAAATGAACTTGTTATAATTATAAATTATCTTTATGGTTGAAATTACATTATCTCCAGAATGATATTAATGATTTAGATATCATATATATCATATATATCAAGTATATATATGTAGTTATAATAGTACATAACATTTGGAGATAAGAAATGATATGCACCATTCATGGAGATAACAAGTTGTACCTACGCATTAACACTACTTTCATTTATATTTAATATTTAATGGATTAAAAAAATAATTATAAATATGTATATTATAATTCTAGTATAATATCATATATAGTTTCATTAACTTCATCCTTTATATATTACACGTATGGCATGAACAAGTCATATCACATTGAGGGGGAGGTAGTCCACACATCCTCAAATAAAATTTTCGTATTTACCCAGTATGAAAACCATAAAGGTATTATAAATAAAAAATACAGTAGCATAAAAAAAATATAAATATAAATTATATCACATATAAATACAGTGCAATATTAATGGTCACCATAAGAGGTGGTAGTATAAGATTGAACAATCATCGTTTTGTGAGGTAGTAGTTCACCGTCCCCAGAAATATTATGTTATTTACCCATTAGATGGAGGTGTGTGTAAGTGTAGTTCGAATCCATCTCATAAAAATTACCTAGTATATTTAATATACTGGTATTACAATAAAATAAAGGAATAAAAAGTGTTTAGGGGGATGGAGAAGTAAAATAAAACAAAATAACTTAAGAGAAGACGTTACCTTTAAATCGGGTATCTCCCTTTGGTTTGAACCAAAAGATTTAATTGAATTGCATTCTTCTTATGGGAAGGCTTCTAGAAGGAATATAGGGATGTAGGGAGATTAAATGGGAAGATTTTGGATGATCCAAGGGGATTAAGAAGTGTGAGTAATGGGTTTGAAGTGTGGGATTTTTATAAGGGGTAGGAGGGGATCTTTAGGATTGTTTCAAAATATTATTTTATTATATAATGATTTTAGGTTTCTAAAGGTAAAAAACTTATTAAAGTAAAATATAAGATGACTAATGTTCTAAATAAAATCATCCAATATGAATTTTATAGGTTTTTGATATTGTTGTAATCTTTATAACCTTATTTATTTAAATCATTCATTAATGAGTTAAACATCACATCATTGTTGTGTCATAAATATTTTTATTTATCTGATGTATAAAAATTATAAAAAAATATCATGATGTAGGAAGTATTTATAAATTTTAAATTAATTTTTATAGTTTAATAGATAACTTATATAACCCCATGTAAAAATTTATTTACTAAAAGATATATGTTTATGTCATTTTTATCTTTACCCTCAATTAATTAATATAAAGTGTCATTATCACTCCCATGTGGATCCATGGGGTCCCACAGTCGACCCAAGGATGACCCTGGTCAGAACTGTATCAACCCATAAATTTAAGACACTTTTAAGTGTAATTTTATAGTATTATAATATTATTTTTTACCCTTATTTACAATATTTAACTCTTTAACCGTGGTAAATAAAATTTTTATTGAAGTAAATATTCATAACGTCTAAAAATAAAAGTTATATATTTATAAAATTTGGACCTCCTGATTCCAAATATATAATCCAGTTTTCAAACTCAAAACACATAAGTGGAAGAAAAAAATTATACTTAATTCCCTCAGTCAAAACAAAAAGCGTGCATTTAAGAAATAATAACTATCAAAAGATTGAAACTTATTTATTTCCAATTTCAAAGTGAAATTACATCCAATGAAAAAAATTGGATTAAATGGTAAAAATATAATAGTATTATACTTTAAAACCAATTAAAAATATAATCTAACCATATATATAAATTATATTAAAAAGATATTTTCAATTAAAATACATTATTTTTTCACTGTTCATTAAAAAAATAAATTTTATCTTAAAAATACAAAAAATTTACCCAAAGTAAATTCTGATGTCCTGATTTTAAAGAAGAATTTATTTTTTTACATAGAACATATAAAAGTGACAAAAACTAGATTTAATTAGGGGTCTCCATCAAAAGGCGATAAATCGACCTTTTAATGAATATTAGAGTATTTATACTTAAAATCAGATTATTTATTATTTTAATACTATAAAATTTATTGGATAAATGTAAACAAATTTAACAAACATGAATAATCATATTTTACTTAGTTCTATTAATTTCTTCTAATAAAATGGCTAGGAGTTAACTACCATTTTAAGTAATATTATATTATTATTTTTCAGTATGACTCAGCAATGTGTGCAACATAAGATTTCAAAAAAACCGTTGTTGCGTATTGGGTATTCCATCAAAAATAGAATCCGCTTTAAAGTAAAATTAATATATTGTTTACAAATATTATTAAATATGAAAATTTATTATTCTCTATTTACCTGGGATGTTACATATATGGTGTCTATAAAAGTGACCTTTTCATCTCTTATAAAAGTGAAACTTAAACCGCTTCATTCTACACCCATTACCTAGGATTAATTAATAAAAATATATTATTTTTACCTTCCTATAAATCTCTATTAGGATCTTAAAAATTTGGTCTGAATAACTTATATTATCATTCATTTACAAGAAGTTTTTTCAAAATAATGTTCATGTTATCAAAGTGATTAGAGGCACTCCTTACATTTCGTTATTAATAATTCTCTTAAAAACTACACTAAACATTATAATATAATGACCTAAGTATCATTATTATACCTAATTTTTATTAAATTAATTTAATAACCATTATTTAATCATTTTAATCAACTTATAAAAAAATAATGTCAATTGTATGTTGTGAGGACTACCACATCCATGAAGAAACATTTTCCATTTAACATCTTGATTTCATATCACTATTTAAAAAACATAAAATATGATTCAATTACATTATAAATGTAAATAATATCACTATTAGTATGTTATAATTGTGTCACATACTTCCTCAACCATACTCACCCATCAAGATATAGTGTGTTCTTGTTTGGTGTAAGTTAAACCACCTACTTGAACAATTATTTACAACAATATTATGGATGACTATGAGAATATAAATACTAATATTATTATAATTTAAAAATAAAATAAATATTTTTTATGGCTATATAAAGGTTATAATATGTATTTAACTTATTATTAAAATATCTTCCTCAATCAAAAAAATTACCAAGATAAGCCGACACTAATTCAACTTTCATGAAAACATAAGAAACAATTATTTTATATAAATATAATATGATAATTAATGGTTTAATTAAATGAAATATAAATTAATAATTTTCCTAATATGGTGTATAATAATATTAAATTGATTATTTAATAATTGTTTTCACATGACAGAAGGAATCAATAACCATGTAAGGTTCTCTTATCTCAAAATCTCACCCCTTGAGATATAAAAATCATTATACGGTATATTTTTTTTAATTATGTATCCAATTCCACATTAATATTTTGTATCATTATTCCCTCATTATTAATTTTATATAATATTTCATTTGAAATCACATTTTTCAATGGGTTTTCATTCAAAATTTACTAATTTTATAAGGGGTTTATCGACTCAATTTATAATACATTTGGTCATAGTTTTTCTTACCCAAGTATAATTTTTAAGATTATATTTACCCTTCCATACCAAATTTAAATATTTTATTTGTTTCTATGGTGTTATAGGTAAATTAATTTTCATCATCAATGGCCACTTATTTTTTTAAAACGATTCTGAAAGAAAAATATAGCATTGGTAAGAATAATTGTCATTTTTCCTAATGAATCTTTTATTCCCTGCCATTATTTTCTTTCAATCCAATTTTATCGTCTATTATTTGGAAATATAGTATAAGTAAATTTTTTAGGATTATCACAACTTTTTTTACCCAATTTCAAAATAAATATCTTATACTTTTTTCTAATGTGGGTTTTCAAACAAAGGTATTTCAAAATATAAAAAGGGGTTTTAATACATTGAAAATAAAATATTTTATCTTCCACCACATATTTATATTGATAATTTTTTTCAAGGAACCATTATTGATTTATTTTTCATAAAAAAATGTTTTCAATTCACCTTTTTTGAAGATAATTATTGAATGTGACCTGTATTGTTATCTTTTATTATAATTCAAAAAAATTAAAATATTTTTTGAACGCATAATTCCATTGTATTTTTATTCTCTACAAAACATATGCTCTATGTTTTCATGTATTGTGAAATAAATTATTTTTCCCATAGTTTTATACATTATTTCATTAGAAATGTTTCTAAAATATCTAGTTATTTCTTATTAAAATATATATTTTTCTAATATTATTAAAAAAAGATTCTCATTTAAGTAATTTTGATTTTACATATCTCATTCTTGATCAATTATATCCCCCAAATGTTACCATCAACCTTCTTTATCTGGATATACTACATAACATAATTTTCTATTAAAGATATTTTCCATCATTACCGTTGTATTTCTTAACTGTCCACCATTAATATAGATATTGTTTATTGTAACTCCATTAATTTTCGAATAACATAATTTTCATTTCAATTATTGAACAATGTTCACAATGATTTCAATAATCTATTGATTGGGGAAATTATTTATTTAACCATATACCCCTTAAAAACATGGTGTTAGTTTTATGGATTCTTTATCAAAAAATATTCTATTTATGTATTGAGTAACTATTTAAAATGTGTATACTTTTTATTCTTATATAGATGTTTATTGATTTATCAAGAAAGCTAAATAAGTATTTTTTAACCACCCCATGTTTCCCTAGATGGGTTATAATAATTTTATTGATTTTATTAACAAAGGGAAAGTATTTTCATTTCATATTTTATTATTCAAATTCAAATGGCTATTGGAAATCATACTATGTATTGTTTAACCATCCACATTATTTCTCTAGATGGGTTGTTCTAATTTTATCCCTTTTATTTACATGTGTAGCATTATTTCCATTCCTTATGTCGTTATTCCAATATGAATTATTATTCAAAGTTTTACTATGTGTTTTTTATTCTTTTAAATTTTTCATCCAGATGGGTTATTTACATGTTATCCCTTTTATTGAAATGTTGAAAAGTATTATTATTTTATATATTTTTATTCTAATATGGATGGTTATAGGAAAGTTGAATATTTTTTTTAAAATCCACATTCTATCCCTAGATGAGTTACGATCATGTTATCTATTTTATTGGAATGAAAAAAAGTATGAGTGTTTCATATTGTAACAAATAGACATGGGATACCCTTAGAAATTGGTACCCAAACTAATCCATTACATGCCTAAATGGAATTCTTGATCATCATGGGTTAGAAACTTTTACACATGCATCATCGATAATCGAAGGGATTTACTTTTCCATACTTAAAACAAAATGCATGAAATATATACATGATAGAATTAAATTTAGGAATAAAAAAATATATATTTTATAACTGAAGAAAAACCTGTTAAAATGATATAAAATGAAATAAACCAAAAAAAATCCATGAACATTTCCAGTTTAAATGGAAAATTAAAATAATAACCAATTACTCTAAGTGATGATATAGGTAACACTCGACTATATCATCACCAACTACCCATACCCATCTGATATAAAATTCACAACTTCACTGTAACACCTTTCATTTTCCTACTTCAAATGAAAATTATAGGTCTAAGCACTATAGAAGGGTTTTGTATGGTGTAAGATAAGCTGGTTCAGTGGGATCACACCCAGGTGTTCCATATCAAGTCTCTATAATATAATTTCCATATACTCAATTTTATACTAATACAATCCATGATAATAAATAAAATAGTTTTATATCAAAACCATGGTAAAACATTTCCCCTTTTTCAAAAGTCTTAGAATAGTCCAATTAAAATATATTCAAAGAATATATCTAACAAGACATTTATATTTAATCAAAAATAGGTGTATCAAACAAATGAATTCAAATACAATGCACTATGGTGAAATAAACCTCTATTAACCTCACTGTCTAGTTATCAAGGTCTCCTAGATATAAATCATTACTAGTGCACACAAAAAGTCCCTAGAACTCATGAATCACGGTCTATTGAAAAACTAACACCACAAAAAGTGAACCCTTGTAAAATTTTATGAAAATTATAAGATCCAAATGAATCCCCCTCAAGTAATAGAATGAAATCGCATTAAGTGAACCCCCTTATAATACAATATAAGATGATCCTCAATACCACACCTTCCACATAAATACCCAAGGATCCCATGTGATGTATTTAATATCATTTAAAAGGGGATTACACATTTTGTTAATACCATTTCTATCACAATTTTTATATACATAGAAACATTATTTGGAAACCCATTTTACTATCAAATTAAAAATAATTTGAAAATAATATTTCTTTTACCAAATTGAGAGAAAAAAAATATTTTATCAAAAACCCATTTAAAAAAATATAAAATCCATGATCACCATAATTATTCAAAAATGAAATAAAATAAAATAATTTCAATTAATGGTTCACATAACATAGGCTAGATATGAAACCACCCACCTCAAAATTATGTCGAAAACTACCCACAACAAGATCCATCAACACTAGATGGAGTATAAAGAAAAAAATAGTTGTTGTAAAAATGATTTTCACATATCAGAAAGAATTCCATAATTAAAAATGTTAGAAGAGAGAAAATTTCAACAAATAACTCATGGAATTAACATGCCACAATACAAACAAAATAAGGTTCTTCATTTTGAAGATAAGGTAATGAATTATCTAGAAGGAAAATAAGAAACAAGGTCATTTCAGGATTGTAAATCTATAAATATAGTCTAACATCACTATCTCAACAATACTAAATGAATATTCATAAAGTTATCATACCAAGAGTGAAGAAAAACAACCATGACAGGGATTGAGCAATTAATGAAATGATTTGGATGGAGTAAAACTACCCAACATCATCTAGAAGAGAAGGTAGGATTCTAGAGATTCAACTGCATAATCTAATATTAGGAGTTATTGTAATTAGTATATAAAATATACTAGTCTAAAGATATTTTTAATGTAAAAAAACTTTTTGACACCAGAAATCCATTAGATTACATGTACACCAATAAAATGTCACCTTGAGTTAAATAAATTCCCCAGTGATTCATTTTTGATGTAAGAGAAATATTTACAATATGATTGTTTTTTACAAACAAAAATTATTTTTATGGTCTATGCTCATGAAACATTTATGCAATAAGTTAGTTATTAATTCCATAGGATAGGGTTTTATTTCATAAATTCCTTCTACAACAAGTTCTTAATAGTAAACCCCTTTAAGAAACTATATAATTCCACTAAACCTAAAAAATTAACCCTCTAACCTTGAAATATGGAACAATATTTTAATTATGAGGATAAAATATCCACACCAAGTGACTTACAATCCTTAGGAAGTCATGTAGAACATGGGTGCTCCAGAAAGAGAAGAGGTAACTACTCCCTCACAGGGAATTCACACTCAATTTTCATGTAAGAAACTGAACCATGTTTCTATAACACTCTAACCAATATAATATAATTCTCACAAAATAACTTAAAGTAAGAATCTATGATATCCATTGGTTCCTATATAATGGGAACAACTGGTTTCAATTCAATATATCCCTTCCTAAAAACATGAGAGGGGTCATGACGGTACATCCATAACTATGATATGTTGAAAACATCATGGATAAATATCAATTGAGGTAGAAAATCCATCTAATATGAAACCTACCCAATCCTCTTAGTGGTTTCAAATGGTGAAACATATCTTGATCTAGCTTCCCCTTCTATCCACGTTGATAGTGAACCAATTGAGGAGTTACTTTTAGGAAAACTCAGTCACCAATGAAAGACTAAAAAGGATAATGATGATGATCCATATATAATTTTTTTGGACTTTGAAATGTAACCAAGAATCAATTTATATCTAGAACCCTCATCTATGTATCCTAAATAATACATGGTACAATAAAAGATACTTCATCCACCAATACCCAATAAATAAGGGACCTTATGAGATAACATTAAAAACCATGAATGGATCCATTATGATCAATGATTGGTAATTATTGTTATAATAAAGTTAAATTAGTCTCATATCTCTATCCCATGATCTTACAAAATAAAGGAAACAAAAAAATGTATATACACTAAAATTTGAATAGCTCACTCTATCTGACTTTCTATATATGGAATGTAATCTTTACTCATCCTACGTAGAGTCCCCATTGCCTCTTGGTGACTCTTATAGAACCTGGAACTAAATAAGATATCTCTATCTGAAATAATGGCACCGGGAACTCCATGCAACCTCATAGTATCCTACACATTAAATGTACCCAAATATTCAAATTTAGTGGTGTCCTTGATCAGAATAAAATCTAATTATTTCATCAACTAATCAACCCCAAACTAGATAGAATTAATCCACTGGAGTGTATTTAGTAAAAAAACGTCTATATAAAACATTTCACATTTCTAAATTAAAACTAATAGAGTTTTAAGTTATCTATAAGGCATTAGATTCTCTACCTTTATCTACTAGAATTTGAAATAACACGAAACATAACAAGAAATGTCATGCTTCATACCCTACGACTAGAAATTTTGTCTCATGTCATAATACATCATCATAGTTCCCAAATGAATGAACCATGAAAAACTCTGATAGTCAATTAAAAATGAATTCATTATTAATACCTTGGTGAAAAATTTATTTTTTAATTTAGTGAATACCATCAGAAGGGAGAGACTAACTTTTAATAGTATCACAACTCTATAGGGTTTCTCTGATTCCTACGAACAAATCCTCATGTTTCTTACCCCAAAGAGTAGAATCAAAGAAAGATGATGATAAGTATACATTATTTATAACCATAATAATATCATATAAAAAAATCATCCAAATAAAATTAAGTGAAGAGAGTGATCATGTTTAAGTCTTACATTGATTCCAAAACATCCTTAGGTGTAAATTTCTGTCTAAGATCATCAATTATGAAATTCTCATTTTATGGGGTATAGGAGATATGAAATTCAAACACATGGAGGTATTACATCCATCATCTCTACATTATATTCAATTCCATATATGTGAATATTTATCTTGAAATATTATGATCCAAAATGTTAATGAAACTCTTCACAAAACATGAAATGCCTCCAACATTTAAGCAAATTCATGGCTACAATAACATCCAAATAATGATTTGGGTAATTTTTAAAATGCAGGAGAAGATGAGATGATCCATAGGAGAAAACATGATAATCCTTCATTAGTACAAAACCAAAACTTGTTCTAATATAATAAAAGTACACCACATAAACCTTATCAGGCTCTGGTAAGATCAAAATATGTGCCATTGTCATAAACTATTTCAACTCATCCAATTAAGACTAACACTTTTCATCCCATGTGAACTATACCCCTTTCTTGGTAATATTAGTGAAAGGTGACACTGATTTCAATAAATACTTGATGAACCGCCAATATTATCTAACAAGAGAAATGAATATATAAATCTTAAATATATTCTATAGATCTTCAAATGAAAAGAAAAAACCTAACCTTATCAGGATCAACTAAAATCCCATGTTATGAAAACCCGTTCCCCAATAAATTCAATTCTGGGATGTAGAAACTTTATTTTTAAAGAATCACATTTAATTTGTTACTCCTTGGGTGTCTAAAAGCATATTCAGGTGGTCCTCAAGCTTACTGTTTGATCTCAAGTAGAAAAATATTTTATTCAATAAAATAATGAAAAAAAGTGTCAAGGTACTATTGGAATATCCATTTCATAAAATCCATAAAATTGGCAAGAGTGTTATTATTAACAAAAACAAAACATACGATATTCCTAATATTCAAACCAAATCCTAAAAGTTCTCCTTGTAATGTCAAAATCCCTAACCCTATGCTCATGTAACTCAACCGTAGATCTGTTTTGGAAAATCACTTTATCCACATTGAATTATCAAAAAAATCACCCACAATGGACATATTGTACTAATTCGTAAAAAATACCTAGTTCAACATATAATATTCCACAAAAAAATAATGTTAGAAATCCACTTTATTAGAAAATAGAAAAGGGGATTCACATTATAAATCATTAAGGAGAATAAAACCATTCTCCACTGGATCATCCGACTAGACCTTGATCTCTTTAATCTCTAATAGTGTTATTCGATAAGAGGGTATCAAGATTAGATGTGTCTCTAACACCAGATAAATCATAAACTCCACCTAACTTTATAGAAGGGGACTATAAAATTAATCTGGGAATATCTCTAGGATATATATATATATATATATATATATATAAACCATGTAAATATCACTAATAGGAAAAACATCATTGGCCTCAATAGAAACAAGGGGAAACAAACTACTAATATCTGGGTGGGATGGTTTTGTATGACCTGAAAAAGAGTCCCACTATCTCTAAAACACTCTAGATCTCTCATCAACAACACATAAAAAAGATATCCAATGATATTAATGTATCTTAACATGATTTGTAAAAAGAAAATACATCCTGATGATGATACTGAAGAGATCTAGGTTATGAATTGGGAAATTCCATAATAAATCCAAATTACCTATTGATATAGAACAAGATAGACATACAAACCCATGATCTTTCCTTATTACAAGTGGTTTCCTAGTTCCATAAAAAATGAAATGAAATCCATTTAATTCATAACCATATAAACAAAATATGTAGATAAAAACAAATGTGATCCACTAGTATCAAATAAATAAGTTGTTATCACGGATGCAACAGATATGGTCATATCACCGTTGATTGGCCCATTTCATCCCCCGCCGGAATCTCATCCACTTCATGAAGGTGCTTCACTCATAAGGCATGTGGATAGACCCATATAGACTTCAAATAATCTTATTGTCTCAAAAAAACATTTTAATTGAAGGCCCCTAACCATAAAGAGTCATGGACATATCTTGGTAAAACCTTCGTAGAAAGCTTCATTGACCATAATAATTGCAAACTTGGGGGTGAATGACAAGTACATGGGGTGTTTCATACCATTAATCACTGATATAAATTTAGAGGAAATATTATAGCTACTTCTTAAGGGGTGGATGATCCTCGTAGCTATAAATCACCTCTACCACCCATGAGATTATCCTACCACTTCACAATCTTTTGTCGCACGCCACTGAAACATCCATTGGGTGGAAGAGATTGGGCTAAGTAAGATATTAATTGTCATGTCCATCTCTACTGTAATATATTTTTCAAATATCTTCATATAGGTAGAAAGAATTAATATATAATCCTATGATCAATTTTTTGGTTGCGAGCCCTTTAGGTATTTATGATCTTTCAAATAAATTTTAATCACCACCTTCAGAGAAAAATAAACAAGCCCTCTAAACTGATTTATTTTATCTAATATCGAATTCTCTCTATGATTTAATGAGAGGATCTATAGATAATTATCTATCTTAAATGTCTCTAAAATGAATAGTCGAATGTATAGGGTTATGAAACCATTACAATCCAAACCCACATGCTAGTTTTTCATTACCATTGAATCCCACTACAATTTACTAGGACAACAATCCTACAAACTATGAATTTTATCTCAATATCCTTAGGTATTTCTAGGATGTTTATGAACTGATTGATTTTTCTAGTCATGCCTCCACCTATGGAGGATTATTCATACACATAATGGGTAAGAAATTCCCATGAAATAAATCTCATGATCGATGTATATCATCTTTAGAACCAGGATTCAACTCAAAAATTGGATTATATAATCATAGTACATTTTTATCCATGGAATTCAATTAGAATATATGAATTCTATCATATTATGACTTATATATGGATTCCATTGATGAGCATATCTCGTTGTACCCTATTGAGGAACCCATGTAAGACATCTTAGAGGTGTAATTCTATATACCTGAAACATAAGAAATGATAAGAAAATAGTATAATCTCAGTTTAAGCTAGAAATTCATAATAAGAAACTGAGATTAAGGTAAAGAACACAATATATGATACTCACATTCCAATATCCCAAGGAAACATGAGGCACTTCTTGAAATATATGGCTAGGTACTCACAGTAACATACCACTCAAGTCCCAAAAAGAAAATCTCCCATATACCAAATGTCCCAAGATAAGGACTCCTACGGATAGAACTCATTTGATAACAATTTGTAATGAACAGACCAATGTTACCCTGAGAAACTAGTACCTAATTGGATCTTTTTCATACCCAATGTGAATTCCTGATCTCCATGGGTTGGATACTAGCACCAAGGAATAAAAAAATTACCATAGGGAATGATTTCACCAAAATTAAATCAAGATACATGGAATATATACATAATATAAATAAACACCAAAAGGATAATAAAAGTTATATATTCCATAACTAATGAAAACCCAATGGTAGTGATAAAAACATAATTAAAACGAACAAAACTATAAGAACATATCTAACTATAAAGGAAAATGAAAAAAATAACTACTCGATGTGATAATTTTGGAAACATCCCACCATCTCACCACAAACTAAAAATAACCAGCTAACATAAACATCACCAACTAACTATGGATTCTTTCCTTTTCTTATATCAAAATACAATACAAGGTCTAAAAATCACCAACAGGGTATGTAATGTGTGAGCTAAACATGCCTAGTGGGATCCCAACCTTGTGTTCCATATCAAGGCTCTGTATAAAAATCCTCATATGATTGATTTTATAGAAAAACATGTTATGAAATGAAATACTAAAATTTTATATTAACATTAGGGTAAAAATTTCCACCCTTTTCCACAGTTCTAAAATAGTCTCAGTAAAATATTTTCCAATAATAAATCCAGTAAACCATATCGATTTCATTAAAATAGGTATATAAAATAAAAAATACTACAAATACAAAGTATGGTAGTAAAACACACAATTGATAATATCACTGTCATGTTAACTAGGTCACTCATTCATAAATAATGACTAGTGAACACTGTATGTCCCTAGAACCCATGCATCATGGTCTAGGAAATAAAGGAGCACAACAGAAAGTGAACCCTCCTATAATGTCATGTCATATCCTAGAGAAAAATGCATTACACTCATGGAATTAGTAGACACCTCATAATGTGAACCCTATTGAAATTAAAAAATAGGATAACTTACAATAGAATTAATTTTTACTTAATTACCCAAGGATGCCATGTCCAAAATTTCTGATAATTTTAAATGATCTTACAAATTTCCCAATACTATTTCATACAACAGTTTTCCTATCCATTACAACTTTCATTGAAAACCCATTTCATGGTCCAATTAACAATGACTTTAAAATCATATCCATTTTACCAAAATTTTGGGGAAACCAACTTTTCTCAAAAACCCATTTACACCAAAAATAAACAATTTAATATCATTATAATTCATTAAGGATCAATTAAATAAAATAAGAGAAAAAATGGTCCATGTAACATAGGAAAGAGACAAAAAAACTGCCTCAATCTCTGGAAACACACACTAGGATCCAAAAACATCATAAAAAACCTAGTGATAACAACAAATTCCATAAAATGATTCTCAAAACTCACAATTTATTTGATAAAAAAATGGATAATTGAGATGATTTATCAATATACACCATAAGTAAATCACACTCCACCACATAAAAACAGACCGGATATCCTATAGAGTTTAAGATAACAAAAGATTTTGCAAAAAAATAGGAAACATATTCATAACATGATCATAAATCTATAAATGCATATCAACAGAACTATCTCAAAAAAGAGAAAAGAAGGAGCATAAATTCATCTTACCAATAGAGAAGCGAAAGATCAAATATGGGGATCATTGATTGAATAAAAATATCTAGAAGTAGTAAAACTACACATAATAGTTTGGAAGAGAATGTAGGGTCCAAGAGATATGATTTTATGATGATATTGGAGAAGTTACATGATGGTATTTTTTAAACCATATAAGGATAAATGGATTTATGATATAAAAATAGGAAGTACATCATAAATCCATTAGATTACATGTTCAGAAAAAATGAAGTCTCCTTAGGTTAAGTGAGATCCCTATAATTACAATTATTATGTAAGAGACATATTTTAACTATAAAATTTTTTTATAGCCAAAAATGATTTGTGTCAAATAACCACAATACATTTATTCTATAATATGGGGACTTAAACAATATGACATGTGTTTACATTGTAAATTCCCTCTACATCTAGTGAAATATATTATCCATCATGTAGAAATATATAATTCATCTAAACCTAAAAATGGACCTCTAAAACCTTAAAAGACAGTATACGTTTTTAACTAGGAACATACACATACATTTTTATTCCAATATGGATGATTATTTACAATGATGATTATGAATTATTTATTCATTTACAAATATCATGAATACATTAGGATTAAAAAAGTAGTGGTTGGTCCCCTTTTTTTATATATTGTTGATGCATTGATAGGTCCCATGAGACAAACTAACTTGGTTATTTTGACATATTCTTTTCCATAAGAACATATTTCTTAACCATATGGACTTGATGTTAATATCATGATGCCTATGATCGTAATGTATTAGCCTATGGAAATTAATTAACTATCTAAAATTATTCATATTATTTATATGGAAATAGATATTGATATACATGTGATCTATTTATTTTTGTTATTATATATTGATATTTAATAAATTTCATTTCATTATATTATGGCATTATTTTTTATTTTCTATTTCTGGTACATTTTTTATGATCCTCATTTTTTCATTTATGATTTTTGATTGTTATGACTATAATTCACCCATAATGGGAATTTGGGAAAACCCATTATTTGGTTTATATTTCCCCATGTTATGAGGTAATGTGTTATATGTGATATGTCTATAAGAATAACATTTGTAGAAAATTTTATGGAGATGTTGAAATCATATTATAGATTCAGTGATTTCTTATATAGTATATAAAAAATTCTATTAGTTGAGAAATACATGATATTTGTTAAATTATGATTTATCCTAATTCACTAAATCTCTAAAACTAAATGGTCTTGGGAATTTACATACTATAATAATTTATATAATTTACTTAATTATGTTATAGTTGTGTCTGGGAATTTATAATTTTTTTCAAAGATATTATTTATCATATGTGTTTTTGACACCAGATCTAGGAGTGTGGGTCTAGGGTGGTGCAACTTTCATGGTCTTCACATACATATTCTTCCCATAATAATGATATATCTATGTTGTAGTTTTCGACCATCATATCTAGAGATTGTTTATTTTTTATCACTTAATATGTCATAGATAGAATTATCTGGTTATCATTGTCTATTTTATTTCTTAGGTAGTTAAATTTATTTCTTAAAATGATATTCTCTTGGAACTATATATAAAATATACATTACTTTAATTACTAATTAATTTTAAATTATATTAATTTACAATTACTTACTCATCATCTAATAAATCATCAATAAATCAAAATCAATTCTTTTTTATTGAAATTATCTCAAAAAACATAACTTAGTCACTAAACAAAATAATTTGGAAGAGAATGAATGAAACTGGAATTATTAAATAATATTTCATTAATTATATTTTTTTTCCAAATATCCTTAAAGTAACTAATTCTTAGTGAATAATTTAATTATAATCAAATATAAATTATGCTAAAACATTCTGTGACAACACCCTTATATATAACTCCTTGCACACCTGGGAAAAAATGAAAATTAAATCCAAGTCAAGTTTAAGACATTAACCATATTTACATTCCATTTAAATATAATATAATTATAACATATCATAGTTCATGCATGATTATATTCCCCATTCATCTACAGTTATATTTGAGTTATATCCGATCCTTATATCCATCCATGCTCACTTTTACTTTGCTTCTTAGATTTATTTCGATCTTCACACAATAAAGATATAATAAATGTTTTTATGTAATCTATAATCTGATTTATTCATCATAGGATTATTGATTTAAGACCCTATATCAATATTATAGAATTATAGGGTTGTTCTGGGTTTGATGTTCAATTTTAATTTGTGAAAAATAAATGCTAAAAATGATGTTTTAATGTTATTAGAGGAACTGAGTGATAAATTGTATAATAGTCACTAATGTGATTTATTAGATTTATATTGTAAATAATTTCCAATAACACTTATTCAATTTTTTTCTTTTGAGAGTCACACTGGAATCATTTATGAATATATTTCATTCATCATTTATTCTTTATAGTTATCCTCTCTTATTCCTAAATTTTGCACGTAACTTTGTTTTTTAAAATATTTTATAGAAATATATAATTAATTTAATTTGAAATACTAGGGTTAAATATATTTTTGGTTTATTGACAACTTCACAATATATTTTTACAATGTGTTTCATTCCTTAATGATCATGAGAAAACATCACTATACTTGTCAGTTTTAGTCATTCACTTAACCTAAGAGTAGGATAGGTAATGATTACATCTTATAATATAATATTCTATATGGTTTTACATGAAATTATAAGTGCTAAAAGTATTTACATATTTCAAGGTGGTAAAAATATAGTATCAATAAATTTTTTCCAAAAAAAATTTCATTGACTATATTGACAGTAGTCTCCGTCTCAAAAATATTTCATAAGTAGTATAGATTTGTTATGGTTATTCAAGAATTGTTTTAATTGAATATATTAAGAGGTTATTTTAAGAAGATATTAATATTTTTAAAATCCTACCTATATTATAAAATATAAATAGAATTGTATTTTGTGGAATGGGTTTTAAAAACGTATATATTTCACTAATAATTTGAAAAACAAATTGCAATGTATATTAAATAAATGTCAACATTCAACTAAGGATAGTTATTTAAACCAAATCAGTGATCGAATAATTATAAAATTAATCAAAAAATAATTAATATAATATATGAACTCATAACTATAATCGTATGATAAAATCCCTTTAACCCCACACACAATTATGAAAAATTTTATTCCACAAAAACTCAGTTATGTGTTCTAATTTTTTTATAGAAAAAATAATAATAGTAAAAAAAATATAATATAAATGATGAAGATGTGCATTTTTTTATCTCATGTGGGTTTCATCATTCAATAATTATAATATTGTTGAACATATTCTTGAATATCATACATACCTTTATCTCAATAAGCAAGGAATACAAGGTTGAACTAAAACAGTACAAGAAACAGAAAAGTAGAATACAAAATAGGGATTTGGGATCCCTCCCAAAAGATATTTCTTTAAATTATTTAGTAAAAAATCCCTTCATATAATTTTTATATTGTTAAAGTGATTGGTTAAAATATTGGGTTTACATCAATTAATTCATTCAACCACTATCTATTGATTTAAAATTATTCTCCCTCAAATCCTGTAATATCGATAATTCATTTAGGATGTTTTTTCACAACATGAAATTGTCTTGAAAACCTAGATATTATACTTCAAGAGAATAATTTCAGCCTTCAGTTGAACAAAAATAACTCCTTACACTATTTTATTCTATATGTTTTATATCACAACCATGGAACTCCTTAGTCCACTCCTTGAATATCCTATAATACTTATAATATTTCTTTCATAGGTACTCATGTTCATTTGACTATAAAATAAACTTCTTTCCAACTACATTCAAAATCTTGTCCAATGTTTTGATAGCTCAAAATGACTTATGCTCAATTTACATGAGTGATTGATCATACATTCGAAACCCAAGCATGTATGGTGACATGCCTACCATAATTTTATTGGTCAACAAATATGCCCATACTGAACCATCTAAATTCAATTACCAATAATTTTTTGAATCCTTAATAGTTTTATCTATATTTGTTTTAGGGAATTATATGTTAATTTAGAAAGTACATTAGTTTGTGGTTGATAAGTGGTTCATGTCATGTGTTTTCATATATATATTTACCATTAAATATTTTAAATAAATGATTTTAAAAATTAATAGTAGTGTCACCCATTATCTCTCATAAACATCAAACCAATTGATGATTTTGTATATATAAAAAAATCACTATATTAGTTACTTTGTGGTTGGTTTAGAAAATTATTTCAACTCACATTGATACAAATTCTACTGTTGAAAATATATATTAATTTCCTTCTAATTTTTATAGTAGTACTATAAAATTAGAGTTCCATTCATAAAAACCTCAACTTTTAATATCCCAAACTATAGAATCTCATGTTTTCTTCCAAATTCTCTTGTAATTTGATAGTATTCACATGAAAACTTAGATTATATTGGTTCATTGAATACAGTATGCCAATAAAACCCGTATTTGAATAATTTTTTTTCTAATCACTCACATATTGTTCTCCCCTTGTAAGGTATGATAATGATTAATAATGTGTTATACATCCTCTATTGGAATGAATTACATTATAATTTTAAAACCCTCCCTTTTTAATAGAAATTGATCCTCAAAATAGTGAAACATTATTTCAACCTAGAAAAGTTATTTGTTTTAATTATAAAATTCATTTTAATGATTCCTCATACAAAAAAATTAAAATAATTTAAATACCATGGATGTTTGTGTGTGTTTATAGTAATGAATTTTTCATCAAGGAATGATGTTTCAATGGGTTCAATATGCACATCAATTTTCCCTATAATTGTTGAAAAATAGTATTTAATAAGTTAATTGTATCACTCTTTTAATTTGACTTCCAAATCATACTCTTAATAATGTAAGACCCACTAGAAGAGTCTTAATTTTTTATCTTTATTTTTAATAAACATATTTCAGTGATTAGTGATTAATGAATAATACAACCCTTCAAAACACTGATTATGGACATCATTTCTAGATAGAAGATAAAATTATAATCATTTCTTTTTCACTGGTTGTGTAATTTATTTAAGCTATAATGTATTGGTTTAAATAATTTTATATGATATTTTTCTTTTTTTATTTTCTTTTCCCAGTCACAGTACAAATAGAAAAGTGATAGAAATAAAACATAACCTAAAAAATAATGCTCCAACATGATATTGTAATAAGGGATAATGTGACAAAATTTTCATTAATAAAATAAAATTCCTCAATGAATTTCTAATTAAAAAATGAATTCAGTACCTTTATCTAGCATATAGCATATTGATATGGATATTTTTGAGAAACCCTTATTAAAAATTTGGTATCATATACCATGACCTAGGAAAATATTTACTTGTTTCACATATGTTGTTTCTTTGTATGTCTGTAATAAATGTCACCTAATCTTTATCAACTAGTATCTTAGTCATATAAATTATATGATTAACTACAATCATTTCTAATGGAAAATGAATTTTATTACTAGTTTAAAAGTACATTTTCTTTCTCCCATCTCCTTAACTTTAAAGGAAATATTTTTAATCACTCCTAAAAGTTTAAAATAAATATGTAAAAATAATTGATAAAAAATTATATATCATTCTCTTACAAATCATTAAATATTTTCATATCACACATATAAAAAGATATAGGATCTCCAAAAAATGAAAAAAGATTTGTTATATAAAGAAAATATCAAATGGATAGGTGCCTTTAGTAGTATCTTGATCCTTGGGAGTTGTTTACATCTGGTTATATCTTAAGTACCCATATATTAAATAGTGGAATTCATGCCCTAGGAGTCTCTCTAACATGTGATCAATGGTAGAAAATAGGAAATTATCTTTCTTAGTTACTATATTTTACATCCTATATGTAAAATCCCTTTATTAGATCATATGTTTTCAAAATGAGTTTATTCTTAGCATTGGTCACCAATTTAATTCCTCACTTTTTATTCACCACTTAGTTTAGACTAACCCATGAACTATCTAAATTAGAATATAGTATTCTAGAAATAACAATAACAATCAACATCACCTTAACCACTTCCATTTTATTAATGTTTTATTTATTTTTCACTCAACTCTTGTGTATAAATTATTCTCTATAATAATTTTGTACACAAAAATATATGGATTTTTTCCATTTATATATTTAATAAATCAGGAAAATGTTGTCCTATGCATCTTAAGAAATTAAAGCTAAATCTGATCTTTTTTTCCATTAATATTTGAGGAAATTATAATTATATGTGTATTATTATTCCACAAATTTAAATATCTCAAAATAGAATAAAGTGTTTCATTTTCAATTTTAGGTGATTTCTTAATGGAATGTTTCAAGGTTTATTTATTAGTCTAAAATCTTTAACTTATATCTTAAAACTATAAACTATCATGTTTTCATGACCACGTAGATTTTTTCTTCAATAAATACTTTAATATATTGACTCAACACATATTTAATAGTAATTTTATTCAAAACAACTCTCTAAAATTCCATATAAATTTTTTCCAAGTCATAAATACTATAAAAATATTCTCTGAATTTGAGTAATTTAGGATCTTGGAACAAATTAAACTTTACCTTTTACCCCATACTAAATGTTTGTCTCACATTATATATATCAAATATATTCTTATATCTAATAATGGATTTCTAGGAATGAAAAGAAATTTTCAATCTTTCACCATTTTCAATACTAAGATGTTTTAAGGTAAAATAAACATCCTCATTCCTATAAGAATATATTTAATAAATTTCATTGGATAATTAATTTATCTTATAGAAAATTATAAATCCATAGTTTTATTCCTCAACTTTATATTCTCTATGTCATTTAAAAATATTAATAGAACAATATTAATACTTTTCCTAAAATCAGTAATGTTGGTGTATTACTTCTTCACTTTATAATCATAAATGGTTTTAAAACTAATAAGGTATTTCAAATGCTATAGGATATTTCTCCAAGTAAATACATGAAATTGTAAGTTAATGAGAATAGTTTTATGTTACTCAAGTCTCTTCCTATTTGAAATTTTTTCTCTAGGTACATAATGTAAGGAGATATCCTTGGAAAGGCCTTATAAAATGGTATAGTAATGTGAATCTTATGGAGAATATTTTAGAGAGTATAAAAATTATTTTCTTTATTTTTATCCATATGTAGGTACCTTTATGGAAATTCAATGGGAAGTCTATACTTCATCATTTCATCATATATAAAGGCCAACTTATTCCTTACACTTATTTCATTAGCTCTATATTTTTTTTCTCTTCCATGACTTCCTTTCCAATAACTTTTTAATTTTTTTCATTTCACACTATCATTCTCTTTACTCATAGATTCCTAATTAGTAACATTGAATATAAATCATTAAAAAATCATTCCACCAAATATTGTGATTCCATAACTCCTCTGTTATTGATTTTAAGGAATGTAGAAGATTTAATTTAACCCATATTTTATTTGTTTTGTCAAATTACCCAAACTTCATCGGTAAATTATGGATAAATTCTTAGTTATATTTAACTAGTTAATCAATACTATTGAAATTGGATTTATTAATTAGAAAAAAATTGTCCATAAATACTTAATAGTTTTCAATATTATATTCTTCATCCAAAATCCTTTAAGTCCCCTTATTCAATTAATCTGATATTGAATCTTGTGATCCATAATTATTTTAAAAAACATCCGTCATAAAAATACTATTTTGATCCTTCAAATATAGAAGAAACAATATATTTAAAAATTTATATATCATCTCAAGACATGTTAGGATATTGTTTTCATCTTGGACTGTATGTTCTTGGGAATGGATTATTTCTAATAGGCTGATTACTATAATTTAAAATATAATTCATCTCTTCTACTAATGATTATGCTGTAATCACTGGTATATTAAATTTCATGAAATTTATATAATTGCGCCTTTAAAGTGAATAATAATTAAACTACTCATTATTAACATTTTTTTCACATGATTATAGAACTAACTTTGAATTTTAACTACATGAAAATTTATCACATCTATGGAAGCGATCTCACTCACCATGACATTTTTCCCCTCACTGATTTTTATTAGGAATTTATTGAAGGAATATTGAATGTGTTTTATACTATAATTCGATATTATTACTATAGTGGCCTCCTAAATCCAAATATACCAATGTGGGCCCCATAGTAATCAATCCATTATATAAAAACACAAAAAAATTATGCAGTAAATTAGTTTCATGCAAATTTTTAATATTGATTTATAAAAAAATTCACTAGATTCATGAAATAGTTTATAAAACCTTTATGTAAGTATAGAAACCCCTATCCCCAAATCTATTTCCCATTGAGTGGAATAAAACTTCATAAAAAATGTATTATAAAAACCATCCCATGATCTAAATTAATTATCTTCTTATTGAAAAAGAAAATTTTATAGCATGTCCATTAATATGATAAGTAAAAAGTTTCAACCTCAAATAATCCTCTATAAATATATGTACAGTAAGATATTGAACTGCTAGTTATAAATCCTTCATAAAATCTTGTCCATCCTCTAATGTAATTCAATTGAATATTTGAAGTTACTAAAGAGGATTAAGCTTCAACATTTAATTCATTGTATTTTGTGTCAAAATGATACTAGAATGATTACCAAATATTTATGGAAAATAAAAATATTTAGTCGTTCATGTGTCTTGTTTTATTCTATATTGAGTAATTAGGAAACATTGGAACTCTATTTCCATGTTTTATGGACATTGGTTGATGTTCCTCCATATATTATACGGTTCATGGGAAACATTGATAAAAGAATATCTCTATTTTATGTATTAGTGGAAGTAAATCAACACTCAATGATAATATGCTTCACATACACTACACATATAATTTGAATAATAATAATTAGTAAAAAAACTATGTAATTATGTAAAATCTGTGAATTACAATGTGAACTATATTTATAACTTTATAATTTTATCAATATAATTAATATAAATAAATGGTTTAATCATGTTAAATCGAAGAAAAAGGTACCAATGTTCTTGATGTATTTTTATACAGTGAGCTACACAATTCCTAATAGTGTAGAGGCTCCTTGTAACACATTAATTGTTAACAATCCAAATCATCTATATAGGTATATCGTAGATAAACCACTATATTTATTATAAAAAATGTCTGAAAACAAAAATGAAATGGGTTTGTACACATATAATTAAGGGAATTTAATTTTCTTGGTATTTGTTATAAAATATATATGTGAAAGATTGTGTTGTTAGAAGAACCAACATTTTTCAATGTTTTTAATTAGTAAGATATGGGTTGGAAATCCTCATATAAATTATCATAATGATTCATATTAATTTAATTTCAAACAATAATGTAGTTAGAGATAACTAGTGTTCGTTAATCTTACCCCGTAGGATATATATTGATTTACTCATAAGATTGTGAGTTTTCTAAGGTTGTATACATTCTATATGAGTAGTGATTTACCATTTACATTCATTAATACTCCATTTTATTTCATGAAATTTAAATCACTGGGATACAATGATCAAAACCTTATTTCTTATTTAAAGATTCCACACATCCTCCATCACCCTACTGTTAGATTTATTAATAGTTGATCAATCCGTTAAAACATTAATAATAAGAAATTAAATAACAAAAATATGGGTGTTAATTAAAATGAAACACTTAGATTAATTAAATATCCTTTAACCAAAAATATATGAAGATATCCTTTTATACTAATTAAAAATTAAAAATAAGGATTAAGGAATATTCTCAAGTTCGGCTTCTTGATCTTTATGTCCTTGAATATTATTATCCATTTCTCTAGAAGGTGAGTATCACCTCCTAAAATTATTAACCCCTGATATATTATTATTCCACTCCTTTTTTGGTGTTTTTACCTATACCCAAACCGTCTTCCCCTTATAATGATTCCATATGTACCTCCCCAAAAAACTCCATTCCACATGTACTTAGCTTCTACCAGTTCATTAATGATTGTTATGGGGTACAATAGAAGTGGTTAGGCCCATTCCAAACAATGTTTCATATTATTTTAAATGGATAAAATGAAAATAACATTACAAATAAATCAATGATTATTTATAGATATGACCTTTTAACATATAATTTATAACTAATTTATAACTAAGAATTATCTAGACATGATAATTCTTCTTATTTTTTGATCAATACATTTTTCACTAATGTAATATCATTGTTATGGTAAATAATATAAACTAAAATTCCTCCTATAGTATCCACACATGCTATAGAAATCATGTAATATATCCATGGTATTATAGGTTCTATCATCGAGGAACGAAGTTCCTTGGTTCATTTGTTATTGAATTAAACAAACAATATTTCGGTCTTGAAATATTAATCCCTTATTCTCTTATTCTTGAGAGAGAGGAGGAATATTACTCTCTCTTTATTCTTTATATATTTATTTGGAGGATATTTTTGTTTTGAGATAATTATTTGAGAAGAAAAATTCACCCACACATCTAAAAATAATATAAATTATACTATATAATTAGGGTTAAAAAATTATTAATTATATATATTCACTTTATCATTTTTATTTAAAGTTAGTAAAGCCCATGTTAAAGAATAATAATAATAATATTATATTCTATGTCATATGATGACATAATTATATTTAAATATAAATTGTTAAATAACTAAATTAATATTTAATTAAATTATAATAAATAAAATATAACATTTCCATCGGGGCCTTATCATGGCTATTTATCCCTCTTAAAAATTTGTCAAACCTAAAATAATAAATACTTATTTAAAAATTAAAATTAATTCTATTATTATTTCAATAAATACGTAAATATTATATTCACTAACTCCATAATAAATATAAATTTAATATTCAAAATAGTCATATTCTAAATTATAATATATTTAGTGATATAATTTATGTGATAAAACATACTTGAATATTTATTAAACCGAAATATTGGAATATTATAAAATAACACTATTAAATTCAAGTAATATTTAACTAAGATTCTTGATACACAAAAAGAGTCGAACTCTAGGCCTCTTTCATAGTGGAATTAGGTGAACCTTCCTAACGTCCAAGAACAACATCATTCAATGAATCAAGGAAAACAGATAGAAAGAAGTAAATTTTTTAATTATTAAAACCTAATATTAATGATTAATATGTATTATAATTATTTCTATCAATATCCCAATATTAATGTTGAATACATTATGTTATGCGACTATACTCTTGATCAATTTTTTGTGAATCTCTGAAATGAACTCATGGATGAACTATCATGTACATGGATTTAATTAAACAATTTCATTTCAATTGAAGTGTTAAATATATAATATTCTATTGACACAAAAGAGAAAAATCATTTGTTAACTAACAAAATTAATGGCCTATCACTTACAACATACCCAACATATCTTATTTTATTGTAAGTATTTATCATTACAATTTTCATCCAAACATCACAATACATAATTCATGATAAACAATAACAATAATCTCATGTATAGGGGACAATACACACATATATGGATCGGAATATCCGATAAAGAATATAAAATTTGGGATTCATATTGGAAATTCATTCATCAAAACCTCCCCTCATAGAGATTAGAGAGTGATAAATTTATGAGAATAATCCTTAATGTCTTATGATCTCCTAATAATTAATAGTTAAACATCATTTGTGTCCAATTAAAAAGATGTTATCAGGACCATATGATATATTTTTAAGAATATTTTTATATCAGTTCTATGTTCTGATTATATCAAGGAACTGGTTTAACCTTTCAATAAACAAATACCCTAAAGTCATTATCACATTAATGTTTTACAAAATAATACTAATAATTTGATATGATATAGGTTAATATTAATTTATTTGTAAAAAAAGTATAAGGATAGTTAGTTCTTGGTAACTATCCCCATTAGACTCCCATAATCACTATAGAAAAGTTATATCATCTTTTATTATGCTTGATCTAAAATTAAATTTACTTCTTCTATTGACATGAAGATTTTGTTAATGGGTTCTCCATGTATTATTATATGGAAACTCTAAATACTAGGAACTCACCCATTTGATAAAAATATATCAGGAGGTGATACTTCCCAAATATATGCCTCATTCATGGATATAGACTTTTATTCTTATCTAGAACCAATACTCTAATATTATCACCTTACCGTGTGAAAACATTTTTACTACTAGCTACAAAATCTAGCTCTTAGTTAAGGTTATTTACAAAAACATATTATTTAGATGCATTAAAGTGGACTATATAATTTGACCCTATTATTGAATTGAATTGCACAAACTTCTTAGAATTATTCAATTTAATATCTCATTTATTAAAAAATTAATTATCTAAACTATAATTTAAATCTATCCAATCTATCTAGAAACTAGAATATTTGAATTTCCTCAGAACTAGTCCTTCATATCCTCTATAAACAAGGAGAATATCCTCTATATAAAACTGATTCATTAGGTTACTCCAGAAAGATTCCTAATGTGTATCTCTTGGGTTTTCTTTATGTCTTCCTACCATGATAAAGGCATTGGAACCAATAATCCAAGCATATATTATGGCATACAATAAAAATTATATCACAAAATCTTATAGGATTTTACTCTGTATCATTCATCTTTTATGTCTAACGACTCATTTATTGGTGATATTTATAGCATATAACACTGGAAAATCCCTTATAGGATTATTATATATAGAGTATATTTAATACCTAATCAATATATTCACCTTGACTTAGTCTAAGTAGACTCTTAGATCTATCCTGCTTGATCATAGTGCCCAGAATATAGGATCTTCACCTATGTCTTTCATGAAGAAACATTTGTGTTACCACATCATAAACAATTATAAGATTGGTATCTCATTTACCGTTATTAATATACCATTTTCATATACTATAAATAACAAAATCATTCAAACTAAACCAATTATAGACAAAAGGCCTATATTTATTTTTAGGAAAACAAATCCCAATATTGATTCATCAAAATGAATTTTTCAAGATCTCAATACATTCTTCAGCTAATAAATTTATTTGTAATGATATTATTCTTAATTGAAATCCATTAATGTTAAAATCCCATCTGGTTGTGTCATATATAAATCCTAAAAAGGTTTTAAATTAATGAAAAATATCTTGAAATCCTTTTTGAAAATCTCATAATCATGGTAGACTGCTATGGAAATCATAATTCAAATAGATTTTAGTATAGAATGATATGAAAATGTTTTATTATAGTGTAAAAATTAAGGGTTTCGAAAACCATTATCATCTATCCATGATTTATAGGTACTGAATTTATAATCTCTTTATAGTTTCTTCTTAAATACTCATTGGAACCCAACTAAAATTTCATCAAATAGTGAATCTACGAAAACCTATACCATTTCATAGTTTATGTAATCCATTTAAAAATTCATATATTATTTTCACTTTTCTAATGTTTAGTTTCTTACTACTTCCTTATAGAATAGGGTTTTAATTATTTTCAAAAAATAATCTGTCACTTGACACATTGACTAGAAACCCATACCTCTCCTGTTATCTAACCTCTCCAATTCTCTTGCATAATAAATTCTCCTAGAGAATAACTTCTATAATTGGTTTTTTGTAATAGTTTCTTTTTATAACTCTTACATATATTAATTCCTGACATTATGGAAGTCTAACATTCTTCTATTACCAAATTTAGTGATATTTTACCTTTATAGAAGTATGGAATGTTCTACAATGATAAATTGTCTATATGATATCTAATATCTAATATCACATTATTTATTTAAAATATTCTTAAATGATTCACTTTGTGCCTTGTGTTTCTATATTTTTAACATATATATCCTTAACAAACACCTTGTATACCCATACATAAATACATGATAAAATAGATATATTTGCCCTCCATAACTCATATGGAGTTATGTCTTCCTATTTAGTGAGAACTTGATTTTTTTGTGTATATTGTAGTCTATATTATGTATCCATAAAAGGATAATGGAAACTTACATTATTCATCATAAACATCACCTTGTCGAACAAGGTGTGGTTTATACATTCACTGAAACCATTTCAACATGGTTTATAATAAGGAGTGAGTAGAGATAATATCTCAAACCCCCTTAGATAACTAATGAACTCTTAGATAAGATACTATACACCCTAGTCATAGTAGGTATTCTTAATCTTATTTAAAATATGATTATATAATTTATAATTGTATTCCATAAATAAATCCAAGTATTCAGATATTGGATTCCTTAAATAGTTATATCCCGATCTACAAAAAACTTTCATTAGAGGTTATAATCTATAATTATACACATCTAGATTTTACCATGAATTTCTACAGCTCTATCCCCATTTCCAATAAATAGATATTTGGTCATTTTTACTTATAAATAAGCATGACATATGTCCAATGGTTTTAGATCAAAACAATCTTAATGACCTCATTTATGTAAATTTATCAAACAATTATCATTTACATGACTAATGTGGTTATTCCACAACTAAATTTGATATGACTATGGGAATCTAGATCATTATCGATCTCCAATACAATTATTTCATATTATAGTACATAAAGATCATTATTAAAATGGTTTATACCATAAAATAAATTATATTTGTAAAATTACTAAAACTCATTTCCAAACATGAAAATAAATCCATCAATGATTAAATTGGATATGGATATTTTGTCTTTAATTACACTTGGAACGTAATAAAGATTCTGTAAAACTATATTTAAACTAGTTTTCAATTTGAGATGGAAGTCTGTAATAGCCAACACATTTAGTCAAGATTCATTAGATGATCAAAGATCCACCTCTCATTTGGCTATATTCTAGGATGTAATTTGTTTTTTTATTTTGATACAAATATGAGAACCACGAGTTGTATATAAAAAACCATTTTTTAGAAATGGAGTGATTATACCGTAAAACAATTCACCTGAAGATTCCCCTTTATTTTTTGTTGAGGCATAGTTCTTATTATATTAGCCTATATAACCATAGGAAAACATATTTCATCATACAACTTAGACTAAAAATTGATATTTATCTTCTCAAAAGGGTGATGTGAAGGTGTTTTAGAGTTTTTATTAGTCTTAGAGTTTTTCTATTTTCATATACTCATGTTCAATATAATGAAATTATTATTTTTTAAATAATTATCATATTATTAAATCAAATTCATGTTATCCTAGAGAATAATATATATATTGTTCATATTAAAATTCATAATAAAACTGGATATTCTTTAAGTATGTGAGGTGAGAGTGTGGTTTGTGAATAATACATTGGGTAGCTTGAAACCTGAAATTTCCAAAACAATAATGTATCCAATTGTTTTTCTTATATGAGGTTGAAATGGAATACCTTCCCCATGAATTTAGGTAATGAGTTATTTAGTGACCTCATACAACTGTAATCATTATTTATCCTAATAATGAACAATAATATAAGATAGTATGATGTATGAATCCAAGTCTTCATGATAGATCCGGAGTTCACTATTTATGGATGTTAAAATTAGGCATTATACATCCAATGCATCATCAAAAATATTTATATAAGATAGAATCATCCTACTCGTTCTCTTCTTTAGAGGGATTAGTAAGGTCTGGGGACTCATGTATATATATTTTTTCACTTTGCATAGTAAGATGCATGAGAACATATACCACTCCTGTAACATAACAATGGTTATGATATTGTCTTTATCAAAATTAGATTATAGGTATAGTGTAATGGTTTAATGAATTTCTATTTTCTATAAAAAAATAAAATCATTTTTTAGTAATTTTATATTTATTACCATGTTTGAATAATAAATAAATTTTATTAGTGTCACATCAAAAACCCAGTTCCCTCATGAGAAACTGAACCCGATTGACCTCATAGCCTCATGTAATACCCTATTTTTTAAATTCATCTATTATTTTGATTCCTATATTTTTATTTTGATTCTTTATTTATTTTTGTCTGTTTTGGATAAAAATAATTATTTTTGAGATATTTTTCCTCTGGTTCATGGTTTTTGTACAAGATTAAGCGGAAACTATGAGACCTATTGATGATGAGTCCAATTTCATTTCAATTCATTCTTGAATGGTTAGGGATGCATGGGTAGTGCATGGTTAGATTTAAAACTCGTAGTTCCTAGGTGTAATTGTGTGGGTCTTGCGGTGTCTTCGGATTTTGGTGCACTACTTGAGAACAACTAGTAAAAAGAATGTGATAAGCATGCACATGGGTCTTCAGTTTTTGATGGAACCAAATTGTACAGCTGGAGAAAAGTTTCCCAAATCATCTAGGAAAACCATGAAGGTGTCATGTGAGTCTATTATATGATGAAAATTTGTGTCATAATTTTATAAAATGTGTATCCTACCAATTCATAGTTCACAGGTCTAATAAAAATTTCCTTTTACCTTTCCGCCCTCTCATTTTTAAACCAAAAACACATCCCTTTATTCCCATTTTCTTTTTATGACTTTATGGTGATTTTTTACATACTAACACCTCCCACACCCTTCTAATGGTGATTAAAAGTGGATTTTTCCATATATTTGGGTGATTTATCAATATAGTCCCCTCTTTATTCTTCCTATTCATTCTTCATTTTTTTCCATCTAATATTCCTTAATCTTATGGTACCTTCAGTCCTAGGTGTTTGTTTTATTGGTTTTAATTTAAGGGTTTTGTCTTATTATAGTTTTATATGGGTTTTCTTACCTCTTGGGACCCTTTTGGGGTTATTTGAGGTTACCATTGCTGAAGTATGTTGAATTCATGGAAGGTTACCATATGAATTGGACATTAAATTTAATGAATCACTGATCTATTGGATTTCAAACCATGTTTTTTTTAAAATTAGTAATGTATAATTATAATAATAATAATTTTATACGACATAAAGTGAATTTTCCTTTGTATTTAATTTTATGACAATTATTTTTTAAGACACAAACACAAGTGTTTGAAAAAATGCCATTTTGGACTTCGTAAATGACTTTTGATTTGAAAATAGTGATTTGGTTTTTTCAAATGTGGTTTTAAAGGGTTTTTGGATTTATAAATAGCGTGTTAGATCCTTTTGGTAATGATTTTCACCCAAATTTTGTGTGATGCCCAGTTGGAAACTTTTAAAATGGGTTCTCATTGGAAAAATACCTTTGGGATGTATATTTTACATTGTTGATTGTAAAAGGTAGTGTTAGGTCATTATCATGGGAATTCCCTTGTGAATTTATGGTTGGGATAAAAGGGGATTAACACTTTATGTGATTCGGGGATGATTCATAGATTTGATGATAACTATTTTCTATTTTTCTTACCCCAATTTCAGACATCACATGGAAACATAACATTTCTAGTGGATTATCAAATATCACTTGCTTCACTAGATTAATATTATGCTCTAGATAGTGAACCCATTTGTATGAACACATTGTTTTGTAGGGATGGGGTCCCTCGGTTAGGCCAGGTTGGGTACAACCGAGTTTGGGGTTGTTTGATTATATCATCATGACAATAATATGGATTATGTTATGAAATGTTTTAGATTTTCCACATAGAACCAATGTATCCCCATGTTTCCCAGACATTTATTCATCTATGGTGGATAATTTAACTGCCTTAGCTAATTTGGTTACATATGTGATATCATCCCATTTTTCACATTATGTGGTTATTTATTCTTCTCTGTATTTTTAATGTGTACTCTTTGTAAAATAATGAGTTATGTAATTAGATTTTTTTGCATATTATTTTTGTAATAAATTTATCATCCCTTCCCCCTATATAAATACACTATTCTTCTTACCCATTACCTCTTTCTCAAAAATTCCTAATCTATCATGTGTTATAAAAACTTGTTCTAAATATAGAGGGTAATGGAATTTAATTCTAAAAAATGGTTATTGTGAAAATAATATATTTATATATTTTCTTTCAAAATACTAATAAATAAATATTTCATTTAAATGAAAGGCATTGGGAATAATTTACATGGGAACACCTTCGGAGTTTTAATAATCACGCCTATAATTATATTCTTATTTATTTCCTCTGGTGTATGTTCCACCTTTATTTTGAACATTTTGGTGAAGCGTTTGGTTTTGGGTTCGGTGAGTGACCTACGGGGTCACATGAATATCTGTTTGGTTATCAGTTTTGAAATTATTTTGTCTTTAATCAATGTTTTATTATTCTTTATTTTTTGATTATTTTATATTAGGATGCTCGTTTTTAATTCCAATTCATTATATATTTATATTGCTAAAAATCATTCCCTTTTTCTCTCATTGATTCCCTTGGTTCTTTTCTACACCCAGTGTGATTGGGAACACTCATTGAAGATGTTGTTGGATGGAATGGGTGACCGGATTAGGGTCACACCTTGTTGGATCATTGCAAATTAGAATTTGATGAGCCTCTTTAGTGGATTGAGATCTCACAACACCCTTCTTTATTTGGATTTCCAAGGTAGATGGCGTAGGAATTTCGGAACATGGGGTATAGTTATGTGGAGGTGTTTCACCAACTCATTCTAAGATGAACCTTAGGTTCCCATGGAAAGTTGAGTTATGGGTTTTTCTATTCGATTTAGATATTTTTCTTTTCTTTGTAATTTCATTGAAATTGGTTGATGGTGAATGGTTTAATTAGTTTTTTATGGATTTTTATGAGTTATTTTTTACATGGATAAATAAAATGGGAGTTTTTATAGTGGTTTGGGTGAGATCTTAGGTCGATATAGGCAATGTGGAATTGGGGACATGGTACGAAAAGACTCTATATAGCTGTTATGTGATTGGAATATGGCCTCGAACAATATGGGCAAGTCACCCATCAACACTCGCCCCCCATGATTTTCTTTGAGGTCATCCTCATTTTAATTTTTTTTAAACCTTGTTTTAGATTGTAAAATTTATAATTAAAATAGTGGAATATTTTTTTATAAATAGATAAATGATTTTCTAAACAATTTAAAAGAATTATTGTAAAATTGATGACTAATTTTATATAACTTTGATATAAATGGTTTTGAAAAATTTATTCATTTCTTGTTGTAAATTTTAAAATCTAGTGTGATATATTTCAACAGGAAATTTCGGGCTAGTTTTAAAATGATATGGATTTTTAACAAAAAAGGGTCATATTTCTCAACTAAAATCAATTGATTTTTATATAATGAAATGTCTTGGAGCATGGAGTTTGAAACTAATTTTTAAAAGTGGGGTTTAGTGAAATTTTTTATTATTGTTTTTGTAATATTTGGGTTAGTATCATTTTGATTTTGAATTTTAATTATGTTAAGTTATGGATGACAAATTGGTTTTGATTGGGTTTTGTATCCTATTTACGTATAGTATTCTCCCATCAAAGGGTTGAAGTACGTTTGAGGAGAATTTATGGTTGGTAAACATTTTTAGGACCCTCTAGTTGATAATACTAAATACATTCTCCTTGAGTTTCAGAAGTTGGATCCTCCTCTATTTTATGATAAAGAAAATCTTATTTATGCAGAAGAGTGGATGTGAAAAAAATAGAAAGGATCTTCAGTTTCCTTAGGTATAAAATTCATATAATGGTTATGTGGTGTAAAATTATTATTTTAGTTATTATTTTTAAATAGTGTATTTCAGTCATTAGGACCAAGATTAGATAATACGACTCATACTAATTCTTCATGTCTTGGTTCATCTCAAATTACTTCTCTAAGCCTATGAAGGTGGTGATAGAGATAAGGATGTGATGCCATTAATAAGGTGATGTATTGGTGTTGGAATTTGACCTTAATATTTTTGATCTAGTTCAATATCTACTGGATATATTTGAATATGATTCTATAAAAGCCTGAAATTTATATAATGGGATTCATCCTAATTTTTAGTTGAGGGTTTTAGAATTCATTCTAACTTCCTTTGTTGATGTCGGGAGGAAATTAGTTTGGGTTGAGGCTGAGTTAGATGTGTTGATCAAGGAAACTGATCCTAATTTAGTACATATAAGTAGTAAATGTAATTCCAACAATGTTATTGAAAATAAATCAGTTTTTTCCTACTGGGGGTAGAATTAAGAGTCCATTTTACATTTTGTCAGCTTCTCATGGGTATAAGACCCTTGCATGTCATCAGTATCATATGTGGGGTCTGAATAAGATGGTGTGTATTTTTTCTACAAATATATATTATCCTTGTGGTCATTTTGTTCATATTTTTATGTTATTCAAGGTTTTATCTCAAAATAAGAGTGGATCCGGATCCACTCCCTCGAAGAAGAGTATGGATCAATATGATGAACGTTACAATGGTTCAAGTTTTATTTGAGGAGTTTAATGTCAATGGTATTTTTTTAATGGATGTGTCTTCTGGTGTTTTATTTTATTTGGAATAAAATATTATCATGCATATATTTTGGGGAATCATGTTACAATGGAAGAATATTTTGAGAAATCTATAGCTTATCATCACGATTTGAAAACATGTTCCATTGTGTGTCATATTCACACCACATTTTTTTGAGACTATGTGTGGTTTTTCCTGTTTAGAGGTTTGGTGTTTGAAGGGTGGAATTGGTTCCCATCTAGATAAAATCCTTATATGGTTGGTATTCCACCCTATCCTCCCACATCCATCAAACCAAACCCATTTTTCTACCCTATCATTATCATTTGTTTCCCCTTGTGGTAGGCATAATATGATTATCGCATACCCTCAATGGTTGTCTAGCCTTGATTTTTTCAAACCCTTCAGAAAATTTTGTGCACTTGTAGTAGGCCTGATGATTTTGATGATGGAAAGGAATTTGATTATTTTTTGATATTTTCATCATCATTTGGCAACAGATGAGCCTAATGGTATATTTTAGGATAGAGGAGAAGGTTTTGTATTTTTGGTGGTTATAATATTCTTTATTTTAAGGAGTTAAATAATTTGAGAGTGTAGATAATTTAATTTAACATGATCAACTATGATCATTGAGTCTTTCTGAGGGAAGAAAGATGTAATGACATAAACATTTATAAATAAAATTTCCCATGAAATTTAATTAAATTCATTATTATATATTATGGATACGAAAGAAAAATGAACTTATTTTGTTTAATTATATCCTATTGGATTTAAAATACCATTATGAAACATTATCATTGATAATATAGTTGTTGAAAATGATCATATGATTAGTATAAATATTGGTTTTTAACAAATTCAATTGGAATAGATGATGGATGTGATGACCTTAACAAGTTGGATCATACTATATGATTCCCATTTATCAAATAGTACTAGGGAGATATAATCAATTGGTTCTTTCCGTGACCAATCCCAATCTAGGATACAATAATATAAACATAAGAAAAACAATTTATCGGAGAAGTTCAAGATCATTGAGATCATGTCCAAAACCATGTACACTGAACTACATCATCAATGTCTCATCATCACACACCTTACCATTTTGGTATTTAGAGGTATATTAAAGGGATGTATATCAAGAACCTAATAATATTAATATGTACATTTTATTTTCAATTGAATCATGTTTATATTTAAATCTTATTAAATGTTTTTTATTTTGATACAATAAAACACAAAATGTATTTTTAATTAAAATTCAATTTTAATTATTGTGTTCATTTTTAAGAATTAATGTATTTTTTGAAATAAATAATATTTTGATAAAATATTATTATTAAATATCATTTATTAAATATAAATGATTATATAATTTTTATGAATAAAAATTTAACCTTTTAAGGGTTCGAAATCTTTTATTGTAAAAAACCCAACATTTATAAATAAGTGACGATTAATATTTCATCATTTAAAATTAACATATCTAGAATTGTTTTAGTTAAAATTAATATATTTTTTGGAAACAAATAATTGAAATTATCCAATTGTGGTTTTTTCAAATTTTTTAAGATAATATAATTTTCATCTAAAAATTAAATATGGTATAAACATACGGTGTATATTATGACATCATAATGATAGAAACATGATTTAATAAATATTATTAAGGGTATCCACTACCAAATATATGTTTCCCCTTTAAAATAATTTTATTTTATGTTTATTTCAATAATTTAATAAATGCATTATAAATCAACCAAAATATATATAAGATTTAATGATTTTAAAATTATTTCTTTAATGAAATGACACACTTCTACATCAAAAAGAGTAATATTTTAATAATTTTGGCCCTTTTCATTATAAAATATGGAAAACCCCAATTTGGAATAAACCATGGGAAAATTCCTTGGGAAGGTTTGTGGTTTTGGTAATTGTATTATACAAAGTCCAAAACCTATGTTTATGAAATAATAATGAACTCCCCTCTATTTTTCTATATTACCCCACCTAGACTCTAAAGCTATTGGAATCACACTCTAAAGGTAGTGAATCATTTCCATATCTATTTTATTCAAGTATATTCATTACATTATGACTTTTTCACCATTTCCAAATGTTAGGATATGTTCTACCATATCCCCTAACATTCCCTATGATGTCAAAATTTTGAAAACCCCTTTCACTGTCATTAAGACATTCCATGAACATTAATATTCTCCCATTATGCTACATAAATTTCACTACGATTTTCCCTGACAAAAAATTGCATAGTGAATACCCATAACCATTTTCTATCAAGGGTATTCCCCTATAGTAACTTATAAATCATTGATTAGGTATGTACATGTATGTATATCACACTCATTGTTCATATAATATAATTTGAAAAAAATGATAAAATTATTTATGTTCTATGTGGTGAACTTATGCATGAGATTGAATAGAAAATAATAGGTGCTTCCGAATTTATATAGAACTGTAATTCAATGGGAATTTTTTTAGACTCATGATATGTCTTGTATGGGGTTAGGGAGTGAACCAAATGAATCATTGGACATTTTCCATCATGATGTCTTTGTAGTTATCCTTGAACTAAATATATGATGTAATTTTTTATGTAGTTTCCACATTTCACATGTTTCCTTCATGTTATAATTCTACATCATCCCTCATTATCCATGTTTAGGATTCTCACCCCTTTAATGCCCCATTCATATACATATTGTTTAAAATATATTACTTTCTTCATGTTACGCCTTGTTTATTCCCTTACTGGGGTTTATAGATCACCACTTTTTTATGTGTGTGTAACACCCGAAGATTTTATGATAATTATTCTTTTTAATTTATTTGATGTCATGTGTTTTATGCTACACCAAGATTATATTGTGCTATATGCAACAGTGTATTAGCTTGCAGTATACGCAACACAATTCTTGGATCGCATTACACACAATTTCAAGTTCATTTGATAGAATTTATTCTACGCAACATTGAGTGTATATATATATATATATATTCAATGTATAAATGAAATATGGTTGGATTTTGTTATACTCAACATTAAAGGAGTCTTGCACTACATGCAACCCTGACTTGGCTTTCATTACACGCAATCGCGACCTTCCTCGATAACGTGTGTTGTACGCAATAACGAGTTTCACTAAACAACAATATATGGTTATAATAATATCACGAACTAGACGTTATTAATATAATTAACCACATTTTAAATTTTATAACATTATTATTCATCTTATAAATTTTCTAAAACATTTTATGTGAACAAAAGAAATTTTTCGGGTAAAATAAGTATTTTTCAAAAAAATGCAGTTTTTCCACCTTTTGATGGCACACCCACTTTAAATATAGTTTTTTACTTGTTTATAAGTTCAATTTTACAAAATAAAATTATACTTTGGAATAATGATATAAAATTTTACCTTGGATAAAATTTTCATGTTATTCTGATAACTTTCATATTTTAATGAATAGTAAAAACATGCTATATTTTAATTAAAAACAACTTTTTTCATCATAATAATTAATGTGGTTAAATTATAATATTTAATGTTCTTAAATTATAAATATAATAAATTTTTATCATTTAATATGTATGTCATTAGCATTGATTTTACCTTGAATTCGTAGGTGAAATCAATTCAATCTTTTGTAATGTTTTAAACAAAAACCCATTTTCTTTCGACAATGAGATTAATTTTAATTTAATTTCTGCAAATTCTGTGTATTGAATTTGGAAAAATGGATTCCATATTTTGAATCAGTGGGTCCAAATTATATTAATATACTACTTTTTATTTTTGGTCATTATGAATAGTAACTACGGTAAATTTTATTCACCATAGTTAAAGGTAAATCGGGTAATTAAGGGTAAATATAAGATTATAAAATTACCCTAAAACCAGAAAAAATACTATTGGATGACTAAAAGTCGACCCATATCACCTAAGGGTCGTATTAGAATCATTTAATGGACTTTTGACCATGAAAATAACTTAATTATTATTAAATCCAAAGAAAGTGACAACATGTCACTCTCTTAAATCTTATAAGTATAATAACATTAATATAGTGATAAACATCATAAAACTTAAAACATTAATAATATACAGAAAGATAATAAATTTATCTACATCATGATAATTTATTTATAATTTTTAGGGATTAAATAATTGTCATTAATGGTGACACATTAATGATGCAGAAATTATTTATTAAGTCTAAAATCAGTAATATAGTTTTTATTGAAATAATAATACCCAATAAAAGGACAACAAACCTGACCAAAACTTATTGATAGTGTATATATACACCTTAATCATCCAATTACCTAATATATAACCGTTTGGAGTGTTATAAAAGTGATTATGACACTCATATTATTTTATTTTAAATGATGCCAAAGCTGTCACCTTCATAATTTAATAAATATAACAATTTAAATATTGTGATTTTAAAATGATAAATTATAGTAAAAGTATTATTGTGAAAGGTAATGGATTTATCTTCATCATAGAATTTTATTTTTAATTTTTATGAAAAAATAAGTATATTAAATAATTATACAAAAATGATGTATTAATTATTTTATTAAGAGATAAACCAAATAAATGGTTTTAAAAATAATAAAATAAATATTATATGAATTATTTAATGTTCTCCACTAATTTTATAGATACATATGACCCTTTATAAATCTATTAATGCTTTTATTTCGAAAATATCTTCTGTATGTATTTTATTTAAATTCAAATAAATTAATAGTGTCAAAATTGACACTATTGTTATTTTATAAAAATAACATATTATAAAATTACTTAAAAATCACAAAACTATATACGAATTATAAATTTAAATTTATATGGTATATAATGTTATAAAGTACCAAATTATGGACAATTCACAACAAATAAGTAATTATTTTGTATAATTTAAAATATAGAATGTTATTACCACAAATAAAATTAAATTGATTAAATAAGGATAAACCAAGTTGATAATTTCTAAAATAAATTCCTAGCATGTCTAAATTTTATTGGTTGATTATATTAAAACCCTATCTCATCTAATATTAGAATATGAGTCATTTTGGAGGTTTTTAAGTGGGTTTAGATTTATTATAAATTAATATTTTTAAGATTTCCAAAGGTGCCCCTCTCCTCCCTTATAAAAGGGAACCTCCTCCCTCTCTTCCTCACACCAATTTGAGCCTTTAAGCTCAGAAAAACCCTGACCATTTCACTTATCAAATTCCCTAGCAACATCCTAGAGGTCCTGGTCTTCTTAAAAGACCAATTTATTACCCTATGAAGAGGATTCGAAGAGGCATGTCAAAGAATAGGTAATATCCGTTACCGATTTTTTCACTTTTCATTCTTCTTCAACTTCTTCTTATTTAGTTGTTTCATTATGAAGTAATAACATCTGTATCCATAATATACTTATATGTTATTATAAATATGAAACAACCGTATTTCACCATCTATCCATCCTACGGAAAACAAAATCACCGCGCGTGCGTACGTACCGAATACCGTCTCCACGCCGTGGTGTAATATGTTTTTCCACAAACACATTACATTGATGGGTATAATGGTGAAAAGAATAACTATATATGGTTATTATAACATCATACTAATTATGATATATTATACCATCCACTCCAATTCTATTCAAGAATTATGGGAATGATATCATCGCTCATGCGTACGTACGAACTACCGTCTCCACGACGCGATGAGATTCATTCTCCATGTTAACCATACATGAATGATCATAAAGTTTATATAATGAATAATAATGAAATATATTAAATAATAATGCTACTGGATTTATTTATATATATATGTATGTCATCTATTTAGTTTCTTTCAATTCAATAAGGAAACGAAAACATCGTTCATGCGTACGTACGACCTACCGTCTCCATGAACGGTGTATTTCATTTATTTTGTCGATATATAATATATATGTATATGATGAATATATATTACATATAAATCATGTTTTAAATTCTGGAATTATGTAAATCAGGATATATGTAATAATATCAATAACGACAAGTCGAAACACAAACGACAAATTAAATGATTTTACCCAAAACGATGCTTTAACATGGAACTTACAAAAGAACGGGTAATATAAAGTCATAAGTGAACCATATATGATATAATAACAATGAAAATGATTCTGTAATAAGTCAATGACTTTATTTAAATCATTATACAGGAGGTTCGGATACGTACGAAGCATATCGGACCTAAGGTAAGGGATAATTTTCCAAATCTCATTTTTATCCAAGATTGCTTATTCATAAGTATTTACTGGGGTAATTTCCATCATCCATGTCCGTGTTTTATAAAAGTGTTTTCATGTATGTTTAATGTCCTTTTTACCCATTCTTGACTTTTACTACATGGTATGTAAGGAATCTTTATTTTTTTTATGTTACGAGGTACTTTTTGACATTTCCGGAAAAAGTACGAGACATATGTTTTTTATAACTTATACGGCACGAACGGATTTTTACGATTTTATAAAGCCATATTTTCATGAAGCTTACTCCAAAATATTTCATTACTTTTTTCAAAAAAATCCATTTCTTTTAAAATTGAATGATTTTTTCTGAAAATAAATTTATTTTGAAGAAGAAAGGATATTTTGCTCAAGAATTAATTTCAAGTGTTTTATCAAAACCATTTTCTATCGAAGATGACATTATTTCATATGTGTATGTTTCAGGTATAATGTCTCTATGATTTATATGGTTTCAATTTTCTTATGATGAAATATCCATTTCTTTTATATGGATTATGTGATGATGGGATGATGTTTATGAAACCCATTTTATTCGTTGGGTGATGATGAATGTTTTAAGTTTATTTTGTGGCGCAAGTAAGAATTATTTCACGATGAGATGGGTGGGAACTATATCTCCCTCCAATGCAATGGGTAATGATTTATATCTCATGAGATAGACATGGCTATAAAGGCAAGTTAAACCGGTTCAGTAATACAGGACTGGAATGAGGAGTGAACTCGATTCAGAAAGGGACTTTGTCCACTAAGATGGTCTTGGAAGCAATGTCGTGAATAATATGGAAATCATATCATGGGATTAATGGTTTCCACAATTAAATGTTTTATTCCCATGATATTTTATCATTCTTAATGTTTCTTTATGATCTATGCCTTACGTACTTCCATGTTTTATGTCATTTCTCAAGTTTTTGATGTTTAAACATTATGTTCATGTTTCTAAGTTAAAATGTATATGGTATGTTTAATTTGACCATGCTTACCCTTACTGAGCATTTGATCTCACCCTTTTTATGTTTTCTTTTCCCCAGGATATAAAGAAAGGTTTTAGGTAAGAAAAGAAAGGGGAAGATCTTTTTGGGAGATGTTGAATATCTTTCACCATGATTAGAAGATTACGTTCCAAGTTTCCAAAGACACTAAACTATTACAGTCCTTATGTGTGTGATTTTGTTATGTATTAATTATTTCAAAAAAGTAATGTAATATCTATGTACGTCAAGCTTCGGGTCTCTACAGTTGGTATCAAAGGAAAGGTTTAGTCAACCTTTGGAAACTATGATGCAATAACTTTAGTGAGATCCCTAGAGATATTTTTAAGGTATGTATAGAGATGTCCCTAAGGTTAAGTATACATATAGGTTATAGTCCTAGAATTGTGCTAATGATCTTAGAATTAAACCTAAGATGTTAGATATTGAAGGTACTCCCCCTTTATTATGTTGTTTTCCCTAGCATGATTTTTGCCTCCCACACTATTCTTTTTGGGTTTTAGAAAATGGCTGGAAACATGAAGATTCATGATAATGGAGGATATGACGGACAATGGAATGATATTCTTCATGATAAACCAAATGAAATGGTATTTGGAAGTCCAAACATCATTATTATGCCTAATCAACAATCTCATAATATGATCAATAATCTCAACTTTGGTAAGTTTACCTACTCAGATAATAAGAGAAATATGGAGTTTCATGATGATCATAGAGGAAAGAAAGTTCAATTTCCCTCATGTAAATCATGTGGGAAGAGGCATCAGGGAGATTGTTTAAAAGGAACTGGAAGATGCTTTGGGTGTGGAAAAAAGGACATAAAGCCAGTAAGTGCAAAGGAAAAGGTTCAGTTAACACCATGGACACAGATAATGGTATTTCTACGACATCAACAATGATTAGATGTTTTAAATGTGGAATGTATGGGCATTATGCAAACCAATGCCCTAAGGGAAAATATCATGAAGAGAATCAGCATGGTCATATGGGTAGTATTTATGTGGATGATGATGAAGAGAATAAAAATGAAATATGAGATGAAATAAATGATGAAGCTAATCTAGTGGTTTAAGAAGTTAGTGGAATGATTTTATGTTTATAAAGAATAATGTATGGTACTATGGAATAAAGAATCATCTAAGGATTGTTACACTATTGTTTTTCCTAAATTATATGAAAGTATATGTTGAATGGTTCTGGTAACCATGGAATGTTATTCAGATATTTTTGGAAAGTAGATGATATGCGCATAATGAAGGGATAAGAAGATAATGAGATGTTTGATTGTATTCATGAGCTCATGATTGATATAAGGACTAAGTGATATTATGGTTTGATTATATAGATTTTTTGGGATTTTGGTATGTGGAAAGAGTTACCTTTTGATAGTATTCATGTTTTCAATAAGATTCTATGGTAATTTATGTTTCAAGAGAATATATGACTAATGTATTCATGTGTTTGGAATGCAACCAATATGATATATCTTATGATATATGTGGGATAAATGTTTGTATTCACATTCATGGTAGATAACCTTTCTAGTAATTGTTTTCTTTATACTATGAGCTTGGACCGACTTATTTTAGATAAGCCTAAAGATTGGAATGGATTATGTTGGACATAAGTTAGTATTGTTTAATGATAAAACTTTTTTTTCTATATTATTGATGGGATGTTATAGTAATGTAGTTTTATAAAAAGGACAACCTGCATGACGGGCGACAACCCATCGCGTCGGACAAGGCTGTGGAAATCGAACCCACAGCCGACATTGCGATAGACCTTTATCGCCTACCACTGGCCTACAGGAAGTCCCTGGTTAGTACAAACTAGTTTTATTTTATTAAGCAGTATGATATATGAAGTATAAGTTAATTTTTTGAACCATATACGATTAACCTCACCATAAGATGGACTTATAACTTATGCTGAGCTTTTGTTTGAAACAGATGGAATGACCCATCATTCTATCACATGATCTATTAACACTTCACGAATAACTAATTCAACTTCATTTATTTAAGAGATGAAGTGGAAATTGTTCAAAGCATGAACAACAGTGAGATTGTACCCAAATCAAGTAAGTATTTCTTCTAATTCAAATTTTCAACTTTAGGGAAATGATATTGAAAACCAAAAACATTGTCCTAGTGCTCTTATATCCGATGAATCAGATGGTACCTTAGATCATCACAAATTTATGGCTTTGTGATTGTTGGATTTTTCATAGCCATGTTCTCTACCACTCTCTATCAGAACATGATGGTTAGATTTCTCCTCCATATCCATATTTTCACCTATGATATCCTATGTGGAAAACTAGTGATGAGTTAATTTGGGTAACCTTTATGTTTCATACTTCACTTTTTAAAATTAAGTTTTAGCATTCCTTTTTACGATGTGGGTTTCTATGAATGAAATTCTCAAGTAACAAACCATTTATAACCCCGAAGAATTTCGAGGGAGGAATTCATTTTAAGGGGTGTAGAATGTAACACCCCAAGATATTATGATAAGTATTGTTTTTAATTTATTTTATTTCATGGGTTTTATGCTACACCAATATTATCATGTGTTATACGCAACAGTGTGTTAGCTTGCAGTATACGCAACACAATTCTTGGATCGTGTTACACACAATTTCAAGTTCATTTGATAGAAGTTATTCTACGAAACATTGAGTGTGTGTGTATATATATATTCAAAGTATAAATTAAATATGGTTGGATTTTTTTATACGCAACAAAAAATTAGTCTTGCACTACACACAACCTTGACTTGGCTTTCATTACACGCAATCACGACCTTCTTCGATAGCGTGCATTGTATGCAATACCGAGTTTCACTAAACAACGATATATGGTTATAATATTATCACGAACTAGCCATTATGAATATAATTAACCAAATTTTTAGTTTTATAACATTATTATTCATCTTATAAATTTTCTAAAACATTTTATGTGAACAAAATAATTTTTTCAGGTAAAATAAGTATTTTTAAAAAAATGCAGTTTTACCGCCTTTTGATGGTGCACCCAGTTTAAATCTAGTTTTGACATGTTTATAAGTTCAATTTTACATAATAAAATTATTCTTTTGAATAAGGATACAAAATTTTACCTTGGATAAAATTTTCATGTTATTCTGATAACTTTCATATTTTAATGAATAGTAAAAACACGCTATATATTAATTAAAAACAACTTTTTTCATCAATAAAATTTATGTGGTTATATTATAATATTTAATGGTATTAAAGTATAAATAGAATATATTTTTACCATTTAATATAATGTATGTCATTAGAATTCATTTTACCTTGAATTTTTAGGTTAAATCAATTCAATCTTTTGTAATGTTTTAAACAAAAACCCGTTTTCTTTCGACAACGGGATTAATTTTAATTTATTTTCTGAAACTTATGTGTATTGAATTTGAAAAAATGGATTCCTTAATTGGAATCAGTGGGTCCAAATTATATTAATAGACTACTTTTTATTTTTTGGCATTATGAATAGTAACTACGGTAAATTTTATTTACCATAGTTAAAGGTAAATCAGGTAATTAAAGGTAAATATAAGATTATAAAATTACCATAACACAAGAAAAAATCCTATTGGATGACTAAAAGGCTACCCATATCACCTAAGGGTCGAATTAGAATCATTTAATGGACTTTTGTCCATGAAAATAACTTAATTATTATTAAACCCAAAGAAAGTGACAACATGTCACTCTCTTAAATATTATAAGTATAATAATTTTAATTTAGTGATAAACATCATAAAACATAAAGTCTGAAAAGTCTCCAGAAAACTAATAAAATATATACATCATGATAATTTATTTAGAATTTTTATGGATTAAATAATTGTCATTAATGGTGATAGATTAATGATGCAAAAATTATTTATTAAGTGTAAAATCAGTAATATAGTTTTTATTGAAATAATAATACCCATTAAAAGGCCCAAAAACCTGACCAAAACTTATTGGTAGTGTATATATACATCGTAATCATCCAAGTACCAGATATATAACTGTTTGGAGTCTTATAAAAGTGATTATGACACTTATATTATTTTATTTTAAATGATACCAAAGTTGTCACCTTCATAATTTAATAAATATAAAAATTTAAATATTGTGATTTTAAGATGATAAATTCGAGTAAAAGTATTATTGTGAAATTTAATAGATTTATCTTCATCATAGGATTTTATTTTTAATTTTCATGCAACAAATAAGTATATTAAATAATTATACAGAAATTATGTCGTAATTAGTTTATTAAGAGATAAACCAAATAAATGGTTTTAAAAATAATAAAATAAATATTTTATGAACTATTTAATGTTCTACACTAATTCTATAGATACATATGACATTTTATAAATCTATTAAAGCTTTTAGTTCGAACATATCTTCTGTATATATTTTATTTAAATTCAAATAAATTAATACTGTCAAAATTGACACTATTGTTATTTTATAAAAATAACATATTATAAAATTGTTTAAAAATCACAAAAATATATAAGAATTATAAATTTAAATTTATATGGTAGAAAATGTTATAAAGTATCCAATTATGGATAATTCACAACAAATAAGTAATTATTTGTTATAATTTAAAATGTAGAATGTTATTACCACAAATAAAATTTTATTGATTAAATAAGGATAAATCAAGTTGATAATTTATAAAATAAATTCCTAACATTTCTAAATTTTATTGGTTGATGAGATTACAACCATATATCATCTAATATTCGAATATTAGTCATTTTTGGTGGTTTTTAAGTGGGGTTAGATTTATTATAAATTAATATTTTTAAGATTTCAAAAGGTGCCCCTCTCATCCCTTATAAAAGGGCATCTCCCCCCTCTCTTCCTCACACGAATTTGAGCCTTTAGGCTCGGGAAAACCCTGCTCATTTCCCTTCTCAACTTCCCTAGAAACATCCTAGAGGTCCTTGTCTTTTTCAAATACCAATTTATTACCCTAAGAGGAGGATTCAAAGAGGCGTGTCAAAGAAGAGGTAATATCTGTTACCGATTCTTTCACTTTTCTTTCTTCTTCAACTTCTTCTTCATTAGTTGTTTCATTATGAATTAATAACATCAGTATCCCTCATATAATTATATGTTATCATAAATATGAAACAACACTATTTCACATTCTATCCATCCTATGGAAAACAAAATCACCGCGCGTGCTTACGTACGGAATACCGTCTCCACGCTGTGGTGTAATATGTTTTTCCACCAATACCTTAAATTGATGGGAATAATGGTGAAAATAATAAAATAATATGGTTATTATAACATCATACTGATTCTGATATATTATACCATCCAATACAATTCTATTCAATAATTATGGGAACGATATCATCTCTCATGCGTACGTACAGACTACCATCTCCACGACGCGATGAGATTTATTCTCCATGTTAACCATACATGAATGATCATAAAGTTTATATAATGAATAATATTGAAATATATTAAATAATAATTCTTCTGGATTTATGTATATATATATATGTATGTCATCTATTTAGTTTCACTCAATTCAATAAAGAAACGAAAACATCGTTCATGCGTACGTACGACCTACCGTCTCCATGAATGGTGTATTCCATTCCATTTATCGATCTATAATATATATGTATATGATGAATATATATTACATATAAATAATTTTTTACATTCTAGAATTATGTAAATCAGTATATATGTAATAATATCAAAAACGACAAGTCGAAACACATACGATAAATAAAATGATTTTACCCAAAACAATGCTTTGACATGGAACTTAAAAAAGAACGGGTAATATAATGTCATAAGTGCACCATATATGATATCATAACAATGAATATGATATTTTAATAAGTCAATGAAATTATTTAAATCATTATATAGGAGGTTCAGATACGTACGAAACAAATCAGACCTAAGGTAAGGGATAATTTTGCAAATTTCATTTTTATCCGAGATTTCTTATTCGTAAGTATTTACTAGGGTTATTTCTATCATCCATGTCCATGTTTTATAAAAGTTTTTTCATGTATGTTTAAATTCTTTTTTACCCATTATTGACTTTTAATACATGGTATGTAAGGAATCTTTCTTTTGTTTACGTTAAGAGGTACTTTTTTACTTTTCCGACAAAAGTACGAGAAGAATGTTTTTTCAACTTATACGACACGAATGGATTTTTACGATTTTATAAAGCCTTATTTTCATGAAGCTTACTCCAAAAGATTTCATGAATATTTTCAACAAAATCCTTTTCTTTTAAAATTGCATGATGTTTTGTGAAAATAAATTGATTTTGAAGAAGAAAGGATATTTTCCTCAAGAATTCATTTCATGTGTTTTATCAAAACCATTTTCAATAGAAGATGAAATTATTTCATATGTGTATGTTTCAGGTATAATGTATCTATGATTTACATGGATTCAATTTTCTTATGATGAAATATCCATTTCTTTTATATGGATTATGTGATGATGGGATGATGTTTATGAAACCCATTTTATTCTTTGGGTTATGATGAATATTTTAAGTTTATTTTGTGGCACAAATAAGAATGATTTCACTATGAGATGGGTGGGACCTATATCTCCCTCCAATGCATTGGGTAAAGATTTATATCTCATGAGGTAGACATGGATGGAACGATAAGTTAAACCGGTTCAGTAATACAGGACTGGAACGAGGAGTGAACTCGATTCAGAAAGGGACTTTGTCCACTAAGATGGTCTTGGCAGCAATGCCTTGACTAATATGGAAGTCATATCATGTGATTAATGATTTCCACAATTAGATGTTTTATTCCCATGCTATTTTATCATTATTAATGTTTCTTTGTGATCTATTCCTTACATACTTCCATGTTTTATGTCATTGCTAAAGCTTTTTATGTTTAAACATTATGTTCACGTTTTTAAGTTTAAATGTATAAGGTATGTTTTATTTTATCCATGCTTACCCTTACTGGGAATTTGAGCTCACCCTTTTTATGTTTTCTTTTCCCCAGGATATAAATAAAGGTTTTAGGTAAGAAAAAAAGGGGAAGATCTTTATGGGAGATGTTGAAGATCTTTCACCATGATTAGAAGATTATGTTCCATGTTTCAAAGACACTAAACTATTATGGTCCTTATGTGTCTGATTTTGTTATGTATTAATTATTCCTCAAAAGTAATGTAATGTCAATGTACATCAAGCTTCGGGTCTCTACAACGTGTCTCCAATTTTATCTCATATAGTTTTATGTACGGAGTAATAATATGAGCATGTTAAAAATGTTTTCAATAAAGTTGATGCATTCCCCATTTTAAGTTGTTATGTAATTTACCTATTTCTCAAATAAAATTGAAGTATCAATCATACAAGTCATATTATGTGTAATATTATATAATATATCGTGAATTAATGTGTAATAAATAGGATACTAGTCATTATTTTTATCAAAGTAATTTTTAGATATTTTTGGGTTAGGATTAGAAAACTTTAGAGAAATCCTAATGGTTAAAGATACTCATAAGAAAAAATTCCTTAAGATTTTTTTATCATGTAAGTGGATCGTCAGGAAAATACATCTTTATCTGGATACTACAAGTTAATGTGGATATGGTATATATGTACATAGGGGAAAAACATAAAAACACCATGTTGAGCTAAACTCATCTTGGAACTTTCGTATGACAATGGGTCTTAATGCACACCATGTTTGAAACACACTAGGGATATTATTTTATAAATTTACAGTCTCATTATAAACCATTATTAATGGAACAAAAAATCACAAAATATTATATGTTAGAAAATATATCATGGATAACATATTTTGAAGCATAAATATCCATAAGTTATGACATAAAGTTCATTTATATGTTATCCATTTAATTTTCTTTGATTCCCATTTATGGGTTCAATAGTTTACAAATAATATTCCTTAATTATACCCTTTATTTTATCAAATGGACAAAAATAGGTGGAATCATGTAAATAATCTATGTTAAGGGAAATGTGATGACATCCCAAATGAGATTCCCAACACGATGAGAGCATAAATAGCGAACTTTATGATGATACTCTCTCATATGACTAAAATTTTGAATAGAAACTTGGATGAGGAGGAGCACACAATTTCCCTTAAGAATTAACAAGCTGTAATTTAGAACTTTATATTAAAATGGCATACTACTTTCAATGGATCATCCTAAAACTTAATTTTGTAACAATAGATCAACCCAATTGGGATGATCTTACACATCCTTTAGTGTTTTGAGATAGATATTGTTACAATGGATGTTTTTCACATGGAGGGAGAATTTGATTAGTAGTCGAAATAGATAAATAATATGATGTCTAAGGAAGAGATTAAAGTGTTATGATGGATGTAATTCTGAATTTATTTCGATAAATATTTTTATCACACTCTCTATATTAAAATGAAAAATATATTTCATTTCCATCAAGAAAAAACATGATGAATATATATGGGTGTAGATTTAAAATTTCACAAGAATGGAATAATATGAATTTGGATTTATCGTTACCCCCATATGAAAATTTGAGTGCTTCTTTGGTGGGATAAAACCTTTCCTATGAAAATCCATGGAGATATGAGACTTTGATAACATTGAGAAACTTTTCTGATGTGCGCTCAAATTTCAAATGGAGATCTTAAAATCCAACGGTATAATAGGGACAAGAAGGGGAAATTAGAGTTTAATTATAACATTATAATAGATAAATATGTCAGTGTTATGAAATTTTAGTATTCCACTTTTCAATATGTGCAGAAAGAGGAGCCCCTAAATTGACTAGGGGGAGGAAATGCTTTAGGTAAAAGAATGAAGTACACCTTGATAGCGATAGTTGATGAGATAATCCCAGTAATGTGATTTAGTAAATTAATTCCCACTCAACCCTTTGTGAATTTTTCATTGATTCAACTACATGGAAAATTGTCACTTTTCAAACCAATTCACTGGGACAGAGAATTTTCCAAGAAGCAACAACTTCTAAGGCTATAAGGGAGACAAATTTTCCATCACAACTATTGAGGTGAATCACAAAAATGAAGTGTTTATATGCATGAAAGTTAATCATTCATGTACTAAGAACAAAATTCTTGATTCTTGTTCTACACATTCCTTTGTATCACACACTTTTAGTTATCCATCCAAACCAGACAACAAATCATTAATGTAGATATGTTGGTAAATATGGATAGTGGTGAAATTATTACATCCCAAGTATATAAATCCCCCCTATAAAAAGTTGCAGGATGAACTTCCCCAAAAACCATGTGATGCTCCCTTTAGTGGAATGTTTTTCAATTTTTTGGCATGGATTGGATTTCCATATATAGAGCCAACAAAAATTTCCATATGAAGGAAATCACTCTCCACATCATGAATTTTTTCTCTAAAACTATACAAATGCAGGGTGAAGGATGAATCATATTTATCACCAAATATCAATCATGTATATTATTTCCCTATGATAAATAATATCTAGATCAAATGAATGAGTCTAAGGAAAAGGAAATTCTTTATGAAATTCCCATTATGAGGGAATAAACTAAAGTGTTTCTCAAAGAATTCCTTGGTCTTCCTCAAAGCTAAGATGTTGAACATTCAATCATTCTAATACCTGGTGTGTTGTCATTATCCAAAAAATTCAATAATATGATTGTTATGGAACATAAGGATATGAAGAAAAAACTATATATGAATATTAATAAAGGGTTCATAATGATACGTTCTTCACCTTGGGTTGCACCAGTCCTCTTCATTAAGAAGAAGGATGTGTCAGTTCGCCATTGCATTGGTTACTTGGAGATGAATAAGAAAATGATAATGAAAAATTATCCTCTGTAATGGAGTGATGATTTTTTTGATCATTAATGTGGAGAACAATAGTAGTCTACGGTGGATCTTCATTTATGATATCATCATGTATGGGTAAAGAATGAGGATATCCCCAAGACCACTTTCCATAAAACATATAGGCACTATGAGTTCATAGTAATCCCATTTGGGCTCAATAATTCTCTATAAATATTTATAAACCTGATAAATAGAATATTTAGATATTACCAAGACAAAATTGTTGTAGTCTTTATAGATGATTTTATAATATACACCAAAATCAAGGAAGAGCATCTAAGAACTGTGATAAAAATCTTAAGAAAGGATAAGCATTAAAAAACTACAAAAAATGTGAGTTCTTTTTGAAAGAAGGATCATTAATGGAGAATATTATCACATGTAATGAGATATATATGGACCCTTCGAAGATAATAGTAATTTAAGGGTGGAAGAGGCCAACATATGTGATAGAAATCTATATTTTTGTGTTATTTGGGTATTATCCCAGATTTTTTAGAAAATTATCTTAATTTTCAATCACTCTAACCAAAATTACATGTAATGGATTCATGTTTTTTTGGAATAATCAATGTTAACCAAGCATCATAGAGTGGAAAAAATGGATTATCCCTTCTCCTATACTCACGCTACTCTCAATTGGAGAACTTATCGTGGTATTTATTAATGATTTGAAGAAGGGATTGAGCAGTTTGTTAAGGAAAATTTACAAAATGATACCCTATGCTTCAACAGAATTGAAATTTCATGAATAAATTAACCCAACACATGATCTGGAGTTGGATATGGTCTTATTCTCATTTAAAATCAGGAAAAAATATCTCTTTGAAAAAAGTGTGAAATATATATGGATAAAAAATATCTCAAGTAGATATTCAAATAGAAAGAGACTAATATTCACCAATAATGATGGTTATAGATGATCATGGACTATGAATTCTCAATCCACTATCATTATTGGAACGAAAATAATGTGGTGGATCATATAAGTAGGAATGATCTAAAAATATTTCCTTTGATTAAAATTGAGAATAATATTAGTTTATTAGGCTTAAACATGATATACATGAAAATAATAAAGGAAGGAACATCATCTGTAAATTATAAAATTATTGATCAAAAATACATTCTGGAAAAGATAAAGGATGATCAATGAGTTGATATGGGAATTTAAAGGATTTTTGAAGCTATAATAAAATGGAAATACAAATAGTTATGTGTCAATGTAGAAGTATTTGTAAGATTTTGTTGAAGAATATGTCTACCATAAAATATTGTGTTATAGAAGGATCCATTATTTTATTCACATAGATTTACTTTCTCCTGCCATCTATGAATCCCAAATATGTATCGATATCTCTAAAATAACTATTGGTGGGCGAAAGAGAATATTTATATTCCTATATTTAATCAAATAATGAATATTTTTAATGTTTTTAAATGGTAAAATCCATGTAATTAAATTTTTAATTTAAATAATGGAAAATTTTAATTTTACAATGGAAATGGTCTAAATTGTAGAAGGTACTTTATTCTGGATTTTTGACATATTTTTAGGTCATGTGTATTTTGGTCATTTAGTTAAACATATACTTCCAATTTGAGAGATTATTTTTTTAGAATACTTATTTTTTTAATCAAATTTCTCTTCAGGGCCAATGGATGATTATTGCATCTAGTTGACTTAAAAATAAATGATGTTGATGAAATTTACAGGAGGATAGCGTGAACCTCACCACCATAACAAAATAATATCTTGGACTACCCACCTTATAAATTATGTGATTACACCTAGAAAAGAATGAGGACACACATGCGCACCCCTCAAATTATTTTTTTTAGAGTTTTGAAGTCATTAAGGTTTCTATTGGATGTTATAAGTTTGGAGGAAGCTTCCTAGAACCTTCGTATAGAAAAAGTAATACTAAATCAAAAATCTATAACTCCTACATACAATAGCCAAATAAGATGAGATTTGGATGGTGCATGGTCAACACATTTATGAAAAACATTCATGAAGGGTTCCACGTGTGAATCAGACAATTAAATGGTCACCATTATGACAAATTTTGGAGGAAGAATTATGCCTATAAAAGGAGGCTGTTGTAACCTTCCCAAATCATCTGCTTTGAGCTCACAACCAAGGAGGGATCCCACCAAGAGATGACTTCCACTTCTTCTCCTATATTCCCCCTCATTTCATATTTTTATTTTATTTTAATTTTAGTTTTGTTTTTTGTTTTCAATTGTTATTAAAATTTTACTTTTATTAATCCTTGAATTTGTGTTTCTCCATCCAGTTTTCTTCATTTCTTTCCCCCCCCCTCTCTCCCCTCTTCCACAAACTCCAACAAGTAATATCTGACTCTCAGAAATGAGTGGCTAGCCCCAAGACTATTCTCGGGGGGGAGATGATGATGCCGATGATTTTTTTTTAATTTTTAATTTTAGTATGTAAATATTATTGAGTATCATGCACGGGTAATGTGAATGTCCTCGTTGCTGTGACGACCTTCGATGACATAAAACTCGACCTATATCTATTCTTTTATTTAATAATTTTCCTCTCCCTATTGGTTAGTTCTTCACACATTATAGTTGAGATAATTATTGGATGAATCATATTCTATTGAACCGGGTACTGGAAGATGACACATCCTAGAAAAAGGTGTTTCATCAACATGGATTAAAGGATGATGTGGAATTGAGAGTGCTCAGACATTCAATGATATTACGCAATTTCTAAATCAAGAATTGTAGTTCAAACATGAGATTTCATGATAGGATTATCAAATGTAAATAATTAATATAAAGGATAATTATTATTGAACATTAAAACAACAACCAATTCCATGTTCTTTCTTATTAACTCATTCTTTTTAGATTTGAATGATAGTTAATCATGAAAATATAAAAAGAATATGTTAATAAGAAAGAACATGGTTTTGGGTGTTGGTTTAATGTTTAATAATTATTCACCTTTATATTTTTTATTTATGTTTGATAATACAAACATGATATCTCATGTTTGAACTACTATTATATATTTAGAAATTGTGAAATATCACTAAATGTCTGAGCACTCTCAATTCCACATCCTCCTTTAATCCACGTTGATGAAACACCTTTGTCAAGGATTTGTCATCCTCCAATACCCAATTAAATAGAATCCATTTTATCCACTTATTATATCAACTACAACGTGTAAAGAACTAACCAATGGTGATAGGGAAAATGATTAAATAAAATAATAGAGATATGTTGAGTTGTATATCATCAGAGGTAGTAACAACATCGAGGACAATCTTCTTACCCATGCATTCTACTCAATTCTATATGCATACTTAAATTTAATATTAAAGAAAATTCATGATCATATTCATCTCCCCCCAAGAAAAGTCTCGGGGTCAACCTACCATTTCCAAGAGTAAGAGATTACTTGGTAGAGATGGTGGAGAAGGAGATAGAGATAGAGGGAACGAAATGATGAAAAGTGGATGGAGAAACACAAATGAATGGGTTAATAAAAATATAATTTGAAGTTAAATTGAAAACAAAGACAAAAATAAAATGAAAATAAATTTGAAAGATGAAACGAGGGGGGAGAGAAGATCTGTAGTGGAACCCATCTCTTGGTGGGATCCCTCCTTGGCTGTGATCTCTGAGCTGATGACTTGGGAAGGAGGCGAGATCACCCTTTTATAGATAGAATTCGTCCTCCAAAATTTGGTGAATTTTTTACCCATTAATTGGCCTATTTATGCATGGACACCTTCATTAATTTTGGTCATAAATGTGTTTGGAATTTTCCCTCCAAATATCAGCTCATTTGGAAACATGATTCATGAGTTATGAATTTTTTATTGAGTGTTACCTTTTCTCAATGAAGGTTCCCAGAATCTTCCTCTGAATTTATAACTTCCAATTACAATATTAATGACTTAAAAACTCTCAAAACAAAATTTAGAGGCTCACCTATGTGTCCCAGTTCTATTACAAGTGTAATCACATCTATTTATGGTGTTTAGGTCGAGATGTGGTTCCGTTACAGTGGCGAGGTCCACTCTATCCTCCAAGAAAATTCTTAAACTTCATTGACTTTTAAGACATATAGATTCTAAAATCATACCTTTTATTTAAAGATAATGTTTAAGTAAATAAAATCAATATTATAAAAAACATAATCACTTAATTTGGAACTATATATTTAACTAAATGACCAAAATACACTTGAAGTAAAAATCTGTAAAATAATTCTAGAATTAATCACATTCAACAATTTAGACCATTTTCATTCTAAAAATCGAAACACCCATTATTTTTAGAAAACAATTAAATACATGGATTTTATCATTGAAAAATATTAAAAAATATTCCTTATTTTATTAAAAATATTCACATTAATTTTCTCTATCATTGGGACAATATGAATAAGAAGAATGTGTAATATACATCAATGCACCATGTATGTGATCGAGTGAAGGTGGAAAAGAAATAATCCAAGGAGATGGTACAATAATTATACCTACATTAAAATTGGAAAAAATAACCATGAATCTTTTAATTATAATTCCAAATAAAATAATAGGGAATATTTATATTTGGGATGTTTTGGATTTTAATACAAATATTTATCACTTAATTGAAACTCCATAGGACTTATCACTCGATAAACATGCAAGGATAAACATTAGATAAGTGGATAGATTTAATAGAACACCAAAATCAATACTATTTGATATAGATATTATATTTTACTCCATGTTTTGGAAGAGTCTCGAAAATGATATAAATACTTAGCTGAACATTATCACAACTTATCACCATCAAAATGATGGCTAATATAGATAGACTATTCGAACAATCGAGGACATATTGAGAGAATTCAAAATTTATTTCAAAGGGGAATGGGATAAACATATTCCTCGAGTCGAGTTCTCAAACAATTGTAGTCTCCACTCAAGTATCAAAATGGAAACCTATGAATCCCATTATGAAAAGAGATGAAAAACACCTGCATGTTGGTTTGATGTTGGGAAATGTAAACTTCTAGGTCCTAAAATAGTTGAGGAAATAGTGGAAAAGGTAAAGGCTATTCATCAGCACATCAAGGATGCTCATACTTGAAAGAATAACTATTCTAACAATCATTAACGAGACTTAGAGTTTGAGGTGGTATAAAATGTATTCCTATTTATATCTGGATGGAATAAATTCAAGAGATTTAGGATGAAGGGAAAGCTTAGACCAATATACATTGGTCCCTTTGAGAACCTTGATTCCATTAGATTGGTGGACTATCAACTAGAACCCCCACCTAATATATCTCAAGTACATGATATATTATATGTATCAATATTGAGTAAGTACACAACCTATGTTAGAGTTAGTGTCCTAGAACCAACTACATTGTACTTTATTTATTGAGAAATACCTTATCACATCTTGATTATATTTCTACGAGATAATGCATGTGATAATATCCTAAGGATAACTGTTTCACTAAAGGTTCATAGTGGATCCCAGCTATGATGAGAATCTTGAAGTTCCATAACAATATTCTTGAATAAATGTTCTATGTATGGATGCTATTATTTGAGGGACACAAATTATACAATCCATTAGTGGTGAGGACTCATAAAACATTGAGGCACATTATCATGGTTTTCATGCTTGGTAATATCTAGGGGATATTATTAGAAGGAGAACTACTACTAGGAAATCCACATTTCATAATGTCATTGGATGTTCCTATTTGTGGACATGTGTATTGGTCCTTAGACTTTAAGATTATTATTGATGTGTATTACAATTTTCACACCAAGATGTATTGATAAAAACTGCAATGACACACTATTCACAATGCGGTAGGATATTTTGGGTGTGTTACGAGTAATAATTAATTAATAGATAATGCGATAATGGATTTGTACCTTCTGTTTCGTAACAGAAGTTGATATCTTAGGCCCTTTGATGGAATTTATATAGCTCAAATAAATCAATGGCCATGGTAAGGAATTGGAAATTTCAATTCTAGGATGTCAAATAAAGAATAATCAAGCACATGGGTTGATGGTAATAGAATGAAACCTTCTCGATTTGATATATTAATAAAAAGGGATTAAATTACACGGTAAGAATTTGTAGGATGTGACACATTATTTTGACTTTAACTTCAATCTATATTGGTGACTTGGAGTGTTTATAGGGGATAAACTTGGACTTTAGGCAAGCTCCACCTAGTGCTACTGAGAAAGAGTCATAGAGGGTCACATACTAAATGTGTCCAAGTATCTTACATAAATATTCATTTAACAAGTTGAATAAAGATTATTCCCGATTGTGGTTTAATAATTATTCAAGGATTCCTGATCTCATTTATTTTGACACTAGCTATTCAAGATAATATATTGTGGGTGAAATAATATATTTATTAGCGAGTAATGTAGTTACATTTATTTAACAAATAAATAGCCATTATTGAAGGTATAATAAATGTGGTGGAGGAAATAAATAAGATGAAAAAACAAAAGTACACACCATTTATAATAATATACACACATTGTAGTTTTTTTGGGGATTTGTGAGAAATAATATTATTTATTTAATTAAATAATTTTCAGGTATAATTATCTAGGTTCATGTAATGTAATTATATATTCAATTGTTATAATTAGACATGGGTTCTTAATGACAATTAAATTAAATGAATAAATTATTTCATGTAATTAATTTATTTTATTATTTTATGTAATTAAAATCCAAGTTATATTATTCCTATGAGACTAGACATTGATTGGAGTTGTGCACAATGAATTAGGAGAAATATCTCAAGACAATAGAGAATTCATTTTCCACCAAGAATGCTCTCATGTTATGAGAGAGATCCTCCTCCACCTGATTAAGGAGAGCGCTTTGGAAGTGGCTCTTAAGGAGATCGAAGGTAGACATCGCAAGCAAAGGCTCTTCCGTGCTAGCACCCAGAGATCCCATCAGTGATGTCCAAAGATATGTGGATCACGTGTGTATCACCACTAGAGGAAGCCTACACTTGGGTTCTATGACACAATGACAGATTATAAAAGATTGTGTCTGGAAACATCAACAAAGAGATAATTCCATCATAACAATTCTTGTCTTTTAATTAAATTAATTATAACCAACATATGATAATACTATCAATGGTTTCAGTACTACCTTCCTTACTTTTTTTCTTCATTCTATTGTAAATATAATGTGTTTTATTATCGCGATGGATCTCAGATTGATCACTGTTAACAGAAAAATCAATGTTGGGTTAGTTTACCAACGCACTTCCGCTGCGCTAGGAACCTACAACTGGTATCAGAGAATTCATATCGTTGATTATAATTATTTATTTTTTTGTTGATTATTTAAATTTTTTTATTAATTTAGTTTATTCAATTCCAGTTAATCATTCTGCAAATCTAAATCTCAAGATCTGTTCATCATCTTTCGTTTCTCGTTCACCTTACAGAAACGATCTTTTATTTTAATTTTAATTAAAATAAAAAAAGGATCTCAACTGAAAGTGCAGAATATTCTTGGCCATACAACACTAGAGCACATGTTGTGTATTCGATAGTGCAAACCATGTAGTCTAGGTTCCATGCACCGAGACTGGTCTGCCAAACCAAGTTGTGTGTTGGAGTCTATCTAAGTATTAAATGACGCCATGTGTTGACCATGAACAGGTGGAACACGGTTTTTGGATTACATTCCATGTGGACCATTGGTCATGATGTGTAATTACATTGCATTAGGGTTGGACAGTGTACCCCGAACACAGCTTACTCGACCATAGATTATATAATACTAACACTACACAACGTTTGAACCATTGGATACACTGTGTACTCCAAATATTTCCAATGTACATCTACACACCATGTCCCTAGGAATATACTTCTAATTTATGGTGAATGATAGTACACACTGTGTAGTCAGAACTACACACCGTGTACTCATCCAAATTACTTAAATTTATTAAAATTTATTATTATATTATAAAAACCCTTGAGACGTGTACCGTAGTGTGGGCGTAAAGCTAAGTCACAACACATGACATGTGTTTTATATATATGTGTTTAATTTATCATCATCATAATGTTCATTTCTTCTCATTGGGTAGTTATGAATGGGAATTCACTAGGTTTCCACTAATGTACAAGTTACATACAGAGATAATTTTAAATGAATTTATTTGATTCAAATTATCATGGATGAAAATATCAAGGTAATTAAGAAAATGGCTTAAGATATAATGATTTCTTAATTAAATATAAATAATTGATTCATGCGTGATTTTTATTAAACAAGAACGATTAAAGAATTGAATTCTAGTTTTATGTATGTGTAAATATCATTGCATTCATGGATGATCATGATCTAGACCGTGACCTTTGTAGGTGGATGGTTTCTTTTAATTTATTTATTTAAATTAAATTTATTGGCCTACGATCATTCTCCTTATTAATATGTAGGTCCTGCATGCCCAAGGTTTCTTTTATGTAAAACCCCATTTTACCCCTCACCTCTGAGTGAGATAAAATCATATGTAATGTATAGATCTCCCATGATAGTGGAGGAAACTGATGTTAGAATCCAAGATGAAACCAATCTAAGGAGATACAATGGTGGATAGGTGTAAAGCTCTAAACATGAACACAAAAAGGTTCTTTCTATTTCTCCCCTAAGTCTTGGGTTTGTTTATCAACCACTAGAGAAACTAAACAATATAAAAATCTCATGATCATTCCATTTTTTTCTCTTTCATGGTTTATCCATTGTGGGTGTGTTGTCACGATCACTCAATTAATGAATTAAACAAGCATGAAAGTTGAAACTAAAATAAGACTAGATTCAGCATAAATATTATCTTAAACACGGTTAATCACTTATGTAAATCACACTTAATATTAAAAAATATGTAATAAAGATAATAAAATGGAATTTTATGTATAAGGATAAAATATCTCAATGAAATATTAAGTCAGTATAGCCATCCATAATCATGGATAGAATCGAACCGTAGTTCAAAGTTCTTGACCAACCCTAGTTGGGGTGATTTCAATTATCGGGAAATTCTAATGCAAGGTTTCGGGTTGACATGAATTGGTTTTCATTAAGGGTTGACTGATACAACAAGACATGGTATGACTAGAAGGAAAATGATGAGGAAATCCAAAATAATATATTTTAGGATTGGGGAGTCCACTCAGCGGATCAAGGAACTGTGAGTTAATTCAGTTGGAATTTGGAATGCCTACTTAAAACCCATAAATTTCCTTAACCAACTCTATTTATGATAATAAAAATAGAAATATGAATCATTTCCACAAGAATATTAAGGAAATAGAATGTCCCAGAGTTAATGGTGAGTGATATTGGATTTTGATAAAATAGAGGTAGATTAATAAGTATTAATTTATTTATTTGTCTTATATTATCATGTTAAAGTACTAAATATTTTATTAACATAATTTGTATTAATGAAAAGAAAAATGTCATCAGACATATCATCGTGAAACATACTCGATATGGGAAACCTTATCACCAGAACCAATTTCTAGGAATGACAGAGGCGTTTACGCGCCATCCTTCGCCATGAGAGGAAATTGTATGTGCTGGAGGAGCCTACTCCAATTGCACCTGGAAAAGAGGCCAGTGAAGAGGAATTATCTCTCTATATAAAAAATATTGATTATGACATATATTTCCAAAGTTTCATGCTATCATCTATGTCTAATGAGCTCTTGATAAAACATGAAAACATGGATGCGTATAACAAGATGTCTCACCTTAAGGATCTCTATCAAGAGAAGGTGAGATATGAGATATATGAGATTTCCAATGCTTTGTTCACAACTAATTGTGGATATTTTGTTCCCTCTAGGCATCTTATAGTCAAGATTATTTCCTACATTAAATGCTTGTACAACTTAGGGATTAAGTTCCCAGATGACTTGCATACAAATCTCATCCCATCATCACTTCCCATGACATTCTCTAGCTTTATTATAAAATAAAAAATGAACAATAATGAGAAGATTAGATTGAAACATATAACCTTGATTCACCATGTAGATAAGGACATGAGGCGTGATAGAATCATTGTCTTTATGGTGAATATGAAAATGAAGGACAAGGAAAAGCGGACAAGGATTTATAAACGGTATAAAGCCCCCAAGCACTATCCCTCCAAGAAGGGGAAGATCCAGAGGTAGGGAATGTAATGGGAGTCGGTGTATTTTTTATTTGGAAATCCAGACCACTATAAGTGGAATTGAATCCCATAGCATGTGGATTATAAAGGTTCCTTCATTATCAAGTGTAATCTTTCAATTTTAACACATTGGGTAATAAATACAGCTTTTGGGGCCCACATATGTTTTCAAATGCAGGAACCTAGTAGATTTAGAATGATTTTTTAATGAGAGGAGAATCATTGAGCTGCCAATTGTATGAGGATGGCTGCATTATCCATTAGAGATTACCATCTATCATTTCCAACTAGGATGATTTTGGTTTTATATAACTGTAATTATGTTCCTAGAATTACTAAAAACATAATTTACGTATCATGTTTGGATATGGATGGATATAATTTCATGTTTGGAAATAAGGGTTGTTTCTTTTATAAGAAAAATGTATGTTATGGTATGGAGAATTTAAATAATGGTTTATATGCATTAAATTATGAAAACCAAGTTTTGGAAATCGATAACAAAACAAACTCATATGACTCATACAACATCCAGTTGTGGCATCACTATCATGGTCATGTTAATGAGAAGTGCTCGAAAAAGCTCTACCAAGATGGTTATTTAGATTATACAGATCTAAAACCAATGGATATATCTCCCACTTTTTTACAAGGTAAAATGATAAAGCCTTCTTTAGGTGGATAGGGTTAAAGGTCCATAGAGCTTCTAGGATTGGTACACATTGATGTGTGTGGACCATTTACAATAGAATATAGAGGTGTATATTCATACATTAATACTTTTACTGATGATTTGAGTATATATGGATATATATATATAATGGGGTATAAGTTAGAGTCCTTTTAAAAACTTATGTAATTCAATATTGAAGTAGAGAAATTGATTGGTATGAAGATATAGAATCTTTGATCGGATTGGGGTGGAGAATATCTAAAACAAGAGTTAATAAATATTTTATGGGAGTCATGGATTATATCTCAACACACTCCTCCTTATACACCATAGTGGAATGGTGTTAGTGAAAGGATTAATTGAGCATTGTTGGACATGGTGAGGTCGATGATGAGTCATGCATATATTCCATTATCCTTTTAGGGATATGCATTACAAACTGCAACATTAACATTAAACCGAGTACCAACTAAGGTGGCAAATGGAATTCCCTCTGAGTTATAGAGTGGGAAGAAACCCATTTTGTCAAACAGACGTGTATGGGGATACGAGGAATTTGTTAAGGCCTTCTCATATAACAAACTAGAACCCTAGGGCATGAGGTGTATCTTTATAGGATATCCCAAGGAAATATAAGGATATTACTTATATAAGCCTTCAGTCAAGAATGTTACTGTCGCTAGACAAGCTGTCTTTCTTGAGAGGGAGAACATCTTCAAAATGGATAGTTGGATCAAGATTTAATTTGATGAAGCTGATTCTCAAGATTAATAGGATTTGGTATAGGAACAAGTTTCAATGGTCCCCATGGATGAGGTTCAAGAAACACCAGTACTTCGTAGGATCTCAAGAGAGGTAAGAGATCCAAAGTGATTCTGTTTCCTAATCACTGAGGATGGTGAATCATTTTTTTTGGACAATGATGAAACCTCTCTCTTAAAAGTAAGTAGTTGATTACTCAGAAGCTGCAAGATGGTTAGTAGCTATGAAATATGAGATGTATTTCATGTATCAGAACCACGTCTAGGTTCTAGTCGATGAGCAAGTTGATGTAAAGATTGTGGGATGTATATGGGTATCTAAGAGAAATATATACATGGAAGGTCATGTTAGCACCTATAAATCAAGGCTAGTGGCTAAAAGAATAAGAAAAAATCCAGGAATTGACTATAATGAAACATTATCGCCTTTTTCCATGTTTAAATCCAAAAGAATCATACTTTCCATAGCAGCTTACCATGATTACGAGATTTGGAAAATGGATGTCAAAAAAGAATTCCTTAATGGGAACCTTCATAAAGATGTCTATATGACACAAACATAAGGGTTTGTTACACTAGGTGAATCCAAACTGGTTAAAAAGATGCAGAAACCCATTTATGGATTAAATAAATCATCCATGTCATGGAATATTTGCTTTGATGAAGCCATAAAGAAATTTGGTTTCATTATGAACGAATACGAGCCATGTGTTTATAAGCGGTTTAATGGGAATGTGGACATTATACTAGTAGTATATGTTAATGAAATATTACTTATTAGAAATTATGTACCAGTCTTATTGTCAATTTGGGACTGGTTAAACAAGTGTTTCTCTATGATGGACTTATGTGAAGAAACCTACAAACTAGGGATCAAGATCATTTGTGATAGATCCAAGAGGCTTCTTGAACTATGTTAGGGTACATACATTGGCAAGATACTAAATATATTTATTATAGAACAATACAAAAGGGGATTGGTTCCAGTGTCACATGGACTACATCTTTCTAATAGAATGTTTCCTTAAACACATTAGGAAAATGATAAGATGAGTAAGATCCCATACACTTTGGTTATAGGATCCATCATGTATTCCATGTTATGTTCCAGGTTGATGTTGCCTATGTACAGATCATGGTAGACAGATATCAAGAAGATCTATTAAAACAACATCAGAATACTATTAAGACGATCCTTAAGTATCTGAGAAGAACTAATGATATGATCCCGGTGTGTGGAGGAGATGTGGAGCATGTCATTATTGGGTATACTGATGTTGGTTTTTATACCAATCATAGTGATCTAAAGTCATAGCCTAGATATGTTTTTTGTCTCAATGGAAGATTAGTGAGATGGAAGAGTTTAAAGAATCCAGTTGTTACTGATTATACAGTAGAGTTCGAATATATATTAACTTTTTATGTAGCCAAGAAAGACATCTAGATTCAGAACATTGTTCAGGATCTTGATGTGGTGTATAGTAGTAGAGACATTATCACATTTTATTGTGATAATACTGCAGTGGTGGATCTTGAAAAATAACCAAGGTAACATCAACGGACAAAGAAAAATATCCAAATGTATCACCACTAGAGGGATTTCTATCAAAGGGGTGATGTTGTAGTGAGAAAAGGGTCCATGGAAGAGAACGTGGTGGACCCCAAGACTAAAGGCATTTCTCAGTAGAATCATGAATATCATGTGAGATATAGTAGGTAAAAGTTTGTTAGTACTTGGATCTAGTCCAAGTGAGAGTTTATTTGAGTTGGTGTCCTAGAACTAACTACTTCATAAATTATACATTAATAAATACCTTATGAAATCATGATTATTCTTCTGGGTGACAATGCATGTGATAATGCCGTAAGGATAGCTGTTGCACTAAAGGGTAATTGCGGATCCCTATTATTATAGGAACTTGAAAGTTCCATAAAACAATTCTTGAATATATGTTCCATGGTCGGAAGATTTTATTTGAGGGACACAAAAATACAGGCCACTAGGGGAAATGACTCATAAATTTTTGAGGCACCTCCTCATGGAGTGCACCTTGGTATTATCTAGGAGGATATTATGAGAATGAGACCTTCCAATAGAAAATCTAAATTTAATAGTGTCATTAGTTGTTCTTATCTGCAGACATGTGTATTGGTCCTTATACTTTAAGATTATTATTTATGGGTATTACAACTCGTGCACTTATATGTATTGTTGGAAACTGTGAGGACACACTTTTCATTGTGAGGTAAGATATTTGGGTTCGTCATGAGTAATACTTCATTAATAGATAATTAGAGAAAGGATTTTTCCCTTATGTTGAATAATGTAAGGTGATATCTTAGGACCTTTGATGAAATTTATATAGCCTAAATAAATCCATGGATATGGTAAGGAATGGGAAACTTCAATTCTGGGAAGTCAAATAAAGAATAATCAATCACATGGGTTGATGGAACTAGCATGAAACCCACTTGATTGAAGATATAAGGACAAAGGGATTAAATTACACAGTAATTGTTCATTGGAGGTGAAGCATCATTGTGGCATTAAATTCATTCTCTATGGATGCCTCAGTGTGTGGCTAGATTCTATCCTTGGACTTTAGGCAAGCTCTTCCTAAGGCCACTCAGAAAGAGGACAAGAGGGTCACAAAATAAGTGTTTCCTAGTATCTCAGTTAAATATTCCTTTAACATGTGGAATAAATATTATTCCCAATTGTGGATTAATAATTATTCAAGGATTCTTGATCACATTTATTTAAACACTAGTTATTTGATAGAATATATTATGGGTGAAATATATTATTTATTAGAGATTAATGTAGTGATATTTATTTGAGAAATAAATATCCATTATTCACGGTCTAATAAATATGGTGGAGGAAATAAATAAGATGAAAAAAGTACATGCCGTTTATATTAATATGTACTCTGTGTAGTATTTCTAGGGATTTGTAGGAAATAATATTATTTATTTAATTAAATAATATTAGGTGTAATTCTCTGGAAACATGCCAAGTAATAATAATAGTAAATTGTTATTATTAGATATGGGGTCTTACTAAGAATTAAATCAATTGAATAAATTATTATTTTTAGTTAATTCATTTTATTTCTCTATGTAATTAAAATCCAAATTATATTATTCTTATGTGACTATCCATTCTTTGGAATTGTGGACAATGCATCAGGAGAAAGCTCTCAATCCAAGAGAAAATTCATTTTCCCCCAAGAACGCTCTAATGTTAGGGGAGAGATCCACCTCCACCGGATCAAGAAGAGAACTTTGGAAGCAGCACTCAAGGCGATCGAAGGCGTACATCACTAGTGAAGGCTCTTACACGCTAGCACCCAGAGATCACTCCATCAATATCTGGAGATATATGGTGCACTTGTGGATCACCATTAGAGGTATCCTACACTTGGTTTCTAGGATGAAATGATGAATTATATCATATCGTGACCAGAAACATCAATGAAGAGATAATTCCATCATAGTAATTATTGTCTTTTAATTAAATTAATTATAACCAACATTTGATGATCCTCTCTATGGTTCCGGGACTCCCTTTCATCCTTTCATTCTTTATTATATTTGGAAGATAAGAAATTTTATTATCTTGTTGGATCTCCAAATGATAATTGTTAATGGAAAAATAAATTTGGGGTTATTTTACCAACGTGATTCTATTTCACTCAGAACCTGCACCATACCCCTCACATGTACACAATCCATATGTGGTACCATTGGAGAATAATCATTTCCATGAAGAGGTTTCTGGAATGATCTTAGATTTTATAGAAACATTTCTACAGAATAAGAAAATGCACCAGATCGAAGTGGTGTCGAGAAAACATGAGTTTGGATAAGAGAAGTGGGAACCCGTGGAAGTGATGAAATAGAATTACGATAATCTATTTTAGTCTTTTAAATTGAGTTTTCAAGGGAGAAATTTCTAATGTAGGAATATTGTAATGACCCAAACCTCTATAAATAAAATTCCCCTTATAATTTAATTAAATGAATTATTATATATTATGGATTTAGAAAACATAAGCACTTATTTGGTTTAATTATATCATTTTGAATTTAAAAGAAAATTATGAATCATTAAAGTTGGTAATATAGTCGTTGAGCACTGATCCTATGATTATTATAAATATATAGTTTCAAAAAATCCAGTTGAAAAAAAAAGATATGATGACCTCAACTAGTAGGATCGTACCCTACAAATCCAATTTATCAATGATTCCAAGGGAGATAGCATCAATGGAATTTTCTCTTAATGAACCCCAAACTGAAATCCCAAAACTCAATCATAAGAAATAAAATTAACACTATAAGTTCAATCTCATCAAAATCATGACCCAAACCATGTTTTCTAAACCACCATATGAAAGTCTCACAATCACATACCTTACCCTTGGGGGATTTGTTGGTGTATTAAATGGATATATATCAATACCCTAACAATATGAATATGTATATTGTATTTTCAATAGAATAATGGTTTTATTAAAATCTTATTAAACCGTTATAATTTTTAAATAATGTAACTGAAGTTTTATTTTCAATTATTATTCAATTTAAACTAATAATCTCTTTTTGATGAATTAATGTATTTTTTGTAATTACTCAAATTTTCACTATTTTTTAGACTTTTTGGGAAAATAACAAGACAAGTTTCTAAGAAAAAGTGTGATTATGAGACCCGGTGTTCCCAGAATGATTTGATGAAATTGTTTTAGTTTTTAATAGCGTGCGTGAGTAGTTTTCCTAATAAATTGTAATAACTATTAAATGGGTGCCAAAATTAGAAATATGTGGGAACCATTGAATTCAGGATGGTGGGATTACCCTAGGCACAACATCACATTATTTGGAATAGTTCTTTAGTGAGAAAACCCGAAAATGGAATACTCATTAATAAAATAATTATAAAATAATTATTTTATTTTCAAATCCTATAACTCATAAATGGTAATTCGAATGGGAAATCTGAGAGTACCATTGAGCTCATGAGGCTTTAGTTTCCTTAGGCAAGGTCCTACCTCAACCGGTACAGATCGAGGGTAAATGTTAATTTTTGTTCCTTTTAAGAGATAGTAAAATAATATTTTGAAATATTTTATTTTATTTCTTTTAATGTTTCATAGTTATGTAGTGATCCTGCGACACCACAAAAAAGCAACTATTTCCTTTCCTAAGTGAAAAAGTGTGTTGATGCTACAAAAAAGTGAAACAGAAATGCTGGTAATCGTTTCTTTATTTAAAATCATGGTAGTGATATGGGATCATATTGAATGTCCTAGATAAATTCCCTAAGATTTATGGAAAAGAAAAGTCGTTGGTGAAGCCTCTTAGCAGCAAACGACAAATGGCGAAATAAGATGATAAATCATTGATCATGTATCGTGGGTCAAGGCCAATGATCAGGGATCGACAAATGATAGTGGTGAAACTCCATTCTTCACCAATGACTGATCCAATCCTTGAGGTAAGGGTTTTATTTATATGTGATTTACTTCTTCATGTTTTTCTTTCAAACTACGAACACGGATCAACCCACAAATATGATGATCTGTGGGTCAATCTTTCTTGTGGGATGGGTGTCTTGTTGTAGGGATTAATTTAGGAATTATGTATATAACAACCTGCGATTTTATAAGAAATATTATTTTTAATTTATATAATATATTCTATTGTACGCTACTCCATGATTATCTTGCACTATACGCAACACCGTATTAGCTTGCTGTATACGCAACACTAATCTTGGATCGTGTTACACACAATTTCATGTTTGTTTGATAGTAGTTATTCTACAAAACATTGAGTGTATATATATATATATATTCAATGTAAAAATGAAATATGGTTGGATTTTGTTATATGAAACAACAAAGGAGTCTTTCACTACATGCAACCCTGACTTCGCTTGCAGTACACACAATCACAACCTTCCTCGATAGAATGTGTTGTACGCTGTACCGGGTTTCACTAAACAACGATATATGGTTATAATATTATAAAAAACTAGCTTCTATGAATAGTAGTAAATAAATTTTGAATTTTATGACATTATAATTCATCATACACATTTTATCGAACATGGTATGAGAACAAAATAAATTTTTCAGGTAAAATAAGTATTCTTCAAAAAATACAGTTTCGCCGCCTTTTGATGGTGCACCCATTTTAAATATAATTTTTTACAAGTTTATAAGTTAAATATTACAAAATAAGATTCTTCTTTTAAATCAGGATTTAAAAATTTACATTGGATAATATTTTGATATTTTTCTGATAACATTCATATTTTAATGAATAGTAAAAACACGCTATATTTTAATTAAAAACAACTTTTTTTCACCGTAATAATTTATATGGTGAAATTATAATATTGAATGTTTTTAAAGTATAAATAGAATATATTTTTACCATTTAATATAATTTATTTCATTATTATGGATTTTACATTGAATTCATAGGTAAAATCATATCAGTCTTTTGCAATGTTTTAACTTTTAAAATTTGTTTTCTTAACAACAGGATTAATTTTAAATTAATTTATGCAACTTTTGTGTATTGAATTTAGAAAAATGGATTCCATATTTGGAATAAGTGGGTCCAAATAATGTTAATAGTCTATTTATTTTTGGACATTATGAATAGTAACTATGGTAAATTTTATTTACTATAGTAAAAGGTAAATCTGGTAATTAAGGGTAAATATAATATTATAAAATTACCATAACACTTGTCTTAATATAATTGAATTCTTATATTTAGTCCTAAGGCATATTTGGGTCGAAATAGAATCCATTGGAACCCACATGGAGGTGGTTAAGACCTTTAGTTTATTTTATTTAAAGGAAAGTGAAATATGTCTCACTCAACTTTAATAATTAAAGTACTTTTAATATAAGTATATACATAATATAAATTCGGTTATAAATACTCATTTGAAAGATAAAATGTTTTTCTTTATCATGGTAATTTATTTATGATTTTTAAGAGATATTTAATTACCTTAATATATTATACATTAATGATGGAGAAATTATTTATTTAGTGAAAAATAAGTAATATAGTTTTTATTGAAATAATAATACCCATTAAAAGGCTCCAAAACCAGACCAAAACTTATTAGTAGTGTATATATACAACATAATAATCCAATTATCGAATATATGACCATTTTGAGTCTTATAAAATTTATTATGACACTTATATTATTTTATTATAAATGATGTCAAAGTTTTCACCTTCATAATTTAATAAATATTACATTTTAAAAGTTGGGTTTTCTAGAATATAAATCTGACTAAAAGTATTATAATGAAATATATAAGATTTATATTCATCCTAGTATTTTATTTTTAATTTTTATGCAACAAATAATTATATTTAATAATTATACAAAAATGTTGTAGAAATTATTTTATTAAGAGAATTATCAAAAAAATGGTTTTACAAATAGTAAAATAAATATTATATGAACTATTTAATGTGCTCCAATAATTTTATAGATGAATATGAAATGTTATGAACCTATTGAATATTTCTTTTGAATATATACTATGTGTGAGTTTTATTTAAATTCAAATAAATGAATAGTATCAAAATTGACACTATTGTTATTTTATAAAAATAACATATTATTAAATTGTTTAAAAATCACAAACATATTTAAAAATTATAAATTGAAATTTATATAGTCTAAAATGTCATAAAGTATCCAATTATATAAAATAAACAACACATAAGTGATTATTTATAACCAATTAAAATTTATAATTTTATTACCACAAATAAAATTAAATATATTAAATAAGGATAAATCAAAATGGTAATGTTTAAAATTAGATCAAAACATGTATAAATTTGATGTGTTGATGATATTAAAACCCTATCTCATCTAATATTTAAATTGAGTCATTTTTTGAGGATTTTATGTGGGGTTTGAATTTATATTAAACTAATATATTTGAGGATTCCAAAGGTGCCCTTCTCCTCCCTTATAAAAGGGAACCTCCTACCTCTCATCTTTACACAACATTGAGACTTCAAGATTGGGAAACCCCTGCCCATTTTACTTATAAAATTTCCTAGAAATATACTAGAGTTCCTTGTCTTCTTCAAATACCAATATTAGTGCCCTAAGAGGAGGATTCAAAGAGGCGTGTTGAAGAAGAGGTAATATCCGTTACCAATTATTTCGAATTTGTTTCTTCTTTTACTTCCTCTTATTTAGTTGTTTCATTATGAAGTAATAACATATGTTTCAATGATATACTGATATGTTATTATAAATATGAAACAACCCTATTCCACCATCTATCCATCCTATGGAAAACGAAATCACCGCGCGTGCATACGTACGAAATAACTTCTCCACGCCGTGGTGTAATCTGTTTTCCACCACCACCTTACTTTGATGGGTATAATGGTGTAAATAATAACAATATGTGATTATTGTAAAGTGATATTGATTCTGAAATAGTATCAATACACTTCAATACAATTCCATGATCATGGGAATGATATCATCGCTCGTGCGTACGTACAGACTACCGTCTCCACGAACACGATAAGATTCATTCTTCATGTTAACCATTCATGAATTATTATAAAGTATATATAACGAATAATAATTAAATATATGAAATAATAATTCTACTGGATTTATGTATATATATATGTATGTCATCTATTTAATTCCATTCAATTCAATAAGGAAATGAAAACAACGTTCATGCGTTTGTACGGCCTACCGTCTCCATGAACGGTGTATTTCATTCCATTTGTCAATCTATCATATATATGTATATGCTGAATATTTATTATATATAAATCATTTTTTACATTCTAAAATTAATGAAATCAAGTTATAAGTAAAAATATCATGAACAACAAGTCGAACCACATACGATAAATGAAACGATTTTACCCAAAACGCTGCTTTAACATGTATTTAAAAAAGAACGGGTAATATAAAGTCATAAATGAACCATATATGATATCATAACAATGAATATGATTCTGTAATAAGTAAATGGCATTATTTAAATCATTATATATGAGGTTCGGATATGTATGAGGCATATCGGGCCTAAGGTAAGGGATAATGTTGCAATCTCAATTATTTTCTATCTGAAATTGCTTATATGTAAGTATTTACTGGGGTTATATTTATCATCCATGACCATGTTTTATAAAAATGTTTTCATGTATGTTTAAAGTCATTTTTACCCATTTTTTACTTTTACTACATGGTATGTATGAAATTTGTTTATTTACCATACGAGGTACATTTTGACATTTCCAAAAAAAGTACGAGAAGAATGTTTTTTTTAACTTACACGACATGAATGGATTTTTAGGGTTTTATAATGCCTTATTTTCATGAAGCTTAATCTACAATATTTCATGACTATTCTCAAAAAAATCCTTTTCTTTTAAAATTGAATGGCATTTTGTGAAAACAAAATGATTTTCAATAAGAAAGGATATTTTCCACAAGAATTCATTTCAAGTGCTTTATCAAAACCATTTTCCATCTAAGATGAAATTATTTCATATGTCTATGTTTCAAGTATAATGTCTATATTATTTACATCATTTCCCTTTTCTTATGATGAAATGATATCCATTTGTTTTATATGGATTATGTTATGATGGGATGATGTTTATGAAACACATTTTATTATTTGGGTTATGATGAATGATTTATATTTATATTGTGGAACACGTAAGAATGATTTCATTATGAGATGGGTGGGACCTATATATCCCTAAAATGCATTGGGTAAAGATTTATATCTGATGAGATAGACATGGCTGAAACAGAAAGTAAATTCAGTTCAGTAATATAGGGCTAGAATGACATGTAAATCCGGTTTAGTAAGGGACTTTGTCCACTAAGATGGTCTTATCAGCAATGCCTTGGATACTATGGAAATCATATCATGTGTTTAATATTTTTCCACAATTCAAAGTTTTATTCCCATACTATTTTATCATTATTGATGCTCCATTTATGATTTATGCCTTACGTACTGCCATGTTTTATGCCCTTTCTCAAGATCTTGGTGTTTAAACAATATGTTCATGTTTTCAAGTTCAAATATATATGGTTTGTTTTATTTTATCCATGCTTACCCTTACTGAGAATTTGAGCTCACCCTTTTTTTTTCTTTTCCCCCCCAGATTAAAATAAAGGTTTTAGGTAAGGAAAAAAAGGGGAAGATCGTTATGCTAGATGTTGAAGATCTTTCAACATGATTAAAAGTTTATATTCCAAGTTTCCAAAGACACTAAACTATTATGGTCCTTTTTTGTCTATTTTTGTAATGTATTATATTTCCACAAGAGTAATGTAATGTCTATGTACGTCAAGATTTGGGTCTCTACAGTTGGTATCAGAGGAAAGGTTTAGTTAACCTTTGGAAACTAGGATGTGAAAACTTTAGTGAGATCCCTAGAGATATTTCTAAGGTATGTATAGGGATGTCCCTAAGGATAAGTATACATATAGGTTATAGTCCTAGAATTACAGTAACGATAAGAATTAAACCTAAGATGTTAGATAATGAAGGTACTCCCCCTTGATAATGTTTTTTTCCTCTCGCACTATTCTTTTTGGGTTTTAGAAAATGGCTGGAAATCGGAAGATTCATGATAATGGAAGATATGACAGAAAATGGAATGATGTTTTTCATGAACAACCAAATGAAATGGGATTTGGAAGTCAAAACATCATTATTATTCCTAATCAGCAATCTCACAATATGATCAATAATCTCATCTTTGGTAAGTATCCCGACTCATCTAATAAGAGAAATATGGAGTTTCATGATGATAATAGAGGAAAGAAAGTTAATTTCCCTCATGTAAATCATGTGGGAAGAGGTATCAATGAGAATGTTTCAAAGGAACTAGTAGATGATTTGGGTGTGGAAAGGAATGACACAAATCCAGTAAGTGCAAAGGAAAAGGTTCAGTTAACACCATGGACAAGGATAATGGTATTTCCATGACATAAAATACGATTAAATGTTTTAAATGTGGAATGTATGGGAATTATGCAAACTAATGCTAAGGGAAAGTCTCATGAAGAGAATCATCATGGTAGTATGGGTAATATTTATATTGATGATGATAAAGAGACTACAAATGATATGTGAGGTGAAATAATTGTTCAATATCGGTCAATGGTTTAAGAAGGTAGTGGAATGATTATATGTTTATCAAGAGTAATGTTGTATAAGTAATCTCATGGTACTATGGAATAATGAGACATCTAAGTATTGTTACAATATTTTTTCCCTTATGTTTTTGAAAGTATATTTTGAATGGTACCGATAACCATGAAAGATTATTCAAATACTTTTTTTGGAAAGAAGATGATATGAGCATAATGAAGGGATATGGAGAAAATAATATGTTTGATAGTATTCATGATCTCATGGATGATAAAAGGACAAAGTGATATCATGATTTGAGTATATAGATTTTTTTTGTGATTTTGGTATGTGGAAAGAGTTAACTTTTGACCGAATTCATGTTTTCGCTAAGGTTCATATGGATATTCTTGTTTCAAAAGAATACATGATTAAGGAATTAAAATTTTTGGAATGTGACCAACATGATATATCTTATGATATATGGGGGACAAATGAAGGAATTCACATGCTTGGTAGATGAAATTTCTAGTAATCGGACAGAAGTATTTTCGATAAGCCTAAAGGTTGGAATGGACATCATATATTATTGGTTAAGGATATAACTTTTTATTTATGAAATGTTATGATAGTATAGTTTTAAAAAAAGGATAACCTGCAGAATGGACGACAACGCGTTGCGTGAGACAAAGTTGCGGGAATTGAACCCACAACTGAAGTGCGACTGGCCTTTATCACATTCCACTGGCCTACAGAAAGTCCCTAGTTTGTAGAAACTAGTTTTATTATATTAAGCAGTATGATAGATGAAGTATAAGTCCATTTTGGAATCATATATGATTAACCTCACCATAGATGGACTAATTTATATTTGATAAATTTTGCTAACATTTTGTTTGAGACATATGGAATGACCCCACATTCTGTCACATGATCTACTAACACCTCATGAATGAAAAATTCAACTTCATTTCTTTAAGGGATGAAGTGGAAATTATTCAAGGCACGAAAAACAGTGAGATTATACCAAAATAAAGTAATTATTTATTCTAATTAAAATTCTTAAACTTTAGGGAAATGATCTTGAAAACCAAAAATGTTGTCCTAGTGCCCTTATATCCGATGAATCAGATGGTACCTTAGATCATCACAAATTTATGGCTTTGTGATTATTGGCATTTTTATAGCCATGTTCTCTACCACTCACCATTAGAACATGATGGTTATATTTCTCTTCCATATCTATATTTTCACCTATGTTCTCATATGTGGAAACCGAGTGATTAGTTAATTTGGGTAACCGTTATGTTTCATACTTTTGTTTTTAAAGATAAGTTTTGGTATTATTTTTTACGATGTGTGTTTCTATTAAATAATCATTCGAGTAGTAAACCATTTATAACCCCGATGAATTTTGAGGGAGAAATTCATTTTAAGGGGGGTAGAATGTAACAAACCGAGATTTTATAAGACATATTATTTTTAATTTCTTTCATATATTATGTTGTACGCTACACCAAGATTATCTTTCACTATACGCAACACTGTATTACCTTGTAGTATACGCAACACTAATCTTGGATCGTTTTACACACAATTTCAAGTTTGTTTGATAGTAGTTATTCTACGCAACAATGAGTGTATATATATATATATTCAATGTATAAATGTAATATGGGTGGATTTTGTTATACACAACAACAAAAGAGTCTTGCAATACACGTAACCCTGACTTGGCTTACATTACACACAATCACAACCTTCCTTGATAGCGTGTGTTGTACGCAATATCAGGTTTCAATAAACAACGATATATGGTTATAATATTATAATAAAATAGATGTTATGAATAGTAGTAAATAAATTTTGAATTTTATGACAATATAATTCATCTTACACATTTTATATAACATGGTATGAGAACCAAATAAATATTTCGGGTAAAATAAGTATTTTTCAAAAATTGCAGTTTTGCCGCCTTTTGAGGGCGCAACCATTTTAAATATAATTTTTGACAAGTTTATAATTTAAATTTTACAAAATAAACTTTTTATTTTAATTCAGGATATAAAAATTTAAATTGGATAAATTTTTTATATTTTTCTAACAACTTTCATATTTTAATGAATAGTAAAAACACGCTATATTTTAATTAAAAACAACTTTTTTCATTGTAATAATTTATATGGTAAAATTATAATATTTAATGGGTTTAAAGTTTAAATATAATATCATTTTACCATTTAATATAATGTATGACATTAGCATGGATTTTACGTTGAATTCATAGGTAAATTTATTTCAGTCTTTTCCAATGTTTTAACTTTTAAAAATCATTTTCTTCACAATGGGATTAATTTTAAATTAATTTATGAAACGTTTATGTATTTAATTTATAAAAATGGATTCCATATTTGGAATCAGTGGGTCCAAATTATGTTAATTGGCTACTTTTTATTTTTGGGCATTATGAATAGTAACTACGGTAAATTTTATTTACCATAGTAAAAGGTAAATTGGGTAATTAAGGGTAAATATAATATTATAAAATTACCCTAACACTTGTCATAATATAATTTGATGTTTATATTTCGTCCTAAGGCATATTTGGGTCAAAATGGAATCCATTGTAACCCACTTGGAAGTGATTAAGACCTTTAGTTTATTTTATTTAAAGGAAAGTGAAATATGTCTCACTCAACTTCAATAATTAATGTATTTTTAATATAAGTTTATACATAAAATAAATTCAGTTATAAATACTCATTTTAAATATAAAATATTTTTATTTATCATGGTAATTTACTTATAATTTTTAAGAGATATTTAATTACCTTAATAGATTATACATTAATGATGCAGAAATTATTTATTTAGTGAAAAATAGGTAATATAGTTTTTATTGAAATAATAATACCCATTAAAATGCTCACAAACCGGCGCGAAACTTATTTTTAGTGTATAGATACATTATGATCATCCAATTACCGAATATATGACCGTTTGGAGTCTTATAAAAGTGATTATAACACTTATATTATTTTATTTTAAATGATGTCAAAGTTTTCACCTTCATAATTTAATAAATATGACATTTTAAAAGTTGGGTGTTTTAGAATATAAATCTGAATAAAAGTATTCTTATGAAATCTATAAGATTTATATTCATCATAGTATTTTAGTTTTTATTTTTATGCAACAAATATGTATATTTAATAATTATACAAAAATGTTGTAGAAATTACTTTATTAAGAGCAGTATCAAATAAATGGTATTACAAATAGTAAAATAAATATTATATGAACTATTTAATGTGCTCCACTACTTTTATAGATGAATATGACATGTTATTAAACTATTAAATATTTTATTTAGAATATATCCTCTGTGTGGATTTTATTTAAATTCAAATAAATGAATAGTCTCTAAATTGACACTATTGTTATTTTATAAAAATAACGTATTATTTAATTGTTTAAAAATCACAAAAATATTTAAAATTTATAAATTGAAATTTATATAGTCTAAAATTTCAAAAAGAATCCAATTATGGAAAATTAACAACACATAAGTGATTATTTATAACCATTTAAAATTAAGAATTTTATTACCACAAATAAAATTAAATAGATTAAATAAGGATAAATCAAAATAATAATGTTTAAAATAAGATACAAACTTTTATAAAATTGATTGGTTTATGAGATTACAACCCTATATCATCTAATATTCGAATTGAGTCATTTTTGGATGTTTTTTATGTGGGATTGGAATTTATATTAAACTAATATTTTTGAGGATTCCAAAGGTGCCCCTCAAATCCCTTATAAAAGGGCACCTCCTCCCTCTCATCATTACACAAATTTGAGCCTTAAATCCCGGCTAACCCTTGACCATTTCCCTTCTCAAATTCCCTAAAAATATTCTAGAGGTCCTGGTCTTCTTCAAATACCAAATTTATTGCCCTAATAGGGGGTTTCAAAGAGGCGTGTCGAAGAAGAGGTAATATCTGTTACCGATTCTTTCAAATTTATTTCTTCTTCTACTTACTCTTCATTAGTTGTTTCATTATGAATTAATAACATAAGTATCAAAAATATACTTATATGTTATTATAAATATGAAACAACCCTATTCCACATATTATCCATCCTATGGAAAATGAAATCACCATGCGTGCGTACGTACGGAATACCGTCTCCACGACGTGGTGTAATCTGTTTTCCACCACCACCTTACGTGGATGGGTATAATGGTGTAAAGAATAACTATATGTGATTATTTTAAATTGATATTTATTCTAAAATAGTATAAATACACTTCAATACAATTCCACGATCATGGGAATGATATCATCGCTCGTGCGTACATACGGACTACCGTCTCCACGAACTCGATAAGATTCATTCTTCATGTTAACCATTCATGAATGATTATAAAGTATATATAATTAATAATAATGAAATGTATGACAGAATAATTCTACTGGATTTATTTATATATATATATGTATGCCATCTATTTAATTCCATTCAATTCGATAAAGAAACAAAAACAGCGGTCATGCGTACGTACGACCTACCGTCTCCATGAACGGTGTATCTCATTCCATTTATCAATATATCATATATATGTATATGCTGAATATTTATTATATATAAATCATGTTTTAAATTCTGAAATTAATTAAATCATGATATATGTAATAATATCAAGAACAAAAAGTCTAAACACGTACGATAAATGAAACGATTTTACCCAAAACGCTGCTTTAACATGGATTTACAAAAGAACGGGTAATATAAAGTCATAAGTGAACAATATATGATATCATAACAATGAATATGATTCAGTAATAAGTCAATGACATTATTTAAATCATTATACAGGAGGTTTAGATACGTACAAATCATATCAAACCTAAGGTAAGGGATAATGTTGCAATCTCAATTGGTTTCTATCCGAGATTGCTTATACGCAAGTATTTACTATTGTTATATTTATCATCCATGTCCAAGTTTTATAAAAATGTTTTCATGTATGTTTAATGTCCTTTTTACCCATTTTTTACTTTTACTACATGGTATGTTTGGAATTGTTTTTTTATTTACCATATAAGGTACTTTTTGAATTTTCCTGCAAAAGTAAAAGAAGAATGTTTTTTTACCTTATACGACCTGAACGAATTATTATGGTTTCACAACGAATTATTTTCATGAATCATACTCTACAATATTTCATGACTATTTTCAACAAAATCCTTTTCTTTTATATTTGAATGGAATTTTGTGAAAAGAAAATGATTTTCAAGAAGAAAGGATATTTTCCTCAAGAATTCATTTCAAGTTCTTTATCAAAACCATTTTCCATCTAAGATGACATTATTTCATATGTCTATGTTTCAAGTATAATGTATCTATGATTTACATGGATTCACTTTTCTTATGATGAAATGATATCCATTTGTTTTATATAGATTATGTTATGATGGGATAATGTTTATGAAACCCATTTTATTATTTGGGTCATGATGAATGATTTATGTTTATATTGTGGAAAACTTAAGAATGATTTCATTATGAGATGGGTGGGACCTATATCTCCCTCCAATGCATTAGGTAAAGATTTATTTCTCATTATATAGACATGGATGAAATGTCATGTAAATCTGGTTCAGTAATACAGGGCTAGAACGGCATGTAAACCCGGTTCAGTAAGGGACTTTGTCCACTAAGATGGTCTTGGTAGCAATGCCTTGGCTACTATGGAAATCATATCATGTGTTTAATGTTTTGGAAAAATTAAAAGTTTTATTCCCATGATATTTTATCATTATTGATGCTCCATTATGATCTATGCCTTACTTACTACCATGTTTTAGGTCATTTCTCAAGATCTTGATGTCTAAACATTATGTTCATGTTTTTAAGTTCAAATATATATGGTTTGTTTTATTTTCTCCATGCTTACCCTTACTGAAAATTTGATCTCACACTTTTTATGTTTTCTTTTCCCATAGGATTAAAAGAAAGGTTTTAGGAAAGGAAACAAAAAGGGGAAGATCGTTATGGTAGATGTTGATGATCTTTCAACATGATTAGAAGTTTATATTCCAAGTTTCCAAAGACACTAAACTTTTACGGTCCATTGGTGTCTATTTTTGTAATGTATTAGATATTCCTCAAGAGTAATGTAATGTCTATGTACGTCATGATTTGGGTCTCTACAATGTCATTATGATTATAAATTCTTTCTTCATGATCCTGATAGAAAGAAAGAATTCATATTGACATGAAAAATTTCCTAGATCCATTCTTTGGATAGTTCTATGTTTCTCCTCCCCCCTCATCCTTCAGTTTCTCTTTGTTCTTCATGAGTATTTGAGAAGATAGATTGTTTCACCTTCGATATGTGGTGCAACAGTCCCATGGTTTATAATTAGACACCCCAACAACCCCACGGAGGTGTGACACCAGACACGGTGTGAGACGAGACCGCCAGTGGAGCGACCACTTATGGAAGCAGCACGACCTGTCAGCGCAGACGGGCTATGCGAATAGCCACCGGCATGGGAGCCAGTGGTGGCGGCACACCATAGTGTAGAAGGACCACATCAGTGGATCGACCATCAGTATAGGGCTGTAGGTGGTGGTGCAGAAACCTGTCAGCTTGACGAATGCCGATGGAAATGACCCCGACAGTGGTGGGAAGCCGCGATAGGGGGCCATGGTGGAGGGATGCCTTTTTCCAGAGCTACGTGGGACAAAAGAAATGAAAATTCATCATATGTGGTGATTATCACATAGAACATATAGATAAAAGATATACCTGATGCATTGAACTTGGCAGGGCATGGCTAGCTGGCCGCGTCTGATGTAGGTGAGCCGGCCCACATGTGGTGAGCCGAGCTGAAGAAAATCGGGTCACCCCAGGTGTCCTAGCAGGCCGGGCTAGAAGGTTAGGTTGGGACCAATGGTATAGGTTGACCTAGAGGATCTGGTTGGACCCAATGAGTTAGTTCAGCAGACACCAGGTTGGGTCAGTTTGTTATGACCAGGTCATACTTGACTCAGACCAATCCAGACCCCTTTTACATAAATGCTCATAACACTCGAACTGTGTGTCTGTTTGATGAGTCATTAATGGTGTTGAGACCCTTTTGATTAGGTATTCATTTTGAGATACTCTAACTGAGTTTCTGTGGAACATGGTGTATAACCTATTGGATCGAGGAGTAGGTGCTCCAAGAAAGAGCGTGCTAAGGATGGAATCATGTGACTTGATACAACATATACTTTGAATCTTACCTAGATTGTGTGTCTTACCTAGACTATGTGTCTTACCTAGACTATGTGTCTTACCTATATTGTGTGTCTTACATAGACTGTGTGTTTTATTGAGACTGAGTTGGTACTCCCCAATACAACCAGTGTACGGCTCCTCTAGTATTTGATGACACTATGTGTGTTACCGACACTCCTTCTGTTACCAATATTCCACATGTTATCTATACTATATGTGTTACAAAAACATCATTATTTAACTACACTCTGTGTTTTACTACTTGAGGGTATTGTGGATTCTTTTGACATTTTTTTTGTACCATAGACCTATAATTGGTGCAAGATGACTCTAATAACTCTAAGGGCTGTATTATCGACACTATATGGATTATGGAGACAAGATGTTTGAGGGAAACATCATGAGGAATCGAGAACATGTGTTATCTAAAATAATTTTTGTTGAACTATTATACATACTTAATTTCAGAAAGCTCAAGGATTAAGATCACCATAAATAGAACATGCTATGAATGGAACCAAACGGTTGGAAGTGGATGAGGCCTTGAATCATGGAATGCATTACGATTATACCTGGATGTTCTTGTTATATGTGTTGTTGACATAAACCTAGGTTGAGATAAATATATATTATTTGTGGTGTTTCCATTTGGCTCTTTTACATTCTATTTTTATGTGCACCACTAATTATTGGTTAAGTCATCCCTACACATGCTTTGCCTACACACGTCGTTTCTTGTGCAGACAGTTGATTCTTTGATAGAGTCCTTGGTGGATTGGGTCCAGGTGGTGCTTAGAGTGACCCTATATACAATGTGTTATTTTGTGGCTTTAGATAGCTATTTTTGTACCAACCCTTCAGGTAGGGTTTTCTTCAAAGGAGTTATAGAGACTTTTAATTTTACATGTTTTTGTTGGGATTGTATTTTGGCCCTCTTTACCATTAGTTTTCTTCTTGTGTACCTTTTGTTTGTTTACATACTATTTTCACCTTCTAGCATCTTTGGCCTAGAGTTGTGTGTGTGTGTATAGGTACTTAGGTAAATGCCTTCCATTTGTTTTGGATATGAGTACATGGCGCTAGTCGCCAACCCCTGGCTCATCAGAAGCGGGGTTGGGGTAGTCACGACATGGGCTCTGGGGGATGGGTCATGACATTTTTAAATAAATAATATTTTAATAAAATATTATTATTAAATAATGTTTATTATATTTAAATGATGATATAATTTTTGATAATTCAAATATAAAATTTTATGTGTTTGGAAACTATAATTCTCAAAAACCCAAAATTTATCTATAAATGACGATTAGTATTTTAAAAGTGAAAATTCACAAATTTATAAATTTATCTGGTGAAAATTAATATTACTTTTTAAATTATAATTTTAAAATTATTCAATAGTGATTTTTTCATAATTTTTTGAGATAACCGAATTTTCAAGTGAAAATTAATTATTATAAAAATAAACACTGTATATTTTGAAATCATAATGATAGGAAAATTATGTATTAAATACTATATTGGGTATCGAAGACCAAATCTATTTTTCCCCTTTTAAATAATGTAATTTTATGTTAATCTTATTAAATTTATAAATCCTTTTTCAATACACAAAAACCAATATTATATTTTAATATTCTAAAATTATTTCATTAAGGACATGACTCAAATCCACGTCATAAATGGTAATATTTTAAAACAATTAGGCCATTGGACTTATAAAATAATGAAAACCACTCATAATTGACATAAATCATTTGAAAAACCGTGTGATGGTTTGTGGTTTTGGTTATTATATTATATAATGTCAAAAACCTATGTTTAAGAAATAATAATGAACTCCCCACCCTTTTCCTATATAAACCCACTTGGGATATGATGCTTTTTTCATCACACTTTGAAGGAAAGGGATCCTTTATTTCTCCCCTTTATTCAAGTATCTTTATTAAATTATTTTTTTTGTCTTTATCACCTAATGTTATGATATGTTCTCACATATCCCCTTACAATCCTATGATGCCTAAATAACGATAAACCCCTTTCAATCTCATTAATCCCTACTATGAACATTTATATCCCCTTCTTATGTTTATGAAATTTCTCTACTATCTTCAATGTCAAAAATTTATGTAGCGAATACCTATACCCACTTCCTATAAAGGGTGATCACCATTATGCATTTATATTTATTTGATTAAAGACTTACATGCATGTTTCCCACACTCCTTGATATTTTAATAAAATGAGACAATATATGATTCCATGTTTTATGATATATGTGGCACACTAAATAATGAAAATGAAGTTAATGTGATGGGTGAATGTGGAATTATTTAGCGCTTAAATGCATTGGGTAATGTTTTAGTCACATGAGACATCATTCAATGGATTAGTGAGTGAACCCAATACATCAATATATATTTTATATAATTATCTATTTGTATTTATCCTTGACCTAAGTTTATGATTCATGGTTTTAAGTTGTTTTTAAAATTTTTCATATTGAATTTATATTACATGCTATATCATGTCTCATTTTACATGTATATTATTCTAACCCTTTTATACCCCATTAATATTCCTATTGTGTAACATGTATTAATTTTTGTATATTATTCCATTTTTATTACCATACCAGGTTTTATAGATGACCATTTTCATATGTATCTCCCTAGGTTATCCAATGCGGTTTTATGTATGATGGAATAATATGAGCATGTTAATTTGGGATTTAATAAAGATTATTTATTACAACTTTTATGTTTCTATGCAATGTACCAATTTCCCAAATACACAATACATATTGATCATTCATGTTTTAATATGTATAATCTTATTTAATAAATTATGATTTAATGTGCAATAAAGAATAGGTTTGTCATAAAAACATTATGGTGGAGAGAATTTCTACATGTCGGTTTTCTATTTTCCTATTTTATTTTGATTTATCATTTTTTATTTGGATTTTCAATTTATTATTGGGTGTTCCAAAATAAAATTTCGAGGTTTGGTCTATTTTCTTCCACTACATAGTCAATGTGTATGGTTATGGGGAAACAATGCAACATACTAACACTGAGTCCCTTTTTAGTTCATTTTTTTCTTACAAATTTAGGATTTTATGGGTAGTGCATGGTTAGATTAAAACCATGTGACTCTTAGGTGAAACTATGTGTGTCTTCGGGTGTCCTTGTATAAGGATGAATAGATTGATCATAGTTATTCCAAACTATGCGAGAAGTGTGTGTATGGATCTGAAATCTTTGAAACTACCAAACAACATGGTTGGAAAATAGTTTCCAAAACTGCGAAACCAAACCATGTGGGTGACTTATGTGTCTAGTAAGGGGTTCATGGATGGAACAATTTTTTATATACTATTTAGTATAAGTGTGTGTAGATCTTAGGTCCATTAAAATTTGATTTTTTAACTTTATACCCCTATCAGTTATTAACCCCAAAACACCACCCTTTCTTCCCATTTGAGTTATAAAACCATGTGGGAGTTATCATCTCTTCCTCACACATCCCAACTACTTTAAATGGTTATTAAATGTGGTTTATTAATTTTCATAGGTTGATTTCTCATGGATATCCCCTATTCTCTTTTTTACCTTCCTTCTTCAAAAAATTTCATCTTCTTTTTCTTTCACAAATTTTTCATCCAATCTAGTATTGATTTTTAATTACTTTTAATTTAGGTGTTTTTCTTGTTATGTATCTCCTTGGGTGTTCTAGACACTTGGGATCCTTGTGCGGTAATTTTTTGTTACCTTTGTTGAAGCACCTTGAATTCGACGTAGGTTCCCTTTTGTGTTAGCATTTAAATTTAAAAAATCATTTATTTTTTGAATTTCACACAATGTTTTTTATAATGGAAATATATATATTTATAAAATAGAACGAAACTGATTTTTTAAGATTAACATGACAAGTGTTTGAACAAAATACATGATTGGCCTTTGTAAATGTGTTTTGATTTCCAAATGTTGATTCAGGAATCTCAAATGGATTTTTAAATTGTTTATGGATTTACAAATTGTATGTTTCATCCTTTTGGAAGTTTTGTTCAACCAAAGGTTGTGTGTGGCCTATTTGGATCCTTTAAAAATGGGGTTTCATTGGAAAACACCCCATGGGGTGTATCTCCAAGCTCGATGATTGTGAACGAGAATGTGAATTATTTGGAATGGAACTTCCCTTGTTAATAGATGGTCGGAAGGAAAGGGGATTAATCCTTAGGGTTATAAATGGGTGATTATTTCTTTTGTTGATTTATTTTTGATCTTAGGCCCACCCCAATTTTAGACATGACATTGGAACCGAACATAGATAGTGGATTATTGGAGAACACTTGATCCACTTGTTTAGGATTATGCTCTAGTTGATGGACCAATAGTATGGGCATGATCTACCTTGGGGATGGTTAATATTAATTAGGGTAGGTAGGGTACGACCATGTGTCAGGGCTGTTTGATTGCATGAGGCATTCCAATAGGTTGGATCAAGTTATAGTTTGTTTTATATTTATTCACTGATCTCCAAGGTATCCCCATGATTTCCAAACATTTATTTATCTGTAGCAGATAAATTAGGTTCCTTAAATGATTTGGTTACATGTGCACTGTCTTCACATTTTCTTCAATATAGGGTTATTTATTTTTCTCCCTATTTTTAGTGTACATTTTTTATAAAAGAAGAAGTTAGGTTTTAAATGGTTTCATGTATAATATTTTTTAAAAATTTATTACACTCCCTACCCTTATTTCAAATAAACCCTTCTTCTTAACCTCTCCCTCTTTATAAAAAATTCCCATGCATCCCCTTGAAAAACAATATTTTAAATATATATTTCAATGGATCATAATTAATTTTGAAATGGAATCTGTAAAAAACCTATATTTTTATATTATATTTCAAGCTAATAGTAAATTAATATTTTTAAAGGAAATCTATTGCTAATAGTTTACATTGGAATGCATACTAATTTTTTATATCCACTCATATACTTCTATTCTTATTTTTAACCTCAAGTGTAAGTTCTGTCTTGTTTTTGATCATCATGGAGTGGTATTGGGTTTTTGGTTATATGAGTGACCTGCAAGGTCACTTATTGATCTTTTTTTTCATTAGGATCTGCTTTGTTTTATCTTTAATTTATGATTTATTTTTATCGTTGTTTTTTTACTTTATATGGGGAAGCACATTTATTTTTCCATTATATTTGTTTATTTATATTGGGCCAAATCATTCCCATTGTCTCTTGTTGATTCCCTTGGTGCTTATCACCACCCTGGGGTGATAAGAAAGGTACCTCTGGGATTTCATAGTCTAGATTGGGTGACCGGTTTGGGGTTGAATTGGGTTGGTTCATGACACCTCATGCACACATACTAGTATTCCAATGGATACTAACCAATAGAAATGGCCTAGGGTATGTCTGTGGGGAAGATGTGATGTTTGGTTAGAGAGGAGCACAATAGTTAAAAGGATAAATAAAAAACTAAAGAATAATAATAATATACAAGGAATCATAATAAAGAATAAGAATCAACTTAATAATAATCATCAAAATATATAAACTATATCCTATAAAAAAGATAACAGAATGTATCTTCAAAAAAGGGGAAACATGCATCCATGGACACTTGAATATGGAAATAATACATGATATAAAAAAGAGTCAAAAAGGTAAAAAAATATCAATGTAACATGAGAACTATCTTAGTCATCTTCTACCCTGATCCCATCCTATGTCAAGAAGTTAGGTGTCCACAATGCGCCACTTTCCTTTTTCTGCACCTATGATCATATAATCTACCTTGATTCCAATATTTTCCAAGATAGCTTGTGAGATAAATATGAATAGGCCACCACAAATGACATCTATAAAAAATATGGTCTATGAATATAGACAATACAGTGTGAATGTATATAAAAAGTAAAAAATGCGAATATAAACCACCAAATACCTTCTTCATCCCCAACTCATCTCTATATATTGATTTAATTAATTAATTACAATTTGTTTTATAATAATAAGACCATATAAATGTGTTCCAAGTACTATAAAATATAATAATAATAATAATAAAGGATCAAAGGTGTAACCAAGGAATACTTTACTGTATAAGGTCATGCCAAATCATGGTAAAACAATCCAAAAATCCTATCATAAGGGACTAAGGGTAATCCAAGATCCACCTCAAGGAATTCCACTTGATTATTTTTAACTCATTTTATTATGGATGTCCATAAAAAAACCTCAAGCTAAGCATGACTGGTCCTAATTACATTTTCAATTGGTTCATTCCATTACCTGTCATCATATATGACAAGGTAAAATTGGGTCATATAACCAATTATCAAATTATTTATAATGGATAAAGGAAACATGATATCTATACCTTTTCATTTAGACTTATCATTTAACAATTTATGTTTCATTAATTATATTTAAGAACATACTTTATCAAATCTCAATCGATCACATCTAAATTGTGTTCTAAATAATAAGATAATTTGAAAAAAGGAATTACATGGTAGACACCATAAATGGGTGGTTAGAGTTGAGGTCCCAACCTCCAAAGATATCAATAGGTCTCAAAAAGGCCTTATATTACAATTTAAATGACTGGATTTTAAGGATAAAAATATTAGTGGAAACTTCCAGTGAAAATGATATGCACACATTGATGGAAATTTGTAATAGGAGATAATTTTTGGCGAAAATTGTAGACTACCGACATTAAGCATGTAGTAACCTCTTTTATAGTATCAGGAATTGGATTGGTATAGATTTTAATAAAATATAGATACATGCATGTTTATTAAAAATTGGTCATATTAGTTTTCACCCAAACAAATTGTCGACGGTAGTGAAAGTGATGAAAGGATCTAATGGAAATAATACCTCACCTATGGGTATATGACATGATAAACAATACTATAATCAAAATTCATATGGGGATATGTGATTGAATATTATCTTTAGGAGATATAAGGACTCATGTTGAGGAGATACATTTTAGGATATAAATGAGGGGCAAAAAAAATAATGGGGTTATTCCCCTTAAAAAATAACAGTATTTACACAGTGTGTGTATTTTACATGTTGTTTAATAATTAGGGTTTATCCCCACTATGTAAATCCAATGAATGGCGTGAAATTGGTCTAGACAAACCAATTCACATCATGAATTCCTCATGTTAGAGTATATAGATAGATAAATACTCATTTTGAATTAAAAAATCATAAAATTTATTTTTTCAGTATCCTTACTCCAGGCCCCCTACCACCTTCCCCAAAAACAAAAAACTGACCATCCTTAAGGTCATGTCCCGTAGTCTATTCCATAAAGAAAAAATCGGAAATGGTTTTACATAAATTTATTCTATTCTTACCTCAAGGAAAACTGGATTCATTAATCTTCCAATATTAAATAATATTTTTCCCAATTTTCCCTTACAAGGGTGGTAAAGCTTCATCTGAGAAAACCTCTGGTCAATGAGCACATACGTCAGCCTCTATCTACCAAGTATCATCTTATAAACAACCCTACAGCCAAATCAACTCTATTAGAGGAAAAAACTACCTCTCAGTTCCTTCATGCGGCTATTAATGATGGAAATGGTATACTTCTCAAAAGATGTATCAACATCCAAATAAATAATCTCATGATCCAAGGTATGAGATGAGTCGAAATGGTAACAATGAAGTAGTGAAACATGGAAATGATCATACATTATATGATACCATTGGGGTAGTAATAACTGAAAGGCTACTGGACCAAATCTATACAAGATAAAAAAAGGGCTGAAAAAACAAATTAGAAGCATCTATTTCCTAATTATTTTCTTATCACAAATCATGGGTGATACTCATAAGAAAACAAGATCCTCAACCTCAAAATATATAGGTCATCAACGAATATTGGAATATGAATTCTATCTAGATTGAGTTGTATCAATAATCTTTTTGATCAACGTCACATTCATTGATGTTTCATATGTGATACAAGTACCTAGTATCATTGTATCCCCTACTTCTAGCCAGGAAAAGGGTAAATGGAATGTCCAACCATATAAGGTATCATAAAGAGTCATCTAAATTGTTTCATGAAATATATTATTGTAAAAAAGTCAAAGAGGGGTTTATGTTTCTTCTCAGAACCCCCAAAATCAAGGAATCATACTTAGAGTGTTTCCTCCAACACATGTATAGTCTCCTCTGAATGGACATCAATTTAAAGGGGAAAATCTATTATTAGAAGCACCCATGTACCCAAATATTTCTGAAACACTTTCCAGAACCTCGATATGAAATGAGCATCCCTATTCCAAATGATCAAACAAGGGACCCCATGTCGGTGTATAATATCATAGACGTACAATCAACCAATATCAACCAATGTAAAGGTATTTGTAATTTGAAATAATGGGTCTACCTTCATCAACCTATCAAAAAATACCAAAACATATTCACTAACATGAGGTTTCCTTGGAAAATAGGTCTCAAAATCCATAGTGACATCATCACATATCTATTCCTGGACGGGTAAAGGTTTTAACAATATAGTGGTCTATTAGTATTCCACCCTGACCTGGTTATAGGGGAAATACGTAGAGATAAAACCCATGATCTGATATTTCATCCTTGGGCACCAATAATGTCGGCGTATATCACATTACATCTTGAAGATACCTTGGTGAACTGCACACTGATAAGAAAGGTATTCTCAAATAATTTCCTCTTTCCTTTATATAGTAACCAATATACATCCATGGACACACAAGTTCAAATATCTATAAATAAACCAATCAGGAGGTGTGTATTCACCTGAAATACTTTCCCATAACACCAAAACTTCATGGTCCGAGTACTTCCTTCTCTTCACCCTAACCACAAGTAATGAGGTAACTACTAATTATTCAAGAAAATTATTCTCATGAATATCTTGAAACTATAGATGCATTTAAAAAAAGTGGATCATTAAATTCTATTCATCAATAGCTTCTTGAATAGTTTGTGCATGAGTTTTCTGGCCTCCTCTATTAGCTACCGCATTTCCCTTTGAAGGTTTATTGGAAAGCACAATGTCAATATACTAAAGGTACTCATCCCATCTATACTATATGAAATTGAATTAATACTATGTAAAGATGTATTTTGTGTTCTTTTGGTCTCTAACCACTATAATTTTCTTTCCCAAAGACAATGTCCCCATCAACACAAGGCATGAACATCTGCTACAAGATCAAGTCCATGCATCTGGTAATTATTCTCCTGAGGTCTCAACTACAGAGACTTGCAATTAATGAATCGATCCTTATACATTATTACTACACCCATATATATTCCAAATAAATAAAAAACACTATATATATTATTCCAAGATATGTAAGAATTAAGGTAGGTTCTAAAATAAGTCTTCCTTTCATCTCATACAAGCCCTTCTCACACACTTTAGACCAGAATAACTTCACACCCTTCTTAGTCAAACTTGTAAGAGGTGATGAGAGGAATGATAATTCCTGCATAAAATTATCAAAATGGACATATATTTCCAATAACATATGTATATCAAACACATTCATGGGATTCTTCTAGGAAAAAACAATACTCACCTTCCCTAGATCAATTTATACTCAAAATTTTGAGATAATATGACCAAATATGTAAACATTGTTAATCAAAAAGAGGAACTATGGGAGATTATAACATAACTGATTCTCTCCTAGTGCATTAAATATTATATTAAGATGTTTTTAATGGTCCCTTTGAGTATGCTAATACACCAAAATGCCATCCGAAAAAACCATGATGGAGGAATCCAATTAGGGATGTAAAACCACATTCATCAAGCCCATGAAAACAATTGTCACATTAATAAGATTTAATGGGATAAAAAACAAATCATATAAACCATATCTACTTTATAAGGCCATATGCATTATGTATAAATTTATAACTCACATATGATGATATCATAATCTCATGTTAATCTTTTAGAACACTCCATACTCTTAGATCAAGTATAATATATCATCCATTCATGGAAAATGATACCAGTAAGTAACTGTAAGCTAGTTCAATCCTTGTTAACCTATGAAAAGATGGGCGGTTCCATTCTCCTTCTTGAAGAAAATGATAGGAAGCTATAAGGAGAAGTCCTGAGTTAGACAAAACACTTTTATTCTAAATCCTCTAACCATAACTTGAGATCATGCTGCTCGGTAGGTTTCATCCTGTATGTAGGAATATATGATGGAGGTACTAAAAGAATGATATCGATTGTAAGCTCTACCACTCTCTCTTGGGTGGTAGACTAGTGAATTCATCTAGGAAAACTTCCATAAAATGATCATGTGGTACAAGAAAATATTCCTGAAACACTATTCGATCATCTAAGAAAAGGTTACAAATATGGGCTATCACTCCTCCCATACAATGATACTATAGTCTAGATAAACTTTTATGGACATCCCATTATACCTTGTGTACATATCTAACACCCTCAGGTTATGTGAAGGTTACCATTTAGGGATAATAGTTAATGCGGTCGTGATAATCTATAAGATAATATATCCTATGTATTACATCAAACGATTCCATATCAAGGATAAAGAAATTATTCTATAAGTGATAACCATAAGTCTTAATAGAAAAATAATTTCATTGGAATATACCCTCTGACCATATACCCAATAGAATTTACAGGGTCATTACACCAAAAAAGTACAGAAATTCAAGAACATGAAATTTCATGATCGATATATAGGTAAAAGAGTACGAGGCACGTATATCGAATAATGAAGATATGATAATAGAAAATACTAGAACAATATATCTTACAGTAGATATTTTTGTACTCAAATTTGCAGGTATTTTCTATAAAACATGAAACTGGCCTGATCGGAAACACTAGGATATAACTAGACTACCCAGGGTTGGTACCCTCTTATTGTGCTGAAAATTAAAAGTGCGGCCACCTCATCGATGAAATCTTAATTGGAATATTAATCTAGTGATACTCATGATTCATGCCTGATGTAGAGTCACTGATCCTACTCTTAAATGGGGAGATTTTGTTGTTTCTATTATACTATAAAAAGTATTTAAGGTATGAAAATACCGATGAAGAAGACCCCTATGACGACAAGAACAACACAGTAGCGGGTCTCTATCACATTGTGGATTCACATTCTAATACTTTCCACACTAATGGAATATAATAGTGCTACCAGTGTTGGTAATCCAACTACAATTGATCTAAAGAAAATCCTCAAGGATATGATTTCTACCATTGGATGAACTACTACCCTTCCTCGACACTATCCTTATGCGCCCTATACGATTTTCACCCCTCATGTTGAGCTCAGGGATAATATATTAGTTCAAGATATCAGAAATGGTATATATGCATAAGAATATTACATAAGATATGATGGATTACCTAGATCATCCTTGATGTGTATCTATCATGATATCTTATCATTGGAAATAATTAGTGAAAAGGTTTGATGCTTAGGGATGCACACTAAATATTCCATAATGGGAATATTACGTCACTTCATATGCATAAAATCCCTAGCTCAATCAGATATCAACCTCTTAGGAAAAATTTAATCATAGAAGGTAGTTAGGAAGTACACCCAGACCATGCTTTGATGATGAACAACATGGGTAATCAAATCCCACCTGCACTAGGCAGAATTAGGCATAATGTATTTTCCCTACTTGACCTCCCCTTTGATGGTTTAACCAGATGATTGAATATATGAAAAATGGATTCTATCCATGAATCATCATTTTAAAGACTACTATCCCCTGCGAAGAAGGGAGGGTGATGCTTCTATAACTCATGAGTAAGATCAGTCATCCTAGGTGCATGTCGTGGAGCTCCCAATAATGTCTAAATCTAGTATAGGAAACTCTCTAGAAGATGAGTCTCAATGACAAGGTTGGGATAAAAATTTATGTTGCAGGTGGAACTCTTAGAGGTAATACCGATGGATCAGGTACCACTATCTATGGGGCACAATCATTTCCACCCTCTGAAAACACAGATCGGGGATGTTGTGGTGGAATAACTCTATGAATTCCAAAAACATTCCTCAGAAAAAAGATTTTATAAAAGTAATAAAAGAGATCTAAACATGAATAAGAATGTTTTCAAGGCCCAATAATAAAAATTCTCTAATAATAATAAGATAAATATAGAATCTCACTACCCGAGCCATACAATCCCAACTAGCTGGTTCTAATATTGGGTTATCAGCAAGTCTTTATGTTATCAACTAAAATGTTGTTGTATATGGTAGAGATCAAATGCATGTTCCACAGGAAAACACTCATTATGTTTCAATTTCCCTTCCCATTTACTGAATACCAATTTATTTATAATTAAAATTTTATATTTTAAGTCTATATGTGTATATATATAATATTAGTTTTAATTAAATGTATTTATATTCCCAGTTTAAAAAGTCCCATAAACATTATAAACTGTGATTAAAACCCATTTAATTGAAACCAACCACCCTTATATTTAGTCTTATAATGTAATAGGTAAAATAAAATGGCTCGATTTGATGAATAACCATCACAAATTTATAGAAAAATTATCTTTTTAAATTACACTTGGTACTCATGTAACTGAAACCAAATAATAGCTCATGCAACCAAGGGTACATAATGTACATAGATAAAAATTGACTGTTTAGGATGCCAACATCAATTAATATGGGAAAACAACAATTAGGTTGATGTTGGCATTTTCAGCAACCCATATCATTTTTTTCCATAAAATATCTTAATGATACATTAATATATCACAATTGACGTATAATCAACAATCATAGGAAACATAGGTAATGTAAGATGAAAAAATGAACTTTTATGTCATGAAATATGCATGGAATTTGAATCTATAGGTTCTTATGATGATTGATGTGGTAATGATCTTTTCCATACCGGGAAATGGAATAATCTCTATAAATCATAACAAGTACCACAATTCATGAGGATCACCCAAAAGTGAGAATATATCAATTATAATAGGTGGAATTGAGGGTGTAATTTCAGCATGACCTAGCGTGGATTGGGCCAGGCTAGGCCGAGCCTTGAATGCAAAAAAATCAGGCCGCTGTCCACTATTTGGGCCGGGCCGGGCTGACCCGAACATCCCCATGAGGCGGCCCAAGCCCAGCATCGGTCCGAGCTTTTTCGGCCTAGACCGGGATTTTTCGAGATGGGCCATGGTGGGCCTTTATTATTTTCAAAATAATTGTTTGTTTTAATAATTGTATTAAACATTTTTATTTAAACATTTTTTAACATTTATTTAAAAAATGACATTTATTTTTAAACAGATGTTTTTTGTAAAAATGTTTTTTTTATTTTTTATTAACATTTTACAGTGAGTGGATATGTTTTTATTATTGTTTAAATATATTTACATATTGTGAATCTATATATATTATTTGAAAATTGTAAAAAAAATTAATGAGTGGTTTTGGGGGGTGCTCAAAAGTGGGTGAGTTTAAAGCCTTTTTATTTAAATGTTTTTTAACATTTATTGAAAACATTTTTTTACATTTAATTATTTTAACTTATTTATAAAATTTTAAGCATTTCTTAATTTTTTTTAAATTTTTTTTATTTAAACAATTTTTAACATCTTTTTAAAACATTTTTTTATATTTTTTTAATGAATAATTAAAATAAATTAATTTTTGTAAAAGCTTGCGGTTTACTAGTATTTTTTAAAACATTTATCATTTTTTATTTTTAATGTAACATTTTTTATGTGTTTGTTTTAAATAAAATTAATTTAAATGTTTTTTTTAAATATTTTTTAAAACATTTTTTAAAACCTTTTTATGTATACCTTTTTTTAAACTATTTTTTATCACCTATTTAAAATGTTTTTACATTTATTTTTAGACGTTTAATTTAAAACTTTTTTATGAACGCATGTTTTTTACATGTATTTTTTAAAAATGTAACATGTATTATGTAAAAACATTTGTTATTAACATTTTACAGGGGGTGGATTTGTTATTTTTTCTAAATATATTTATATATGTCTATGAATTTATATATATTTTGTGAAAATTGAAAAAATAATTAATTTGGGATTCGTAGGTGTGCAGTTGTGGGTAGTGGGTTTAATGAATTATTATTTAAACGTTCTTTATCATTTATTTAAAAAGTCTTTTTATATTTAATTTTTTAACTTATTTATGAAAATTATTTTTAAGAGTTTGTTTAATTAAATTTTTTTAAAATGATATATAAATTTTTTTAGGGTAGGCCCAGCCCGGCCAGAACCTTTTCAGGTTGGGCTGAACATACAACCTTAAGGGGTGCACAACAATGGGTGACTTAATTTTTTCTAAATAGATTTATATATGTATATATAGTATATATAATATATGCAAGTTTCATCATATTTTAAAAAAACTAATGAGGTTGGGGGTGTATGAACATCATTTGGTGAGTAGTTATTTTTTGTTAATATATAATAAGTTATTATATATATATATAATATGAGAAAATTGTAAAAAAAATAATTAGGGATTGGGGGGTGCGCCGTAGTGGGTGTGTTAATTTTTTCTAAATAGATTTATATATAATTTATGCAAGTTGCAACATATTTAAAAAAATTAATGAGGTTGGGGGATGTACATGAACATAATTAGGTGAGTGTGTTATTTTTTGTTAAAATAAAATATGTTATTATATATATAATATAAAATCATTGATACACACACACACATATTATTAATGGATTTTAAAAATCCACACTTAATTGATATATATTATTAATAGATATATATATATATATATATTAATAGAATTTTTCATATATATATATTATCATATCATTGATATATATATATTATTAATGGATTTGTTTATATATATAAAAAATGCATGTTTCATCCTATTTAAAAAAATTAATGAGGTTGGGGGTGTTGCGAACATCATTGGGTGAGTGTGTTATTTTTTGGTTAATATATAATAAGTTATTATATATATATATATAATGTTAAATGATTGATATATATATATATACATATATTTAACATGAGAATGTTGTAAAAGTAATAATTAGGGGCTGGGGGTGCACTGAAGTGGGTGGTTTAATTTTTTTAAATAGTTTTATTAATGTATAGTATATATAATATATGAGAGTTGCAACATACTTAAAAAAATTAATGAGGTTGCGGGACGTGCACGAACATCATTATGTGAGTGTGTTATTTTTTTACTAATACGAAACAAATTATTATATATATATATATATATAATATTAAATCATTGATATATATATATATATTAATAACATTGTTTATATATATATTATATTAAATCATATATATATAGATATATATATATTATTAATGAATTTTTAAAAGCCACACATAATTGATATATTTTATTAATGGCTTTGTTTATATATATACATTATTATATATATATATATATATAATAATATATCGTTGTATATAAAAGCACACACACACAAACATTATAATTATATATGATAATATTTATATGTATATATATACACATTATTAAATATATAATATATAATATATATTTTATTTTATTTTTTGTTAATATATAGTGATATATATATACATATACATATATATAAATTCTGGTGATAATATAACAGGCGCATTGCCTACCCCAGTTGGTCCAGGTGCAACCTTCACTATGGGAAAAATGGATAATAGCGACGGGTTATTTGCGACGGGAATTATTCCCGTCAAAAATACCTTACGGAAAGGCTTATTTGCGACGGGTTTCTTTTACCCATCGCTAATGGTTTGGTGCGAAATGCGCGCCAAACCGCGCGAAATTTATTTGCGACGAGGTTCTAACCACGTCGTAAATAACCGGCGGCATGGGTTATTTGCGACGGGTCCCGTCGCAAATAACTTTTTTAATGCCGTCCATAATTAAATGCGGCCGGGGTTATTTTCCACGGGTCCCGTCACAAATATCATTATTTGTGGCGGGAATCCCGTCGCAAATAAGCCCGTCACAATTAATCTAAACTATAAATACTGTCAACCATTACAGTTTTTTCCACTCTGAAGTTCTTACGACGATCAGTTATAAATTTTTTTTTCCGATTTCGAGGAGTCAGTTGGTGGTGTCCTACAACTACAACGGCTCGACATTGACATCAAGTTTAAGGTTTTTATCTGAATTTTAATTGAATATTTATTTTATTTTAAATTTTTATAAATTTTTTTTTCTGATTCCTAATTAGAAATAATTATGAATTACTATTAATAATTAACAATAATTAGAGACAATTAAACACTAATTAATTTAAAATAGTTAGCTGTAATTACAATTTATTAGCAGTAGTTATGAAAAATTAAAATTAATTTGAATTAATTAATAATAATTAGAAATAATTAACATTAATTAGTAATAATTAATAATAATTACCAATAATTATCAATAATTTACAATAATTACCAATAATTAGTAATAATTAGTAATAATTATCAATATTTACTAATATTTACCAATAATTGTCAATAATTGTCAATATTTTTCAATAATTAACAATATTTACCAATATTTACCAATAATTGCCAATAATTGTCAATATGTACTAATAATTCGGAATAATTACCAATAATTAGGAATAATTACCAATAATTAGGAATAATTAACAATAATTAGGAATAATTACCAATAATTTGGAATAATTATCAATAATTAGTAATAATTACCAATAATTACCAATAATTACCTATAATTAGTAATAATTAACAATAATTACCAATAATTAGTAATAATTAACAATAATTTGTAATAATTAACAATAATTAGTAATAATTAGTAATAATTACCAATAATTGCCAATAGTTGTCAATATTTACCAATAATTCCCAATACTTGTCAATATTTACCAATAATTAGGAATATTTACCAATAATTAGGAATAATTACCAATAATTATGAATAATTAGGAATAATTACCAATAATTATGAATAATTACCAATAATTAGGAATAATTACCAATAATTAGGAATAATTACCAATAATTAGGAATAATTACCAATAATTAACAATAATTAGTAATAATTAGGAATAATTATCAATAATTAACAATAATTACTAATAATTAACAATAATTTCCAATAATTAGGAATAATTACCAATAATTAGGAATAATTACCAATAATTAGTAATAATTAGCAATAATTACTAATAATTACCAATAATTAGTAATAATTACCAATAATTACCAATAATTACCAATAATTAGGAGTAATTACCAATAATTAACAATAATTACTAATAATTAACAATAATTACCAATAATTATGAATAATTACCAATAATTAGGAATAATTACCAATAATTAGGAATAATTTGAAATAATTACTAATAATTACCCATAATTAGTAGTAATTACCAATAATTACCAATAATTACCAATATTTACCAATATTTATCAATAATTACCAATATTTACCAATAATTAGGAATAATTACCAATAATTGGGAATAATTACCAATAATTAGGAATAATTACAAATAATTAGGAATAATAAAATTATTACATTATTAGTATATTTTATTATTAATATTAAAATAATATAATTTTCTATATTATATACAATTCTCCTTTCATCTGTGTGTTTTCTGTCTCCACATGTAATATTTGCATTCTTTTTCAAAACTATCAACCAACTCACCAATGGAGAGGTGAAAGTGAATGAAAATATTACATGTGGAGACAGAATGTTAAACAAACAGATGAATGTAGAATTGTCTATAATATAGAAAATTATATTATTTTAATATTAATAATAAAATATACTAATAATGTAATAATGTTATTATTATATAATTAATATTTATGTTAAAATAATATTTGTATTATTAAAATAATAAAAAATTTATATAATATTAAATTTATCAATATTTGTAACAGGTTTTGCTTTATTCTTAACATGTCCAATTCTTAAAGGGTAAATTTTTTAGGTCTATCCCAATAAAATGTTTTTGTCAGTCGTGTCTGATGTAATCTCTATAATTATCCTTGGTTGAGTGTTTTTTCTAACAAATTATTCAAAACCTGTAATGCTTTTATATTTTATAGAAAAATATGGAACAACGAGGTCATCAACAGTCATTATTAGAAGACTGCATATGGATAAATCAATATAGAAATCCAAACGGTTCTGGTTTAAATCTAGTATATATAGAGGGTGTGGAGACTTTTTTATCATTTGCGGCATTAAATCTAGAATTTTTTTCAGAAGGCACAATAAAATGCCCTTATAGAAAATGTGAATTGAGAACATTTGACACGTTGACAAAGTGGGAGAACATCTCTTGTGTTTTGGTTTTCAACCAGATTATGTTTTTTGGTATCAACAAGGTGAACACAGTTCCAGAGTAGGTGATACCAACTTGATTCCAGATCCATCCCGGTTTCAAGATTTAGTACATGATTTTGCAGGTTCATCTATTCAACATACAGAAAATCCGGCTGATATAACTTCCAATCCTGAGTTGGCACCGTCTGAATTTTATTAGTTGTTGAGGTCTTCTGAGGATGCATTATATCCTGGCTGCAAGATGAGAAAATTAGAAGCAGTTTCAAAATTTATGGCTATCAAATCAGATAACAGAATGTCAAACACTTGTTTTGACCAGATATTTTCTTTTCTTAAAACACTATTACTCGAAGGAAATGTTTTGCCTACAAATTACTATGAGAGTAAGAGGCTGGTTTGAAATTTGGGACTTACTTGTCAGATGATTCATGCGTAATCTAATGACTGCATTTTATATGATGGGGAAAATTAGTCATTGGATAGTTTCCCCACATGTGGGCAACCAAGATATAAAGAAGGGCAACATGGGAAGTCTGATTTGATTCCTGTAAAACAGTTGAGATATTTTCCTCTTACATCCAGACTACAACGTTTATTCATGTCTAAGAATACAACGACAATGATGTCATGGTATAAAGAGAATATTTCAACCGATAAAAGCTTGAATCATCCAGCCGATGGTGATTCATGGAAACATTTTGATAGAGTGCATCCATCCTTTGCTTTAGAAGTTAGAAATGTTCTACTGGGCCTTTCCACTGATGGTTTCTATCCATTCAGATCTTATGGTAGTCACTATTCATGTTGGCCTATTTTTTTTAACTCCGTACAATTTACCTCCATGGATGTTGATGAAGGAGCCCTATATCTTTTTGACTTTACTAATTCCAGGACATCTGAAGAAGAATATTGATGTTTATTTGAAACCATTGATTGATGAATTAAGTTTATTGTGGAGTACTGGTGTCAGTACATATGATGTTGCTATGAAACCGAATTTCATATTGAGAGCAGCATTGATGTGGACAATTAGTGACTTCTCGGCTTATGGGATGTTATCTGGATGGAGTACACATGGTCAGAAATCATGTCCTTACTGTATGGGATAGAACAAAGAATTTATGCTCATTCATGGAAAGAAACCTTGTTATTTTGACTGTCATCGTAGATTTCTTCCAGTTGATCATCCTTTTCGCAGAAACAGATCTCATTTCAAAAAAGGAACAGTTGAAAGGGATGGACCTCCAAAATGCTATCAGTTTCGGAGTTAAAATCAGTTTTATTTTCATTACCTCCCATCACTTTTGGTCCGACAATAAACCAACAGAAAATTTCTGGTTTTGGGAAAGAACACAATTGGATTAAAGGTAGCATATTTTGGGATTTTCCATATTGGTCTAATTTGTTGGTCCGCCACATGTTGGATGTCATGCATATTGACATTTACTATTTTGATAATTTGTTTCATACAATTCTGGATACGCCAGGAAAGAACAAAGACAATGTAAATGCACGTTTAGATCTTGCCCAAATTTGTAGGCGTCCAGAACTGGAACTATTTGAGAATGTCAGAACAAAAAAGATACTGAAACCAGAAGCATCTTATTCACTATCTAAAGAAAACCGTTTATTATTTTGTCAGTGGATTGTAGATTTGAGACTTCCAGGTGGTTGTTCTTCCAATTTGGGTAGATGTGTAAAGAATGGTCATATTAATGCATTAAAAAGTCATGATTGTCATGTTATAATGGAAAGACTTCTACCCATTGAATTAAGAGTTATGTTGAATTCCATGATTTGGGATACCATAATAGACATGTCATATTTTTTTGGGACATTTGTGCAGCTACATCAGATTATGATGCTCTATGAAAACTTGAAGAAGATGTTGTTGTAATTATATGTAAACTAAAAAAAATATTTTCGCCGTCTTTCTTCGACTTAATGAAACATTTGATATTAAATTTTCCATATGAATCCAAATGTGGAGGTCCGGTACAGTTTCGATGGATGTACCCATTCGAAAGATGCATGCAAAAATTGAAAAGAAAAGTACGTAACAAAGCATCTGTTGAAGGATCTATTGCAGAAGCTTATTTTCAAGAGGAAATATCTTTTTTCTACTCCCATTATTTTTAATCTGAGTATCCTTTGAAACACAACCGAATGGGATGGAACGAGAGGATTATTGATGAAATCGACAATCAATTATCGGTTTTCAACCAGCCAGAGCTTGGTTTTGGTGGAGTTCATGAACACTGGATTTCGGATGATGAACATCACAGAGCTCATACGTATGTTCTTCTCAACTGTGAAGAGTTGACATCAATTGTAATATAAGTGTTTATATCACTTATTCTATCATTTATGTTACAATAAATAACTTTGTTTTTTATTGGTTTTATGATAATCATATCAAGAAACAAATTCCACAAATTACAGTAGCTTCTCTCGAAGAACGCCGACAGAAAAATTTCTCTCATTGGTTTCAAAAACTGGTAACATAAATTCTTTATCTTTTAACAACTCATTCAATGTATATTTTACTATATTGATAATTATTTCACAAATTTTCAGGTGTCTCGACATGCTAATAAAATTGACAAACAACTGTGTATATTGAGTAACCCACCTTCCAAACTTGTTAAAACTTATAATGCATATGTGGTGAATGGATTTCGATTTCATACACATGCATATGGGGAATCAAAAAAAACAATGAACAGTGGGGTTAGCTTGAGAGGATCTCATCATCGAGAAAATGAAGTTGAATTTTATGGCATGCTTGGTTAAATCATTGAACTCTGTAATCTTGGACAACATTCCATAACCCTGTTCAAATGTCGATGGTTGGATACAGAGAGAGGCGTGTGTGTTCATCCGACTCATGGAATCATCAATATTAAATGTAAAAGTGTTCTCGCAGTAAATGAACCATTCTTATTAGATCAACTGGCACATCATGTTTATTACGAAAAGTACTGTGCTACATCAAAAGACTTGACTGATTGGTGGAGTATAATAAAAATCAAAATTTGAGAAAATCAGTTTAGTCAAAGTGAATGTGCTTTCACTGATTTGCAAGGAATTGAAGTTTTTCAAGAGAGTACTCAAAATCAATCTTTTTTACAAAGAGACATGAGTATCGATGACGACACCCCACATTTAAGAGTTGGTGATGACAATGATGTCAATGATGTCACATATGAATTTGAAATGGTATGAGATGAAGCAACTGAAACTCGAATGGATATCGATGATCTTGAGGAGGAATATGAAGATGACATTGACATATATGAAGATGATTATGAAGATGAACTCTGATAGAATTCCATGGTAGTTATATATAATCATAACTAATATATATGTATATATAATAGAAATTATCAATTATTTGCGAACAACATTAACATTTTCTGTTTCAGATGGACGATGACGCATTTTGTGAGTTGGCGGATGCTGACCTGTCTTTCGATACAGATGAGTTACTGGAAGATGACCCTCAGCCTGCAGGCGCTTTTGGGAGTATGCGGAGGGGGCGCGGTCTTGCACGATTGATGATTCTTGACCCCGTCCCTGAGTGACGTCCACGACTTGGGTTTGATCCACGCACACAGATATGTCATAATCTGTGTGATAACCTGTGGATTTGACTATGATTTCATTAATGTATTCACATAATAAATGTTTATTATTTTTACAGTTTTCGGTATTTAGCAGTCGGACAGGGCAGCGCTATTTTGCCCAACTATTTCTCTCAGCCTTTGACCACATGGGAGCAGATTCTCATTGATGTGCAGCAGGCCATGCTCGGCCATTGGTTGGTACGTACGTAAATAAATAATTTTTATTTTGAAAATTATTTCATTTCTAACTTGATATTTTGATTTATTTGTAGGGTTTATGGTATCCTATCGAGGATACCATGCGTGGCGCCATCCACGATGCATGGGAGGTGGTCATGCATGATCGCTTTCGTCAGTTTTTTCATAACATGAGGAGAGAGACCATGAAGAAAGCAGGAGTATCTGTTGTTGATGACTCCTGTAGAATGCATCGACCATAGTACATTTCATCCCATGTATGGGATGGATTATGTGCGCACTGGTTGAGTGATTCCTTTCAGAGGAGATCATTGGTGAGGAGGCGGAATCGGGGGAGACAGGAGGTGACTCATCATGTTGGGATTCGTACATTCAGTACTCATAGAAAACATCTGGTACGTACATTATATATAAATATTTTATATAACTATAAATATTAAGAGTTTATTTTTTATTCATATAGGCTGTCGAGCACCCCGATATTACGGAGTACGACGTATATCGGAGGATGTATAGTGATCCTGCTACTGGGGAGCTCAGAGGTGATCGTCAGCATCACATCGTGGTCAGTATTATTTGTTTTCAAGTTTAAAATTTAACTGCATATAATATATTCACAATTTTAATTTTAAATTGCAACTACAGGAGTCATATGAGGCTGTAGCGTCACAGACCCAGCCTGAGAGTCAGGCCGAGTCATTAGATCAGACCAGTGGCCGTCAGTTTGATGAGGCGGCATGGATGCAGGCCACGCAGTATGCCTTCAAGAAGGGCCGGGTAGTTGGCATCAGCTCTCGACTGACTCCCGGAGATTATTTTGGTAGTGATGCGATGTCGGCGTCCAGCTCGAGAGGAGCTCATACATCTTCTTCTACTACACAGTATGAGGATCAGTTGTGATCTCAGACTATACTAATAGAGTGTCTCCGATAGGAGCAGGAGGAGATGCGTCAGCAGCAGCAGTAGCATGAGGAGGAGTGTCGACGCCAGCAGCAGCTGTACGAGGAGCAGATGAGTCGGTGGCAGCAGCAGCAGTAGGAGCAGATGGAGTACATGCGCTGAATCACTCGTGCTTTACGGATAATGTTTCCTCCACCAGCATCTACAGATCCCCCTCCCCCTCCCCCTCATTCAGATTAGAGTTTGTTTTTATGTTATAAAGTTTGTTAAATCAAAATATGAATTTTTTTCTATTCGTAGTTTCTGTCTCATTATAAAATATAAATAATATTATATTTTGAAATAATAATATTAATATGAATAATAATATTATTTATATTTTATAATATTAAATTATATATATATATATATTAAAATTTTATAATATTATAATTTAATTATATTTTTTTGTAATATTTGAATTATTTTAATATTTGAATGTATTATAATTTTATTATTATTATATTAATTAAAATAACTTATTAATATTTATTTTATTTATTAATTATAATTCTTATATTATTATATTAATTAAAATCATTTATTAATATTTTATTATTTTTTATTTTTGAATTATAATTCTATTATTATTATATTAATTAAAATAATTTATTAATAATTTATTATTTTTATTTGTGAATTATAATTCTATTATAATATTAATTAAAATCATTTATTAATATTTTTTTATTTTTTTATTTTTAAATTATAATTGGAATATTATTATATTAGTTAAAATAATTTATTACTAATTTTTTTTTATTTTCTTATATTATTTGCGACGTGTACTATGCTCGTAGTAAATAGTATTATTATTATATTAATTAAAATAATTTAGTAATATTTTTTTTGTTTTTTTTAAAATATTTGCTACAGGTCCGTCGCAAATTGTATTTACGATGGGTCCATCGCAAATATTTTTTAAAATGTTTTTTAAATATAACGACTACTATTTGCGACGGGAAATATTCCCTTCATAAATACTACCTTTAGCGACGGGCCCGTCGCAAATAATTGTTGTTGCGACGTCGTTTTCCACAACGGTCTATTTGCGACGGACCCCCGTCACAAAAACATATTAGCGACGAGATCCCGACGCAAATGGCCCGTCGCAAATGTCCTTATTTCCAGTAGTGCTTGGAAGATTGAGGTAGGGGATCGAATCTACCTACCAGGCGTTTCCCGTAATATTTTTTTACACCGGGGTGGGCTTCGCATGGGCCAACGGGCTGAGCCTTTTTAGGCCGGGCCGGCCTGGCCCACATGCCTTCTTTGATAGGCCCAGGCCTGACCGATGAACCTACGACCCAAGCGCGGCCTAGGCCGACGCGGGCTTTCCCGGTCTTGGCTGATCGAGCTTCCGGGTTGGGCCTATCAGGCTTTCAGGCCACGAGGCCAAAATTACACCCTTAGGTGGAATATAAACCAAAAATTTCATATTCCTAGGAATCATGGTGTTTACTCAAACTATTGGTTATAAACTCCCAATAATGACTTATTACAATGTTTCAACATGTTCCTAATCTCTGACGTATATTTTATAAACAATATGATAAGAAAATAAAACGCCTGATACCACTTTGTGATGTCTCGGACCTAGTTTACCCCCATGTAACCAAACACGGTTGTCCACAAGGATTCAAGCATGCCCCCATATTCCAGAGGCTTCAGAATAGTAGTGGGGGACTATGGTGTGTTTTTAGATATAGAAATCCCTCTGGTTAAACTGAATATCAATGATGAAAAATATTTATAAATTATAGAAGCATAATAATAATAAACAAGGAAGTAAAAACATGTATAATAATCAATGTAATATTAATTATCATAAGATATAAACTGTAACATATAAAATATATGATGGTATGTAACTACCAAAAAGGGAAACATGCAAACATGATAGTAGGAAGACAGAAAAAATACACGATGTAAAAAAGAATTGAAAAGGGAAAAATCATTAAATGCATCCCGAGATCTAGATTAGTCATCTACTAACTAGTTCCCATCCTAAGGAAAGAAGTCAGGTTTCTAGAAGGGGACACCTTCCTTTTTACACACCTATGATCATATAATCTAATAGAGTTCCTAAATCAGCATGTATATGGTGTGAAATAAATATCAATAGGCCACCACCAATGTCATCTATAACAAATCCAATCTATGAATATAAAATATAAGTTTTATAGGTATATCAAAAGTGAAAAAATGTGAATACAATCAAACCATACCTACTTCATCCTCAACTGGTGTCAAAACATAGATTTATTTAATTTAGTGTAATTCAGTTTATAATAAGATGATCATATAACGCTGTTAAAAGTATTGTAAAAGATAATATTAACAATAGATAATCTGAGGTGAAACCAAGGAATCCTTGACCTTATAAGGTCAATCCATCCCATGATATACAACCAATATTCCTAGATTAAGTAACTAATTATAATCCTTGAGTCACCCAATTTAATTACACTATAACCGTTTCTAAATTTTTCTATGCATACCTTTCAATGTCAATCCCAAGCTAAGCATGATTAGACCCAAAGAGAATGATCTAAGGCATCGCATGTCTATATACATCAAGATTTATCCAAGGAGTCTATCTAGGGAATTAAAATTTCATGATAGAAAGTGAAGGGATCCTACAATTTCGTTTTCCATCCACTAAAAGAAAAACACCATGTTCCAAGGTGGGTATCTACCACGATAGTCAGCTCAATGACTTAGAATACATCATCTAAGTGATCAATGCATTCCCTCATGAATCCAAGGAATTCTAATTTATGATCATTCATATAAAAACAATACATATGAAATAGGCATCTTATAAATTTAATATACATCAAAATTTATTTATTTACATGTAATTATTATGCCAATTATAATTTTTGAAGTTCATTCCATTACCTATAATCATATTTGACATGGTGAAATAGGGGCCTGAAACCAATTATAAAATTAATTATAATGGATAAGGTTAAAGTGATATCTATAACAATGTATATACACTTGAAATTTATCAATTCAAGTTTCATCTATTATATTTAATATCATACCTTATCAAAGTACAATCGATCACACCCAAATGATGTTCCAAATAATCAAAAAATTGGTTCAAAGGAATTGCATTTATAAATAATGATATCTTAATGGAAATGTTATATACCACCTACATTAATCCTATAGTTCACTTCTCATCTAGTATTGAACTTCGGTTTAGTCCATATTTGAAGGATATGAAGAATCATACCAATGCCTAGAATATACTGCATATTATCATTCATTAAAATAACTAAGTATATATAAAGACAAATGATGAAAGGATATAAAGGAATTAATAACTTACCTAGGGATGTCCGAAGTGATTGAAAAAATGGAATTATAATTAGGATGGATAAATAAGTTCAAATATAAGCTTTAATTGATAGAAGGAGTCATAAATAAGATATCATGTGTAAGGGAAAAGAGAGGTGAGGAAAAAGAATGGGGTTATTCCCCTAAAAAACAAACTTTAAATGGAGTGTATATTTTACATGTTGTGTAATGATCATGTTTCCCCCCCACTTAGAAAAACCAACACACTACATGATCTTGGTCTGGCCTAAGCAATTTATTTATTGAATTTAGAATTGATGTCATTAATTCCTTAGGTCAGTGGATCTAGCCATATGAACACACATCATGAATTGAAAATTCATGGACTATATTTTTTCTAAAGACTATACCAAACCACCATCTAGTTTCAAAAAAACAAACTAACTAAGTGGCCTAAAGGCTCGGTTACCAGTTCTATCCGTAAAGAAATACTCAATGAGGTTTTTACTGAAATTTACATGATTCATACCTCTAAGAATAACTACTTTCATACAATTAGACTCCTTTATTTTATCAAATCCCAATATCCATCACCATTGGATTCAGAATATCCTATTTCATTGATATTATAGTGGAAATTACCCTTATCTTCATTATAAAAATCATTACAAGGACCTTAAAAATTGCTTAATGGTATTTATGTATGTGATCATTCCAAGAAAGTTAACTCATTGATAATTGATGTTCTGAATGTACTCCTCAATCCTAAAATAAAAAACTCATATTTCCAAAATTAAATCCTCCAAGTTAAACTGAGTCTTTCCTAGGAAATAAATACATGATTATAACTGGGTTAATTTTAAATAGGATATTTGTTAGAACTCCCCTATTATGGAAATAAATAATACTTGGTACATACTAGTACATGAAACTATGGTTTCATTTCAAACTATTGTCATATATGGTGATATATGACTTAATATTCACTTTGAGGGATTTTTAAATTATTTGTATATATAACTTATTTAGTTCATCATATTTGTATTAATATTATAAATATTTTATATAATTAATTAAAATTTTCTGAAAAAATAATTTATGCATTATAACGTTATTTCATTTTATTTTTCATTATTTTAAATGCATTAAATTTTTTCTTGTTAATCATCAAATAAATATGCATCACATAAATAAATATATAAACATGCAACTGAATAATAAAATAGATAAGTTAATTTTCATGAGCTTTCACTATTATTTTTTTATCGAGCGAATGATAAACCAACCATAACCCTAGTTGCAAAACCTCCATGAGATGATTCTTAGATCAAGAAGAATTCCAAAATTACTCTCTATATATCCTAGATTTTTTTCACCTTATCTAGATCTTGAACAATCTATTGTCACATGGTGCTCTTTCCATTACCTATATATTTACTGATGTGCAGGTAATAGCAACCAAGGGTTTTGGGTTACATAAAATAAACCATTGACATGAAATCCCATACATAATAGATGAGTAAATGATGATATATGGGTCATTATAATTAGTTTAATACTTATTTATCAAAAAAACTATATAATAAATAATTCAATTAAATTGAAACCCACCACATACAATGTTTGGTAAATATCATGATCGTCCACAAAATGAAATGACCATGAATTTGAACTACTAGCCTTAAATTCAATGAAATAATTATTAATGTAGATTATTTTAATTAATTAATTAATCATATTATTAATAAATAATTTTTTTATTAGATTTATATATCTAAAACGTTCTTGAGATCCCATCATCTATATTGTTTGAAAATTTAAATAAATTAAGATTAATTTAAAATTATTATATACCCACCATGTACTACTCCTGAACAGGTAATATACAATTTTAGTTAGATTAAGTTCAATAAAAAAATTATTATATGTAGCATGTACAATATGTTAAAAGATATATACCCTTAGGTGTCAGTTTAAACAAATTTTTGAAGCTTAAAACTTATATGAGATGCATTTTCACTCAGTACGACATGTGAAATACACTATGTATGGTTCTTGTGGTGTACTATTTACATAATTTCTTTGTATGACTACATGGCATGTTGTGATATACAAGACATGTTGTTCCATGGGTATAATAAGATAGTTTTCACAGTGTGTATGACCACATGAAATTCCAATAATATACACGAAAGGTACTATTTGAAATTCATATAAAGTACATGACATGTTTTATAACCATACATGTCATTCATTTATATAATTATATGGAATATAATCATCAAATAAATAAATTCCATATGACTGACTAGAAATTACAGGGTGTGTGTTTTCTATAGAAAACCCTTATCCCACCGTGTGTAGATTTAGTTTCACTCAATGTAGTTTAAGATCTCTTTCATTATCCATGTGTTGAATCACATGACACCCTTGTATTAGTATGTACCTTGATTTATCCTAAGTTACATGGAATGTGAAACCATCTAAAAACATGTAATCCATTCCAACACACCTATAATATACAACTAAGGACTTAGTATGTATCTTTAATGGGCTACAATGTGTTACATGGATTGTATTTATGACTATATTCCATATAATTTATGTTATTACATTTTGATCGTCTATAAATAAATATCTTATTTGCAATGAGGCTTCTTCCTTTTACAAAAAACATGCATTATTTATGACGATTCAAAATAGTGTTGAGTTATATTGCACGTACTCTAGAACTATGTCATGTACTTCCAATGCCATCATGTTCCAACTATTTATCAATATATGATGTGTTAGGAAATTATGTATCGACCCCTACACAACATGTCATTATTTTGAAACCCATGGTTGTGTTCTTGGATGTGGTTACATATTGTGCACTTTTTTTTACACATTGTTTACTTTTTTCTTGAAAGTTTCATCTCGACACCTTTAATTGGGATATTAGAGAATTTTTTATATGCTCTTGGACTGTTAATGGTCATATGAATCTAAAATATCACATTATCTTGACTTTTGTATTAAATGTAAAAAAATTGAAAACTGACAAAAGAATTGAGGAATTTATCAAACCAAAAATAAATAATTATAAATTATATTTTGACCACTTTGATATAAATTAAAGGTTTCTAGGTGTGGCAGAAGTGAACCTGACTAGGCCCAACAAAATTTTTAATTAGTTTCAACATATAAAATCCAAATAACATGATAAAGAAACCTTGAATTCTATATTGATGGTATATATTAATATATAATTTATATCTAATTGAAAACCAATAATTTACACAACATGATAATACTTCTTGTTACTTGGTTAATGTGGCTTTCTCTATATTTACATCATTGTTGTAGTAAAAAATATTAACTATAATTTCCCTATTTATATCCACATGTGATCCAAAAATATCCGAACATTATAGTATGTATTTTGGGTTCCATCCTGGAGGAATTAGGTTCCTTTATAATGAATTATTGATCAAAAAAATATCTTTCAGTATTGAATGATTACTATATTTTTATCTAATTCATCGGATTGAGGAGGGGGATTGTTCTCTCCTTATTTTTTAATAGTTCTTGAAAATTTCCATCAGTCTTGAGAGTCTTATCTTGAGAGAATTTATTTTGAACAAAAATTGCCACAAACATATAAAATTAATTTAAATGAGATTATATACATAAAATTAAGCAATATTAACAGAATAAAGTCTATTTATATATTATTTATTCAATGTGAACACCATGTAACATAATAATAATAATATTATTATATTACATGATATCAGATAACTCATAGATATTTAAATATTATTTTTCAAATAAATAAATAAAAATTTATTTAAATTATATTAAATATACATATCATTTTTTAAGGCCCTAGATCATCTTGTTAATCCAAATCATCATTTATCAAACCAAAAATAATAAATATTTATATTAATGAATAATATTATTGTTTTTTATTCAATAAATACATAAATATTTTATTCAATAAATCACACTTAATTATATATATAGTGTCCAACTCAAATATATTTAAATCTAAATTATATTCGCGATATCATTTTTAAAATTTACAATACATAAATAATTATTAAACTAAAAGTCAAGAATAATATTAATTCTGAATATTAAATTAAAATATCATTTAATTAAAATTAATTATATATATATAGTGTGTGATCCTATATTCCTCTTTTTCAGTGGCATTTGGAGAACTTGTATGAAGTCTAATATCAGTGTCTATAAATACATCAGGAAACCCATTAAGAAATATATTAATTTCATAATAACAAAAAACACTTACGAACACTTATTATATAATAAAATCATTTTCCCTCAATAATAATAAATAAGGTTTCATAAATTTTCATTTTAAACTTTTATACATGAATAATTTTATTTGAATATCTTAAATAAACTCAAGGATTAACTTCAATGGTCATGGATTTGATCGGAAGTATCTATTTCAATCAATGGGAAAAAGATACCGTCTTCCATTAACTCAGATGGTAAAAATTATTTTATAATTATCCAATTAATTTTATCTCACTTATGACATACCCAATATATCCTAATTTTCCATGAGGATATATCTTCATGGATTTCATAAATACATCAATGTACATGATCAGTGATATAGAATAAAAAAATACCATTTCAATAGACTAGTAAACATGTCCATAGATTGGAATATCCTATGAAACATATAATATGTGGAACTCATATTGGGGGGGGGGGGTCTGTACTCATAACCTCTCTTACTTGATATTAACAAGTTAGAACTTTATGAGATGAATTATCAAGGATGTATAATACCACAATACCTGATATTAAAACTCCATCAATATACTATCAAACATATGTTATATAAACCATATTAAATATGCATTATAATATTATCATAAAAAATCTAATTTCTCATTATAATGAGTTATTGTAATTGTGATGTCCCACATTTTCTTGAAATTTAATTTAATTGTTTTCTATTTTTTCATTTGAGTTTTTATGTTTAGACTAGTTCTGGTTAAGGGTGATGATCTTGGAGTAGTTTTTGGAGGTTTAAAATTGATTATTATGCGTTTTTTGGCCAAAAAGAGTAACAAAACATCATTGTGTATTTCTTGGTGTCTATAATATGGGCCTCAGTGGAAAATGATAAAGGGGGAATGGATTTTCCATGTAATGGAAAATATGTGGTGTGTGAGAGTGATTTATATTGAAAAAAACCTATAAAACCCGACCATTCCAATGTAAGAGGGTACAGTGAGGGGTAAAATGGTGTCATCCTCAGGGACATAATGTTTGGGAATCTATTTTAGGCAATTTTTTTAAGGAAAACATGAATAGGATCAGGACACAATGTAGGGAGTAGAAATAGTCTAGATCCTATGTATTAGATGAAACACTTTCCTACGCCCTTAGATACCTATCAATTATCTATTCATCGTATTTAAAATGTGTTCTAAAATAACATAGGTTTTATTAATACCATTTTCACCCACACTCCACTAATTAAATTTCTTAATCTTTCTTCCCATTTAGGGATTGGTGATGTTGTGATATTCTTGATAAGAGGGTTAAATTTGGTACTGAAATCTCCATTAGAGACTTGTTTTCTACCTTGACTAGATCATTTTTGTCATTATTTGATTAATATATTGCCTTAGTTATTCCTACATACTGTTGATTTTGTTTTTGGGAAATTTGGTATAGTACATATAAATTCATTCATGTTATAGAAAAACTCTTATTTTCATTTTTTGAATGATATTAATATTTAATTTTTGTGATTATGAAAAGGTTAAATAGATCAATATATTGGGTTTTATTCAATGTTAACAGATAGTTTCTCTTCTTGAGGACTATTGTAATTATTCTACATCTTAAGGGTGAACCTATTGGAGAATCCTTCGTTGATGAGTCTCTTACATTCTAACATTGATATTTATCTTCAAATGGAATTGTATTCTACCATTAAAGGTGGTTATCATTGGATATATTTTTTGTTCTACCACTTTGATTTTTATTCCTTATGTAATACTCTAGTAGCTATATAATTTTCTATAAAACTAGGTCTATTAGTTATTAGTGAGTGATCTTCTTTCGGTTTGTTAGATAATGTTTTTTGGGAGACAAATACCTTGAAAACCTCGAAACTAATGCTGAAAACCTTGAGGTGGGAAGTTACTTTCCACTTAGGGATCTTTTATACAATTATATCATTGATATGATTATTATGTTCACATGGTTTTTTGACTGTTCCTGATAGAGATCAGATTTGGTTGTGTGTACAGCCTGTGAGACGCGTCGACAATAATTTATTCCATGAGTATGCTTGTAGATTGTTACAATGTAATATAATGATCACTTATTTATATATGATGCAATTAAATTCTCATGATGATATTATATTATTTTCCTTGTATGATATACCCTATTTTGTGTGGTACTATGAATTTAGAAGTTTTGTCCTTGGTACCTTGAATAGGTGGAATTTTGTGATATATTTATCCTTTATAGGGAAGTTTGCATGGATTGTGATTATGGTGATGATTTACTTTAGCACATAGTTGGATGATAGTTTAGAATCTTGAAATTTGGTATTCTAATTAGGGGCATGATGTCGTGGAGGCTTGACATGAGGCATGAATCTGGAATTATGATAGCCTAGGGACCTAACCTATATCTGAGTTGATATATGGTGGACTATTGGGCCGATTTGACTCGATTAATTTGGAGTACTGATATACATTATTACCATATTTTTGGATAGTTCTTGATCACTTGAATAATTCTACAACTATCCTTCCAAAATTTTGTGGATGTTGGTACATCTGAGGATTTTTGTGGCATGGTTAACACACAAATTCTTAGTACATGAATGTTTTGATTTCATTTACATTAATTATATAATGGAATATACATTTTATACATGTGAACACTTATTATGGATTCATTGGTGGTGTCCTACTAGGTTATTCTACTCACACTATACATCAAAATCCAGATTCATGGGTGGAATTCATGTATAGGAATCCATGCTAGGGTAAGGGGAATTTGGAAGACAATTAACTAATAGAGCATCCTGCAGGTGGAATGACTAAGATAAATTCATATAATTTCCAATGTTTTATTTATTTATCTTCATAAAATTTTACATTTTATTGGCCTTAAACATTGAGATCCTTGTTTATTTATCATTATTTATTTGTATGATAATTTTTTCCATCATATATTAAATTAAATTGTATTATCTTCCACGTTGATTACTTTGAGTTTTTTTATTTTATGTATATTGTTGGTGAAATGATATAATACTAAGGGTATAGTATACCCACTAATTAAATTTATACTATCTCATCTATTTGATGACCTCATTCATATGGAAATGTGTGTTCGAGGTCTTTTGGATCTCCAAATTGGACCTAGTGGTTTATGTTGGGTAATTGCCAAAACAGTATCATAGCCCAATTTTCAAATTTTAATTTTGATAAACTTGGAACACAGTAGATTGGATAAAATATATAGGATTCTTAAGTAGGGGATATTTCATATGATTTTCCAATACATGTGTAACAGATCGATGATACTCCATTAAGGAAATATCTGTTATTTTTTTTGGGATTTGTGTTCATTTAGGAATCATTATTAGTAATGTAGGATCCGAAACCATATATATTTCACAATTTTTGTAGTATAATAGTGATTAAGTCTAATTCCTTTATTGTGATATCAATATGGGATGGACTATTTTCCCTTGATTTAGTGATATATGTTTTCCCTTATATTGTGATATAACTTTATGAATTAAGTAGTCGAAACTAAGTATACTGTGAGGTTTTGTATATATATGGGACTACAACTAACACAAATGGATTGAGACCATGGTTAGGTCTAGGATTGATATACCTTGGGTTATGTGTATACTCCTAGGATAATATTATTTTATTCCATATATTTAACTTTGAAAGTTCTTATCGACTTCAATTTTTATACACATTTCCTTCTCATTCTAGAAGATGTTACCCCAAGAGTGACTATAGGTTTTACTCACTTACATTGGCTGGGATGATTTAATTAGGGAGGATGACATAATAACACTTATAAATATGTATGGGGGTTAGCATGTAATTATCTTTCACCAATATCAGTAGTACATTTACTAGGCCCACCATAGCTAGGAGTCCTTCTGATTATACCTTCCCAAGGTGGAGGGTCATCAAGGCCCATGTTCGACTATGCTATAGACTTCCATCTATAACACCCACTATCCTTATATGAAACAGGAGGAGTGTAGGATGAATATGACTATATTGAAATCATCTATGGTTTATTTAGACTCACTGAGACACTTGAGTATATTACGTTCAGTATGTCCATGACCATGCTATAGGGACCCTCAAGGAGGTGGTGGGGTTTTTGATGAGATATGCTAGAAGGAATTAGTGACTCACATGGGAGGCCATTAAAGACATGGAATTTGAATAAATTGTCCCTGATATGCTGATGGTGTAACTAGTATAGGAGATCATGGAGCTAAAATTGTGTACCATGGAAATATTTACATACTCTACTTGTTTTACTGAGTTAGTATGTTTTTCTCCCCTCTTCTCCAACAATGACAAATAAAAGGCTACAAAAATCTAGATTTTTATTCATTACAACATCATTTGAAAGGATAAAAGTTTCCGCCCATAGATACACCTAGAGGTTCTATAAAAGTCCTTGAATATAGAGAAGGTCATATAGGGGGATCAATCATTTTGTCTTATTCCACATTTTATTACTCAGCCTGGAGGGCCTCTTACAACAATGATGAGTGTCTCTTCTGGTAGTAGAAAGTGGAATATTGGGGGTGCACAACAAGATACTTTTAGGAATTTTGAGTATATTGTATCTTCTTTTGTTCTCCTAGGAGGTGATCTTCAATGCTTCAACTGTGGAAGTTTTAGATATAGTTTTAGGGTCTTAGCAAACTCTAAAAGAAAGTGCTGGCTAATGTGGAGTTATGATGGAATGTTAATTTTTTTTTCAATTTATCTTTGATATTAGGAATTTACAAGGGAGTGAGGATGACATGGTTAGGGAACAAATAATTATTCGAGGTTAATTATTAGAAGGATTATATGATGATGATACATGCGAGTTACGTACGTCAGGGAAAATTTCATGGAACCGAGGAAAGCAACATGTATATAGTAGATCCAAATCTAGTAGATTGAGTTAAAGGAACATCTTCTATTCTAGTTAAAATCATTATCACTTCATAATTTTGTACATATTTTATTGATATCAGTAATTCATATTCTTTTATATATGTACAAGTTATTGCATGAATTGATGTACCATTCAACTTCTATTTTTAGTTTCATTCCATTGATACACCATTGGGAATGAAATTGGATTACCTTTAGTGAATCATATATTTTCCTATATTTTTTTATGGTTATGGAAATATGTGGTACATTTTGATTATTTATATGAAATCTTCATTGTGATTTTGGCAATGGACCGTTTGACCATTTTCCGTGCTCACATTGATTTCTATCACAGATGGGTATCTTTTACTTCACCCAAGGTAGAGATGTTCTTAATGTTCAGGGAGTGGGAATTAGTCTCAGTTTTAATGGGTTCTAACATGAGAAAGTTTGAAATGATCTCAATATATTTTATAGTATTATATTTTTCAATAAGAGTAGTGGTATCCCCCTCAAATTTTAAACTTTTTATAGAACTATATCATGATTTATTTCTAGATGAATTAATAATACGTCCCCCTGATAGAGGAGTTGTGTTTCCAATAAAACACATTCTAGGTGTAAAAACTATTTTGATACCGTGGTGTCATATGAAACCTGTAAATTTTTTGGAGCTAAAGGAATATCTCAATGATGTGGAACAAAAGGGATTTATCAAGCTGAGTACATCATCATGGGGTGTACCTATTTTTTATTCTAGGAAGGTGGATAATATTACTTTACTCAGCATACATTATAAAAATATAAATAAGAGGATGTTGAATAATATATATATATCCATTTCTAAGGATCATCAGTATCTTTGATCATTTATGGGGATAATGGTTCTTCTCCATGATTCATCTTCAACTGGGCTATCACCAGTTTCATGTTATAGAGTTCGACATCCCCAAAGTAGTGCTTTATGGAATGTATAGGCAACAAAAGTACATGGTTGTGCTATCTGAATTATATAATTCACCAATAATATTCATAGATTTCATTAATAAGATATTCTACCCATACCTTGACTCATTCATCATGTAATTCATTAATAATATCCAAATTTACTCACCATACATGGAGCAGCATGCTAGAATTCATGAGATAGTCCTGATCACACTTCATGAACATTAAATTTATTTTAAGTTATTACTATGATACTTTTTGATTTGGGAGTTATAGATCATATGTCATGTGGTTTTTAGAAAATAAATATCTATGGACCTAGAGGATATTGATGTTGTTCTATCATGGAAAAATACATGGTATGTGTTTGAGATCATCAGCTATCTAGGTCTTATAGGATACTATCATCTTTGTTATATATGATTTTCCCAATTTATTGGAACTCATAACTACAATGATGATTAAGGGAGTATATTTTTAGTGTCCAAACAAGTGTGAGGAACATTTTATTAATCCTAATTGCAGATTAACAACAACTCCAGTTGTGATTCTTTCTGATAAAGGAATTGGTTATTATGTATAATTTGATGCTTTAAGAGTTGTTTTGGGGGAGGTACTAATGTAGGGAGAGTGGGAATTTTATTATGTGTAACATCATCTATGAACTTATGAGTGGAACTGTCTTACCCATGACTTGGACCTAGTATCCATGGTCTATGGTTTGAAGTGTAGGTGAAACTATCAATTTAGAGAGTGGTTTGTTTTGATACACTTAACAAAAGAACATTCACTATATCTTCACTCAGTGGGACCTAAACATGAGTCAAAGGAACTATGTATATTATCTAAAAACGTTAAAATTTGAGATATAATATACACTAGGTAAAGGTATCGTCATTAAATATTTTCTTAGATGCGAGACACATGTATCCTAGGATCACGATGAATAGCATTTTGAGTAGTAGTGGAACTTGATGAGATTCTTGAAAATTAGAGGATGGATACATTTGAGGAATTTAATTTAAAAAGATGCTATCCATTGGTGATCCCATATTCTTTAGTAGTCCAGGTGAATTCTGGTTAACATATTGGTCTAGAGTGTTCTTTGATGTGGGAATAACTAGTTGTTGGGGAGATGATACATGGATGGTTGTTGGATGATAATGATGTGATATTAGTTAATGATAGATATTTAGTCCCTAATTTAATTATGGAATACTTTATGAGATACTTCTAAATGTCTATGATGGTGGTACATCCTGGTGAGAAAAATATATACCATGACTTCATGTGGAAGTTCTGGAATCTGGGGATATAGAGGGACATTATTAGTTTTTTCCAATTACTCATATTCCAGATGAAAATTTTCAAACACTAGTGTCCATGTTTTTTACTATATCTACATTATTTTCCAATGTGGAAGGTGGAGGATTTCATGGTGTAATTTTTTTGGGGTTACTCGGGATCCTGATTGGCCATGATGATGTTTGGATTATTGTAAGTTAGTTAATGAAATATTCCCATTACATACTGATCTATAATACAAACTTAGTATATGAGTTTGGAAATATATATCTCCATAATATGGTATAATTTCATAGAGTTCCACTGAGAGTTATATCTGTCATAAATACACATTTTAGGTTATGATTTTGGAAAGGATTTCATAATTCTATAAAAACTATGCAGATATTGAGCACAATAAATCATCCTCAGACAAAAAGATAATCAAAGAGAGTGATGCATATAATAGAGGATATTATTTGATCATGTTCCCTACACTTTTCTAGAGAATGGGAGGATCACCTATCCTTGATTGAGGTTGCATAAAACAAAAACTAAAGGGATTTAATTCAAATGTCACCTTATTAGGATATCTATGGTAAGTCGATTATTCACCACTTTAGTGGAATGCGTATAGTAAGGCGGTGGTTTTTGGGACTAGTATGATACCTGAGACATCCAAGAAAGTTAAACTGATACAGAAAAGGATGATGAAAAAACAAATTATATATATATCCTATATCGACCATTGGAGGAGACCATGAGAGTTTGTTGTACGCAATCAGTTGTTTCTATGAGTGACTCCTTGGTAAAGAACCTAAATTTTAAGAAAGAAAGGGAAGTGAGGATCATGTTATTTTGGACCCTTCTTGATCACTGAGTAAATTGGGATAGTAGTATACAATCTATATTTTCATTATCCTTAATGATGTATGTACAATGTGTTTCATGTGTCTCAACATTGGAGGTACTTTCCTGATCCCATACTTTTCATCAACTGTGAGGATGTCGATATGGAGCCTGACGTATCATACATGGATATCCTAGTGGAAATTATAAATCAAGGCAATAATGCACTATGGATAATTATGGTTCTACTTTTCAGAATCCTATAGAATAATGGAAGAATCTATGAGGACACTTGGTAGAGGGATGTAGATTGTTGGTATTAGTAGTTTGATTTTTTGAAGAGGAACCATTTGGGTTTCTTCTTAATAAAGAGAATCCATATAGAGGATAATTTAATGTCATTAATCATTATTTTAAACAATAAAAGCATCAATTACTCTATTATAATTTTAGTTTTTAATTGGGTCCTAGATTGGGATAAGTATTGAGAGAATGGAGTAACTTTTAGAGATTTGAAATGGAATTTTGTTTATTTATATACAAAATTGGAAACACCACATCCTGGTACAAGCAAGGTGGCCCTAGTGTTCACCTTGGTGGAAAACATGGAAGTGGGTAATAGCTTGGCCAAGATGTTGCCAATCCATTGTGCGTGAAAGGGACTTCTATCCGACATGGGAAATTAAACCCCACCAAACCCATTTTGTTGGGAATGATGAGGGGGAAAACATTCTTTATGGGGATATTCCATTAGGGAAACTATTTGCAACTATGTGTTTATGGACACCATGACCAAGGTCAGGCCATGGTGTAGGGTGTGAAGATAGTTGGAAAACTTTTCAATGCACGAAATTATATTCTTAAACTTCTAATCTACATCAAAGTGCCATGTTTGATCTTCAAATCTTTTTATAACTTAATGAGGGTTTGATTAATATCATTTTCACAAGTTTTATGATGATTAAATTTCTTGATTTTCCTTTCAATTCATAGATTGGTTATTTTGGTTTGTTCTTTATGAGAGGTATGATTTTTTGATAAAGTATTCATCTAAGGCTTATTTTATACCTTATTTAGATGGATTTTTTTTTTAATTTTTTTTATCTAAGGACTCGCTTATTACTTCTTTGACGGTGCTACTATTTTGGGGTGATTTATTGGAGAACCTAGTGATTTCTTCTTGTTCTACATGAACACTTTTTCTAGTTATTTGGAATATCATAAAACAAGTTTTATATGGTTATGTCTAGGTTATATAATGTTATTTTAGTTGTCTAATTCAATATTAATTGATAATATATCTTCTCAAGGACATTTGGGATTATTTAATGCATTGGTGGTGAACATCATGGTGAATAATTCCTTGGTGGGTCTCTCTGATTCTAACTTTTTCATTTCAATTCAACTGGAATGGATTTTACCATTGAAAGTGGTTGTTATTGGGTACGTATAGTTTTACCCCTTTTAATTTTCTTCCTCATGTATTTTTCTTCAAACCATATTATTTTTTGTGAATCCATTTCTACGAGTTCTTGGTGAGTGAACTTGTTCTAGTTTGCGTGAAATTGTGGTTGAGGAGATGAAACCCTTGATGTACCATGAAATAGATATCAATGAAATTGAGGTAGGAAGCTACTTTCTATTTGGGGATCTTGTATACACTTTTTTCCCTTGGTATGATTCTTATGTGGGAATCGTTATTTGATCATACATGATTGATATCAAATGTTGGTAGGTGTGTATCCCATGAGACATGATACTTTATAAAATGAGTATTTGTGTATATTATTTCCAGGATTGATATTGATTACATGTATATATATATTTATTATATATTATTATGATGGAATGTTATTCTTTTCCATGTATTCTCTACACTATTATGTGTGATTATTTAACATTGGATGTTTTGATCTTGGAAATTAAACAAATTTTACCATCGTGATAAGGTTATACCATAGAGGTGGAGTGTTCACATATTGTGGTGATTTAAATGTTGAACCTATGAAAATGTTAGGGTCATGATGGACAAGATGTCTGACCTGAAGTAGTTGAAACAGAGGCACAAAATCTTGGAGGCCTTACCCAAGGCATGGATCTTAGATATGATGACTTAGGGACTTGTGATGGAGTTCATATATTATATCCTTGTGGCCTGATCCAATGTGATGACTTTTGACTACCTAGATACAATATTTATAGCAATGTGGATAGTTATTGATCATTTTAGATATCTTATAATTATCCTTTCAACATGGATTAGAAGAATGTACAACCAGGGCTCATGGTGGCTAGTGTAGAACATGAATGATCAGATTATGATGGTTATGATTTCTTATTATTTTATAATATCGTGGAATACACTTGTTATAAATTTTAACACCTGTTAAGGATGAATTGGTGGTGTCCCAATGGGTTTTATTACTCACACCCCAGACAGTTATGTAGATGCACACACAAAATTTATTTATAATGTAAGACAATTGAGTCCTGGATTATGGAGCCAGTGTAGGGACTCAAAAAACACTAAAGTATTTTTATAGATTATTTTAATTATTTTGTTACACATTTACTCCGGATTAGATTTCTACCTGAGGATCCTGATTTATTTATCTATATTCATTTTTACAATATGTTTGTCACTTGATATTACATTATATTTCCTTATCATCCACATTTATTACAATGATTTGTTATATTTTATTTGTATTATTGTTTTAAGGATATAACATTGAGGTTATAGTCTTCCCAGTAATGGAATTCAAACCCTCTTTTATCCTTAGTAGCCTCTTGCATATGGGTAGGCTCACATGAGGTCTTGTGTCCCTTAAAATTATATATAATGGTTCAGATTAGGCATTATAGCTATAAACATTCTATATGGAAGATACTCAAATGAAATTATTAGATTAATTTTATACAGAATAACACTCATCATGTGATAAGTTATTAATTAATATTCATATTATGGAAACAGAATGTTCATTGTTAAATGGTTCATAGGTACTAACTTCAATAATTATATATTCACATCTCACTACTTTTGGCTATAAGTACATTAGTCCTTAACCAACTTCCTCTCTACTTAGATCATTTCAATAGATATATATAGTTTACTCACAACCTAATTGGTCTACAAAATTCATACATTAATATTACATTCTTTTCATGTATTACATGTGTCATATACCATTAATAAATGGTTTCTCAAGATTCCACTTTGGTTAATTCTTTCTATATCACTCTTCGTTTACTTATGATTTATATATTATTCTTTGAAAAAATTCAGGTGTGAATTTATATTACTGTAATTAATTTAGAATTCCATACAAAATGTTAAAACATTAAATATAATAGATATAGATATCATATCCTAACTATATCATTAAGGTGGATTCTCATGTTTTACAATGGAAACCTCACCTTTGTCCTATGATATCAACCAATTTCCTTAGATTACATTCCATTTATCACTTTATAATTTTTTAAAGTATAATTTTAAACATATAAGTGAAAATAAAAAGTATTTTCATGTCTATCTATTTCATTTTATATGAAAATATCAGTATTTCATAACCTCTAATATAGTTCAATCCGTTATTATTCTCAACCATTTACAAATGGCGTAGAATATTACTAAACTAATCATACACCAAAAATAGAGTGGCATAAAACTATAACTATTTACACATGTCATAAAATACGATTATATCATAAATAAAATATATTTTAATTGTATTTAATGATACTCATTTCATATTTCAAAAATTTGTTTCTTTTTCCATTTATATGATTTCCTCGTATTAAATTATTCTATTACATATTGGGATATTAGTATGCCATGAAATAAAATTCTAGAATGGGAAATGAAAAATTAATGATGTGAATGTGTTTTCTTGATCTATATTACATGTGATATTTTGACCATATGATTATACATTATCCCATATAATTTTTCCATGGTCTTCATTTACCCAGACATCCTATAACAATTATATGGCCAGTCATAGTCAGTAGTTTTCATCATAACAGGTGATAATTCATTTTCATTCTCTCATGATGTGTTATATATTACATTTTATGAATACTATTTTCAATGATATCAATGTTTTTCCGAATTTGAGTTAATCACTGCTGATGATATACTCATTTCTCTATATACAACATCTCAATTCCATTGATTTTTAATTGTACCAAGGCTTTGAAATCCACTCTTCATCTTATAAATTATTAATAGATCAAAAATAAAATATCATATATTGTAATTATTAAAAAATAAAAATTTGTGAAATTATTTAATCAAATATTTATTCTGAGATGTAATGTAATTATAATTTTATAAAAATATATCATTACTCTATATTAGTACAAACATCCCATAATTCATTAATTATGATGGGAAAATAAAACTATAATAAAAAACATTTGATAAAAAAATCAGTAACTAGGAATCTTGAATAAATATATAGTTATGAGTATAAGGTGAATAATAGGGTTATCATATAGTGGAGATCAACATGATAGTGTCTAATGGATGAGAAAATACCATTGCAAAGGGATCAGTTTGGAAATGAGAATATAACTAAATTTTTATCAGAACAACTTACAATGGTTGGAGAAATAGTGAAATCCATTATTCATTTCTTTTATTAGAATAATTTTATTCTCTGGAAAATTATAAAACTCTCAAATTTATATCTGAATTAAAATTTATTTTGAAGGTTTAATTAAAATAACTCATTCATTTTTAGGAATTAATATTTTTCAATTAGGGAAGAGTTAGAGTTGGAATTTTTATATTGATAATAATAATTTATTTGACGGATTTTAAGGGATTTTATGACATTATTTAATTAAATAATGACATTTTGGAAAGATGGTAAACACCAAATGAAAGATTAAGAGGTGGACCATTATGCTGAAGAGTGAAATGTATTCACCCATTGATCAAAAATTTTAGTTAGTTATTATTTGTACCGTAACTAGGAGTTTCTAAGAATAATTATTTCCACATTTGGGTGACCACATCGTCATTAATACGCCTTAAAATTAGAATTGTGAGGGGATGGGGATATCCATTTTTTTTCTCCCTCTCATCCCATGTGACCCAAAGGCCACCACACACACATTAACCCTCCTCCCCCATTCTGATGGATTAATCATTTCCTTCTCTTTATAAATCATATTCATATTAAAGGGAATTTATTATGGAACCCACCAATTTAATGATTTCCTACTTCTTTATTATCTCAAGGATATTTAGGGATTCTCTATAGTCATTATTTGTCTATGATGTGGGGAACTTAATTTAAGTATTTTTGAGTTATTATGAGTTAAAAAATATTATTCATTCGGAAAAGAAGAGGATATCATGAAACATATAAGACATGTAACCCTAACCCTATTATACATTTCCAATGTTCCATGTGTTATTGGGTGATTTTAGGTTTGTGGATAAGGATTAAATAACCCAAATGGGATGTTAAGGTGATTATAATAAAATGGAACTTTAAATATGGATTCGAATGACTCAAATGAACATTGAAATTTTTTATTGATTATAAAAATTGTTATTATTAATATTTAAATATAATGAAAATGGGAATTAATAAAATTTGTAATTTTATAATAATGTGATTTAGGGAGGCATTAGTATTTCTTAAATTACATATTTTATATTTCTTATCAGTCATATCAAATGGGTTATAACTTATAAACCACTCCAATAGATTAATCCATTGTTATCAATATCCAAAACAATCAAAAAATAGAATGTTATTGAAAAGGGAAATAATATATTTATTTGATAGGTATAAGGTATAGATTACCCTAAAAGAGACTAAATCCTACTAAATAGGCCCCTACAAACTGAAAAAATATTCTTTCCACCTTCGTTCTTGAAATTCCTACCAACCTCCTTCCTAGAGTAAGGTGTCTTTATGTAAATCCACATTCTAATATACAAGTGGTAAACCCCTTCAAATTAAAATAATTCCCAACAACCTGGTATCATCACCTATGCACATCATATTTTCCTGTTCCAAATCCTAATAAGCAACTAAAATATCTTGAGACCAATCAAATATATGTAATGATTATACAATAAAAACTACAAAAATAAATTCACTATATATTGATGACTATAGAATTTGAAATATAACCATGAAAACTAGAGGCATTTACTTTTTCATGCTATGGAACTATAATCCAAATGTAGACCTTTATTAAATATGGAGACTATATTATACCATTTTTTATGATTGGTATCAAAGGTGATTAAGAAAAATTCATATGTTTTAAAACAAGTGGTGTCGTATTCACCAAACCATTGTCGTGAATCCTTAGGTAGATCAACATATAGCTTAAAAACACAATATATCTTCACTAACACATCATCATCAGTTAAATTTAGAAATTATCCTTCTATAGTATTAGATAATCTTGTGACTGTAATATTTTTCAGAAATGAGTTACCCTTTCATGAATTAGATTTTATAATTTTCAAATAGTATAAACCTCACATATCCCAAATTTCATTCTAACCCCTAGTGGAAGTGGAGGGAAAATATATATCATCCTCTTCATTATAATTATAATTAATTTATTCAAATAACTCATTTCCATTTATATCAAGTTTATCTATGTGATATAATAGGGAGAATATTTTTTTATCATACCACCACCTTTTTATCTTACAACATTATAAATGCCTTCCAACTGAAAATTTAGTGAATCAATCTAACTCATGGAGGGAGTAACCTTTTCATAGCCTCTAGATGAGTCTATGGTTTTACTAGGCTAGAAACATGGAAAATATACAACTATAGAGTTGAGAAATTATATGGGACAACATCAAATTCCCAATCAATAATTTTTCTATCCAAGGCTTATTTCATCCAAATTCCTTAATCATTTTCAACAAACCGATTTACTTTCAATTTATGAATTCATATTCCCTTTAAATAATCATATTCCTTAAGTAACTAAATTTGAAAAATGGAACACATAATATATATATTCCTTATAAACATGTCCAATGAATTCCCAAAAATTATGTATATATAAAAAGTAAGAATGTTCTTTCAAATTAATATTTTCATCAGTAGTATATAATATAAATTGGGGAAACAAGGTTGATGGTAAATGAACATACACTAAAATTCAAGCATTGTTTGTGAATATAGCTCCTCTGGTATCCCATATCATATAATTTCAACATTCTAGTAAAATAAGTTAAGGATATATAGTTTAACCAAAACTTTGAAAATGAGTTTTGTGATTCATATGGTTGAAATGATGAATCCCATTATTGATTGAGGAACATACTTGGTCTCAATAGATTTGATTCGTAGTACTATTTTATCTTATTCAAATATTTAGATGAAATTTTGATGTGAAAGAAGTTATGCCTTTTCAATTCCATCCTAAAATTACACAAACCCCATGATATCTTGATTCTCTATGATAAATCATCAATCACCCAAGGATTCACACACTTTAGAATGAAAAACCATTAAAAGAACCATTGTTTGAAAGATTAATTTTTTCAAAATAATATATCAATTCACAAAAACAAGTATGATATTCCCTTTTTATAAATTATTTTTTTTTTGAAAAAACATCCATCACCACTACAATAGATTTTTCATTACTCCCGTCGTTGCCTATGAGGGAGTGATTGTTAGATATTTGATACATCAGTAATATAAAAAAACTTCTAATGATATCATATCCCTCACCTCTAGTGTAATTTTGAGGTTTAGCTTTTCAGTTGCCAATATAATCTCCATCGAGAGAAGATCTTACCATCTTTGCATGAACATGTGTACTTATAAACAACATGATGGTTGTTTTATGAATAATTATATGTAATTATAATTAATATGGTTAAATAATTATTCTTATGATAATTATTGGATTATGTTTAAACATTTTTGATCAAGGGTTATTTTATTGTTTTACATGCTTTTTTATTGAATTTATTACATTATGATAAGTGGGTGGTCAGTCCCAAAATATTTATTTAAGTAAGGAAAGATTTAAATTCAATGCTTTTTCACCTGATAAGTTTATTATAGGAGGTTATGTAAACTAATTTACAAAGTAATTAAGATATGTGATTCACTTTACCCACATGGTGGTTGTGATAATATGTTATTTAAATTTAATTATGGACACATGTTTTAATATACCCTCCCATTATAAAAGGTAACACAAATAATAAATTTGATATGCTTTATTATGGCACTGTAAAAGGTGGAGGTTTTGTTAATTATATTCTAGATTTTATTAAAAATTATATGGGGATTATTTTACACTTTTTTAGGAGTAGGATATATTATCATGATATAATGGTTTCATTTTATCTCCCATATGGGTCATCTAATTATATTTTTCAACAGATGTTTTATGATTTTTGAAATAATTGTCAGTCTAACTCAAGGAAAGTGGATTCTAGGACTGTGGTGACCAGATAAACATACGTGAGCTTGAAATGGAATATATATCAACATTTTATTTCATTAATTGTTGTTAATTAATAATTTTTTTTATTTACATTATATTTTTGTGTTCATTGGTGTTAAACCTGAATTATTATTATGATATGATCACATCTATACATGAGTACACTGTGGTAGTTGTTTAGGGATATTCAATGAATTCCTACTGATTATATTCTATTCACACCTTATATGAACATAATCTTACATGTTTACATAAAAAATAAAATATAATGAATTGGGTTTGAAAATGTGCATGGTGATAGACAATAAATATATTTATAGTAATTAGGATTTTTAGGAGAGAGATGGATCTCAACAAAAATATTAAGTTACCTTGGGTTTTCTTTAATACCTTGGATTATTTATTGTATTTTATACATAGTCAGACTAAGGATGATATGAATAAATTTATTTGGATATATAATATTGAAAATTTATTTATTTTGGATTTGTATTCAGTAGTTTCTTTATTAATTATATATATTTTATCTTATTTATTATATATTTTTCAAGCCTCTTTATTTCCTTATGGAGAGGGTAAATTATTCCCCAATTATTTGGTATTTTTACCTATCAGTTTTCTCTATTCGCTTGATATAAAAATATAAACATGAGTTCTTATGGTGGTTAAAATTAGGTGACACAATCATCCTCAATATGGAAATTATGTTAGGATAAGCCATAAGACGATTTTGATTTTCTTTTATACAGTCTAAGTCTTTCTATATCCCCCATATTCCTGACCACATGCATAAAAATTATTCTTATTCACGTGTAGTTGATAAAACATTTTGTGAACTATTTTAATTTTTAAATAAATGTGATTTATTAAACATGTGGGAAATCCTTTTTTGTTAGGCGCAAAACAAAATTATAATAATTTTATGTATTAAATAAGCACGTCTGGTAAGTAATATACAATAATGATATTGTCACTACTTATTCCTTTCTTTTCAAGTACACTAATTAAGATATTGGATTCCTAGTATGCATGTGTGATGATTATGATCAGTAGATTCTTATTTTATGATAGTCGCACAAAGTTTTTTTCAACCGGTAAATCTGAGGGTGTGTGTGGAACTTGATTTGTTGAGGAATCCATTTGATTTCATTTGGATCACTATCGGCGAGGAGTATAGATGAAAATAGTGGGTGATTTATGAGAACTGGGTGGATTTCTATTACATGTGCAAGCGGATGGGCCACTATTTAGAGGTTTGTCAATAGGGATATTCAACACTGTTGGGTAAGGTTTTTGGTAAGGATGATTCTTCGGTTCCCATGAAATAGGGTCATTTAGCAGAGTTCTGTTGCAGGGGAGAGTGGGTCTCGCCTTGGGAAGAAGAGGCAAGGTGAAGGTCCCTTTATTTTGTGCAGAGGCTGGCTCGAATTAGATGGAAATGGATGTGGAGGGTGGGGATTAGTGATCTCGAGCATTGTAGTTAGTGGAGAAGGAGCGTTTTGACCATGTTCCAGTGGTTAGTGATGTGTCTGTGAAGGATGTCCATGGGTCTTCCATGTGAAAGAAGGCCACGGTGCCTCAAAACAACCTAAAGGTATCTTAGGTTCTTAACAGGCTGAGGAAGGACTTTGATGGAGGTCCTTACAATATCAATGTGCTGAAAGTTGATGAGTTAGTACAACATGAGGCTAGTCTCATTACAAACCAGTGGAATGAAAGTAAAATGGATATGGACTAGTTGGTGGGAGATGAGGAGGCTATTGCATTTGGCCCATTCACTGAGGTGTTAAGGTCTAGAAGTGGTCATGTGTGTACGGAGAATCATGGGGTTGATTTGGATGTGGATGTTCCAATGAGAGGAAGGAGAATAGGGGGTTTGGAGTCTTCGATCAGAACCCCAATACTCTTGAGTAACAAGTTTAAAGGCTTTCTAGAGGTATGTTTGAGGTCTGATTATGATGAACCCGTTAACATTTTAGGGGTGTGTGCAAAGGAATCCAATGGAAGCGAACTCTTACAATTGGTAGATGAAGGTTCACATCCAAAGAGTAATAGGAGTTTTAGGAGGAGTAAGGGTAGGAAGGATTACTTCTCCTTACCACCTCCCTTGGAGACCCGATCTTCCAAGAAGATAAACAGAAAGAAGAAAATCATGGAGACTTCGGGTTATCAAGCTCCATAGGAAAGGGGTGACTCATCCTTGGTTTTGTTGTTATGTTCCAGAGAAGAAGTGATAGAACAGGTCTTGATTCTTAATGCAACTGAGGAGGAGGAAACTAAAATGATAGGGAGGTCTCTAAGTGTTTCTCTCAATGAGGATAAATACTCTTGGATTTATAAGAAGGATCTAATTATTGTAGGGGGATTCAACAAAGTAAATATCAGTATTTAAGAGTACATACAGTCCTGAGACCAAATGGACCTTGATTTTGAGGAACTAGTGATTGAGGTACTAGGTATGCAAGTCTCATCTTTATCCTATAAGTTGTTTAGGGAGACAAACTCTGTCAATCTCAAGATAAATTTCAGTGACTCTTTGTAAACTAGCGGTTTTGGTTTATTGGTTTGAGAGTAATGGTTGTACGTGTTGTGCCTACTTTTGGACCATCATTTAGTTTATTCTATTGTGACATTTAATGTTACGTACCTATATTATACTTGGATCTGATTCGGAAGGGGATTAGAGTAAGAGGTCTTCATCGGTTCATGTCTTTTTGATTTGGATGATTGATAGGGTATGATACTGGCATCGGTTCTATGACCATACATTTATGTATATGACTTCTTATCGAAGGATCCTACTATAGGGATGGCTTAATGTCATATTGAATTTTATGTGGATAGGTAGTTCCTGTAGTGTGTCCTAGGGGTCTTTTCTGTGAGGGTTTTATTGTGGTTGTTTTGTCAGATTTCATGGTTTCTCACTTTTCCCATAAAAGTGTTTTTATAATAAAAAAATAGTTTTCAGTCATGTGAGATGAAGTATCTCATTGTTGAGAGAAGATCTAAAAATCCAATCCACTGGGTAAGTATTTTCCATGACATATGTAGTTTACTATTTCTCATAGATTTCAAAATACTGGTAGAATTCTAGTCAAACCAAACTTTTTCCAACCTCTTTACTTTTTCCATATTAATATCATTAACTATCCTTGTCATTTTGACCACCAAATAGGATGAAATACCACATGGGATATGAATACATTTTTTTATGGAACAATTGTGATATATGAAGGATGCTGAAAATCTTGATCGGCATGGTTTGCACCTCAATTCCCTGTTAGACTTTCATTTAATTTTACCAAAGAATGGGGAATTCTAGATTACATTAAGAGTTCCATGAATTAGAAAAAAATATTTACAAATCCCTTAAAACCTAAGTACAAGTAGGTTATATATAGTTTCACTATATCAATAATGCAGATATAGATTGACATTCATTACTGTTATCATTATTTTAACATAAGCAGTTTAAAGATTGAAATTGGTATTCTCATTTATCCCTATATTCAGAATATATAGGATGATGTTCATAAGTTCAATACAAGCCATATAAAGAATATTTAATAATTTTGGTGAAAGATAAATCTTATATTCATCTATAATGTGCACCTTTATGGAAGCGGTCATAGAAATCTATACTTCAAATGTATCAATGATGATGTTCCAAAGTGCAGAGGTAGTGACACAAATCAAGAAGATATGATTTAGATCTTCCCTATGATGATGAAATAAATAAAATTTGAAACAGTATGAAATAAAAATAGTTTATAGACATGAATCAACTGGAAGTTTGGAGTGGTAATTCATAATAAAAATAGAATTAGAGATGAAGAAATCTAGGATTTGTTCATATTTTTAATCTATAAATGATTTCCCTATTCAATTTCATTCATATAAAAGGTATATTGAGTGATAAAAACATTTAATATGGGCTCCCAAATCATATCATCATCTTAAATAATGAAATTATATTTATTAAGAACATATTTAACTACTTATAGATACTAAAAACATGATTCATCCAGTTTCTCTTCGATCAGGGAATTGATATCCATCATCAAATCATTATAGTTAAGGAGAGATGACAATGGTATTCATGTCCATTTATAAAACTAAAATTTAAAGGAATTGTTTTTGTAAAATAACTAGTGTGATCGAGATGAGATACAGAAGAATAAAACCTTTAGAGTGGGAAAAATTGAAGAGACCAAGTAATTGATATTTATAGAGCTATGCTTATTTATGAACCATGATTTGACAAATCCAAGAGTCTATGATTTATAGTTGATTATCATCCACATGAAATGTTCTATAAGTGATTGATTATAGTTTCCAATATTATTTCTTCTAAGGCTTCCAAGAGTAATATGTTTTCTACATTTCATCCATGGAATATTAACATTTATCCTCTAAAGGTTGTTCCCACTCCAAAAAAAGTTTTTAATAATGGTTTTGATATTTTTTAACAATTAATATGGCCATTTTTAGACCATGAATGATCAAAAAATCATAGAGAAAATAATATTTTTCACAAGAGATACCCTCTAATCCATTTAAATGGATTTATACTTATAAGAAGAAAATTTACATCAAATGTAACCCATGATATGATTGGAGTGAAAATTTCACAGTCCACCATAAAACATGGGTACTCTAATGTATGTGAAATGAATAACACTTTATCTAATTCCATTCTCAAGGACGATGTCTATATGATTCTAGACATACTTTGAGGTACATTATTATTTATGTTTTTATTTAAGTCTCTCAAATATGGATAATGAAATTTTTACTAAGTGTATGTGGAGTCTCAAGAGTGTTCTAGGGATTCAAGACACGAAAGAGGGTTAAAAGTGTTCATCCCTGTTATGTTTCATGGTTGGAACACAATTAGTAGTAGTCGTTCATCCCAACCATGATTTCTTATAAGAGGGGTACATAGTTTAATAAATCATGCATGGGGGAGGCCAAAGCATAAAGGCTTGGACATATCCACCCAACATGGTCCCCACAAGGTTTTAAAACCATGGATCCTTCCTAAGAAACCATACGACTTAGACCATTTATTAGAAATAAGTTGGAACATGGTTGGCACAAATGTATTTCAAAATGTGCTACCAAACCATTCACCCAATTAATTTTTTTAGATTAAACCATTCCCCCCTTTGGGCATTAGGATAATTCATCTAATTTCCTCCCATATGCATCCTTCAACATCCTATGTGACAAACCAAATCTCCCAAATAATCCTAAGGATCACTCTCCCCCGTTAATAAACCATTTAGAGCATCATTGTTGGTGAATTGATGATCCAATTTGGGTATTAAAAGGTTGTTTGATTCTGAATTTAAGTATTATTTTATGTGAGAATTCATATTTGGAATTGATGATGGTGTCCAACAAGTCATATCTCATATTATTTTATATTTATTTACTTGTATGTGTTTGGGATTTTCTGATGTTGTAATGTATCTTTGGGTTACCATAGTAGAAATGATGAATTAGTTGGTTAATTGATGAATTAATCCCCACAAGACCCCCTTGGGATGCATTGAGGTTGATTAGACCTATTATGGTCAACACATGGGCTGTGCCTCTTATTAAACACGTAAAATAGTATGTTAAGTAATGAAATTAATTTATATATACCGGAGACCAGGATCAATATGTTGACAAGATAGTGTGAGTTGTTAAATGAACTTAATTGTAATTGATTATAGTTGATGACAAGGAATAAGGGAGTGTTAGGTATTATGTGAATGGGATAAATGAAATTAAGTGGATGTGTTATGTGATTAAAGGCATGTAATGTAAATTTTTAAATGGGTTGATACATTTTAATGATGACAATTTTAATTGTGTTATGTTATAAAAATTAAAATTGTTTTAATGGGATAGGCCATAAATAGGGAAAATGTGTTAATGGGCTAAGGCATTAAGGATGATTATGTGTTGAATCGGTTATGGGGGAAAATGGTAATTTTGTTCAATGGTTTTGGTTTTTTTAGTAAATGTGTTATTGTTAAAGAAGAATGTGCACATGGCTTGGTGGTACATGTTTGGAACAGACTTGAGTATGTGTTTTAGGGTGACCTAATAATGTATTTCAGGGTAAAGCTATCTATGTTATGTGAAATAGTTATGTGCCAACAGTGAATCTGGGCATTCCTAGGATGATTCAGCTGGGGATAGTTCAACTCGGCTACAGAAAGGAATGAGGGTGGTGAGTTATAAACAACCATCAGTCAAAATTTTGAAATGAAAGGTGAATTTCTATAATGAAAATGGATATCATGAATATCTTAGTCAACTTTAGTGGATATAGATATACTATAAATGATTATTTTTGTAATGTTCACGGGTGTGGTGGATCACGATGATGACTTGGAAAGTAGTTTATGCATTTATGGTAGAGTTTACTAGATGTCGAGAAATGACTTTGGTAGTTGGGTCGAATGAGAGTGGTATGCCTTAAGTGAGGAGAGGCCATGAGAATGTGTAGGGAGTACCAAAACAATATTTGAAATGGAATTTTTAAGATAAGATAATCTTGAATGTTCTAACATTATATGTTAAGGTAAATTATGTTGTAAGTGATATTCCACAACTGGTTTGTAGTTTTATGGAATGCAATTTTTATAAATGAAGTTGAATCTGAGAGAGGGAAAGTTTTTTTATTATGAAAATGGTTGGTGTAGGCATGTCAATTCCATGTTGTTTTTAAGAAAAGGATGGCTTCCATGGATGAGTGGAGTTCTCATGAATGTTTTGGTGTTTTGAGTAGGGAAACACCTGAGTAATGTTTTGAAAGTTGAGCTTAGGTTATGGTTGTAGTTTTCAATAGAAGAGGATCTATCTACCAGATGATGGTAGATGTGAGGTAAATATTACAGTGTTAAGAACCATATTATGAAAGTGTTTTGTTGATAGTGTTATCTGTGTTTTGGGTCTAATGGACTCGAGTAAGTACCCATCTAGATTTTTTCCCCAAAAGTGGTCATTGTATTGGATTTTGATGGGTTGAGTTCCTTGAGTGTTTTGGTTGTGTTTTGGATGTTCGAATATGGAATGAGGTAGTTGGTCTCCTAGTTTGGGATTAATGTAGTTTGGGTTATGTGGTTAGAAATACAATTGTTTTTCTTTAGGTGATGCTGATCTTGGGTCACCGTTAGGTATTTGAAAATAGGGTATGATGGTGCCAAACAAATTTGATCCATGAGTTGGGAAGAGGATCATGACAATGGAGAGTCAATTGGTTCTTCCACAATGGTATGATATTATGTGCGATCTTTCCCACTGTCATGAGTTTCTTATGAAGATCATGTGGTTGATGTAGATCTTGAGTCCAATGAATCAATTGAGGATAATTTGGTTTGTATTGTGGATCATAGTGAGAATGTATTATTGGTAAAGTCTAGGTTGTTGGTTTTACTATTATGGAAACATGGTAATGTTAGGGAAGATTCTTGGGAGATAGTGATAGATATGTGTACCTAGTGACCTGATCTCTTTACATTGGAAGTTCAATGATTATTGGAAGTGTTTCTTGATGATGAGCCACTATAAGGTGGTGATGTTGTAAAATACCATGCCACAATTTAGTTAGATTATTGTTTATTTTTCTGTTTCATTATCTGTAATTTATTTAAAGAAATTTTCACTTGGAATATGTGAAGTCTTAGGGGTGTTATAGGGGACATAGACATGAAATAAGGGAGAAAGTGTCTATCCAGTGAAAGTTTCATTGTTGGTGACTATGTTTTCCTAGAGGATTGGTGAATGGTTTAAGAATCCATGCATGGGTAGGGGAGGAAAAACCATATAGGCTTGTACAGATCCTCCCAACACAGTCATCACATGGTTTGTCAAACCATGTGGGATTCCCAAGAAACAATGTGACTTTACCCCCTTCATGGATTGAGGGTAGCACACAGTTAGCACATGGTTCCCCAACCATGTGTGCAAACCCTATTCCCCATTAAAAATGTGTTATTTTAGAATTTCCTCCTTGGGTTTTAGGAATCCACATTGAATGCTCCCCCATATTTTTTTCTAATGAAGCCTATGTGGTTAACCCAATCACCCTATGCTTCCTAAGGATCGATCTCACCCATTTTTAAGCTTTATGGAGTACCAATTTTTGAGAATCAAATATCCATGTTGGGGAATTAAAGGTATTTATATTTCAAAACAATGGATAAGGTTAAGAGAACCTTGTCTTCTTAATATGGGTAGCTGGTCTATAAATTACATATGATAGACATGTTGATTGTTTTTGTGTATGTGGATATACTATTGTGCATGTGATCTATCTTTATATTATATAATAAATGATGAATTAGTTAGTAGATGGATTAAATAAACCCCTCATGATCCTCTTAGGATGCATCTAGCTTGATTAGATCAGTTTAGGTCCACCCATGGGGTGTGTCACTTCTTGAACATAAAAATTGAGATGTTAAGTATAAATTTGAATTTGTATGTGATATATCCCATGATAAATATGTTTACATGAAATATTGAGTTGTAAAATAACCCTAATGATAATTTTGTGTAGTTTTTGACATGAAATAATGGTGTGTTTGGTATAATTTCAATGGAATGAATGAAATTAATTGAAAGTGTAATGTGATTAATGGGATGTAATAGAAATCTTTAAATGGATTGTGACATGTGACTGATGAATGTGTTAATTTTGTTAAGTTATGAAATGATAAAAATTATTTAATGGTATAGGGAATTAATATGGAAAATGTGTTAACGAGTTTAGTAATGAAGGTGGAATATGTGTTGAATGAGTTATTGTTGTAATTGGTAAATGTGTTTAATGGTTATGGTTTTTGTTTATTAAATTTGTTATGGTTAAAGAATCAATGAAACAAGTCTTGTTTTTTTTGTATATTGGACATGAGGATATACACCAATATATTGGGTTAGACTAAGGATGCAAAACCCACCCCAATTAATTCATGGGTTAGGGAGACATGTGAAGGCTCCATTACCCCAACCATTTCATTTAATGACAAAACATTGACTAAGGATCTAATGTATGTGTGATGTAATTGCATAGGTAACTTTTTCCCCCAGTGAGATAGTGAACTTGACATATCCCATCATGCTTAGTATTTTATTGACATATTTTCTAGTGTAATTGATTAAAATTCTTACCCCATGCTACAAAAGATGGAAATACTTAAAGTGAATATTTGGTAACTAATTGATTCCGGTTTATCTTTTTTTAACTTTTCATTCATTTAGATCAAAAATAAAGTATCTATTTAGACTAGACATTTTTTAAAAACCCTTGGTGGTGGCCTAATAAGATGTACACACACCCTACTTGAGTAGTCATTGGGTACCCGAGTAGACTTCATACTTGTAGGACAAGACAAGGGATAAGATCCTATGCTAGGTGGTTGATACGGGTTTAGGATATGCATAGTTGAGGGATCCAAACTTGGTGTGAAGATCCATTTTGTAGATTCTTCCATTTGTATTTACTTTATGGTTTTATTAAACTTTACAATTTATAAAAAGACACTGTATATTACTATATGGAAGTGGGCTTATACATAGTTTGGGGAATTGTTATTGTCATTCAGGGTTATTATTCTTATTGTTTCCATTATTTGTATTTGTTATTTACTATGGATCTCTATAATGAAGAGGTTATAGTGTCCCCATGAATTAAATTATAGCCTCACTTTTATTCATCATTATCTGGTGTATGTAGAGGTACACCTATGTTTACATAGAATTCATCATGGGGCACTAGATATAGTGGCTATCAGTTGGAGACTGTTTCATAGTTCCTTGAAATGTGTGTTCTATTTTTAAGAACCTCTGTTTCCTGGTGGTTTCCAATGGATTTTTTAGGGAACTATAATCTTCCAACAGCTATTCATCCAAAGGGGACCTTCTTTCCAAAGGTAAGAGTTTGCTAAGTTTGAACACTATGATTCTTAGGAACGTGCATTGGCCGAGAGGATGGGTGGTGAGACTCATCAAACCATTTTGGTGGGAATTATTGTCTACTATATGACTCTCTTTTTTAAATTTATGATATTTCATGAACCCTTTTTAATTCACCAATAATAACATAATTTTCCCTTGGAATTTTCAATCAATTATGATCATGTGTAAAATTTAGAATCATCAGTATGAATTCAAGGTTCTTAATTAATGGAAATATCTGTATCTATTCGAGTTTTTCAATCAATGGTATCCTATACTACACTGATTAGAGTTTCTTTTAATCATTATCGTGATGACAGTTATTTTTAATCCACTCAGTGGGGAACTCTGGAATTTATTGATATACAAGGAGATGAAGGATTGATTTTATTTTGGGATCATTACGAAAAATAAGATACCTACCTATCCTTGTAAAAGGAATCATAACCCCCGTAGTACTGTGCCATTTAATGGGACACATAATAAATTTTTATGGTCATGTGTTAAATACATAGCCATATAGTTTAATTTCATATGGTATGGAAATCTAAGTGGAAGGTTCTTAGTCAAAACATAGTGTGGGACTTATAATGATGAAACCCAATGATCTTTGGAATGAATATGGGTTTCCAAATAGGATCAGACCCTGTTGGGAATATGTACCAATGATAGAAGGGTTGATTTGAAGTGTTGGGTTTGAACCTCAAAGAGGCTTCCTACGTATCCCATATGGATGGGAATGAAATCCCATGTAGTTCGATAAGTCTCATAGGGGATTATGGACATTTGAGAGAGAAGTTTCATCTTACTTATTGAAGAGGATGCCTTGATGATTCAGGGTTTAATTTGGCGCTTATTCTTAAAGAGTATTCCTAGATTAAGGGAATTAGAATTGGATTCATGAGGAAGATATATAGTGATCTTGGGCCCTGAAAAGGCTTCCTACGTATCTTTGGTTAGAATAGGAATTAAATTTCTCTTAGTTCATTCGATTGTGCAAATGTTGTGACGATGAAAAATATCTAAGCCCATGTGAGTCTTTCTCCATGTGAGAAACAAGAGGATGTCAGAGATTCAAAAAAGGAATTCACACTTTCAAATTTTCCCTCCTCCACTAGTAGAAGAGGGCACACCTATGGTGTCCATGGTGAATGAGGTCGAGGCGACCGTGGAAGAGGGTGAGGCGAAAAGCCTTCCCTCTATTCTATTTACATAGGACAAGGGTCCAATGAAAGGAGGAAGGGATGAAGATTATGGGATTACACCAGGATGGCTAACCATGGTGACAATACCCAATGGGAAAGGGAAAGGGTAAAAAAAGTCTATGTGACCATCTCTCCTCTGGTCTTTGCCACCAAAGATGAGAGCAGGAGCAATGATGATACCTCCTATAAGAAAATCTAGGGGCTTACTCCAAGATGGTTGCCATAAAATTGATCCTGGCAGGGGAGGGAGACATCTTATTTATCTTTAAAAGGAAAAGTAGGTATGAACTGTATCTTCCCCTTCCAGAGACCTAAGGTTTTGGGACATCTCTTCGAGAAGGGAGAGGCCATGACCCAACCCTCCTATAAACCTGGAACATCAAAACATTGTTTTTGAGAGAAAGTTCCATTTGACAGTGGATATAAAAACCAACTAACACTCCACGAATCCTAACCCCATTGAGAAAAAATGTGGGAAACCTCTGACTATGGTTACACAAACCGAAATAGGAGACACACTTATGTAACATTCCCAATGTTTTGATAAGTTATGAGGTTTTGGTGGAAGTTTCTATATAATCCCTTTCAGATAAGGGATCGAAGAAAGAAGAATCCTTTCTCATAATGGATTTGATGAAGGCTTGATGGCTTGTATAATGAAGAGAGTGAAGAAAGTAAGTGAATCAATGCGGGGCTCCCAAGTAGAGAAGGGAGAGCAAGCATGGGTGTGTAAGTAGGTAAGGGAGCACAGGTAAGGGTGTGCAAGTAGGATTGGTTGACCTGATGTTCAGTCAGGTGACAAAAATCCAATATGGTAATAATTGGGTGAGACATTTCTCAATTCTTCAAGAGTATTAACAGGTGATCCATGAAGTGGGGAGCTCAAGTTCCTGTTGAGAGGAATGGGCGACACACAAGTATTTCTAACTTGTGAAGGTTGGGTTCTTTAGGCGCGCAAGTGTTATGGTTTTCAAAAACCAAATGGACTTATGTCCAATGATCCACCCTTGAATCCACCACTAAAGATGTTGAAGAACTACCTCGAGAGTTTCGAAAGACCGGGGTGATGTACTAGGGTGACCAGAGCCGCAATTAGGCTTCAAGGAAATTTTTCCATACACATCAGGGCCCCAAGGGTCTATTTATACATGTAAATAAGACCCTCGGTGAAAGGAATATGGGCATGCAGGTAGGCTACGCACTAGATGTGTGGCGCGCAAGTGGCTGCGCACTGGATGGGTGGCACCCAACTATACATGTGTGCCACAGGTGATTTGGCTTGACTAGGGAGAAGTGTTGAGGACATGGAAAAAATAATAGTTTCATTCTCCTCCATCATGGTGGAATGAAGGTGTTTACGTACATGTACCCTAGGATCCTCTTTGGGGACTTATCCAAATAATTTCTCCATACTGTAGGGTCTGCACTCCCTCACCCCTGCTTAGGATTAGTGTCGGCCTACGGTTCCAACCCTTTGGGCTGGTGCATTCACTACCGTCCATGACCCCCATGAAAAATGCAGAGTCGTACAATGATCTTTTTGAGCCTGGTTGAGGTCATTTTTGAGTCGCGGTACATGGAAATACATCTTCAATTGCGGATAATTGCATGCAACACATTTCATGGTCTCTAAAAAGCCCCCCCTTCGAATTTTATTCATTCGGAATGAAAATAATATTTTTCTATTGTAACAGTAGCTCACACAGAAGCATTACATCATCATTTGGTTTGATTTCGAGCTACGTCGTGTTTGAAAGGATGCTCTAATTTTTTTATAAGCTATGGGGCCAAGCGAGCATTGTTTTGTTGTTGGAATGGTTGTGTGGAAAATCCTAAAAATGTTTTGTCTTCTGGCTTTTTATTGCTCAAATATGACCTAAATCATACAAAATGTGCGTTTAGTGAGCTGGGACTCAACTTTTATTCAGAGTTCCCATTGCGGGTTCTCAATCTGGTGAGTACCATGTCTCTTGTTGTAGGCAGTTTGTAGTCATGCATTTTGGACTATAAAGGGCCTGTATTTATGGTCGAATAACCTTGACCATAAATTTTTAAATTAGATCCCAAACAAGACTCTCTGTCTATGAATTGCTTTAATATTCATTAAATATTTACAAGGGGAATCGTGAGCCATGCTTTTTATGGACACAAAATTTAAAACTCGTATCAACACAAGGGGAGTCTTTCCAAGAATAAAGTTACCATTAATTGAAAAACCCATTATGGGTGTTGTGTTACACATGGCCAACTGGGGAATATGATTCATCTCCAAATAGTGTCATCTTTTGACTAACAAGCCTATTATGTAGGCAACTTATGCAAGGCTTCCTAAGGGCACGTGCTACATAGTCAAGCAAAAGAGATATTTGAAGTTTAACATTTTTCTTTTGATAGATATGGGAAAAATAAGATTTGGGTAACTCAAGACCACAGTTGGTGGCTTTTACAAGGAAATGAATTTTACGAATGAAAAGGGATATTTTATACCAACATAAGTCATCAATTGGAAAACCATTTAAATAAAAATTGGTTGTATGAGTAATGATTAAAATTTATCAGAAAAGGAAATTTCTGATATCATATTGTGTTGTTTTAAGTCATGTAGTGAGGACATTTGGTATTGTGCAGTTTCAAGTCATGCATTGAGGACATTGTAATGTGTAGTTTTAATTTATGTAGTGAGGACATTATACTATGCAGTTTTAAGTCTTGCAGTGAGGACATTTGGTGGCTTTAATTTGAGGTCTTTAGCTCTGACCAAATGTACAAAACTCTTCCAATTTCTTTATAATTTTTTTGTAATCATACTATCATATTCAAGTATAGAAGGGAAAATTATAAACTGTGATTTAGGAATTTTTGGAACCGAAGAATGATATGGGAAAAGGGCTAAAAGTATTAGAGGATGTCTTTTCCAAGAATGAAGTTACCATTACCTGACAAACCCGTTTTGGGGGTAGTATTATGCAGGACCAACTAGGTAATAGAATTCATAGACAAATAGTGGAACCTTTTAACTAAAAGGACTGTTATATTGGAAACATATGCAAGGAAACATAAGGGCACGTGCTGCATAGTCAAACAAAAGAGCTCTTTGAAGTTTGACATTCTATTTCTAAAATATGATGAAATATTATGGAGATTTAGATTTTTGGAAGCATAGTGTTTGTTTTACTGATAAAGGTACCTGAATATGGAGAGGGTCTTTCCAACCAATACTTCCAAAGAATCATAGGAATATGAACCCTATGAAGGTCTAACCCAAATGTAGGAATTATGGTGTCTGTAGTTTTAGGTCATACAACTAGGACCATAAATGGAAACAATATATAATATGTGGCCATGTAATTTCATGATTATTTAATATTGTATTGAACACATGGTGTGGGAAATATGTAAAAAATGGTTTTGAATACTTTCAGATTGTGAGGAAGATAATGGTACAAGTATACTTGAATGGCTGTTTTAAAATACAGATTCTTGTATATTTTCATCAAAGATTAAAGGGGACAAAGATACTATAACCAAGAATGATGTTACCATTATTTGAAAAACCCATTATGGTGGTTGTGTTATGAAGGTCCAACCGGGGCGTATGGTTCATATCCAAATAGTGGCATATTTTGGTTGATAGGCTTGTTATGTTGGCAACTTATACAAGGCCACCTAATGGCACATGCTGAATAGTCAGGAAAAAGAGTTCTCAGGTATTAGAAACTCTGTCACTATAAACCGTAAGAAAGATAATTAAGATCTAAAAACATTCAATATTAATAGTGTGAAATATGAAAGGGGTTTATTCCCAATGCACAGGAGAAATATTTGAATCAATATTGGCTGTGAGTTTGATATCTTTTACATAAATCTAACTCATTTATAAAATGGAGACATTCTTTGTTTCCTCTGAAAATATTGTGATGTGCAGTTTTAAGTCATGCAATGGGGACATTAACTATTTATTTTTAAGTCATACAATGAGAACATTATAATATGAATTTTTAAGTCATGTAGTGAGGACATTATACTATGCAGTTTTAAGTCATGTAGTGAGGGCATTATACTATGTATTTTTAAGTGATGCTATGAGAACATTATACTATATAGATTTAAGTCATGCAGTGAGGACATTGATATCCCCATAATAAATTGAAACACCTTACTTATATAAATAATCTACATACCCAATTCCTAATCCCACACGAGCAATGATAGGTGTGAGAAACAAGGAGAAGTAATGGTTTCTTTTACAGTGCAATGATGAAACAAGTGAAGAATAAAGGGGAAAAATTTCCATGTAGTTTAATGTCATGCAGTAAGGACAAAGATGAACTGATGTGAAAGGAAAGAAATATTGTAACTTGATTAAGGGATAAAATTCATGTTTCACTACATGTCTTTCGGGGGAAAGAATCAAGTCATGCATAGTTCTTAAAACAGTTCTTATGCATATTTGATTCTTATACAAGAAATAAAGGTTTTTTTATCATGGATGGGCCCATGATTGGAGATCTAGGAGTCTCAAAATATTTCAAATAGATGAGAATCATGATGTACATATTTATTTAGAAAATCATTCCACATGCTATTCAAGTTTGACATGAAGAATGGGGGATTTTGACACATTCTGAGAGAATGGTAAATCTTAATATATAAAATTGTATTAGGACCAAATCATATATCTTATGAAAACACTCTGTATAGATCTGATTCATATATAGGATGAGAAAAGAAAAAAAGAAGATTTTGTGATTGTGGATGGGCCCAAAATTGGAGATTTAGGAATCTCTATGTATCTCATTGAAAAATGAGAATCAAGCCGTATGTAGTTCTTGAAATAAGGTCTCTATACCAATAAAACTTAGAACTATGAAAGAGAGGGACTCATGTGCTACCAAGGACTAGAAATTATGTCAATTACGTTTTCTTATGGAATATTTAAACGTCAAATAGAGAAAACACTAGTTGTACAAATGATGTCATGTAGTTGAAATTCATGCTACAAGGGAAAAGATGCTACACATTTTAACGCCATGCAGCATAAATGCTTATGATTATTATGCAGTTTAATGTTTTGAAACTAGGATATGGGGCTCTGTATTTTTATTTTTTATAGCAAAAACATAATACTGTGCAGTTTAATGTCTTGCAGTGAGTACATGGTACTATGCAATTTAAAGTCTTGCAGTGAGGATGTTGCACTGTTCAGTTTAAATTCCTGCAGTGAGGATGTAGTACTATGCGGTTTAATGTACTATGGTGAGGATTTTTTTACTATTCAATTTAATGTCTTGCATTGAGGATGAATGTGCACAACCACACAAATTATTTCTTCAAGAATCGCACATTGGTAGGAGTTGTAATAAGCTCTCTATCCATTGAGATTAAGGCATAAGCTCTATTTGAATAGACCTTATATATAGAATAAGGTCCTTCCCACTATGAATCAAGTTTTGGAGGTTTCTTTCCTAGTATCATCGGAGTAATAAGGACCAATAACAAATCTTCTTGAAGAAATGAATGGAGGTGAACTTTCTTATCAAAAGCTCATGCTATTCTATTTTGATAGACTTCTAGATGATGCAAAGTATGCAATATCTTATTATCTAATCATTCCAAATCATTGAACCATTTTTGAGACCTCTTACCTGCAGACATATGATCACATATTGCATCTATGAGTGAAGGAAATTTAATTTCAATTGGAAAAACTAATTTTCTTCCATATACCAATGAATAAGGAGTTTCTTGGATAGCAATACGGGTAGTTGTCCGATAATCCCACAATGAATTTGAAAGTTTATCATGCCATGATTTGTTATCATTAACTAATATCTATTGAAGTATATTTGATAAGGTCTTATTGAAGGAATCTATCTGTCTATTGGCTACTGCATGATAACAAGATGAATGGTTGGATTTGAAATTATGCTCTTGATACAAATTTTTTACCTCAGAAGAACAAAAATTGGTGCAAATGTCTGTCAAAATAGTATGAGGGACACCAAATCTAGTGATGATATTATTTTTTATGAAACTAAAAATTCTTTTGGATCTTAATTACTTGAGAGGTATTCCCTCATCCCATTTAGAGAAGAGGTCAGTATAAGTGAGGATATACTTTGAACTACTAAGCCGTGGTTGAAGGATAAGGCCCTACTATATCCATTCCCCATGTGGAAAATGACCAGGAGTATTTAGCTGTATGTAGAAACTCTAGGGGTTGATGAATGAAGTTGGAATGCACTTGCAGGGATGATATTTTTTAGTTAAATATGTAAAATCATGTGTCATTGAAGGCCAAAAGTATCCAATCCTTCAGATCTGATCAGAGATTCTCAGCCCAGACCGGTGGGCACCACATACTCTTAAATGTACTTCATTCATGACAGCTAGAGTCTCTTCTCCATCATTTCATATGAAGAGGATTCCATCAAATCCTCTCTTGTAGAGGATCTTTTAGTGGTTTGGACTATCATAAAGAGTCAAATTGGTTTCTCATCATCGGATCGGTTCTTTTTCAACCCAATCTAGTGGACTTATCCCATTTTTAAGATATTACACGGTGGATGTTCCTTATACCGTGGTATGACCATATGGTTCAAAAATAGGGATAATTTCTTTAATTTCCTCCCTTCCGGCTTGAAAAAAAGGTGAGACCATATGATGATGGGCTATGCTAATTACTGTCTCATCCTGATTTGGATCTTCCCAGAATTTAGATACATTATCTAGTGCATCTATATGAGTATTTTGTGACCGCGGGACATAAGACAATGTCGATTTTGAAGGAAATTCAGCAATTAAACTTCTAATGTAATCAAAAAAAGATTTTTAATCTTCTTTTCTAAAAAAATATTCCCCATTAATTTGTTTGATAACCAATTTTGAACCATGTTTCACCTTTAAATGATACATTTTCACCTGAAGGGCCAATTCCAAACCTATGATAAGAGCATGATATTTTTCCTCATTGTTGGTACCACCTTCTGACAATAGGTAGGAATAAGGAAATACTACCTTTTTGTGTAAATAAGAACAATTCCTAACCCAACATTGATGAGTTTAGGGTTTTCTATTCTCTTCCCCATTGGACTTATGGAATCACCATCAAAATACATTTCCCATGTTTGGGAATTATCCTGAATAGAGAAGACCTCTTAATCAGTAAGTTCAGTTTTAAATGATATTTCTTCAGCAGATGGATTCTCAACAAAGAATTCAGCCAGATCTTGGCCTTTTTTTTCCTTTTGAGGTACAAACTGATTATCAAAATATTTCAAAATAACTGCCCATCGTGCCAGATGACCTGTAAGCATCGAATGATTGAGGATAAATTTGAGCAGATTATTGCAAGACACCAATTGGAATTCTTGATGTTTCAGGTAGTGCCTCAATTTATGAACTGAAAAAATTAATTATAGGAAGCACTTTTCAATACTTGAATATCGAGTTTTCACATCAAGCATAGTTCAATTGAGATAGTAAAGGCTGTTTCATTCCTAACATCATTCTTGTTGGCAAGTAAGTTACCTAGTGATCGCTCTAAATGAGTCACGTAGTGAATAAGTTGTCTTTATTAAACTGGTGCCATTAATACCGGTGGACTGAAGATATATTTCTTCAGGGTATCAAATTCTTCTTGGTAGATTTAATTCCATTTACAGGTGATTCCCTTCTTCATTAATCTAAATAAGGGAAACAAATTGCTTTCCAAATTGGCGATAAAGTGCGTAATATAGGCCAAGTTCCCTTAGAGTCCTCTTAATTCCTTATAATTTTGAAGAGGTGACATAAAAAGGATTAATTTTGTTTTATCAGGATCAACTTCGATACCTCAATGGCGTACAATGAATCCAAGGAACTTTCCTGAGGTTACCTCGAAAACACATTTCAAGGGGTTCATCTTCAAACTATGTTTTCAAATTTTATTAAATATAGTCTCCAAATCAGCCATGTGATTATAATTTTGTCTGTATTTGACCACCAAATCAACCACATAACATTCAAAATAAAATTCTCTATGAAGGGTTTGATGGTATGGTGCATGACACGTTGGTATGTTGCACCTGCATTCTTTAATCCAAAGGGCATTACGCGATAGCAAAACACACCTTGAGGATATCTGAAGGTTTTAGATTCTTCATCCTCTGGGGCCATAAATATTTGATTATACCCATATTATCCATCCATGATGGAAAGATATTCATAGCCAGCCGTTGCATCAATTTAAAGCTCTATAATCGAAACTCGAAAATCATCTTCAGGACAATTCCGGTTAAGATCTCTGAAATCAATGAAAACTCTAATTTGTCCATTCTTCTTTTTAAATGGGACAATGTCTTCCATCCATTTGGAATACTGAAATTCACTAATAAAGTGATCCTTTATAATCTTATCAACATAAACTTCAATTTTAGAGGCCTGAGTTGGGTGTGTTTTGTTTGCTTGCTTGAATCCATGATGTTCTTCTGGAAAACCCAAATGATGGGTGGATACATCTGGATTATGACATGGAATTTCTATATAATTCCAAGAAAATATATCTCGATGTTTCTTTAGAAATGAAGTATACACCTCTTTCTCTTTAGAGGTCATGGTCGCACTAATTAGAGTGGGCTGTGGATCTTCTTCTGTACCCAGATTTATTTCTCTAAGATCATCCATAGTGGTAGAGAAAGCTTCCTCAAATGCCCGGGGAGCATCTTTGAGATCTTCCTCTTCTTCTTCAATATTTGTGGCCTCTTTTGTTTCCACTAGAATAGTAGATGACGAGAAAAAACATCCAGAGTCAGGGGAGGATTTAGTATTCGAACATCCTGAAGAAGAGGCCACCATATATGACCCTACTGTTGATGAAGGGTTTTCCTGTGGTAATAAACAAGAAATGATGGATTGATAATCAACATATTTTTCTTCCTGTAGAATTACTATAATTTCTTATACTCTAGTTGATGAAGAATTGTATTTCGGTAGTTCAATGGATGAAAAGAAGAAATCTCCATTTAAGTTTCCTTCACCACTTGAGGAATCAATAGCTTCTCCCCTATTGTCGTGCTCAATTGCCATAATTGACATTATGGAAGTTACTAGATTAGTTTCTGGTTTTGGGTTAAGCTTTTCAATTTTATTAATAGGTAACACATATTATGTACTCAAATGTATAAATGGATTTGTAGGGATCTTTTCTAATCTATTTGGAGCATTAACCCTGGTTATTTCCTTTGTCATGGACTTTGTTTCTTTTGTGTGATAAAACTCTTCCTCAATGAATTGAGATTCACATGTTTTGAATAGGGCCATGTCACAATACAATGTCCCGATTTTACCATTGAAACAATGCATAAGAAATTGGTGGTATGACAAAGGTATGGCAACATGGTGATGCAACAAAGGCCTTCAAGAAAAATATTGAAGGCTTTGTCCTGACGAAAAACCACAAAATCTGAATTAGAAACAAGTTCACCAAACTGAGTTCTGAGTGCTATATCACTAAGTGGTTCTTTCTCATTATTATCATAAGCTTGAAACATTAAAGTGGAAGAAGATAAGTCAGATTAATTTAGGCCCAATCGATGAAGTGTACGAACAGGAATGAGGATGACTCTAGAGCCATAATCAATGAAGGCTCATCGAATATCTATATCATTTAATTTTCTAGAAAAATATAAGGGTCTAATATGTCCATGTACAAATTCATCTTCATCTTCATCTATAAAAGATATGACTACAAACATTCTGCAGGATCATTCTCTATATGGTAAACCTCATTAGCAACAACTTCAGTTTCTAACTCTTGAGGACATGAAAAATCCTCAATGAGTGCATCTTGAAGATATTTTGACAGATTCAAAGCATCTAGAATTGATAACATGGTCGGTGCATGGGCCAATTGTTTCAAGGCATTAGAATTTTGGACCAATGGTCTGTGTTTCCAAGCATGGAGATGCAGTTTTGTAGGTTCTTTGGAAGTTGATGCTTCTAATGTAGACGTACTCTGTGTTGGGGAAGATTCTAGAAATACTCCTATATTTGGTAAATTAGACTGACTATATCCATTGACTTGTTGAAAATAAGATAGTGTGACTTCTAATTGGTCTTACAAAATAATTTTTTCAGAACCGAACCTGTCTTTCTTGGAATAAACGCATGGTTCCGTTTGAGCCCGCTCAAGGGATCTTCCATGATTTTTTGCCGCATATATGGTTCGAGAAGGGGTAGAGTAAAAATGAGGGTTTCTAGAATGCACACATCTTCCCATATATCCTCATCCTTGGCCTCTACCTCTAGTTCCCCAATTTGACACAAGGAATTATGGCTCATTATAATCATAATCTCCATTGGAATAAGGTTATGTTAAATGGATAAAATTAACAGAACCAAAGATCAAATATTCATGTGACAAATATTCTTCTTGATATGTTAATTCTGGTTCTACCATTTGGCAGGGCGGGGCCTGTGCTTTTGAAATAGATTGCATAAAATATGCCAGGGTCAAGGACAACTTTGTACTTGACATGAGCTCGTCTTCTTTTGACTTCCCTATATCCTTATAGTCACTTCGTTTTAATGAAGAATGACCTTTTGATGAAGGTGATTTTACTGTGACAGGAATGGAAGATGACTCAATCGTTTGTTTCAACTACGTTTGTAAAATGGCATTAGTTTGGTTAATCATTTTCCTGATAATCTAATCATCCTATTTCTTCCCATTTTTACTTTTGAACTCTTTCTATTTGCCTTCCTCATCTGGATCAGTGGTAGTAACACATGCTACTTGAGTTGATGAACTTTTCAGTTTCACTTTCCTAGAGTCTCCCATATTTTTCAAGAGGTCCTCAAAAATAAAACATTATTGGATGGGATGTCCAAACATCCGGTGAAAGGTAAACTAATTCGGAAGTTCTTCATCTCTTTCTTCATTTGGTTTCTTCAGCCTTGGAAACTGAACCAAATTATTTTCTAGGGCTGAGATGAAGTAACCAAGAACTTGTTCATTCTATAAAGAATAAACATTATTATTTAATTCTTAAAACTATTTCCACCTTTGAACTATTTGATCATCTTGATGAGGTGGTTATTTCTGCAGATGCATAAGATGAAGAGCCCTTTGGTATGATGAAGGTCTTGAAGTATAAGTAGGTATAGGTGCCTGCATGAGTTTTACTGTAGTAGCATATTCCTTTCCTATCCTCCTACCCAGAGCTGAGGGAATTACACAAGTTTTAGTCGTAGTTTCTATAATAGAGTCTTATATATGTGGAGAGATTAAAGTAAGGTCTCAAAATCCTCTTGTGTATTTCACAAGCATAAATGGTGTGTGTAACTCATCACGTAGATTTTCCACACAAATTGGTAGCAACTCTTCTTGAGGAAGTTCTGGACTTAAAGAATATGATAATCCTTTCCATCAAGTAATGAAATCTGAAAATATTTCATTCTCTCTTTATTTACAATTGATAAGATAAAAAACTGTCATCTTTGGTAGAGTTGAGATGAACTAAAAAATAAATTTTTACAGAGATCTTCCCATCCAATAATTGATCGAGATTGTAAACTTGTATACCAGAAAAAAGCTGCTGCTTGTAATAACTACACAGAACACCTAATCTTAACTACATATTATTTTTGAGAAGTTAGCATTATGGGATCACAATGAGAATAAAAATGTGTTAAGTGTTGTTCTATATCTCCTGAACCATTAAATATTGGGAATGCGGTATTCCAAAAATTTGGTTGGGGTGGAATTTCACCCTCCCATTCAGGGTAAGATATCTTTTTTGGTTGAACTAGTGCACGTCATTCCTATATAGATACTAATTGATTCATTAATGCCTCAATTGTGTTTATAAAAATTTGGGGAATATTTGGATGAGCTAGATTCTGTGTAGGTATAGCAACTGGTGCTTGAGCTAGTGCAACGTCTCGCAAAACCATTGATGGTGGTGCTGATATTTTCCTTGGATAACCCATCGGAACTTGCTTATCAGGATGTATTTTATCCTTCCTTGATTGTGTACCCCATGGAGTGAATTCATTATCTACATCTTTAGTTACTAAAAACACTCTTTACTGTATAACTCACATAGGATTTGAAATTTGAGGACCTTCCTAGGGAGTAAGTCTAGCAGAAATGCTATTTCGAAGTAACTCTGTATTGAGACTTTTTAACTCCTTCATTTCCTCTTCTTGCTATTAAAATCTATCTTGAAGAAAAATAGATTGACCTTATCTAGTAGAAAAGTGAGATGCGATCTGACTTTTTCCTTTCCACTTATTAGATTACTTTCAGAGAGGGGGTAGTTGGTTATTTGAAGGCATACCTAGATTCTAGGTAAGCCTCTATTTTCGGGTGTGCACACCTTCTTTATTTTCCTCGGTGTGTACTGTATTATGGACAAGAACTTCATCTTCTAATTCCTCTAAATTGGAATCATTTTATAGAGGATCTTCTGTAGTGGTGTTAATGAAACTTACTGAAGCATAAGGAATCAATGGTATTCTTTCAGTGTTTTTGTGAGATCATCTTCATTTGTGTCTTCCATGAGACTTCCTTCTATTCTATGATAATTCCATGGAACTGTTTGGCAGATAGTATCCCGATGGGAATCCTCAGATAGTTCATTTTTACTCTCTCCTTGTGGCTTTTTTCCTAATTGAGAGAAAATTGACTTTGGCTGAGGAGGGGTTACAGATGTGAAAAAGCAACCATCCTTATATGACGGGGCTGTTCCTATTCTTTTTCATCTTCACATCTTTGAACTTTGTTGAATACATTTGATTGTTTAATTAAATGTGCCCCCAATGTTTCAAGATGGGGTGATTCTTGATCTGATATGGCTGAAATTCATGAAACTTCTCTTATGATTTTGCGGATTTTGGTTCGGAAATTAAATGGGATAAAAATCTGACAACCACTCAAATAACCTTTTTCAGAAGATCGATTTTCTATTTCAGAAATTTGAATTATCTGACACTGAACATCCTCTAGGAAGGATGCCTACTCAAGATTCTCATATTCTTAATATAAATGATACTAAAAAACATCTTTTATTTGTGTCTGACTCTGATGTGAGCTGGTTGAGGCCTGTTCTTGAGCGTACATTTGATTACAAATAATATCTATTTATTGGGGTCTGCCGTGGGAAATAACATCGCAGGAGACCACTTTTGGCGGACTTTTCTGAATTTTTAGTGCAGTGAAATGAAATTCTCCATATTCACCCCATCCTCTAATACGAAAACATGATAGGAATTAGAAATTAAATAGCGTAGCCTCTTTAGAGGATTGAGACATGCACACTGAATTATTCTCTACTGTGTTTCTACTTTTGGATGTTGGGAAACTAAGAGAGAAATCATTTCAATTCAGCACTGCAACCATTCTATTACCTTTACATGATTTTGATATTTATTATATGGTCATACTTTGGTTTTGAAATGTTGAATAGTTTTCCATATGCTGAGGCGGATGTCTTGAATGCTATTTTATTTCATCAATTCTAGAATTTTATACAGATAATTTCCCAAATGCGAGAACATGAATGGTATTTCTCCATTGGACAAATATTTTCTGATGTTTAACATATCTTCATCGACATTCACTAGTGATTTCTCCAATTGGTCTGACAAAAGTGGATCTTCTATATTAGAAGACAAATGACCTAAGTGAGGTTTAGAGAGTGATCATTCAATTAAGATGTCTTCTGGTTGAGAATGTGTTTCACCCATAAATGACAAGGCATCATAAATGACTGGCCTTGTGTTTTCAAGTTCCTTGAGATAGGTTGGCTTTCTCGTCGCTACATTTTCAATTATGAAATTGTCTTGAAAATGAGAAATACTACTACAGAGAGGACTTTTTCAGTGAATTCTATCATAGAGAGGATCACCATGATGGATTACTGGAAGGGATAATTCTTTTTTTCTCCTTGGTCTTCTGGACACACAGAGGGTTTCCGTGGCTCTCACTTGGATATAAGCACTCTAGATTGACAAAATTTTCATGAAGCAAGACTTCCTGATGAATTTTACAATGGGGAACTTTAGAATTACCTCTACCACTCCATATTTTTGTAATGAGAGGGTATAATCTTGAGTTGCAATAGATAAATGCTAAAGTGCTTAAAAAACTCCAGCATTAAGAGAATCCAAATCGTAGCTCGACTCTTGATTTTCCAACAGTGCTTGGTGAGACTTATTTTTGGATGTTCTATTATACTTATTTCGGGCCACATTATAGGAAAAGTAGTTATCATGGGAAAGTGTTTGTGCCTGCCTTGGAGTGGTTACCAGAATAGACCAATTACCTCTAATTGGAAAGGGTGTAAGTTCCCGATCTTCTTGTCTGTAGGATATGGGGTAGTATGCCCCATAACCCTCCTAGACTCGAACAAAGGTGTGTATATGATCTGGGATGGCATTACATTTTTTCATCCCATGTGTGGGGACGGATTTATGTGTCTATTCCCTAGATACTTCTGAATTATTTGTTAGAATATCCTGGCATGCTTCTAGAATATGGACTGAGATTTGCATCTTTCCTTTCACCATTTATAATATGTGTTTGGTGACTTCAACGGCCAGAATTGGAATATACATCTATTCTGTATCTTATGAAGGTGTATGTGCCTACTCCTATCCTTCTTTCCTTGTCAATAGTTATTAACAATACTCATGCATGGCGGCAGATAGTTGGGTCTGCCCAAAATTTTTAATTAGAGCTTTCTGATTTACTTCTTCCAGTGCTACAAAATGAGACTGTTGGTAGGCTTGATGAACATTGGTAAGTGTATGTTCCCGCTTGCTATTTCCTATCAAGTATGGTTGACAGACTTCCTTTAGTACTAGAATATGAGAGTACTGATAGAATTGGTGATTGTAAATAGGTGAATGATCCTGTTTACGAGTTGCCACCACATTAGAATGGAGGGCTTCATTAAATGCAGTCAGACGAGCCTGTAGACTGGTTGATAACAATTATCCTGGTGTATGTTCTTTTTCATGGTACTACACCATATTTTTATGGTGGTATTGGTGGCTTTCTACTAGAAGAGTCTGTTGAACAACAAAAATAGGACAGATGGGTGCATGTTCCTACTCGTCGTTTGCTATCGAGTTAAGTTTATGGACTTCTACAGAGGAGGAAGAGGTGAGAATCTGCTCCCTGTTGACCAGAAATTATCACTGGTAGTTCGTCTTGTGTTCCTGGGTCTGGGAGATCTAGGCCGAATGTCCAGAGGTAACAACCCCATCATGTTGGGGATAAATACCCACATGATTCTGGAGGCGATTTCTAGTGGGATTCCTCAAGAAGGACTCCTACATTCTTGAATTGAGGCCTTGAGGGACTTCTTGATCCACCTTCATATAGTATGGGAGGGATTTGTTGTTGCATTTCAGGGATAAGGACCCAAAATAGTTGATGATGGTTTTTGGAACCATCTACTTCCTGATCTTTGTTCATCGTTGGCTAGATGATCGAGGATTATTATTGACCTTGAGGTCCTGTCGATTAGCCTCCAAAGTTGGGATTGCACTGTGTTGGAGATATTCCTTTACCAACACATTAGAGACCAAGCATTGATGATGCCTGGTTAGTGATGGCTTCCTTCACGTGGATGGAGATCCATCTTGAGCAGTGGTTGGGATGTTCATAGATATTGTCTAGGAGAAAGCCATTTTTGGAATGAAGGGAATTCTGAGAAGAAAAATTTGAAAACTACAACAAAATCCCTTAAAGTAACATCTTTTTAGATGGATACATGCATGATTGATTCCTTCCCCCGCCTTCATTTATAAATTTATAGGGGCCTAACATGTGGGTAACATTATTAACATAGTTAAGGATTGACGTCAAGTTGACCATTGTTTTTCGTTGTTCCTTGAAATGTGTATTCTCGGTTTAAAAAAACTATTTCTAGGTAGTTTCCATTTAATTTATTTATAGAATCGGAAACTTCCAATAGTTTTTTATCCAAAGGGGACCTGCATTCCAAAGGAAGGCATTCTTTAATTTTGAAATTTACGATACTTAAGAACGTGAATTGGTCGAGAGGGTGGGAGGTCAGACTCATCACACCCTTTTTGGGGGACTTATTGTCTACTCTAGAACTCTCTTTGTAAATTTAAGATATTTTCATGAATCCTTATTAATTATCCAAGCATAACATAAGTTTTCCTTGGAATTTTTATCACTTATTAACATGTATAAAATTTAGAATCATCCGTATGCATTCAAGGATCTTCAATAATTGAAATATATGTATGTATTCGAGGATTTCCATCAATGGTTTCCTCTAATATACTTCATAGAGATTATTTTAATCATAATTGTGATGATATTGGTTTTTAATCCACTCACTGGGGAACTCTGGAATTTATTTTTATCTAGGGAGACGAAGGGTTGATTTGATTTTGGGATCATTCCCTTAAAATGGGATACCTACGTATCCTTGTAAAAGGAATTAGAACCCCCATAGTTCGGTGACACTGAATGGGACACATGATACCTTTTAAGGTCATGTGATAAGGACTAATCCATATAGTTTAATTTCATGTGGTATGGAAATCTAAGAGGAAAGTGCTTAGTCAAAACATAGTGTGGGACAAATATAGAAGTATCCCAACAAACATCGGAAAGAATATGGGTCTCAAAGTAGGATCAGACCCTGTTGGGAATATAGCCCAAGGAGAATATGGTTGATTTGATGTTTTAGGACTAAACATCAAGGAGTCTTCCTATGTGTCCCATATGGATGGGAATCAAAGACCACATAGTTTGATAATTATCATCGGAAAGTATGGTCCTTTTATAGAGATGACTTTAGGCCTACTTCTTGAAAATGATGCCTTGATGATTTGGGGTTTAATTTGGGTTTTATTCCTAAGAAGGATGTCGAGATTAAGGGAATAAGGGTTGGATTGTTGAGGAGTATATCCTGTGAGCTCGGGTCTTGAAAAGGATTCCTATGTATCCTGGTTTATATAGGATTCAGAGTTCTCATAGTTCATTTGATTGTGAAAATGTTGTGACCTTGAAAAATCTCTAATCCCACATGAGTCTTTCTCAGTGTGGGAAACAAGAGGATGTCAAAGATTCAAAGAAGGCATTCACACATTCAAAATTTTCTTCCTCCGCTGGTGGAAGAGGACTCACCTTTGGTGTCCAAGGTGAATAATATCGAGGTGACCATGGAAGAGGGTGAGGCAACTAGCCTTCCCTATATTCTATTTACATAGGACAAGGGTCCAATATAATGAGGAAGGGATAATGATTAATAGGTTACACAAGGATGAATTCCCATGGTGAAAAAAACCTAACAGGAGATGGAAAGGGTAACTAAAGTCCATGTGCCCATCTCTCCACTGGCCTTTGGCACCGAAGAAGAGAGGAGGAGAAATGATGCCACCTCTTACAATAAAAGATAGGGGATTATTCTAGGATGGTTTCCCTAACAATTATCGTATTAGGGGAGGGATACTTCTCCTTTATCATTAAAAGGAAAAGTAGGTATGAACCATATCTTCCCCTACTAGAGACCTGATTTTTCGGGTCATATCTTCGAGAAGGGAGAGGCCAGGACCCAACCCTACTCAAAACCAGGAACTTCACAAACCTATTTCAAGGAGAATGGTCCATGTGACTATGGATATACAAACCAATAGACACTCCATGAATCCTAACCCCGTTGTGAAGAAAATGTGGGAAACCTCTAACTTTGGATATACAAACCCAAATAAGAGACACACTGATGTGCCTTTCCCAAAATACTGATAATTCAGGAGGTTTTGGTGGAGGACTCAACAGAATCCATTTTAGATATGGGAGTCAAGTAAGAAGAAGAATTTCCATGAATGGATTTGATGAAGGCTTGATGTCCTGTAGACTGAAGAGAGTGAAGAATGTAAGTGAATGAAGGCAGGGCACCCAAGTAGAGAAGGGCACACAAGTATGGGTGACCATGCTGTCGTGTCACGTCAAATTTATTTTGATTTTATAAATGATTTATAGTCTTGGGAAGACCATATACCATCTCTCAAGGAGCATTGATAGGTTTTGAGTATGTATTTTTAATATGAATTACAAAGGGGGGGGGGGGTTGAAAACAGTTTTTAAAAAAATTTGGCTTAATTAAAGCGTTTAATAGTTGAAAAATAAAGGTGGTGTATTTATAATTATGAGAGAAGAATATAATTTCAATTTCACTACACATCTTGGAAAGTTCATTGTTCAATAAAATTAACATTGTTATGTTTATTTCTTTGATTAAAGGTTTTTAAGATCTTGACTCCCCTCTTGCCTATTCAAATGATGCTTAATGAACCACCCCATTACACAACAATCATGTTGGAAAGATTTCATTATCAACCATAGATTAAACGGTCTAACAAAGAATACTTAAATCGTATGTATCTGTGAGATAAATTGTATTATTTTGTTGTCCAATCGGAACAACCCATGATTCCCACATGAAATCTCAACCCAATTAGTGTTGAAATAAAATGTGTCCCACTCAATTATATCAAATGAAATATAATCAATGGAGAAGCATGTCAAGATAAAAAATAAATGAAATATTGAGCCCAAAATTATACAAGACCAGTACAATAACTTATTCTGCAACTCCCTCCCATGTTTTTGTAGATCCTTCGAAATTATCGTCCACCATTTAGCTCACCATCGAGAGGAGGAGGAGGCTCGAGTGGAACTCCCTCTTCATCCGTGAACCCCCTATTAGGATAGGGGCCTCTAGAAATTCTTGGATGATGAAGAGAATCCTCTAGGACTCCAAAATGGAAGAGTTGGTCTCATGGATTGAACTCCCCAAATGAGGTACCCATGGTACTCTTTTATAGAAAAAATGGGAAGTGGTTTTGGGCACACAGATTGTGTAAAACCAATTGCCACATTGTTTTCGGCCACTAGACTATCTTCAATCACTTTTGAAAAAACTATAGAGTTATTTACCCATGTCTTGGATATCTCCACTGAACGTTAGGATCCTATTGGACATGTACAACTCCATATATGGAAAGCACACACCACACAACGTTTGACTCCATGAAAATTTGGTGGCCTTGATAGATCACTTCGATTGGGCCCCTTAATGGACGAACGAGGATTATTTGACTTCCAAAGAGTTTAGGATAAATGATTTTTAGACTAGCTCACAAATTCTAATCCCATTTGGATGCACTGAGATTTCATAATCTACCAAATAGTGGACATGTGTTCATGGAACCCATGCAGTTTTGGCCCATTTTCATTCTGGAACATCTCTGGGGCCTCCAAATCACCTGCTCCTACAATGGAATAACCAAAACAAGTAACATTGACCTTTTGAACACTGATAAACATAAAATAAATGATTTAAATATGGAATTCAATTTTTCTTATTTTTTTGATTTACAATATAAAACAAGTTTAGCATAGTGGTGTAAAGGTAAAAATGAAACAGTGAATCACGTTGCGATCACATTCCCACACCTAAACATTTTCACTCCTGTGAAACGTAACATATAAAAAAATTATGCAAGTATATATTCCAATCATTATGAAGATTTAGCATTTTAGGAAATTTTATTTCATTAATGTAATGTGATCAATACACGAACCACACCAAGCAGTTCGTCCTAGTGAAAATGGATAAAGATGTCTCATAAATTATATCACAATGAAATTCCAAGAGATTCATGACACCAACATGAGGAAGGAATTCAAAAGTCAACAATTCCACTAACTCTCCATGTCTGTATGTGACAACCATTCCATGATATTGTTTCAACTTTCAATCTAATAAATATTGGTTATTTTAACATTAGTCAGCTTCAAATGATTTTTCCCCAAACCTAAAAAAACATTCTTTGGAATCATATTTGAATACCAACTGACATAAGCATTCCCAGAAGTCAATCTATAAGCTCTCATTCTAGATATCTTAATATGTTTTACATTTCATCACTCCCCTCATTTATTTATTTTTGTTTTTTTTTGAAGATTCATTTGAAACAAATCTCATACTCATCTATCAACCCTTGTTTGATCTCCTCACAACACTAATTGAAATAGTTATAACAACATCAATGGTTGGGGAGGATAGGTTTTTGACTTACCAAGACACAACCCAATTTTTTTTATTTGAGGGTGTACAACAGTCGTACATTAGGTACACACGCATAGGTCAATCTGGTACAGTAATGAAACGGATCAGATAAGGAACAAATGTATGGAAATATCATTTAAATCTGAATAATATTAACATAACGTATACTTAATTTATATTAAGTATGAAATATTCTCACTTTATGGTGTGGTGCAAAAATGTGTGGAGATATTAGTCACACAGTTTTCCCATAAACTACTCACACAAGGGGCATCAATCATCTCTAATGTTTCAGAGAGATACAACCATTTATATCATTGAAAGATATCCAATTCACTAAAAATCACTCCCTGATGTTAAATTCATACAGATAATCATATTCACTTTCATTACGGTATTTTTACTTTCCCCCCTTTATGGTAACAAAATCACGGAACTTTGAAATTTTTGATGGGGAAAAAATAAAATACCAAAAAGAATGGAAAAAAGAGGAAAGGAGAAAGACAATGGAAATCCTAAAGAACCCAGAAAGATGGGGAAAATTAAAAATACCATAAAGAAGGTGAAAATAAGAAGGAAGAAAAAAAACGATGAAAATTCCTAACCAACCCAAGAATGTACCCATCCCCCACACCTAGAATGTGCAGTGTCCTCATTGTAATAATTGAGAATGTGAGGTGGATGGATAAAACTTGGTGTGTTTCACTGGTATGTTGCTTATTGAACATGAGGTTCCTCCATCAAGAACTCTAGAAGGGCTTCAGGGAAGTGCTTCAGCCGCTTCCCATTGACAGTGATGGTTTGCTTGGTTTCTTCATTTTGAACCTGAGCAACACCAAATGGAGTTACATTAATTGCAGTGTATGGGCCAAACCAGCACAAACGAAGCTCACCGTGATGCAAATTAAGCCTTGAATTATAAAGGAGGACCTTTTGACCAATGTGAAACTGACAATGAAGTATATTATGGTTATGGGAAGCCTTGGTTCACTCCTTAAAAATCCTAGAGTTTTCATATGAATCTCTTATCATTTCTTCCAACTTCCTAAAATGAAACTTCCTTTGAGAACCTGCACTAGAAAGATTAGAATTACATTGTTTGATGACCCAGTAGGCTCAATGCTCAATCTCAATGGGTAGGTGAAAAATCATTCCAAACAAAAGACGATAGGGTGACATTCCAATTAGAGTTTTGAAAGCAGTACCGTAGGCCTGTAATGAATAATCAAGTCGAAGACTCCAATCTTTTCTACTGAGTTGAACCATTTTTTCAAGAATCGTTTTTACCACTCTATTTTACACCTCAGATTAACCATTGGTCTATGGGTGATATGTAGTAGACACTCTATGACGAAACCCATACTGACGCAATAGTTATTGGATTGTTTGGTTGCAGAAATGAGAACCCTGATCACAAATGATAAATCTAGGTAATCCAAACCTACAAAAGATCTGGGTTCTCATAAATTCCACAAATATTTTGGAATCATCTGTCATTCTGGATCTGGCCTCTACACATTTAGACACATAATCGACCACTATAAGAATGTACAATATTCCAAAGGAATTGGGGAAGGGACCCATAAAGTCAATGCCCCAAACCTCAAAAATTTCATGAAAGAGAAACTGTTGGTTGTGACATTTCATTTAATTTAGAGACATTCCCCATTCTTTGACAATGAGGACAAGATGTTCAAAAATCATGGTCATCCAGAAAACGTTTTAGCCAAAAGATACCAGAATCAAGGACCCTACGAGTAGTCCATTGGGGAACAAAGTGGCCCCCACAAGTATGAATGTGACAAAATCTTACGATAGAATTAAAGTCGCTATCGAGAATACAATGCCAAAGGACATGATCACTACATGTGTGCCAGAGGTAGGGGTCTTCCCAAATTTACCAACAAGATTCATGTTTTAGATGGCTGGCTTGGATTTTTTTGAAATTAGTAGGATTGCCAGATTCTACCAAATAATTTACAATTTGAGCATACCATGGAATAACATCTTGCACTCAGTACAATTTATCATCAAGAAACGTGTCATTAATGGGAATATAGGGGGATGAGTCAATTTCTGAGGATGGGAGGATCATACTGAAATGGTCAGCCAACACATTCTCTTCTTCTTTCATATCTCTAATTTATAGATTAAATTATTGAAGATGGATCATCCATCGAATGAGATGTAGTTTGGCTTCTGGTTTCTTAAGGAGATAAAAGAGGGTAGCATGGTCGGAGAACACAATGACTTTGGACCCTAAAAGATACAAACTGAATTTAACCAAGGAAAACACAATGGAAGGAAATTATTTTTTAGTTTTTGTGTAGTTTTCTTGGGCATAATCCAACGTACATGAGGCATAGTCTATGACATGTGGTGCTCGGTCAACCCATTGTGACAATACTACCCCAACTTCATAGTTAGAGGCATCACACATTATCTAAAATAGTAAATGCCACTGAGGTGGTTGGATTACCAGGGGTGACGTGAGACTCCATTTTAACATATTAAATGCTTCTTCACATTCATTATCAAAAACCAATTCCTTTTCTTTTTGGAGTAACTTGGAGAGGGGGAGTGCAATCTTAGTAAGTCATGAATGAAACAATGATAAAATAGAGCATTACCCTAAAAGGATAGAACATCCAATAATTTTTTGGGGAATGGTAGGGAAGAAATGACATCCACTTTTATCTACTTAGATACCATCCCCAGAAATGACATGCCCCAAAAATATACCTTGTCGCACCATGAAATGAAATTTCTCATAATTTAATTCTAGATTCTTTTCAATACAGAAATGTAGGACTAATCCAAGACAACTAAATCATTCATCAAAAAGGATCCATAAACAGTGAAATCATCCATGAAAACTTCCGTGCAATTCTCTAGGTAATCTGAAATAATACAAACCATGCATTACTAGAAAGTACCCGGAGCATTTCACAGACCAAATGGCATTCTCTTATATGAAAATGTGTCAAAGGGACAAGTGAAGGTATTCTTTTATGGGTCTTTAGGAGAAATATGGATATGAAAGTATCCAGAATAACCATCATGGAAATAGTAGTGAGACTTACCTACTAGCCTCTCTAGAATATGGTCAATGAATGAGAAAAGAAAATGGCCCTTCCTAGTGTGTTAGTTTAGTTGGAGATAGTCTATACAAACACACCAGCTATTTTGCACACAAGTTGGAACCAATTCATTGTTTTCATTGTTGATTAATTTAAGGACAATACCTTTTGGAACTACTTGATTGGGACTGACCCATTGGATGTCAAAGATGGGGTAAATGATTTTAGCAGCCAATAATTTTGTTACCTCATTTTTCACAACTTCTAGGAGGGTTTGTTTTAGTCGACTTTTGGGCTGCCTCGCTAGTTTAGACTCATCATTTAATAAAATATGATGTGTACAAATTGGTGGGATAATACTAGTAACATTAGAATGTCTCAATCCCAAAGCTCATTTATTCTCCCTCAAAAGTTCAATCAGTCGTAATTCATCCTATGGAGGGAGTGAACTAGTAATGATGATGGAAAACTTGTTTCCATTCTCAAGATATAAATATTTTAAATCTTGATGCAGCTATTTCAGTTCCAATTCAGGTGGATTTTGGATTGATGGGAGTGTGTGCGAAAGTGAGAGGTCACTGATCTAATATAACTGATCAATGGAATCATCCTTGGATGAGGAATGAGCTTTTACAAGATTAGAAGCATCATCAATTGTCATTTGATCCTCAGTGTTCAAGATATCGTCAATAAATGAACATGCATGACACTTTTCTAGACCACTACAACAATCAATGCATGAATCGTTTCCTAGAATTTCTATCAATGAAGAAAAATTAGAAAGGGGATCATGGGAATGAAGAAATTTTTTTAAGGGAAGGGAGTACATCTATAGAATTAATAGAGAGATATGAATGTTCTTATGAGGGGTTCTTCATGACATCATGGATATCGAACTGGAAAATGTCACCGCCAAACTCCATATATAATGTACCATTGTGGAAATTAATTATGGTTTTTGCGGTTTTCAAGAAGGGTTTTACCAATATAATACAGCCTTGTCCATTCATCCTATCATCATCCATTTTAAGTACATAAATGTCACCAAGAAGAAATAAATTTTGAAACCTCATAAGAACATCTTCTAACACACTATAAGGGTGTGCAATACTCCAGTTAGCTAGTTGAACAATAATTCCAGTGGGTTTCAGTTACCTGACCTAAAATGTAGAGTAAATAGAGTGAGGCAGAACATTCATAGAAGCACATAATCATGCATAGAGTTATAAAAATAATACTCCCCTATGGTGCACATAATTGAGAATGTTCCAGGATCATTGCACTTGGTGGGAGGTGATGGCTCTATCAATGCTGAAACATTCCTCCCTAAGCTCACTTTTACATCACCCCAAAGTCGCCTTCGGTGTGTACACATCACCTTTAGAAACATGGCGTACTGTGGAATTTTCATCACAACATCAATCAATGGGATGTTAACATGTACTTTCATGAAAATTTCCTATATTTAATTTTCAAGTTCAATTTCCTTTTGTTTTCTTTGTTTGTTTTCCCTTTGATGAAATGGAAGAGGAATGGCTGGGCTAGGTGACTCAATAATTTACACACTCTTTCCTTTGGAAGGGATTCTCTGAGGACAAGGTTATTCAACATTTAGAACATTTTTAATGGTTGAGATGGAGGTTTCCTCAAGAGGGGATGATTCTAATGGAGGATTCATTTAACTTTATTATTCTTTATCCACTATTAAGGGTGATGGAACTAAAATTTCCTTTATCCCTATGCTTAACTACTGGTTGAGAGGGAAGTTTTCCTGACCCATGACTTTCAATTTCACCCACTGAGTTAGCTAGTTGCCCAAATTGGGTTTTTATGTCTTGTATGGATTCCTGAGTGGTTTGTTGGAATTGGATATTGTTAGATGCCATTTGTTTCATCATATAATTAGGATAGTCTCATGTTTTGGAGGGGTTTGTTGGAATGGTGTTTGGGATGGTTGATGATTTCTGGGTGGTGGTGGTGGATGACTACTCTTCCCTAGTTGGTTCCATTGTTGTTCAGGTTGGTCTGAATACCTCCTTGCCTATAGGAATGGATCCCCTTCCTCCCAGTGTTGGATGGATATAGAGGTTCTTTCCTAAAGGGTTGGTTCTAGGGGTGGCCTCGAAATATTACCCCACAACTCTCAGATGTTTCCCCAAATTGAAGACATCGGTTAAAGTAGTGGATTTCAGAAGAATGTATACCACAATGGATTGGAGGAAGATATTTGGATTTCCCTTGGGAAAGAGAAAGCTGTCAAAGAATGGTTCTTACCTCTTCAAAATTTCTGTCCACCTTCTTCTCAATTTTAGTACTTTTCACCTCATGGACACCTCAAATTAGTACATTGGACCTTGAACCAAATTATTGTGTGTTTTTCACCATGTTCTCAATATTTGTTCTTGTAGTAATTGGGGTCTTATCAACTATGTAACCACCTATAGTAGCATCTATCATATTTTGATCAAAATGGATTAATCCTTCATAAAAATATTGAATTAAAAGTTGACCACTTATTTGGTGGTGTGGGGAACTTGAACATAAACTTTTAAAGTTTTCCCAATATTCATGTAATGATTTCACTTGATATTGTCTTATCCCACAGATTTCATTCCTTATTGTTGCAGTTCAAGAGGCTGGAAAATATTTTTCTAGAAAAAGGGGTTTCATGTCCACCCAACCTCTTATTTGGGAATTAACATAATATAACCAATCTTTTTCTATATCATCTAAAGAAAATGGGAATAATCTAAGATTTACCTGTTCTTCATCCACATTTTTAGGTTTTAATGTAGGAAACACACTATGAAATTATTTTAAATTCTTGTGTGGATCCTCTCCTATAAGTCCATGGAATCTTGGTAATAGATGAATTAATCTAGATTTTAGTTCAAAATTGGGTTCCTCGCCTTGTAATTGAATATTGGTGGGTTGGATATCAACATCAGGCGAGGATAGTTCTTTTAGTGTTTTATTGTTTTCATCCATATTATGAATGTTTATTTCAGATTTTATATTGGTTCCCGAAGAAGAAGAATAAAAATCAAGAAGAGTGTTGTTGTTTTGCGTGTCCTCCTTCTATGGGTTCTCTTGTGCGTCTCGGGGTCACTAATGTAAGATCCTCTCTGATTAGATTTTGAAAGGAGGTAAATCTATGAGATTATAACATGTCATGAACCAAACCTACACAAAAAATATGTTATAATATAAGAATATAAGTAGAGGTATAATATGAAATTGATAAATATTCAAAAAATGTACAAAAATCTAGTAAAAATCACGCACTAAAAAACAAAGTGCTCCCCGAAAATGACACTAAAACGTGATCGCGCTATCATGTAAAGTTAAATTTATTACGATTTTAAGATTTATTTTTGTCTAGAGAAGACCCTAGGTCGTCTCTAAATGAGTTTTGATAGGTTTTGAGTATGTATTTTTAATTAGAATTACTAAAAAGGGGTGATTTTGAAAACAATTTTAAAAATAAAATGGATTAATTGTTGTAAAATAAAGGTGTTTTATTTATAATTAGGAGATAAGAAGATCATTTCATGGTCACTAAACATCTTGGATAGTTCATTGTTCTAAAAATTTAACATGGATTTGTTTAATTCTTTGGTTTAAGGTTTCAAGATCTTGACTCCCCTATTGCCTCTTCAAATGATGCTTAAAGAACCACCCCTTGACACAACAATTGTGTTGCCAATATTTGGTTATAAAACATAGAATAAAAGGTCTAACAAATCATACTTAAATCTTATATACGTGTGAGATAAATAGTATTATTGTGTTTTCTAATTGGAACAACCCAAGATTCCCACTTGAAATCTCAACCCAATCAGTGTTGAAATAAAAATTATCCCACTAAATTATATCAAATGAAATGTAATCAGGGGAGAAACATTTAAAGATTAAAAAAAAGTGAAATATTCAGCACAAAAATTATACAAAACCAGTAGAAGAACATGTGCTAGAACTCTCTCCCAAGTTTGTGTAGCTCCCTCAAAATGATAGTCCACCGTTTAGCTCTCTATCGAGAGGAGGAGGAGGCTCGGTTGGAACCCCCTATTCATCCTTGACCCCCCTAGGAGGATAGCAGACTCCAGAACATCTAGGATGATTAAGAGAATCATCTAGGACTCCAAAATGGTAGATCTTGGCTCTTATTTCTAACTCCCCACATGAGGTACCCATGGTTCTCTTTTATAGCAAAATGGGAAGTGGTTTTTGGAATACCAATTGGGTAAAACCAATTGTCACATTGTTTTAGGCTTATAGATAGTATTCCATCAATTTTTAAAAAACTAGAAAGTTGTTTCTCCACGTATTGGATATCTCCACCAAAGGTCTGGCTCCCTTTGGACATGTACAAATCTATATATGGACATCACACAACACAAAATTTTTGACTCTGTGAAAATTTGGTGTCCTGGATAGATCACTTTAGTTGCGACCCATAATTGTCGAACATGGATTTGTTTTCTTCATAGGAGTTGTAGATAATTTTATCGAAGCCCATTTTTATGCACAAAGTTTTCATATGCTACCAAACTGTGGAGAGGTGTTCATGGAACCCATGCGGTTTTGGCCCATTTTCCTTTTGGATCATCTTTAGGGCCTCCAAATCACCTCCTCCAACAATGGAATCACCAAAACAAGTAACATTGACCATTTCAACAGTGATAAACACAAAATAAATGATTAAAACATGTAATTAAATTTGTTATTAATTTTATGATTTTCAATATAAAAAAAGTTTAGCATAGTGGTGTAAGGGTGAAAATAAAACAGTGAATCGATATGTGATAAATGGGCGAGTAAGTAGGTAAGGGAACACAAGTAAGGGTGTGCAAGTAGGCTTGGGCGACATGATGTTCACTTACGGGATGAAAAACCTGTATGTTAATACTTGGGTGAGACCTTTCTCAATCATTCAAATGTATTCATAGGTGATCCAAGAAGTGGGGCGCTCAAGTTCCTATTGAGAGGATTGGGCACAACGTAATTATTTGCTGACTTGGTGAGATTGGGAGATTTAGGCATGCAAGTGTTATGTTTTTCAAACACTGAAAGGACTTTAGTCTAATGATCATCCCTTGAATCCTCTACTCATGGTGTTGAATAAATACCTTCAATGTTTCAGAAGACAGGGGAGAAGCTCTAGGGCGACCAAAGCAGCAATTGGGCTTGAAGGAAATTCATCCATACAAATGAGGGCCCCAAGGGACTATTTATAGGCAGAAATAGGACCTTGGGTGTAAGGAATTTGGCACACAAGTAGACTATGTGCCGGATGTGTGGCAAGAAAATGGATGTGCATCAGTTGTGTGGCGCCCAATTGTACCTGTGTGTTGTTGGTGATTTGGCTATACTAGGGAGAAACATTGAGGACTTATCCAAAATCATAGTTTCATTCTCCTCCCGCATGGTGGCACGCAGTTGTTTACACATAGGTACCATGGGCACCACTTTGGGGACTTAACCAAATAATTTTTCTATACGACGGGGCCTGCACCCACACCCCTTCTGGAGATCAGTGCCGAGCTGCAATCCCATCCCTTCGGGCCGGTGCCTTCACTACATTCACTGACCCCCATGAAAAATGTAGAGTCACACCATGAACTTCTCAAGCATGGTTGAGGTCATTTTGAGTCACAACACATGGAAATACATCTTCAATAGTGGAGAAGTTCATGCAACACATTTCATGGTGTCTATAGGGATGTTACAATGTAAATCATTTTTGTAGCTAATAAGTTATTCCCAAAAAAAATAAATGGTTTATTTGAGATAATTTCCATGCCCAAAATTCATCCATAATGTATAATGAACACTTTTATGTTCTGGGTATTCTTCTTATCTCTTTGTGTGAAGATAAAATATCATCCACATATAATAAATGGGATTGATTAAGAAGACCATTGGAAAACCTAATGGTCTTTATTTTTCTATTTTCAACTAAATTTTGAATAATCCCACTTAAGTAATCCTACTCATTGGAAAACAATAATAGATGAGATGGGATCACCATGCCACACCCCTCTTGAGGAAGTGAAGTGTCCCTATATATATACATTAATCTAAAATAAAATGTGATCTTAGGGAAGAATATATTTGACCCAATTAATGAAATTATAATCAAATCCAAAATTGAAAAGAACCTCGTAAATAAAACCCCAATCCATTTTTTCAAATCACTTTTTAATGTCAATATTGAAAGAAATATTACCACCTCTAGTTTATATTCTTAAGAGGATGACACATTAAAATATTATAATGAAGAAATCAATGATGGTACCCCATTTAATTAAAAAACATTATTTCAATGATATGATTTTATTGGATATTCTAGAGATCTTGGTACCTATAATTTTAACAACCATTTTATACAAAATATTAGAAAGGACAATAGTTCTGACAATATTAAATTCATTGGTATTTTAGTCCTGTGTAATCAGTGCAATGAATTGAAAATTAATCCCATGGGAAAACAACCACCTATAAAGAAGTTTCACACCAACCTATAAGAATAATATTGTATAGTATCCCAAATGTATTATAAAAAATAATTGGTTAAGCCATCTAAACTCTAGGATTCCTAGCATTAATACTAAATAAAAACCTTTAGTCTAAAAACACAAAGGAAAATATTTGAGGATATCATAATCATAATTAATTATAAAATAATGAATAATCTCATCCAAAAATTCCAATGAAGTACAATGAAAACTGAAAAGATTAATATATAAGAGATAACATGATCCTAAAGGGAATGACTATTATCAAAAAAACGATCACCAATCGTGTGAAGGAAAAAATGTTGTCAAAAATTTATTTCTTTTTATGAAGAATTGAAAATTTTAATTAATATAACCATATTTGATCCATTTTTATTTGAAGGTTTATTTTTTAAATATTCTATCAAATGGTTAATATTATAGAAAGATCAAGAAAGATTATAGCTTCATGATTGAAATCACCATAGAAATCATGTTATGTGTTTTCTTATTCGATGATTTAAAGGGATGAATCAAGAGAAGAATTGTATTTATCAATAGTTCATAATGAGTATGTACTCTAATATTTCCGTTTATTCTTAAGAAAAATAATTTTAATAATAGAATCCAATGCATCATCCCGATATTCAATAGAATACTAGGTTTCCTTAATAATCATTCTATAATATAGGTGTGTGGTGAAAGAATTATTAAATCAAAAAGGGAAGGAAGGCTTCATGTGTCTGTAAATAAATCTCACCAATATAGGATGATTATTAGAATTAATTATAGCCAAAGTGGATCATGGGATGATTTTCCAAACATTCAATGATGCATCACTTACAACGGTATATAAAATTGTTCTGAATGGTGAAGAACAGGTTAGATTCATTGGGAATTGTCTTGAGGAATTTAGATTTTAAAGTCCTTATTATATTTAATTATTATTTTTATATTTTTATATTATTTATGTATATTAGATTTTCTTATTTTTAATTTTTTTCCTTTAAATAGAGTTATATATTAATATTAACTTCAGTTCTTCTATGTTTTTTATTGTTTTTTACTTATTTTGTTATGTTAGGTTGTGTATGGTTTTGTTTGTGTTATATACCATTAATATTTATATTTCACACCCCAACAAGTTAATTTCCCTTTTGGATAAAAATTTAAATTTTTTTAATGGATAAATTGGTCATATAAAATATTTGGTATAATTCAATGGGTTGTTTTAGATGGTTAAATAATGATAATGATCAGATTTTTTTAGTTTCAATACATGATTATAAACTCAAACCACTATCATTCTAGGAAGCACACTAGAAGATAGTGTCAGATTTTTTCAAAAGACTAGTCTCTTAGGATGAGTTGTTATATTGGTTAAAAAATTTCATCTTAACCTGGATAATACGTCCCTCATGATCAATAAAATACTCCAATATTTATATAACATAAAACTAAAATCATAGATAATAGAATATAAAATTTTAAATTTATAATTTAGGAAATCATTATAGCCTTAATTATAGTATCCAATTGTTAACATCCACTTTAAAAATATTGGTGACCTGTATGATAATTCATATAATGACATCAATATTGGTAATTATAGTATATAAATTATCTACCATGTATCCCAAGTGTAGAAAATATATTTTTATATGACTACATATTCATGTCAATCATAATATTTCACCATAATATATTATCTTTAGGATAATCAATTATTATTGAGAACATAAAATATAATATACTTTAATGTATTATCATCACATGTTTCCACATTCATGTTAAGGTTAACCATAATCAAATAATAAATATAATAAATTATTATTCTTAATAAAAATATGATTTTTTAAAAAATAAAATATAAATAATCATCATATTATTTAATTTATGAATAAACTAACAACATGACTAACAAACTAAACTCTAATACTGTAGTTATTATAAATAATGTATATTTGGTATTTTTAAACACACTACCACTATCAATTAACACTTTAATATTAATTATATATTTCATCAGGATTCAAACAAAAATCCTCCATTATTATAGGAATTTTAATATATTTTTTAATTTACATCAATTTTTTCACCTATAATTAATTAAACTATATTTAGGTTGTATATTAATTTTAAATTTATACTAAATATATTAATTAATATTGATAATTTAATGATTTTATTTTATTTATTAGTAAAATATTATTAGAAGTTATTTTATAATCATGTATAGTTAAAATTAACAAGTTTTCAAATAACCATCTAAATAGTTACATACAATATCCAATATTTTTATTAATTTTAAACTATCAAGGGGTTTCATTTGAATTATAATAATATTTTTTTAGAAAAATTATATTTATTCATAAATGGTTTATGGATTTCACCTTGTGAAATGGATTTATGACATTTAGAAATTTAATGTACTATAGGGGTAACAATGAATTTTTATAGAGGTGTTTTTATAATTATTAGGGTAACAAGATATTAAGAAAAGTTCTCCTGTAGTTGATTGATCATTAATATATAGAAATAACGATCAATTTATTTGTCACAATAAATAGGAAACATATCATGGTGATGGAAAATGAAATTTTATTACTCATTCTTTATTTTATAAAGGGATATTATAGTGATGATACAATAATGTTGGTTTCATATTAAAAACATTTCATTAATTTGAACATGGAGACCTATGGTTTTAGAAATTCTAGTGGGATAGAAAAAATAGAAAATGTACTAGGTGGTTGATTATTGAAAACTACCATATGAGTCATCTCTATCATTGATTTAGTGTATGTAATAAAGTCTTGTGAACTGGTATTACATATGCTACGACCAATATTGATGTCTAATTTATGTGTAAAGGTTAATAAAGAGTAAACTATTAATAAATTATATATTCGACATCTGAAAGTCATGTCAATTTATTTTTTACTAATGTTGGATGAAAGTTTTGAGTTAATATGGGAATTATAATTAATAAATTATATAGGTAGTACATGATACAAATCAAACGACAAATAATATTTCATAGATAATAATTTCATCAACCCATAATCAATATGGAAATATAATTTATCTTGTTTTCATGCTTCAATGTTGAATGTTTATATTCAATTACAACATGAAAAATATTTTACAAAAATTAAAATTAATTTTTTTTGTAACTAAATTAATTATATAATTTTATTATAAGGATAATCTTAATTAAAAATTATCTAGCCCGAGTGGTGAGTCCACGAAGTTATTTATAATATTTTATATTTTATTTTGGCTTGAATTGGGTTTTCATTTGTGAGGGAGGATATTTTTAGGACTTTATTGGTATGATAAATGATTTTTAAAGGAATATAAAGGGAAATATGGGAAACTATATTTCACTTTATGTTTAATATTGATTACTAATAAATATAAAAAACTACTGAGTCATAAAAAATAATAAAATAATAATAATCCCTCCATTAATAATAGTAATGGTTGTGATCTTATATATGGGAGAGAGTATGGGTGGGGTGGGGATCTCTTGAAATATACTTAGGGAGGGGGTATTGAGTTTGATTCAAGGACAAGAGTTGAAATCTATAGACATAAATAAGGGTTAATGATTTAATCATGGTAGATCATTGAAAAAAATGGCAGTCACCAGTCATATAATGGCGACAATGTTTGTCAAATATAGAGATAAGATTGCTGACAGGACACAAAACACATATACATGTATGGATATTAGTAAGATGAGTATACCACCCAAACCCCCCTCTAATAGACTTTAGGCTGGTGACTAACACTATGTAGGCCCATCACATATATGGGAGGCCATAGCTGAATTCACTTGTACATTCAAACATGTATCTCCACACACACCAGAGAAATGTGGAAAGGTAAACAAAAAGAATTGTAAATTCATGAACATCCACTATAAACCCACAAAAATTTTTATGGGTTATAACTAAATCACAATGAAAAATTATAGTACCAACAACCATAAAGTCAATCCAGCCTAACAAGAATAGGGAATGCAATTTCAATATGAAAAAAATCAGTTCTTGAATAATCATGCAGCATCATCTCCCACGAGCAACTAAGACCCAATTATTCTATGTCTACCTAGATCTCCATAAATTAGATTGTTTTCTGTATTTTTCATGACACGTGTGGGAAGGTCCAATGTTGGCGTCAGTATATATATATAATTAGGAAACCCTAAAATCACCATGAAGTAATGGACCAAAATATAGTTAGTAAAAAGTCATAATTGAGAGGTTAATAATGAAGATCCCTTATATGATTATATTAGGGGTACTCAACCTCAGAGTATAACCATAGGCTTTAAAAATAATCCAAGGATTATGAAATTCTTCCAAGATCTCAATATAATCTAAACCATCAATCCACATAAAAACTTGGTACCTAAAATAATGGATTTAATCCCACTAGAAGGGTAGGGGTAATACCTACCACCAAAGATAATCCTACACCTTGTAAAATATCCTTAGTGAGGGGGGATACCGACCCTGTAGATAGAGGATCTCACACCAGATAATAGTAGGGGATAATGACACAATCTGATCCATAGGTAAAGGATCCCTCACCCTAATCCCTTGTGGGGGGGGGGTTGCTTTCCCCACCTAGGGACGGTAAGATCATACTTGGACTCGATAGAACTATAATGTAATGGTTGGATTATATTTAAATGAGTTTCTAAATGAATATCCTGATATTTATAAAGCAATTTCAGCTTACCGTGCTCTATTTACATTGATTCTCTTCTTTATCATTGAATACAAATACAGAACATTATCTCACGTGAAATTACATATATAGTGGACTACACAAACACCCCAATCTATACCAAAGGAGAGTAAATGACATGATTTATAAGGTACATAACATGTAACCCATAACAAGTCACTTGAACAAGTAATAACTCCTCACATATCATGGAAAAAGGAAACTACATGGAACATATCACATAGAATGTAGGTTCAAGTTCAGAATTTATCTTGTGTCTCACTACCCAAGATGTATTTATTTGAGTTCACATTGTGTGTTTCTCTTCAAAAAATTATGTGATAGAACACATGGTTCAATGGAATGTATAAGTTTTACATGTCATACAAGTCACCTAGGAAAAAACAACACATGGGCCCAACCACACGGCATTGTGATATGATTCCTACTAAAAAAATATAGTGCCATATTAATGAGACACATGTAATGTGTTCTCATGAACAACATGTAATTTAGTTGAAAATTTTCCATATAGGCATCTTCCTCTTAAAGATTGTTCCACTACCACCATTCCTACAATGATTTCGATAAAAGAACCCATAATCCATGTTTGTGGTCATCAATACTTTCTAGAAATTCGATTATAGCTACCATTCATTGAAAAATAAATCCACCATAATATTTTATATCATTTTCAGGTCTTGAACCACATTGTACCTATCACTTGATTCCTCTCTTTCTTCCATTGATATTGTCAATCATCCTGTACATGTTTCCCTTCAAGGATTTATTTCACAATGATGATCCATGAATCAAATAAATGATTTCACAACATATTGGTCCATGGGGAATGGTTGAATCAATGACTAAATCAAAATTAAATGATAAATTAATATAAAATAGAGGGAGAAATCAGTGAACTATAAAATTAAAATAAATAATGGTGATGTTCATCTTGTAAATCATTCATGAATATAAATAATTAATTTTAATAAATTTATATATATAAGTAAAATTAATTTTTAATTGTAGGAAAAGACAATTTAGCCTGATCATGCAAGAATTGAACATGGATTAAATTTAAGAGTATTTGATTAATATTCATAAAAATAAAATAAATAGTGTAAAAAAAATACATACGTCATAAGTATATTGATCAATGATGAAAAAGGGTCTAATGTTGTTGTTATTGATGGTGTGAGTGATCTCTAATGCATTTTTGATCAATACTCAATCCATATTCGTTTGAAAACATGCTCCACCATGAAATATCCCTCCCAAATCTCTAAAATTATATTATTAAACCTAATAATTAGTTATTATTTGGATTATATTATGGTTTTCTTGGATTTAAAAATTAATTAGATAATATATTAATTAATTAGATTAGTTATCTATGTAATCCACAAATGACAGCACTACATAAGAACACTGAGTGAGAATACATCTTTTGTTTTTCATTGGGTAAACCCATGTTATTTATTAAACAATAGCCTTAGTTTCCCTATAAAAGACTAAAATTAGAATGAAATATATTAATTAATAAATTATATATGTGTAGGAGTTAATATTTATTATATTTTTGACATATCAATATCTGGCCTACACTACACTTGAATCCCCATTCCAACTCCATGAACAGCTCCAAAAATATTATTTTAAAATATTCATAGGGTATAAACACAAAATATAGTTCCATTTCCTAATCTATACTTTTTAAAACTTTCATACTAAAAAATAAGGAGTTTACAAAAAAAAGTGAGGATACTATGTTTTCATATGGTTCTCCTGCTCATATGAGCTCCCATTAAAGTTATCATACATTTAATGAATGGTCAAAAGGGTAATAACTGACTCAAGAAGAATCTTACAATGTTGATCCTTGATCAACCTTGGGTACTCTGAAAATGTGAGACCATTTTCTATGTTTATCTATCCTTTTTCAAAAGATTATGGTGGATCATTTTTGTACCTTATTAACAGAGACACTTAAAACTCATGTTAAACATCGTAAACATATAGTGGAAATAAAAGGTTGTTAAGTAGCCTCTTTAAACCTTTAAAAAATATCAAAAGGTTTTACTAACCACTATGATAGCTTGTCACTGCTGACAAATCTCCACAATCAACATCGTAGTGAGAAATTTAGGAACGTTAATATCCCTCTCATAACTCCAAAGGAATCTATCACTGGTCTATGTAGGATTTCTGGTGGCTCTATGATATGTTAATTTTCTCTTTGATGATATTTAATTAATCTATTATTACCTTCACCATACATAGACTTATAAGTACTAGTTATTTTAACTCTAACTAGAATAATAGTGACCTATAAGGTCTCCCATAAAAGGGCCTCTAATAGTGTCATATTAGGAGTAGAGATATAGTTTTCATTTTATAAATATTCTTATAGGTGTAAGTGATCCTTCCATCTTTAGACAATATACAACATAAAATAATAAACCATGTACTAGACATGAATGGTACACTCAGTCTAGTCATATATCTAGGTGGTGAAACATCACGATTATCAAAAATTTGGTTCAAAAATCCTTCTAAAAACTTTTTCACAAATGAGATATGATTTTATCATCATATTTGAAGACAATAATCGAGGGAAAATCGTGAATATAGATGATATAATACATGAATAAATGTCCCAAGATTTATACTAAAATCTATACTCAGATGGTGAGGAAGTGGGGATACATAGTACGCTGATCCATGATCACCCAAATACCATTGTGAACTCTCATCATACATGGAAATCATGAGGGACCATGGAAATCACTTTGGAATGAGGGACTATGGAAATCAACCAGTCGGCTGGAATGAGGGACTATAGAAATCACTTTTGAATCTCAACGTCCCCCAAAAAATAAACCACTTTTTGGGGAAGGTGTGCACGATAACCCTCCCTAACATGAGCCTTCTCATCTACCGACATATGTCCAGTGCTGTTTTCTTCCCTTTCTGCCCGAATATCCCAAAAACCCCTTTTCACACCATCATTCACTACCCAGGAGCTAAGGAAATTTGGAATAAATGGGACCCAACTCCAGATGCATCACAAGCCACGACCTCTTACCTCCCCGATCTACTGATTCACTGGTGCTCCTCTCTCACCTCAGCTAATGCAGGTTCACTCTGCACCCTGGCCTGGATCATCTGGGTCTGGCGTAACGATGATATTTTCCAACACGTACATAGTTATCCAAAATTATGGATTGAATGGGCTACTTAATGGATTGATGGTTGGAATCACCACAATGGACATCATATGCGAGATGTCCCCCCCTCATTTCCCTCTCATTGGAACCCCCCAACGGATGAGATTCTTAAGATAAACACGGACACATCTCTCCCCAAGGATGGACTTGTATCCCTTAGTCTCCTGACCCTTAATCATCTGGGGAAAATCATTGCTGTAAAATATGAATCACATCATGCCTTTTTAGAATGTGCAGTAGCTAAGGATAATGCAATCTTGGCAGGTATGATGCTGGCTTTGTAATGTGGATGGGTTGATATCAACATTGAGTCTGACTGCCTCACCGTGATCGATTCAATTGACCACAATGATGACATAATCCCATCATTTGGCCTCATCAGTAAGAGAATTCACTCTCTCCACCAATTGTTTTCATTTTTCACCTTCTCTTTTACCAAAAGGGAGGGAATCAATGCACTCCATCAGCTAGCAGCATCAGGCCCCTTCGATGCCAACCAGCTCTAGCTAGAAAATTTCCCATCGTGGATTTTCATATGTACATTTTATGATCTTATTCATTAATGATATCTATCTTTTATAAAAATCAATTAATATACCTAAAGGGGATGGAAACATCTCACAAGAAATTGGTGTTGGACCTTCACTTACTGACTAGTGAGGCATCAAGAGATGAACTCTACAGTAATCTTATTCATCCTTGGCAACCAAAACTAGACTCAAATATTCTATTAGATCATTATCACTCTAAGATTTACCATTAATGGTGATTTATAGAACTCCATAAATACCACCTCTTGAAGCATGACAGGAACCACTGTTTATCCTCAAAAGGGGATGATATTCACCCAACATTAAGAAAATCCATCACGATAATTTCTTGTGAAACTTTGATCATGAAAAACCTCAAAAATAATATCTATAAGTTGTAATTCCTTAACTTGATTTATTAGTGAAGGGATAACAAACATTGATTGAAGGTATTAAACTCCTACATCATCAACCAAGGTCAACTATAATGAAGTCCACTCCTTTGATACCTCACGTAGTAGTCATGAATTTTTTCTCATATTGATATTTTCTTCAACAAAGATCCCCTTCCTAAGAGTATAGAATATCTCAAAGGCATAGTCCTATAAGAACTAAAAAATCACATATATATCAAGTTTATCTCTCTCTGAGTGAATATGTACTTGAGACTATTATGGTTTTAATAGATAATTAACCCCTCACCATGAAGGTAGTCTCACCAAGCCTTTATGAAAAAAATCACACGTGGTAACTTCAAATCATGGGATAAATATTTTTACTCAGGAGGCCATAGATTCATATAACCATACACTATCACCACAAACCTCTAAATTAAAGCACACTTTAGTTTAGCTATGAAGGTATTTAAAATACTACATAATCAATTCCTTATTCATTAAATCTTAGGATATGAGTGCTTATCAACCACTATCACAACTCCTCAAATCCTTCTGGAAGTTTTCTGATAAAAAAATTTTTACCTTTTGGGTTCAATGAATTTAGTGGATTCATAACCCTATAAATATCCTGAATGATTCTCTATTATTATCCTATTATCCTATGAAAACATTTCTCCTTGTTCATACTCTTTGGTGGTTCACAGTCAATCACTTCCTAGAACATTTCCTTTCCAGGAAAAACCGATTGATATGTCCCTAACCCTTATCTATCATCACACTAAGAGATAGGTAGACCAGAGTTATATGTCCATAAAACATTATAGGTAAATCATATCCTATCACCTTTCTGACTAAATACAGTATGAGATCTTTGTTTTGTTAATCCCTGTGTTATATCTTAAGAATGAATTCACATCTTATATTGTGATCCACAAACATGTTATCTTCCTAAAAGAGTTGAAGAATATTACAACTAATGGATACTAACTTCCATCTCCACTAGTATATATTTAGATAGAGAGTACTCTAATGCTAAGTCTTGATCATTTACCCATGCATAGCTAGGGATATACAGGGGAACTAATCGATCCTGAATATCTCAGTGATGTTCATGACCATATTTTTTTATCATAGTTAAACATCAAAAGCAAGGTAAATATATTATTATGGGGTTAGTAAACATAGAAATATACTCATCAACTAACAGGTTTCCATATTGTATCTCAAGAATATTCTACAAACACACTAATCACAAAGTCTCTATGAAATAATCCTTCTAGAAGAGCCACTCCATATTCCCCAAATGATGATTCATCCCATCATACATGTGAATCACCAATATATTCTATCATAGATATTGGCTATGGAGAATTATATTTGATAGAATCACCATCGGATCTAGAGGGATCTTAACAAGGAGGAATAAACAAATCATCACTGCTGGCCAATCCTCATCTTCCCATGGGTCCAAATCACCTTGAATCCTAGATGAAAATTATCTATGATACTTTTTTTGTGAATTAATGTAACATCCCAAGTAAATAAAGAATAAAACATTTTCATATTTATTAATATATATGAATTGAATATTAATTTTTTCAAAGGGGTTTCTATGTTCGATAGCGTACTCGATATGCAACAAAGAGTTTCAAATCTTACGTTGCACATTAGTAATAAAATAATATTATTTTAAATGGTAGTTAACACGTAGCCGTTGTATTGGTGGGAATGAATAGAAATAACTAAAATATGGTTATATATGTTTGTTAAATGTTTTTACATTTATCCAATAAAATATTAAGGCTTAAAATACGAAAAGAATTCAATTTTAGGCATAGATACTCTAATATTCACTAAAAGGTTGAACTATCGCCTTTTGATGGAGAACCATATTTAAATATAGTTTTGGTGACACCTATAAATTCTATTGGACCACATAAAATTATTCATTAGAATCAGGACATCAAAATTAACTTTGTGTAAATTTTTGGTATTTTTCCGATAAAGTTCATTTTTTAATGAATAGTGAAAAATGTTTTATTTTAATTCAAAACCTCTTTTTAATATAATTTATTTAAATGATTATATTATCTTTTGAACTGGATTTAAAGTTAAATTAGAATATATTTTCACCATTTAATCCAATAGTGGTCGTTGTAATTAATTTCACATTGAAATTGGACTTAAACTAGTGTCAATCTTTTGATATATATTGTTTCATAAAAACATGATATTTGTTATGACAGCGGGAATTAATTATTAAATTAATTAATGTAACTTATATGTTTTGAATTTTTTAAAATAGAAATAATTTTTGAATTCTGAATATCAAATATAGCTTAAGGTGACGTTTTGGTAATTTTCTGAAAAACTTCAATTTTTGATGAATAGTGAAACCACTAAGTGGTACTTAAAGAAACTGATTTTTCATTTAAATGAAATTTTACCACCTATGTGTTTTGAATTTAAAAAATCGGACATAAATGGTTGTCATTATGAAGTAAAATGTGGTTCAATGAGATTAAAATAATTTTTTGGTGAATAGTATCTTTTATGTTTTTAATCGCGATTAGAGGTAATTAGTGTAATTTAAGGTAAAAATAATGTTTTAATAAAATGAAATTACCTTGACACATGTCCTACCCTTATTGGATGTGTCATGAACGACCAATAAAATTCATGGGTCAACTTGGGGACCCCATGGAGCCACTTTGGTAGGAAATTGAAATTAATACCTTTTTATTTAACGTTAAAATAAAAATGTCAAAAACATGTGTTGTTTTACTAAAACAATTTTTAAATGGGGATATACAAGTCATATTTTTTACTATAAATATTAATTAGAAATATAAAAAGATTTAATATATCATGATATTTTTTTTAAAAATTTTAGACATTAAATAAATTAAATTATTTATGATACCATGATGATTCAGTGATTATCTCATTATTTAACGATTTAAATAAAATGAAAAGATAATGTAAAATCTAAGACCTAAAATTTTCAAAAACCTATTTTATGGATTTATTTAGAAACATTATCACCTTATCCTAGAAATATATAATTTTGGGACCTTTAAAATCCGAAAATAATTTTATAATAAAGTATCCTTTTATAACTTTCCAAGAGTGCCCCTCCTCTCCTCTTATAAAAGGCCCCCACCTCTACCCCCTTACCCACACCTCTAAAGCCTTTGGCTCGGACAAAACCTGCCTATTTTGTCTCTCCAAATCCCTATCTTACTTCTACATGCCACACTTTGGGCAGAAGTCTTTCCAAGGATGCCTTTGAGCTCAAATCAAAAAAAGTTACTCGATTTAAAGGTAGTGTCTTCTCTTGTGTTCTTATGTTTTATTTTTCTTCTACGACCCCCTAAACTCTTTTTATTCCATTATTTTGTAAAAAAACCAGTATATATATTATAATAGGATGTTTTTATGAGAATTATTATAGCTACACACACACACACACCTTCATCTAATGGTTAAAGAACATATTGTTTCTGTGGTTGGCGATTTTCTGCCTCATGAAACGGTGATTGTTCAATCTTCTTTTAACACCTCTCATGGTGGCCATTAATATGTCACTATATTTTTATATGATATATATTATGTTTATGTTTTCCTTATGCTTATGTATTTTTCATTTTTGGCATACCTTTATGGTTTCCATTGTGGGTAAACACGATAATTTCATTTTTGGAAGTGGGGACAACCGCCCCCTCAAAGTGATTTGATTCATTAATGCCTAATGTGGGACATATAAAGGATGGAGTTAATGTTATTATATATGATGTTATACTGGAATTATAATATACCCTTATATAATTATGATTTCACTCCATTAAATACAAAACAGAAATCAAAGTAGCGTTCATGCGTACGTACGACTTACCGTCTCCATGAACGGTGCATTTTATTTCTTACCTCTAAATGTTATATACTATTATAAATACATGTATATTATGTATATATATGATATATATGATATCAAAATCATGAATATCATTCTGGATTTAATGAACCTTTGAATACATAAACAACATGTAATTGTAAGAAGTCCATTTTTGACTTAAGCACCAAATATCGACAAAACGAACTTTATTAACATAAATGTTTACATAATGTTTATAACATGTAAATAAGTGATATAAAAGGAATAATAAACTTGAAAAAAAGTTCTTATGAAAGTAGAAATTATCTTTAGTTTTTTATTCATGAGATTAAAGAGCAATCTAGTCACATTGGGCCTGAGGTAAGGGAATTTCTTAACCTGATTTCTGTTCTTTGGGTTAATCACTTACTTTAAAATTATGTCATGATATTATTATGTCTTTTCTTGTATTTGTACTTTCATTTTGTGTAATTATAGTTAATACACATAATATATTGAATTTATTTTTTTAAAAATGATCTTTGTAAGGGACATTGTCTCAATCACCTTTTATTGAGGCATATTTTGTTCTAATACAAGGATTTCTTTTATACGGTGTATAAACCCATTTGAATTTTAATTTTATACAAAAGGAATATTTTTCTACGAAGTGTTTTAAAAAACGAAAAAAGGAATGTTTCTTTTTATGTTCACGGTGACAACGACCTTTTCTACCGCCGTGAGTATTATTTAGACTTTGGCTTCCTCAACAAGCCGTAATGTTTTTAAAAGTAAATAAATACCATATACTCTTTTACGTATTTTGGTATTGAAAATGGTTTTTCTAATGGGTTTGTTATGTCAATATATTTTAGTGATATATTGTGATCGAAATGTGGAATTTTTTTCTTTCCATTATTTTTGTTTTATGTCTTATGATTTTATAATGGTACTTGGACATGTGACGGGTGGTTATGTGATAAACCAAATAACGGGTGGTGCCATGAACACTAGGAATGGTGGTTACGTTATAACCTCCAATGCATTTGGTATGCAAGTCGTCCGCATGGCTATTCCATTAAGTGATATGCATGGAAGTCGACCGTATGGTTATTCCATTTAAGTATGTTTATATCCCAAGTTACCTTATATGTTATGTGTTATTTTTATGGGTTTTATGGTAATAATTTGGTTAAAAAATGGTAAGTAATTATATTTTATTCAGTGAAGAGTATTTACTACTCCATAAAGGTGAAAATTATTACTTTGATAAAGTATTCATGGTTTACTTTTTTTTTGAAAAACTAACAGTTTTCCTTGTTTGTGTATCCCTTACTGAGCTTTTTATGCTCCCCCATGTTTTTTTGAAATGTTTTTCATAGGACATAGTGTGGAATATGGTCAATGATGGGATCAAGGAAAAGTAATGCTTTCTTAAACATGGAACTATAAATGACTTTTTTTGAGTTCATGTTTTGAAAGAAAGGAAACTTTGTAAAAGTGTCTACTATGTAATCTTTTGATATGTAATAGTTATGATATAATTATCTAAAACTCTAAACCTGAAAGGATCCTCAATGGGCTTTATTCATATAATTCAATGTTAAGTAATGTTTAAGGCCGGGGCCTTATATTTGGTAACAAAGGTTGGTTTAGATAACTTTAGGAGTTAGAATTCTATTAAATTATTATCCAAAAATATTTTTTTAATGGTCAAATTGAAATGATATAGCATTTGAAGATTACCATGTCACTTCACCTAAGATATTTATATGTTAAGAATGGTTTTTCATAGAGGAAACCAAACATCTTTTCTAGGAAGGAATACAGAGGTAAATGACCTTTCAAATCAGTATCCTGAGATGGTCAGAATCAGAACTAAACAGTTTGTTGTAGTGATGGCTCAGTTGACTCAGGTGAAAAATATTGTTTGTTTTTATTGATGATATTTTGGTGTTTTCTAAAAGTAAAGAGGATAATGAAAGTTATTTAAGGGTTATTTTGCAAACCTTAATAGAAAACAAATTGTATTCGAAATTCAGAAAGTGTGAGTTTTGGTTGCAACAAATTTCTTTCCTTGGTCACATTTTTTCTAAAGATGTAATAACTGTTGATCCTGAAAAAAAAATAAAAGTTGTTGAAGAATGGCCAAGACCCACAAATGTAACCGATATCCATAGTTTTCTTGGTTTTTTAGGTTATTACTGGAGGTTTGTTGAAAGTTTTTCACGGTTATCTAGTCCAATGACTAAGCTAACTCGGAAGGGTGTTAATTTATCTGGACAAAAGAATGTGATGATTGTTTTGAGGAGTTGAAAAGAAGATAGGTGAATTCTCTAGTTTTGGCACTTACTTCCAGGAATTGTGAGTTTGTTATATATAGTGATGCTTCGTTGAAGGGACTTGGTTGTGTCCTTATGCAGAATGATTAGGTAATTGTATATGCTTCATCTCAGTTGAAAATTCATGAGTTAAATTACCCTACACATAACATGGAATTAGCGGTTGTTTTTTTTCTCTAAAAATTTGGAGGCATCATTTGTATGGAGTAGAGTGTGAAATATATATTGATCACTAAAGTTTAAAGTATATATTCACTCAAAAATAATTGAACATGAGACAAAGGAGATGGCTAGAATTAATCAAGGATTATGATTTTACAATACATTACCATCCGAGAAAAGAAAATAAAGTGGATGATGATTTGAGTCGAAAAAGTAATGCTTCATTAATCATGCTACGTTTGGAATGAGATCCTTTGGTTTTTGATTTGATGAACTTTATCATAGAAGTTGTTAGTGCAGGAAGTTATTCTGTTTTGTTTCAGGTATCAGTGAAATCATCTCTATCAGACAAAATTAAGCAAGCGCAGAAGAATGATAGTGGGTTGCAGAAAAAGGTAGAGCTGGTTTAGAAGGGTAAGTTTCCTGAATTTAATATTGATAATGATTGTTTTTTGAGGTTTGGGAAGAGATTATGTGTTCCTGGTGTTTCACAGTTGAAGAATTATTTGTTATGTGAGGATAATAGTTCCCTGTTTTCAGTTCATTCTGTTAGTACAAAGATGTACAGAGATCTGCGGGAGTATTGCTGGTGGGATGGAATGAAAAGAGATATTTCTGATTTTATTGTGAAGTGCTTGACATGTCAGCAGGTTAAAACAGAGAGGAAGTTACCGAAAGGGATGCTTCTGCCTTTAGTAGTGCTAGAGTGGAAATGGGAAAATATATCCATGGACTTTTTTGTGGGATTACCGAAGAAATCTCGAGTTAATAATGCAATCTGGGTTATTGTTGATCGCTTGAATAAATCTTCTCATTTCCTTCCTATTATAGATAATTTATTTCTAGATCAACTTTCTCGATTGTATCTAAAAGAGATAGTTAGGTTTCATGGAGTTACCCTATCCATTGTATCTGATCATGATCCCAGGATTACTTATAACTTTTGGAAAGGCCTTCAAAAGTCATTGGGTTCTGAATTAAATTTTAGTATAGCTTTTCATCCTCAATCAGACGGGCAGTCAAAACGAACAATTCAGACATTGGAGGATATGCTACGTGCTTGTTCGATGGATTATCAGGGAAGTTGGGACCAATATCATTCTTTGGCTGAATTTTTATATAATAACAATTTTCATTCTAGTATACATATGGATCCATTTGAAGCATTATATGGTAAACGGTATTGAACTCCAGATTTTTGGGATGAGGTGGTTGAAAGGAATCTGATGTGACCAGAATTCGTAAAAGAGATGGTAGAAAAAGTTCATTCGATTCAGAAACACATGAGAATAGCTCAGAGTAGACAGAAAAGTTATGCAGACAATAGGAGGAAGGATCTATCTTTCAAGGTAAGTGATTATTTTTTCTCAAAGTTTCACTGTGGAAAAGTGTGATGTTATTTGGTAAGAAAGGAAATCTGAGTCCAAGGATCATTAGACCATATGAAATTCTACAGAGAGTTGGATCATTTTCTTATCGAGTTGGTTTAACTCCCAGTTTATCTCAGGTACACAATGTTTTTCATTTTTCGATGTTGAGAAAGTATATACCAGATCCATCTCATGTTTTGATCCCAGAGGTAGTTCAGTTGGAAGAGAATCTCTCTTATGAAGAACAAAAAGTCCAGATTCTTGACCATAGGGAGAAAGTGTTTTGGAATAAGGTAATTCACCAGGTAATGGTTTTTTGGAAAAACCATATGGTTGAAGAGGCAACGTGGGAATCTGAAAATTCTATGAGGTATAAATACCCCCACTTATTTTGATAAGTGAATAAAATTACGAGGATGCAATTCACAAAAGGGGGGAAGGATGTAACATCCCATGTAAATAAAGAATAAAACATTTTCATATTTATTAATATTTTAGAATTAAATATTAATTTTACTTTAAATGGGTTGCTATGTTCGATAGCGTACTTGATACGCAACAAAGAGTTTCTTTGAAATCATATGTTGCACATTAGTAATAAAATAATATTATTTTAAATGGGCGTTAACACGTAGCCATTGTATTGGCGGGAATGAATATAAATAACTAAAATATGATTATATATGTTTGTTAAATGTTTTTACATTTATCCAATAGAATATTAAGGCTTAAATTACGAAACGAATTCAATTTTAGGCATAGATATTCTAATATTCACTAAAAGGTTGAACTATCGCCTTTTGATGGAGAACCATCTTTAAATATAGTTTTGGTAACTCCTATAAATTCTATTGGACCAAATAGAATTCTTATTTAGAATCGGGACATCAAAATTTACTTTGTGTAAATTTTTGGTATTTTTCCGATAAAGTTCAATTTTTAATGAATAGTGAAAAATGTTGTATTTTAATTCAAAACCTATTTTTAATATAATTTATTTACATGATTATATTATATTTTTAATTGGTTTTAATGTGAAATTAGAATATATTTTTACCATTTAATCCAATAGTGGTCGTTGATATTAATTTCACTTTGAAATTTGACTTAAACTAGTGTCAATCTTTTGATATATATTGTTTCATAAAAACACGCTATTTGTTCTGACAGCAGGAATTAATTATTAAATTAATTTATGTAACTTATATGTTTTGAATTTTTTAAAATAGAAATCATGTTTGAATTCATAATATCAAATATAGATTAGGGTGATGTTTAGGTATTTTTCAGAAAAACTTCAATTTTTGATGAATAGTGAAACCACTAAGTGGTACTTAAAAAGACTGATTTTTCGTTTAAATGAAGTTTTTCCACCTCTGTGTTTTGAATTTCAAAAATCCGATATACATGGTTGTAATTATGAAGTAAAATGTGGTTCAATGGGATTAAATTATTTTTTTGGTGAATAGTATCTTTTATGTTTTTAATCGTGATTAGAGGTAATTAGTGTAATTTAATGTAAAAATAATGTTTAAATAATATGAAATGACTTTGAAACATGTACTAACCTTATTTTATTTGTCATGGATGACCAAGAAAATCCATGGGTCAACTTGGGTACCCCATTGAGCCACTTTGGTAGGAAAATGACATTAATAACTTTTTATTTAATGTTAAAATAAAAATGTCACCAACATGTGTTGTTTTACTAGAAAATTTTTTAAATGGGGTTATACAAGTCATATTTTTGAATATAAATATTCATTAGAAAAATAACATGATTTCCTACATCATGATATTTGTTTTTTAATTTTTATACATATAATAAATTAAATTATTTATGACACCATGATGATGCAGTGATTACCTCATTATTTAACAATTTAAATAAAATGAAAAGATAATGTAAAATCTAAAACCGAAACTTTTAAAAAACATATTGGATGGGTGTATTATAACTATTATCACCTTATCCTAGAAATATATAATTTTGGTACCTTTAAAATCTGAAAATCATTTTATAATAAAGTATCCTTTTATAACTTTCCAAGAGTGCCCCTCATCTCCTCTTATAAAAGGCCCCCACCTCTTCCACCTTACCCACACCTCTAAAGCCTTTGGCTCGGCCAAAACCTGACCATTTTGTCTCTCAACACCCCTCAATTACTCCTATAATCCTCACTTTGGGCAGAAGTCTTTCCAAGGAAGCCTTTGAGCTCAAATAAAAAAAAGTTACCCGATTTAAAGGCAGTGTCTTCTCTTGTGTTCTTATGTTTTATTTTGATTCTCCAACCACCTAAAATATTTTTATTCATTTATTTTGTAAGAAAAAAAGTATCTTAAATATACTAGGATGTTTTTATGAGAATTATTAGAGCTACGCCTACACACACATTCGTCTAATGGTTAATGAACATACTTTTTCTGTGGTTGGTGATTTTCTGCCTCACGAAATGATGATTGTTCAATCTTCTTTTAACACCTTTCATTGTGGCCATAAACATGTAAATCTATTTATATATGATATATAATATATTTATGTTTTCCCTATGCTTCTTTATTTTTTATTTTTGGCATAACTTTATTGTTTTCATTTGGGGTAAACAAGATAATTTCATTTTAGCAAGTGCGGACTACCGCCCCCTCAAAGTGATTTGATTCGTTAATGCCATATGTGGGACGTATAAAGGATGGAGTTAATGTTATTATATATGATGTTATACTGGAATTATAATATACCCTTATATAATTATTATTTCACTCCATTAAATACAAAATAGAAATGAAAGTAGCATTCATGTGTACGTACGGCTTACCATCTCCATGAACGGTGCATATCATTTCTTACCTCTAAATGTTATGTACTATTATAGATACATGTATATTCTGGATATATATGATATATATTATATCTAAAGCATGAATATAATTATGGATATAATGAACCTTTGAATATATAAACAACATGTAATTGTTAGAAGTCCATTATTGACTTAAGTTCCAAATATCGACAAAACAAACTTTATTAACTTAAATGTTTACATAATGTTTATAACATGGAAATAAGTGATATAAAAGGAATAATAAACTTGAAAAAGATTCTTAAGCATGTAGAAATTAACTTTAGTTTATTATTCAAGAGATTAAAGAGCAATCGAGTCATGTCGGACACGAGGTAAGGGAACTTCTTAACCCGATTTCCGTTCTTTGGGTGAATCTTTTACTTTAAAATTATGTCATGATATTATTATGTCTTATCTTGTATATGTAATTTATTTATGTGTATTTATAGTGAATACACATAATTGATCTAGTTTATTTAAAAAAAATGATCTTTGTAAGGGACATCATCTCAATCTCCTTTCATTGAGGCATATTTTGTTCTAATACAAGGCTTTCTTTTATACGGTGTATAAACCCCTTTGAATTTTAATTTTATACAAAAGGAATCTTTTTCTACGAAGCTTTTTTCAAAACGACAAAAAGGAATGTTTCTTTTAACGTATGTAGTGACAACAACCTTTTCTTCTGCCGTGAGTATTATTTGGACTTTGGCTTACTCAACTAGTCGTAATGTTTTTAAAAGTAAATAAATACCATATATTCTTTTAGGTATTTTGGTATTGAAAATGGTTTTTAGAATGGGTTTGTTAGTAAATATATTTTTGTGATATATTGTGATAAAAATGTGGAAATTTTTTCTTTCTATTATTATTTTTATGTATTATGATTTTATAACGGTACTTGGACATTTGACGGGTGGTTACGTGATAAACCATATGACGGGTGGTTTCATGAATACCAAGACGGGTGGTTACGTTATAACCTCCAATGCATTGGGTATGGATGTCGGCCTTATGGATATTCTATTAAGTTATATGTGTGGAAGTCGACCGTATGGTTATTCCATTTAAGTATGTTTATGTCCCAAGTTACCTTATATGTTATGTGTTCTTTATATGGGTTTTATGGTAATATTTTGGTTACAAAAGGGTAAGTAATGATATTTTATTCGGTTAAGAGTATTTAATACCCCATAAAGGTGAAAATTATTACTTTGATAAAGTATTTATGGTTTACTTGTTGTTTTGAAAAAAAAAATTCCTTCTTTGTGTATCCCTTAATGATCTTTTTATGCTCACCCCAAGTTTTTTTGAAATGTTTTTCTTAGGACTTAATGTGGAATAGGGTAAAGGATGGGATCAAGGAAAAGTCATGCTTTATTAACCATGGAACTAGAAATGACTTTTTTTAGTGTTCATGTTTTGAAAAAAATGAAAATTTGTAGAAGTGTCTACTATGTAATCTTTTGAGATGTAATAGTTATGATCTAATTCTCTAAAACTCTAAACTTGAAAAGATCCTCAATGGGAATTATTCATTTAATTCAATGTTAATTAATATTTATGGTCGGTGCCTTATAATTAATCCCATGAAAATCATTATATTATACTATTTAAATGATTTTACATTCATTTTGGGGGAATATTTAAGAATAAATTACTTGTGGAAGGTCCGCTCCCTGCAAAATGGTTTAAAGTACATATTTTTATCCTCCAAGAAGAAACACCTCCATAATAATCCCCATAAATAAGGCCTTGTTACTAGGATTATCATCGCCGTGGTACTATCTCATAATCATAGATAATTATAATCATTGTAGAATCCAATAATTTTCCAAATCACCATAATACAAATATAATATCTGGGGATCTAACTGAAGAAGACCTAGAAATCAGAAAATCATTTCTATATGATGTATGTACTACTGTTTTTCTAGAAACTAGTTCCTCATTATACCATGTAGATGAGGAGGTTATCATTGTCTTGGTGATTGGATATGACAGTTTTTATAGTCTCACTGGGGTCTCTAGCCTACTGTATGAATTCAAGATAAAGAAATCATATTTCTCTAAATCTTAAACCAATCCTGACAATTACTCTATCTTCTAACTCCATCATAGGATAACCTAGTATATAATACAACAATGAGAGGGAACCAACCACTAGTTCCCACATGGATAGCAGTAAGTATGTGTGTAACCCCAAGCCCACATCCAACAGCCTAGGGTCTTGTGACTCGCACCGAGGAGGCATATCACACAAATTGGAGGACATTTTCTAACTCACATATACACATGCACAAGAATATCCATAAGAAACCATGAAATATGTAAAATTAAACAACTTATGTGATAAATTAATGACTAACCTATATCCTCAAGAAATAATGATAGGATATAACCAAATTATAGTGGATAAAGTACAATCCCATCAACCCAAACCTAGATCTGACTGAATGACAATAAAAAAATATAATCTTTGTGTGAAAATTATAGCCTGAAAATAATCCTTCTAACATATCTCCCAAGAACAAACAAGAATCATCTTCACTATGTCCACCTAGATCGTTATCAAATAGCCTTCCATCTTCATAATACATGAAATGTATGGGAAAACTCCACACATGGATGAGTATATACATACCCAATAGGATGCTCCAAAATCACCAACATGTATAGAATCAAAACATATTCTTCTCAGTACCACAAAAAATATATTAATAACGAATATCCCACATATTCTTATAGGATGTGTTCACAACCTTAGAGTTTACTCTAAATCATCAAAATTAGTATATAGATTTTGAAAATCATCCATGATATCAGTTTCATTTTATCAATTAACCAATTGAATCTTTTTTAACTAAAATGAGGATTTAAACCCCTAGTATTTTATAGGGAATACTGAACCCAATGGGTGATCATGTTCCCCATCTGATCTCGTTAGGCATGTTGGATATCGACCCCATGAATAGTAGATCACATACCCTATAATAGTAGGTGTAACACCCCGACCCCAGTTACCCAGAGTCGGTGCATTATAACATAACATTGTCATGATCACAAGAAAGATCAAATCTCGAAAGACCGATTGGTTTAGTAGCCTTGGAAACACTAGATATATTCATAAGTTTTACATTACATCATAAAAAGAAAAACTACTACAACAACAAAATGTTTCCACAGTCCACACTATAATCCCCTCATAATATCCCTGCAGGTCATTCATAACTTACATCGTCACATCCTGGGAAAAATAAAACATATAAAAGGGGTGAGCTCAAATGCCCAGTAAGGATAACAATATAGCGGAACATTCAAAAATAAGCATAAACATTTAAGGCAATGAATTACTAAAACAAAAGCCTTTTAAACTTGAACTTCAACATAGTATGGAAAAAGTAAAATGAAATAATGCCATTTACTTGTTCACATGGATATTCTACTAATCGAATCATCACATGCAATATCAATAACCACTTTCATAATGTTGGAATGCATAATGCCAGACTATCATAACCACATAGTCAAGGCCTCGTGCCAAGACTACAAATAAGATTTTGTCAAGGCCTTGTGCCAAGACACTAGTTTGTCTCATGAGACCTACCGATGCATCGAGGAGCTATAGCGGGCTCCACCCGTCACATATTAAGTCCAATGCATTCCCATATGAAAAGGTTTAAAATAACATAAACATTCGTATTAAAACTAGCATATGAAATGTCAATACTTTCACCATAAACTATGAATGGTATAAAAATAGCACATCCACTGTCAAACATATCACAAAACCTTCAATACAATATAGAAGTTTTTTATCATAATAAATCAACTTCAAATAATCTTAAAATCCATCAAAGGATGTTGACATAGATGAAATCAAAATTCTTTTTAAACAAATATATCCTTTTATTTTGAAATCATTTAAGATCCATAAAAAATAAAACATTTTCTTTGAAAATATTCTTATAAGCTTGTAAGGGAAGCTTTGAAGATTTTATAACGGCGGAAAATAGCCGCACCCGCCGTATAAGTTAAAAAAAACATTCTTACCTTAATTCTGTCAAAAAGGTTAAAAGGTACCTTATTTTGAAAACGACGGAAAGATTCCTTTATAAACCACTTATAAAAGTCAAAAAGGGTATAAATGAATTTAACTCATATTCTAGTAAATAGTAAAAATGTTTTGAAATACATTTTTAAGAAACATGGATGTGGATGATAAACAGATCCCAGTAGATTATTACATATAAACAACCTCGAATAATGAAGAGATTGTTAAATAACCCTTACCTTTTACTTTTCCTTGGTTGGGGTAGGTTAACCTCCTGTATAATGGTGAAATAATTGTTATTAAATTATACAAGAATCATATATATTAATATGATATCATATATGATCTTTTAACATTGATTTGTTAATAATATCTTAGAATTATCATCGTTTCGGGTGTTAACTTACTCATTTTATTTTGTATGTTTTGTTACATAAGCCATGTTTGTTGTATCTTATTCATATCCAGAATGATATCAAGTCCTTAAACATCATTTTTAAATCATCAAATGATGGAGAATGAATCTCATCGCGTTCGTGGAGACGGTAGTCCGTACGTACGCACGAGCGACAATATCATTCTTTTGATATTAAAATAATATATAAATGGATGGTATATCATATATACAGAATCATTAACATGTTATATTTATTATTTACATGAGTTACACGTCATTATTATACCCATCCAAATAATATTATATTGAATAACAATTACACCACGACGTGGAGACGGTAAGCCGTACGTACGCACGTATGGTGACATGTAATTAAAAGGGTGGATAGAATACTGAATATGGTTGTACCATATTTATAATAACATCACAGTATATGTGAGATACTGGAGTTATTATTTTAGAATGGTAAGAACAAAGGAAGAAGAAGTGGAAGAAGAAATGAACTTGGAGAAGGGTGGTGAAATCATTACCTCTTCTTCGGGTTCTTCCTTTTGATTTGATCAAAAGGGATCCTTAGGTTGGCTTTCTGATCAAACTAAGGCCTCTAGGTTGTAGTGAGGGATGTTGGGAGAGTATTTGGGTAGAGTTTGGCCGAACCAAAAGGCTTTGAAGGTGTGAAGAAATGAGAAGGAGGAGTGCCCTTTTATAAGAGGGGTGATGGGCACCTTTGGAAAAGCTAGAAATATTAATTTATAATAAATTCATATTCGGTTTCTAATGGATCCAAAGTTGATTATGAAAATGTTAAGGTGGGGATAGGTCGAAAACAACTCAACCAATAGAATTTAGACTGGTTTGGGTACTTATATTAACCTTATATTTAAGTATTAACTTTAAGTTAATTAGTTTCACTTTTACAATGTCTCTTTGTATTTTTATATAATATGGTTAATAAACTTACTACATACATCCAAGCGACCCCCAAGTGGTCCATTAATGATGAACCTATCATGATATAAGTCTCTTGGCCGAACCATAGATTTTTAGGAATTTAATATCAATTAATAATATAATATTTGTTTTAAGAACTCTTTTATGTCAATTTTGACACTATTCAATAGTTGATTTTTTTGAAACTAATAACAGATTGATTACTTCGAACAAATTCAATTAAATAAATACTAATATATCATATTATCCTAGAAAATTAGTTTAATTCATTAAAAGGTTCATATTATATTTATTTGGTTATTTATAATATCAATTATTTTAATTTTTCACTATTATAGTAATTACTGCATCATTATTGTGTCATAAATACAATAACTTATTTAATGTCTAAAAATTATAAATAAAATATCATTATGTAGGAAATCTTTTTATATTTCTAATGAATATTTATAATCTAAAATCCAATATATATAACCCTATGTAACAATTGTTTTTCTAAAAGATATATGCTTTTGTCATTTTTGTATTCATTTTAACTTAATTAAAATAAAGTGTCATTATCACTTACAAGTGGATCCATGGGGTCCCAAAATCGACCCAAAGATGTCCATGGTCGACCATGTATCAACCAATAGGGTTAAGACACGTTTTAGGGTAATTTAGTATTATTATAATATTATTTTTTAACCCTTATTTACCGGATTTACCCTTAACCATGGTAAATAAAATATTTACCGCAGTAATTATTCAAAATGTCTAAAAAATATAAGTTACCTATTTACAAAATTTTAACATCCGGATTCCAAATATGGAATCCATTTTCCTAAATTGAAAACACAGAAGTGGCAGAAATTAATTTAAAATTAATTCTCATTGTCAAAACAAAAAGCGTGTTTTTAAGAGATAATAACTATCAAAAGATTGACACTTGTTTATGATCGGTTTAATTGTAAAATTATGTCCAATGACCAACATTATATTAAATGGTAAAAATATATTCTAAATATACTTTAAAACCATTCAAATTAATAATTTATCACTATTAATTATTTTGATTAAAAAAGTTGTTTTTAATTAAAATTTAGTAATTTTCACTATTCATCAAAATATGAAAGTTATCCGAAAAGTACCAAAATTTCACCTTAGGCTAAATTCGATATTCCGAATCCAGAAATGAAGTCCATTTTAAAATATAAAATATATATAATTTCTAAAAGTAGGTATTACTATTCATAACGGCTAGTTTGATTGGTTATGGTGTGTGTTAAAACTCAAAGTTGCGTACAACACACGCTACTATATTATTCAAAGAAAGTGTATCGTGGAAGCTTGGGATGTTTCATTTTAAATTTTTGATGTCCCCATTTAGTCAAAAAGTTTAAAATATTGTATTTAAAAATGGTTCACTATTAAAAGTTGATAAAATTTCAATACTGAAAATGAATTTGTTCTTGCATTATGTCTAAGATATTTATAATATGGATTATAAAATTATAAGGATTATATAAAGTTTAAAATTTAGTTAATACTATTCATAACCTCTTTTGAATGGCTTTTTTGGTAAGTCATGGAGCAATTGAAATCGGTGTTGCGTGTAGTGCAAGTTAATGAATTATTTTGAAGAAATAACACACTATGAATTCTTGGGGTGTTACATTCTCCCCTCCTTCAATAAATTGCGTCCTCGCAATTTGAAATTGTTCTTTGAAAATAAAAGGTTGAAAATAGAAAATATATTTGTGGGAAAACCCACATAGGAAATTGGCTTACTAAAATTTACTCTTAATATGAGGAAAAGAGAAATCAAAGGGTCACCACCAAATTATGATCTCAATTAGGAGAACATTGGTGGAAATTAGAGACATATAATTGGAGGAAAAACGTAAATATTTATAGGTAGTGATTGAGGTCATCAATCACAAACAAGTATAAAATTGAGGTCCTTAAACTCATCAATCTATGATGATTTGAAATACCATTGGTTCAACAAAACATAGGGTATTGGGATAACACATTTTTACGTTTCAAAATCTCTTAGTTGAAATCCCACATCAAAAAATGAATTAATGAGGCCTCTATTTAAAATAAAGAGTGGAAAGTATGAAGATTACCGAAAATAACACATACTAGGGTTCCATGTAGGAAAATATGGATATGGAAGAAAAATCTAACCATCAATTATCTGATGGAGAGTGGTAGAGAACATGGCTATGAAAAGGCCAACAATCCCAAAGCCATAAATTAGTGATGATTTAAGGTACCATCTAGGAAAACATTTTTGTTATAAGTTTCTTTTCTTAATGTGGAGGAATTTATTTATGAGATTGGATAAGATCATAAGGAGATATACTTACTTTATAATTAGATTTTTATCCATTAATAAATTTCTACCACAAACTCATCTTTCTCTCTAAACGATAATAGAATGTAAAAAATTCTATTTACACTATTCGTATAGGGTTCCAAAAAAAAACGAATCTATAATTCATCTACAAGATCTTTTAATAAAAACCACATTATTTAACCCAAGACATCTCGTGGGCCAGTGGTAGGTGATACACCCTTGTCGCCCTTCCGTTGCGGGTTCAAGTCTCGCAGCCTTGCCGGACGCAACGGGTTGCCGCCCGACCTCCGGGTTGTCCATTTATGGCAATCCAAAATAATCCAAACTAGAACTATCCAAAATACTTCTGTCCAAACTCACAGTCCAACATTCATAAGGAAGGTAAACATAATATAGATCCTTTTTACCCCATAATAGCATATGAATACCTTCATCATGTATTGCCATATTCCTTATTGATTACATTCATGCTCCCTTATTCCATATAGAATGCTGGATATACTTCATTAATCCAAAAATGTTTTAAACCCCAACAATGATGGAATATACAAATCATTAATCAGTTCCAAGGTAGTCAAGAATATCCAATATAATTTATCCAAAACAATCACATATTATTCCAAAATCACTACCTCAGTATCAGAACTATATTATGATTTATCATTCTCTCAAACATATATTTTCCAAAAATGTATCCTGCTATTGAGTCACTTTTCTTTGTTCCACACAATCTCAAGTCCTTAATGAAATAGTACTGCAGTACAATCCTTATATACTCTATAATTATTATAACAAGTACATTGTTGATACAACACTCAATTGACATAATCAACATAAGAACTCTAATCATTCCTCTTCATCTGTGGTAGTATCATAACTTGATTATTATCCAATAACATCATTTGCGGCATAGTCTGATGACTGGGACATAGGTTCGTGTAGTGTCCAAACTCCTTGCAAATGAAGAATTGTACATTTGAAACCATTTTCTTACCCTTGCAGTCACGTACTTTGTGCCCTTTTCTTCCACACTTATAACAAACTCCCATTCCTTTCAGGCAAGTTCCAGGGTGTTTCTTTCCACAGTTACCACATATGAGAAAACTCTTCTTTTCCCTCTTCCCTTTATCCATCTTTCTCTCTTCCATCCTTTTCTTCTCTTGCTTCCCTTCAAAGCCATAGGACTCAGTAAACTCTTTACTTATCTTATCAACACATGATATTATTTCTTCATATGATGATAATACATGGGAGACTATTTCTCTTATGAATTCTAGCTTAAGACCATGAAAGATATGATGCTTCCTTCTCTTTGGATCATGTGCATTGCTGGAGTTCTCATTCCTTCTACTAGGAACCATTTCTAAACAATGGCATAAACTAGATCAGTTTATGAATCAAAATACATAATCCCATACTTATAAAACACTTAACATAAATTGAACTATTTATGGATATAATCCATTATCATAAAAATGTTTTCCTTGAGGAAGTATATACTCATAAACCCTTCATAATGATTTGTAAAGAAAATGAGAGTTATCCTAAGCATATCCCCCGGGAGTGTCGTAACCAAGAGTGCAGCAAGGCCCGTTGTCGTGCACCAGTTCCCGTTCGAGTCTAGCTCAAAGCGGTGTTTTCGGGTTTTACCCCTAGGTACATCTGTGCCAGAGCCGCCTCTACCTGCTCGTATCCAGACAGGGATGTATTTCTCGGAAAAATCACAAAATCTCTACAATACCAAAATTCTAGGAAGTTCTTCTATACTAATCCTCAAAGTTCATCTTAGGTCTACGTGCTCTAATCAGAGTTTATCTAAATCTATCTTCCAAGGTTTGTACTAAACTTCCTCTGATACCAACTGTAACACCCCGACCCCAGTTACCCAGAGTCGGTGCATTATTACATAACATTGGCATGATCACAAGAAAGATAAAATCTCGAAAGACCGATTGGTTTAGTAGCCTTGGAAACACTAGATATATTCATAAGTTTTACATTACATCATAAAAAGAAAAACTACAACAACAACATAATGTTTCCACAGTCCACACTATAATCCCCTCATAATATCCCTGCAGGTCATTCATAACTTACATCTTCACATCCTAGGAAAAATAAAACATATAAAAGGGGTGACCTCAAATGCCCAGTAAGGATAACAATATAGCGGAACATTCAAAAATAAGCATAAACATTTAAGGAAATGAATTATTAAAACAAAAGCCTTTTAAACTTGAACTTCAACATAGTATGGCAAAAGTAAAATGAAATAATGCCATTTACTTGTTCACATAGATATTCTACTAATCGAATCATCACATGCAATATCAATAACCACTTTCATAATGTTGGAATGCATAATGCCAGACTATCATAACCACATAGTCAAGGCCTCGTGCCAAGACTACAAATAATATTTTGTCAAGGCCTTGTGCCAAGACACTAGTTTGTCTCATGAGACCTACCGATGCATCGAGGAGCTATAGCGGGCTCCACCCGTCACATATTAAGTCCAATGCATTCCCATATGAAAAGGTTTAAACATAACATTAACATTCGTATTAAAACTAGCATACGAAATGTCAATACTTTCACCATAAACTATGAATGGTATAATAATAGCACATCTACTGTCAAACATATCACAAAACCTTCAATACAATATAGATGTTTTGTATCATAATAAATCAACTTCAAATAATCTTAAAATCCATCAAAGGATGTTGACATAGATGAAATCAAAATTCTATTTAAAGAAATATTTCTTTTTATTTTGAAATCATTTAAGATCCATAAAAAATAAAACATTTTCTTTGAAAATATTCTTATAATCTTGTAAGGGAAGCTTTGAAGATTTTATAACGGCGGAAAATAGCCGCACCCGCCATATAAGTTAAAAAAAACATTCTTACCTTAATTCTGTCAAAAAGGTTAAAAGGTACCTTATTTTGAAAACGACGGAAAGATTCCTTTATAAACCACTTATAAAAGTCAAAAAGGGTATAAATTAATTTTACTCATATTCTAGTAAATAGTAAAAATGGTTTGAAATACATTTTTAAGAAACATGGATGTGGATGATAAAGAGATCCCAGTAGATTATTACATATAAACAACCTCGAATAATGAAGAGATTGTGAAATAACCCTTACCTTGTACTTTTCCTTGGTTGGGGTAGGTTAACCTCCTGTATAATGGTGAAATAATTGTTATTAAATTATACAAGAATCATATATATTAATATTATATCATATATGATCTTTTAACATTGATTTGTTAATAATATCTTAGAATTATCGTCGTTTAGGGTGTTAACTTACTCATTTTCTTTTATATGTTTTGTTACATAAGCCATGTTTGTTGTATCTTATTCATATCCAGAATGATATCAAGTCCTTAAACATCATTTTTAAATCATCAAATGATGGAGAATGAATCTCATCGCGTTCGTGGAGACGGTAGTCCGTACGTACGCACGAGCGACAATATCATTCTTTTGATATTAAAATAATATATAAATGGATGGTATATCATATATACAGAATCATTAACATGTTATATTTATTATTTACATGAGTTACACGTCATTATTATACCCATCCAAATAATATTATATTGAATAACAATTACACCACAACGTGGAGACGGTAAGCCGTACGTACGCACGTATGGTGACATGTAATTCAAAGAGTGGATAGAATATTGAATATGGTTGTACCATATTTATAATAACATCACAGTATATGTGAGATACTGGAGTTATTATTTTAGAATGGTAAGAACAAAGGAAGAAGAAGTGGAAGAAGAAATGAACTTGGAGAAGGGTGGTGAAATCATTACCTCTTCTTCGGGTTCTTCCTTTTGATTTGATCAAAAGGGCTCCTTAGGTTGGCTTTCTGATCAAACTAAGGCCTCTAGGTTGTAGTGAGGGATGTTGGGAGAGTATTTGGGCAGAGTTTGGCTGAACCAAAAGGCTTTGAAGGTGTGAAGAAATGAGAAGGAGGAGTTCCCTTTTATAAGAGGGGTGAGGGGCACCTTTGGAAAAGCTAGAAATATTAATTTATAATAAATTAATATTCGGTTTCTAATGGATCCAAAATTGATTATGCAAATTTTAAGGTGGGGATAGGTCGAAAACAACTCAACCAATAGAATTTAGACAGGTTTGGGTACTTATATTAACCTTATATTTAAGTATTAACTTTAAGTTAATTAGTTTCACTTTTACAATGTCTCTTTGTATTTTTATATAATATGGCTAATAAACTTACTAAATACATCCAAGAGACCCCCAAGTGGTCCACTAATGATGAACCTATCATGATATAAGTCTCTTGGCCGGACCTTAGATTTTTAGGAATTTAATATCAATTAATAATATAATATTTGTTTTAAGAACTCTTTTATGTCAATTTTGACACTATTCAATAGTTGATTTTTGTGAAACTCATAACAGATTGATTACTTCGAAAATATTCAATTAAATAAATCGTAATATATCATATTATCCTATAAAATTAGTTTAATTCATTAAAAGTTTCATATTATATTTATTTGGGTATTTATAATATCAATTATTTTAATTTTTCACTATTATAGTAATTACTGCATCATCATTGTGTCATAAATACAATAACTTATTTAATGTCTAAAAATTATAAATAAAATATCATTATTTAGGAAATCTTTTTATCTTTCTAATAAATATTTATAATCCAAAATCCAATATATATAACCCTATGTAACAATTGTTTTTCTAAAAGATATATGCTTTTGTCATTTTTGTATTCATTTTAACTTAATTAAAATAAAGTGTCATTATCACTTACAAGTGGATCCATTGGGTCCCAAAATCGACCCAAAGATGTTCGTGGTCGACCATGTATCAACCAATAGGGTTAAGACACGTTTTAGGGTAATTTAGTATTATTATAATATTATTTTTTAACCCCTATTTACCGGATTTACCCTTAACCATGGTAAATAAAATATTTACCGCAGTAATTATTCAAAATGTCTAAAAAATATAAGTTACCTATTTACAAAATTTTAACATCCTGATTCCAAATATGTAATCCATTTTCCTAAATTGAAAACACAGAAGTGGCAGAAATTAATTTAAAATTAATTCTCGTTGTCAAAACAAAAAGCGTGTTTTTAAGAGATAATAACTATCAAAAGATTGACACTTGTTTATGTTCGGTTTAATTGTAAAATTATGTCCAATGACCAAAATTATATTAAATGGTAAAAATATATTCTAAATATACTTTAAAACCACTCAAATTCATAATTTATCACTATTAATTATTTTGATTAAAAAAGTTGTTTTTAATTAAAATTTAGTAATTTTCACTATTCATCAAAATATGAAAGTTATCCGAAAAGTACCAAAATTTCAACTCAGGCTAAATTCGATATTCCGAATCTAGAAATGATGTCCATTTTAAAATATAAAATATATATAATTTCGAAAAGTAGGTATTACTATTCATAACGGCTAGTTTGATTGGTTATGGTGTGTGTTAAAACTCAAAGTTGCGTACAACACACGCTACTATATTATTCAAAGAAAGTGTATCGTGGAAGCTTGGGATGTTTCATTTTAAATTTTTGATGTCCCCATTTAGTCAAAAAGTTTAAAATATTGTATTTAAAAATGGTTCACTATTAAAAGTTGATAAAAGTTCAATACTGAAAATGAATTTGTTCTTGCATTATGTCTAAGATATTTATAATATGGATTCTAAAATTGTAAGGATTATATAAAGTTTAAAATTTATTTAATACTATTCATAACCTCTTTTGAGTGGCTTTTTTGGTAAGTCATGGAGCAATTGAAATCGGTGTTGCGTGTAGTGCAAGTTAATGAATTATTTTGAAGAAATAACACACTATGAATTCTTGGGGTGTTACAGTAGGGAAGATACTGACCCAATATGACTCATTAGAAGATGATTACACACCTCAATACCAGAAGTGTATTACTAACCATGACTAAGGATAGTAATAGGCTATTATTCCTTGACCCAAATATCATGTTAGAGTTTTTTCCCACTCAAAAATATTGTATAAAAGCCAATCCTGATCTCTGAGACACTAATATGGTAAATAATCATCGCTTTATCATAATTATCATCTTTATATTACAACATATATCAGATCTTACACATCAATTGGAATTCAACACAGATGGGACTATATAAAGGCCCTAATCAAATCCAATGGAGAGTACAAGATATGCTTCATGGGGTATACAATATGTAACTTGTAACACCCCAAATATTTGGGATTTTTTTAATAAATTAAATTTCTCTGATGTATTTCATTACACACAACAACAACTAAATATTTCATTACACACATCACCATGTTAATATTTCTCTACATGAATCACTATCTTAATATTTATTACATGTAACACTATGTTTTGACAAAACCATGATATATTATGTAACCGTTATAACCTAGCCATTAAACATAGTGTTATGAATAGTAATAACTACTTTTTTAAATACTTATTAATGATATTTTTATATGAAGAAAACATATTTATAATAAAATATTTAATATTTAGTAAAGTCAATATTTTTTGAAAATACCATTTTCAGCATAAATACTTTTAATAATTTTTTTGAAAAAAATAAAATTAATTTTCCAAACTTTTAGAAAATTAATATCATAAATTCAAATTAAAATTTGGAATAATAATGTCAAAAATATATTAGGGTTATTTTTTGGTAATTTTTTTGAAATATTTCCTTTGATGAATAGTGTAAAATACAGAATTTTAATAGAAAGTTGCCTTTAAATTTAATTTAGTTATATGGTTTTATTATATATAAATTTGTTTTAAATGTTAATATAGTAAAAATTTTCATATATTAATCTAATTTATATCATTCAAATCCATTACATATTATATTTGGATATAAAAACATTGTAAACTTTTCATCATTTTCTGTTAAAAAACAACCTGCATTCTCAACACGTTTGCGGGATTATTTTATATATTAAATTATGTCCTTAATATAAACAGAATTTTGAAAAATGTATCCAATATTTTGAATAAGAATAATATATATAATCTAATTACATAAAATTGTTTTTTTAACATAATGATATGTGAAAACGGTTAAAATTATTTACTACGACTAATGTTAAAACAATTTTGTGTGCATTAAATGCATTTGTGTCAAAATTAAATTTCCACTCACATATAAATTTTTTTAACAAATTTTATTTAATATCTAGAATTAGTAGATAATAAAATATAATAAATATTATATTAATTTTAGTTTTAAAGGATAAATTACCATGTTAAATAAAAACATACATTTTACCATGTAAAAATCAAAATGGTAAAATTAAGTAATCCTAAATACTTAGGAATAACATGATTAAAATTTATTTCATTTTGTGTGATGCAGGTGTGTGTCATCCAATTCACCCCTACATTTTCAATAAATATTTGGTCCACAAAAGGTATTATTGGCCTTTTAATAGAGAATGATTTGCGGTATTTAAAAAAACTTCCACTCCTCTTAGATTACAAAAGGACACTCACTACCATTTCTTATTAATACCTCTCAATATATTTGGTTTAACCAACACCAAATAAAAAGGACACCCACTACCCTCATTTTTGAAAATTTTACTTTAAATAGGAAAAGATATTTTCTTTAAGAAATGATCTAAATGAAATTTCAAAATTATTTTCAATCTAAGATGACATTCATTTGTCGTTCATATGAATTATTGGGGCTATGATCCATGGAAACCATTAATACTATTTCTCTGGATGGTTTATCATTTTATTTTATAATTTTTAAGAAACACATTTCTCTTCCATGTTTTATACAATGTGGAAATTAATTTGAAACCCATTTCTTTTTAGGGGTTATTATATGATGACATTATTATGAAAGCTGTCTCTTTTCTACATGTTATGATATAATGAAATATTTATGATACCCATTTCAATTCAGGGGTTATTATATAATGAACTTTTTATGTTATTTTGGAACATATATGTATGATTTTCATTCTTTGTTGGTTGTTCTCTATAACCAAGGATGATGGTTACTTTATAACCAAAGCCAAGTGGGACCTATATCTCCCTCCAATTCATTGGATAATATTTTATATCTCATTAGACAAATATTACTAGAATGGGGAGTGAACTTGTTTATATACTAATGATTTGGAACGTAGAGTGAACCAGGTTCAGTAAGGGAATTTCTCAAATATGATGGTCTTGGGAGAGAACCTTGACTAATATAATAGATATTATAGTTAACCCATTTGAATACGATATACTATATAGTGAGAATTAAATAATATGGAAATGATTGTCTATGATCATGTGAATGAAAAAATCATTGACTTTTTTCAATTTAATTATCTCAAGGATCTTGTTCTATGATTATATTATTATTCATGTCTAATGAATTTCCAATATTCTTATATTGATTCAATATTATATTCCTTGATATGTTGGGTATGGATTTTAAATGGTATGATCATGTCCTCACACCCTTATTCTGTTGTTATTATTTAATATCAACCTTGTTTACCCTTATTGAGCATCCGAGATTACCCTTTCTTATGAATCCTCTCCCAATGTGATGAATAAATGTATTATGTATGATATGTTTAATAATGGTAGTAGTTATAATGAATGCAGTGGGAGATGACATAACTCACTTATAAAATAGTGTTTATGTTTCTAAAGATCGTAAGGCACTAAACTTGTTTAGTCCTCATGCATGTGCTTGTGTAATGCAATGAATATTCATCAAAAATTATGTAATATCCATGTATGATAAGATTGGTCCACTATAGATGGTATCCTATAAAAGTTTTAAATAACATTTGAATACATGAAAAAAAACTCTAGTGATATCCTTAATTAAAGGTATAAGGATAAGGCTATAGGAGAGTAAAAGTATATGAAACCGTCCTATAATTTTGGTAAAGGATAGAGCAAGTTCTTTCCTAGAAATACATCCTAATCTAGATACTTCATGTAGATGTGGATCTCACATAGGAGTTACAAGGGGTAACAACATCAAAAACAATTTTTTTTCTAGACTTGATCAGGAACTAGTGAATGACAATAGACATTGTTTCACACATTGGTTGACACTCCTAGGGGATATTATTTGGAAATTCGAAAACTCCTGATGAACTATCATCAAGAATTTAAATTTATGTTGACTATAAATTAAATTGGATAAACCAAAGGTGTTATAGATTACAAAATAAAATGTTAATATTTGGACATAATATAAGTTAATTTTTATGATTTTTCGATTCCCCATCAAGATAATTATTTCTTACACTATTGTTTACTATTTTAGTCAATGTTTAGAACATGAAGGAAGCACGTTATTGATGAGTGCTACAGACAATGAATATATTTTACTCACGATAGTCCAAAATTTATGGGATATGGAATGAAAAATATCATTGATATGATAAAAATACATTATTAATCTATAAAACATGCTAGACCTCTAAACAAACAAAGTGGGAAACAATATTATGTTGAGTCATTCATAAGAATGTGCACCTTCCATTAATGGATCTAATGATCCATTTTCTACTGATAAATAGATCAGTTACACTGCAATGATATTTTCCATTTTCTAGTGTTTAGAAGATGAAAAATTCAATTTTTTTGTAAACCATTTGGATGTTTAAGTAGATCAATATTGGAAACATATCGAGAATATGATTAAACCTAATGAAATTGACTAAATTTATTTTGATGATTTAAAGAAAATATTTTTTCAATATGTAATTTCATTGTACTCTTCATAAAAAGATGGAGAAGGGGTTCCTTGAGTTATAGAAAAAGGATGAGAAATCTATTGGTACCTATGGGGAAATGTTTATAAGTCCTGTGAGGTATTCTATTAGTATTAATATCCAACGTGAAAATAGGTTTGATTGATTATTCATTTAAATAAAAACATGTCTCAAAAGATTATTATAAATAATAATCTTTAGTGGCTATAATTATATTTATTGATGAGTTATCAAGGTGGAAATGGAGTTATGAGTTATATATCAATAGTGTGGTTTTGAAAAAAAAGTATTATGGAGTTCAAATGAATATATAAAATCAATGGAGGGAAGAAGATGATAATTCCTTTATGATTAGTGTGAGGGAGGAAGCATGGATTATATTTCCTTAGGGGGAATAGTAAATGTTTTATGTGTTTTGGGTAAGGTCATTAAGCTCTTGATTGAATAAGCGAGGCAATGAATTTAGCTAATGATGAAAATAGAGACAAATATGCATTCAATCGACCTCCCACACTATAGTGATTCAAGGGTAAAGAGAATGAGAATTGTTGTAAATATTTCCCAAACCCAAGTGTTAATGATGATGATTTGTGTTAGCATCCTCTTATATGGAAGGAAAATGGGAAGTCACATGCGATCACTATTTCTAATAAGGGGTGTGATAAATATGTAGTGAAATATATAGTTACTGTCTATTATAGAACTGCTAATGTATTATTTGACTCTAGATATACCCATTCATTCATATATGTATAATTTTATAATGGTATTTAGATTCCACCCAAACAATTAGATATAGAATTACCAGTGAAAACCCCAAAGGGGACGATGATCACATAAAAATTATATGACTCCTCTACAGTTAATGTTAGTGGGAATTTTCTCCATGAAAATTTCATCGTTCTCCCTTTGTTACAATTTGTTTTCAAATTATGCATGGATTGGATTTCTCTACATAAATTACACAATAATTTTTTAGGAAGGTAATTCATGTTTAAAATTAAAAACCAAACTATTATTTTCCATCAATGTGGTGATTAGTATAAAATTCTAGTAGATCTCACATCCATTTTATGGGTCTTAATTCCCATTTAGAAGAGGTTTTAAACTTAGATGGTTGGGGAGAAACTCGATATCGATGATACAAGTATTGTACATAATTGTTTTTGATGTCATGGAATAATTTCCCCATATTCCACAAAAATCGATTATAATTTATTGATAGAACTCATACATGGTTCCACACCAATTTCAATGACTCGTTATAGAATGAACCCGATTGAGTTTCACGAATTGAAGAAGAAACTCTAAGAAAACCTTGATAAGGGATTCATTCAGTCACATGTTCCACCTTGTGGTACATCTATTCATTTTGATAAAAATAAATATGGATAAATGTGACTATGTATTTATTATCTGGAGCTAAACCAGATCAAAATTAAGAACACATATCTTCAACCCTATATTGATGTTATATTCAATCAACTATATGGAGATCGATAATTTTCCAAGAATTCCCTTTATTATAGGTATCATAAATTTAGGTTCAAGAAGGATTAGATTACCAAGATGACATTTCATACAAGGTATAGTCACTATTAATATATATTGATACCATTTGGTCTTTCTAATTAACCTATTATCTTCATGGATTTATTGAATATAGTATTTAGAGATTACTCTGATCAATTTATTGCAGCCCATATAGATGATATTATTGTATAATCAAAGAGAAAGGAATATAATGAATAAAAATTGATAATATCACTAAAGACCCTATGGAAGGATACACTATATGAAAAATTTACAATGTTTTGCTTTTGGATGAATGATTTTTCATTTTTTTATATAATGTCAATAGAGTGTATATGAGTAGATCCATCAAAAACAGATAATATAGAATGTTGGACAAAAAAAACATAGTGATAAAGATCCATAGCTTTCATGGATTATCTTGATATTATCGATGATTTGAAGATAATATATCATTAATATATAATTCTATACCAATGTTAACTTATAAGGGATCGAAGTTCCTCTTAACAATTGAATGTGCAGAAAATTTCATAGAACTGAAGAGAATATTATTCAATGCACTAGTTTTTACATTACCCTATAGTAGAGAATGGTTTGTAATATATATTTATTCATCGAAGAAGGTATTAGGCTATGTTCGTATGAATAATGACATGGTTATACATTAGGACTCATGAAATTTGATAGTTCATGAGAAAAAATACCCAACTTATGACTTGGATCTTGGTACTATAATTTTAGCATTTAAATTACGAAGGCATTATATTTATGATGTAATGTGATATATATATACTTATCATAAAATTTCAATGTATATATTCTCATAGAAGTTGAATATGCACTAGAGAAGATGGTTAGAGTTGATTAAATATCATGAATACCCATTAAATTACCACCTTGGGAATGAGAACAAGGTGTCCAATGCTTTGAGTTGAATGGATAATGCTATCTTATCGATGTTGAGGATGAAAAAAATATAATGTTTTTGTATTTTCATATGATGGTTATGGAAATAATAATGGAAGGGGTGAATATTATATTTATCAATTAAATGTTCCAACATATATCTAAGTCAATATTAAATAGGCATAAAAGGAAGATGTAGAGTATTAAAAGAGGATTATACAAGTTCCTATGTTTAACCTTGATCATGATGGAATGATAAGGTTTCGGAACCATGTATGTGTTCTATCTATGCCATATATGAATAAGGATTTGTTTTAGGAATCCCATATTTCTTGACTATATATTCATATAGCACGTAGAAATTTGTATAAATATTTCAAAGAATACCACTGGTTGGATGGAATGAAGAGATACATAATAGAGTTTGTATCTTGGTGCTCGGTATTTAAAAAAGTTAATGATAAAAGAAAAACATCTAAGGGTATATTGCGTCCATTACCCATACCAGAAAGGAAATGGGAAAACAACACCATGGATTTTCTCATTGGACTCCTAAAATCATCTAAAGGTAATAATTCAACATTGGTTGTTTTTTATCACCTAACTTTGTCAACACACATAATTAAATTCATATAATACCACATTCTAGATGAAATTCTCAAGATATATATTAAGGATGTGGTATGGTTTAATTGTGTACCACATTCTTTTATGTCTAATCTGGATCCACAGATTTCCTCACTATTCTGGAGAATTCTGTAGTAAGCTATTGATATGGATTTGAGTTTCAGAACTACTTATCATCCTCAAACAGATGGTCAGTCTAAAAATCAATTCAAACCCTCGAGAATATATTGAGTTTTTTCCATTTGATTTCAACAGTTTTTGGGATCAAAACCTTCCTCTAGGTATGTTTTCTTAAAACAATAGATGTAACCAAAGCATTTATATGGATCTATAGGAAGATCTATATGGAAAGAAATTTTTATTTTCACCAGGATGGAATGATGTGCTAGAATTAATAATATTGGGATCTAGGACACTTAATGAAATTATAGAGAAGGTTTGAACAATTTGAAGACACATCAAGTTAGCTCAAAGTTGGATGAAATGTTTTGCAAAAAACATTTGATGTTATCTATAATTTGATTCTTGTTACAAGCTTTTTCTAATAATTTCTCACTAAAATAAAGTTATGAGATTCATGAAGAATGAGAAACTAAACTTTAGTTTTATCGGTCCTATGAAATTATTGATAATGTCGGGATGGTAGCCTATCTGTTGTAATGTATACCAAACCTCTTAGATGTCAATGATGTGTTCCTTGCATAAAATTTTTTGAAGTACATACTCGACCATTCACGTTTTCTTAACTCAGAGGACATACAATTGGAGAAAGACCCTTCTTACGTGGAACAATCAGCATATATTATAGATTATAAGGAGAATGTACTATGAATCTTGACCACTCACATGGTAAATGTTTTGTATAGAAACAACTTTTTGAGGAAGATATATTTGAATTTTAGGATATGGTGATTCATAAGTATCCTTGTTTTTTTATCATAGTGATGAATTTCTGTAGAGAAATTAATTTTAAAGATGGTAGAATGTAACACTTCCAATTTTTATTATTTTTTGAATAAATTAAATTTCATTTATAGTATTTCATTACAAACCACACCATGTTAAGCTTATGTGACAAAAAACAACATTTTTATTAGGAAATATAGGCAACTTTGTCTTTGCTTTCATAACATGAAACACTAAGTTTTAACAAATAAATGATATATTTTTAATTTAGTTATTTATTCATGAATGCTATAACCTAGTCATTAAACATGGATATATGAATAGTAATAAATAATTTTTAAATATTAAATATAAATTTTTTATATAAATAAAACATAATTATAATAAAATACACAATTTTTGGTAATGTATTTATATTTTTTTAAAACACAATTCTCTTAAAACATTCTCTTATTTCATATTGTGAAAAACAATAAGATTAATTTTTTCCACTTTTAGAAAATTAAATTGAAGAAATAAATTTCATTTTTTACAAAATATTTTAAAAATTATCATACTATAAATTTTTGTTATTTTTAAAAAATATTTCAATTTTTGATGAATAATGAAAAATAAAGAATTTTAATTGAAAACTACCATTTAGTTTAATTTATTTATAAATTTAAATTATTTTATAATTTTTTTAAAAATTAATTAGTTCAATTAAAAATCCATTAAACCAATTTAGGTCATTGGAATAAATTTTATATTGAAATTGGATATAAAAATTTTAAACATTCAATCATTATAAAGTTTAGAAAACATGTATTCTTTTCTCATATGCTGGATTTTTTTAAAAAAATTTAAATTTCCACGTATTGGAATATAATTTGGAAAACACTATTCCATAATTTTAATCATAATAATTTATTTTATCTAATATGTTTGAATTAAATTTTTTTATCAATATTATTATTGAAAATAGGTAAAATTATTTAATGCGATTAATGTTAAACCATGTTTTGCGCCTTAAAAATGTTTATGACAAAATAAAGTTTCCACAAACAATGTATTTTTATTCAATAAATTTGATTATATATATAATTATTATGTCTGAATTATATAATAATTCATATATTAATTTTAGTCTTAAAGGATATATTACCTTGGAAAATAAAAATATACAAGTTACTACGGTAAAAACTAAAGGGGTAAAATGGAATAAACATAATGAATAAGGAATAAAATGATAAAAATGTGTTTAATATTTTTTTTGAGTTTTTTCTATAAATATTTATAATTAACCTCCCTTATTAATATATTTTGGATCCATATAAGGTGTGATTGGCCTCGAAAAAGTGAAATCCTTTCTTATATACAAAAAATCCCCTCTTCCACAACAATAAAAGGGAAATCACTATCCTTGCTTATTATCACATATATACTCATATTGTTCTACAAAAAAATCACATCCCAACTTCCCTAACTCATTCTATAAGCCTTAATTTAGGATGAAATCCATAATATTAAGACCTCCAATGACATCCTAAGGAGGATACCCAGAGAATGAGAAATGTTCCTCATTGAGAATTATTGCTTTCATTATTCCTCCACAGGATTTAATTATTATTTTACCATGGTGATATAATATCCTCATTATATTCCACATTCCTAGATGTTTTTTTGTTTATTTAAGGACCGAAAATTATCACCACTTCTATTAAATGAGTTAAAAAATCATCTTTTTTGTGTACTGGAAACTACCGCCTCGTGAGCAGATGTCGTTAGTTATTACATTCCACATATAATGGATAGTCCTAGTGATGTATTTATTTTTTATATATTATATATATTTTATTTATGATTTTATTATTTTTATGTAATTATTATATCACACATAACTTCAAAATCACTATTTTGGGGAATGCAACAATGTCATTCGTGTGTACAATGGATTACCACCTCGTGAAGTTATATGATTATGTCACACTTTATATGGAATGAATTAATGAAGGGTTTAATAAATATTTCATATATATATGACATATATATAATTATTTCATGATAATATATAACATATATCTTTATTTCATTCAACCCAACCAGAAAATTCAAAAAAACATTCCTACGAACATACGACCTACCGTCTTGACAAATGATGTATTTAATTTCCTATCACTAAACTTTATGGATTAAAATAAATACATATACTCTATATATATGATATTTTTATCTTTGATATCATTATACAGTTTAAGGAATCATTATAAAAGTAAGAGGACCAAATAATATATGAAAAAGGTTATTACCCAAAATTCAACTTTAACATGGAATTGTTATAAAAAGGTAATAAAATTTATTACTAAAATAATATATGGTATGATATATATTAATAAATTTATTTAATATATGTATAAAAAACATATATTTATTATATATAATTTTTTAATGAGTACGATGAAAGTCAATGCTTAAGGTAAGTTATTTTTGTCTAAATTTTCTTTTTTTGAGATGCACATTATTTTATACACCAATATTATTTCAAGAGGTTTATATACAAAACCTTATACATTTAATATGATATATTTATTTATACTATTGAATTTTATGTTTTATATTTTATGTTATTTCTTCACGGATCTTATTTTCTAATGTTACCAAAGTGGTAAATATTTTATGTTACAACCCCATAATTTTTTGGGGTTATTTTTGATTAAGTATAAAACATTGAAATATCATGTTATACCTCTCAATAATACTCATAATATTTATTATCCACTAGTTTTTCATGATATCTTCAAGTAATGGTAGAATTTTCCCACTCTTTGATTCTTAAAATTATTAAGAAAATGTTTTTAATAAAATAAGACATGATTTTTCTCTTCGATCATAAATTTGTTATATTTCAAAATCACGTTTTATAAAATGTTTTTCAATAAAATTTTATTAATATTATATTATTTTTAAAAGAAATGTTTACACATTTTTGAATTTTTAAAAATATTTTTAATGAGATCTTCATGATAATTTCTAAATAATTCCGATTTAGATTTTACTAAAAATTTATAATGAATCTTCATTTTTACATGTACATCATGAATATATTATTTTTATGACATGAAGAATCATTACATTGAAGATTTATTTAAATATTTTCACGGTTATTTTCAAATAAAAACTTATTGAAATTGTTTTATGTTCTAAAAATAAAGCTCAATATTTTAATGTATATTTTTTTAAAGATATGCATTTAGTGATCTGTCAAAATTATTTTTCATCTAACCTAACATATGATGGTGTAAAATATAAAATATAATGGGTACGATTCAAGGATACAATTAGTATTATTTCTATGAATTTTTTATGTTTGGAAGGTCTGATATTTATGAATCCTATTTATCATCAATGAGTATAGCATGAAGAAATTATTATAAAGCCCCAATCTTTTTACGGGTTACTATATGATAAAATGATTATTAATCCTACCTATTTTACAAAGGTTATGATATTATTAATCAAATGTTACACCCATTTCATTTCATGGGTTATGATATGTTGGATGTTTTATTGTCTTCTTGCACACATATATAATATTTTCAATATGTGATGGTGGTTATGTTATAACTAAGGATGTTGGTTATGTAATATTCAATAATGGGTGGGACCTATATCTCCTTAAAATTAATTTGCTAAAGATTTATATCTCATGATATAGACATGATTATAAAGGGGAGTTAAGATAGTTTAGTAAGATTGGGTTGGAACGAGGAGAGAACGTGGTTCAGTTAGTGACATTGTCCAATATAATGGTTATGGGAGATAAACTTGACTACTATGATGATTTGGTGAGTGAACCCATTCCAATATGATAGCCTTTAAATTGATCATTTACAAATAAAAAAATGATTTTTTATGATTATGTGTATTCAATAAATCCAACTCCTTTATCAATGTTAATCTCTCTTAGTACATGTTCTTTGTTTATCTAATGAATCAAATATTATAAACCTCGAATACATTATACCATGGTTAATTATTTTGATCATTTATATATAGGGTATGGTTTTAAAATATACTTCTTATGTACTCATACCCCTATGATCATGTTATGCTTACGTATCTCCCTAGGTTAACATGATCGATCATCAGATCTCACCCTTTCTTATTTTTCATTCCCATAGGTTATAAAGACATTTATTATGTATGATATTTCTAATAAGTGTTCTAGTTATTATTAACACAATCGGAGATTATGAAAATCACTTATGGACTTGTCTTTATGTTTCCACATTTTCAATGGCACTAAACAATTTTCTTCTTGAAGCCAATGTTTGGGTAATTTAAGGAATATTCATCAGAAATAAAATAATATCAATTTATGATATTCCTAGATTTTTAAATAATATCTTAATATCCATATTATCATGTACCAGTTCCTCACACGGCATGAAAAATGGAAACTACACTATGTAGAACATGTCGCATGACATGTAAGTCTAGGTTCATCTATCGGTGTTTACCACACTACATGAGTCATGTTAAAATAAGTTTAAACAGTTTTTGACCCTTCCACACTACATATAAGAGAACTTAGTGTTGGTGAGATTATACACTTTTTAAACACTAGGCTGGTAACCTATGATCAAATTTAAGGCATCCCCTCTTAGATTTGGTACCCTATAACTACCTTATTTGTATTTTATGATTATGTGTATTCATTCTCTAGAATATAAATGAAGTTTACTTTAAAATTGGGATTTTTCCTCTGAATGACATAATATGTGATAATGTCTTAATAATATATGTCATAAGGAAAGGACATATATGTTTAATACTATGATAAGAACTACATGGTGACATGATGGTATTCTTAAATACATATGTTCTATAGTCAGATGATATTGTTTTATGGGACACAAATTATAGAGGCTAATAGGAGGGGATATTCATCGAAATTTGACGAACCTTCTCATGGTTCATTCCCATGGTAATTTCTCGAGGAGGAGATTATGAAAATGATACTCACTAGTAGGATATATAAATTTATATATATCAATAAATATTTCTATATATGGATGTTTTTATTGATAATTATACATTAATATTATAATTAAGAATATCAGAATTCAAGTACATTAATGTATTAATGAAAAATATATAAACACATGATTATGACGAATTCAGATATATTGGGTGCATCATGTGTGATATTTAATTAATTGAAAACACCTGAAAAATATGTACCCTTATTCCTGGTAACAAAAATTTATATCTCAAGCCCTATGATTAGAATGTTACTATCCAAATAAATTTATGGCTACGGTGTTCTATGGGGGTGTTCATTTCCATAAAATTCAATGAATGATACATCAAGCACATAGGTTTATGAAACAAGTATGCATCTTTCTTTTGTATAGATGCCCTAATAGTGGGATGATATTTCATAGTGATCATTCATAAGAGTTTGTATGGTTTTGGGAAATTTAATTGTTTCTATATGGGTTCTTTGACGCGTTGATAGATGATAACCTCAGACTTGGATTTTTTAAATGCCACTGAGAAAGGGGACTAGAGGATCAGATACCATGTGTATCTTTTATCTTAGTTAAACTGTATAACTCATTAAAATTGTATGAATAAATATTATTCTTGTTTTATGGATTAATATTTATTCAGGTCTGGTTGCTCTCCAATACTTAATAATTTTTTATTCCAAAATATTAAGTGATATAAATAATATATTATATAAATAATAATAAATAATTATTTTGAAGGATTAAAAAATAGTATATTTATTATATTTATTGATTAATTATGATGTTGTACATATTTACTAAATAAATAGTCAATATTCAGGGTTTTTTAATTATTGATGAGGATAAGTAAACTTAGTTTAATGGATTGAATGGAAATGATATAATTGATATTTATTTATTATAAGGCGATATACATGTCAAGTGATTAAAAATTATATACTTATTATGACATGGGGATCACAAATAAGTAAGGAATTGTAAAGGGAACTTATATAAAAATTTGGAACCATGACACATTCCTTAATGTATATATATTTTAATCTATTTCCCATGTGAGATTCATTGTGAACCTCAGATGGAGAGAATATCCCTCAATATTTATAGAGATAGAGAGATATATGGAGTGTGGTATTTCCTCACTCTATCTCATTCCCTTAAGAGAACATTGAGAGTTATTTTTGCTTAAATATAATTTCAATTTTATCAACCATGAATGATGAATGTGGTTGAGATCAACTATGATAAAACTTGGTGATTCTATGGAAATATTTAGTGACTTTGGTGAATATGTGGACAACTAGAAGAGGGATTCTATGCATGGATCCTCTAACACTATAATGATATGATGAGATCGATTCAACCAAACCATAAATAAAGAAATGATTACAAGTTCAAGATACTATAGATCATCTTATATATTAACAATAAATAAAATGTGATGATCCTCCTCTGTTGATTATGTCATAAATTTTACTTAATCCATGACTTAATTATACTATTCATGATGTTTTTAGTGTGTACATTTCAAATTTTCTGTGATTCTAGAAAATAGTTGAGTTTTGTATTCCCAATAGGTACTTCTGACATACCATGAACTATCGCGTAGTATTAGAGAGGTCACATGGTTAATTTATAATTATTTATTTACCATTGATTTAATTTTATATGTTTTAAATTTATTTTCCTTCATATATATCCATTCATGGAATCTGAACATTGTTTTCACTTACCTTTATTTGTTCTTCGTAACATTCAAAAATGGTTAAATTTAATAAAAAAAAGAAACATCTAAAATAGACATATAGATAATCCAATTTATATGTTGTGATATCCTAAGACTACAAACCATGAACTCAACTATATTCCATTTAACCGTGTATCATAATTATATCATTCATGGTTATCAGATAAAGGTTATGATATCAGATCGGATCTAATAAAAGTGGAACTATGAAAATCTACACTAGAAGGAATGAATTTGGAAGAACTACACATCATGTTATTCTCATAAAAAACATGTAGTACTCATGTTATTATATTGGAGAGCACAAGGGTCCAAGCATGTCATATATCTATTATATGACATTGGGAATGAAAAATCAAGAAATTTCATTGACACACATCATGTAGGATGATTAAACTACATGTATCTCATACACATCTATGGTAAGGAGGCATGGCCAATCCTTATTCTCATATTGAAGACACATACACAAGAGAGCAGTCTCCACGTATATATGAAATGTCATATAGTTTCCTAAAAATAGTGTGATTAATTTAATGTGGGGGGAAGAATTAATTATATAATTAAACCTCTTCACATGTGTACTATGTGTCATTTATTTGGAAGTACATGCTAAGTAATTGGATTTAAGATTACATATTAAATTAATATCCATGATAAATTGAAAAACTAAAAGATTTGTATCATATTTTCTTTTAGTGCACTCGATGCAGGTCAGGAAAATCACATGTTGTGTAATTCACACTTTTTCCATGGGTTATTTTTTTTGAAAGTATACACCATGTAGTTAAAGATCCTGAAATGTGTATTGGATGAAAAGGAAATGCACATGAATAAGGATTATGCCCGATAATTTGGATGAGTACATGTCATTTCATTCAAGAACACATGTGTACTACTTTAATCATAAATAAAATTATTTTGATTAAATTATTTAAAATTATTAATGGTGTACTTTTAAACATTCTTTAATGGTCATAAGATAAATTAAATTAATTTTGTTAATTAATCATATTTTATCTTAATTAGAGACAAAATTAATGTAAATGATGAATATATTTAAAATGTAAGTTTCTTTAATGTTTTGTGGGTGATCATAAACATAGACTAGACATGTGTATATCATTGGAATCCATTTAATTTATAGTTATCTTTAAATAAAAATAATATAATGTGAGTCATCCCCTCTTCATTATTATTAAGGGACCATGTGGCATAATTTCTATTATATAGACCTAATATCTAATCCATTAGACCCCTTCACCAGCATGTGACTAAAATATGATGTAAGGATGGTGTTCCTAAGATGAAGGTGGAATTTTGCGTCTTGAAGGTGAGGAAAAAGCAATCAAGTAGATATATCAGAGCTAGGGTAGAATGATGAAATATGAACCATTCAACAGTTGAAGGTGTTTTACCATAGGTTCGAGGGTTATTTTATTATTCTCAAGATAAAATAACCATTAGATAATATCATGATAATTACACCTATATTTTATTGCCAGTATTTTCATTATTGATTATTTATGTTTTTCAATTCTATGTTATAACATAAAAAATTAATTAAAATTAATGGGGGATTCCATAAAATATATATATATTATGAATAAATTTTTTCATACAAGATTAATCAATTCTTTAAAATCTACATAATATTAACATGGTACATGAGATGATAAAAATATTTTTTTATGCATAAGGATAAACAATACCTCAAAAAAAATATTAAGTCAATATACCCTTCAATTACACAATTTAGTGTAAACAATTGTTGTTCAAACGTCTCAACTGACCTAATTTTAAGTTATTTCAATTATCTTGGAACATTTAACTAGAAATTTTAGGTTGAATTAAGATAATTAACATCAAGGATTGACTACCCAATCCGGACATAGTTTTACTACAAGTCATGGGTATATGAAATATTTATCTTGTATTTTAGGATTTGGGAGTCCACTCAATATATTAAGGAAGTAAAATATTAATTTTTTTTGAATGATATGCTTTTATAAAATACATAAAATAAATTATTCAACCCATTTTTGGTTTATGAGAATTTTAATATGAGTCATTTACACCAGAATATCATTACAAACATAATTTTTCAACACTAATGGGGAGATATATTAGATTTTTACAAAATAGCAGGATGTAATTATTTTTATTTAAACAAAAATTTATTAGTCTTATTTAGTAATCAAGGAATTAATTATAATCTAATATTATATTTTTTGAAATAGAAATTCACATGACCAAAATAATATCACTACAATCCATATAGGGGAAGGATTACCTTCTTGTTAAATCAAATTCATAGGAATTCTATAGGGACTTACATGTTATACTAAACCATGAATTAAAATTATACATCTTGGAAACCACAATTCATGAGTCAATTTCTAAAGAGGCTAGTGAGGAAGAATAATATCTCAACCGAAAACATGTAGATCATGGAATGGATTTCCAATTTTTTATTTTGTAAAACCCAAATATTTTAGGATATTTTTCTCTTTAAATAAATTTATTTCTTCTATAGATTATGTTTCACACATTAGTGAGTTTTAACGATCCAAAAAACCAATTAAATAACCAATCTATTAAATTGGATATAATTTATAGGAATATATAATTTATGAAATAAATATAAATTCCCAAACCAATATGATTTTTTCATATGTTATTATAACATGATCACAATTTTTTTAGTAAAGTATATTTATTCCTCAAAAAAATGTTTTCCTTCAAAAATATGTTTTTATTATGAGTGAATAATAATTTATAGAAGTTGAAGAAAATTTATTTCACAAAATTAATTTCATTTTTTAATTAAAATTTTCAAAATTATCTTAATGTGATTATGTTAATTATTTTCCAAAATAATTTATTTTTCAAGGAATTTTGAAAATTCTATTTTTTGTTGGAAATTATATTTTCCTTTACAATTTTTATAAGATAAAAATATTTTTTTGAATATTTTTGAAATATTAATTATTTTATTTGGATTTAAAAATAATAATACTATGGTTTTTTAAGAGATTTATACATAAATTTAATACAAAAATGTATTATATTTTTAAAAATGGATTTTTTCAAAAAACTCTTTTTAATTAAGTTTTCTTATATTAGTTTTAAATTAAACTGTGAATTATTCTGAATTAGATAACATTAATTCAATATTTTTAATTATGAGGCTCAAAATTGGTAATTAATCCCCTTTTATTATTTGTTAATATGAATAGTTACTATGGTAAAATTTATTACCTCAGTAAAGGATAAAAATTGTGAATATGGATTAAAAATATGTTACATGGACACATATTTTAATCATATTTATTATTGAATGAATATAATTCAACACGTAAAACATATGGTTATAAATTGAGTTATTTAATGGACAATTTATCTTGAATACTACATAGATATTATAAATATTTATGAAAGTGAGAAAATGTCACTCATATTTTTAGTAAGTATGTTATTTTTAATATAGGGTTAACCAAAAGATATTCTTAAGTATAAAAATTATATGTAAATATAAATATATTTTATTTATCAATGTAATCTTTTTTATAATTTTAATACTTAAATTATTACCCTAAATTCCAATATAATACTAACGCAATAATTATTCAATTAAAGTAAAAAATTCAATAAATGATACAATAAATATTAATTGAAATATAATTTTAGTAATTAAGGTTTACCATGATTTTTTGTATACTTATTACACATTATGGGTGTATTAATTAATTTATTTTATTATATATATTTGATTTTATTTTTTTAAATTCAACGTAATGAATTGAGTCAAAATTGACACTAATGAAATTTTATAAAAATCATATTTTATTAAATTATTTAAAATTCATAGAAATATGAATATGGTCAAATAGGATAATTTGTGGTAGAAAATATCAGAAATTGGACATTTAGAGTTTAATTAACACATTATAAGTTAATATTATAACTGTTTAATATGGAAAAATTGTTTCTATAGTGAAAATTAATATAGATTAAGTAAGGGTTAATCAAAATGATGAGGTCCAAAATGACCCAAAACCATTTAAAAGTTATACTGTCTGATGATGTTACAAGATTATAATATCTTATATTGAAATAAATTTATAGTTGGTGGTATTTTTGTATAATATGAATCTGTAATAATTTAATATTTTAAGAAATTCCAAAAGTGGCCCTCAACTCTATTATAAAAGGAAGCATCCTACTTCACATTTTTGCATCACATTCCTCCTTCTAGATCAACCATAAACTAAAAATATATAAATAGAAATATTTATATTCCTTCTATAGTCATTTTATTATCAAAATAACTACCCTATATAAATTCATAATAGATTCAAAGAATATATTTTGAAGGATAGGTAACCAATATAACCGATCACTTTATTTTTCTACTCTTACTTACCTAATATAAATCTATGATTTTTATCATAAAATAAAAAAAATATTATCCTAGATAAGATGAAATTTTATTATTATTATGAAATAACCTTTATTAAATATCTATACCATCAAACAAGAATTTAAATAATTCATTGTGCGTATGTATGGCTTATAGTCTCTACATAGCGATACAATTAATTTTTCATCGCCATATTTTTTGGATTAGTATTTCCATGGGTTTAATTAATATATATGATAAATATGAAATAATAATGTTTTTTTAATTTGAATTATTATATAAATGTCTTTAATTCAATCAATCAAAAAACGAAAATAGCACTCATGCGTACGTACAACCCACCATCTCTAGAAACTGTGTAATTTATTTTTCTATCACTACATTTTATGAATGATTATAAATATGTATAAAATTATTTTATATATTTTTAATCCCTGACTAAATTTTTTGAAACTATGATACCAATATCAAAGTAAAATTATCAATACTACTGAATCGAAACAAGCCTAAAAACTAATTAGTTATCACATAGAACAGTTATTTTAATAAGAAATTATTAATAAACAGGTGATAATATGTTAAAAATAAATAATACACGATATGGAAAAATTTATTTTATTTAATAAATGTATAATCAATCCATATTTATTATACCATATGTTTTAATGGGTATAATGAAAGTCAAGGCATGATCTAAGGGACTTGTTAACTCAATTTTTATTCATTGAGTTAAACTTCCACATCATTGATTATTTAATACTAATATTATTGATGAAATTATTTTTTATTATCTTATGTTGTGTTTCCACTTGTTTTATCTTTTTTAAAGCTAATATACATAATCTATTTTAAAACTAACTACAATTCCTTTTGTAATGTTCTTTCAATTAAAATAATTCTTTAATTTTTCCATTCACAAAAGTCAAAATAATTTTTTTAATTATAAAGAATGAGCAGATTTTACAACCTTTATGATTTCTTAATTTCTTAAAGATTCATATACATTCCCAAAATGTTGTTTTTAATGTTTTCCTTTTGAATTTATTTTTTTTATTATTTTTCAAATTTGAAAGGTTGTCTTCAACAAAATTTATTTAAAGTGATCTCTCAAAATAATTTTCCATATAAGAAAACATTATTTGAAGTTAATTATGCATTATTGGGGATTTTATCCATGGATACCATCCTTACTCTTTCTCTGAATTCTTTAAATCTGTGATGAAATGATGTTTATGAATTCTATTATTTTTCCATGGGTTATGTAATGATGAAATGTTTATAAAACCCATTTATTTTTATGGGTCAGATATGATGAATGATTTATGTTCATGTGGAATAAATATGTAGGATTTTAATTATGTGAGTAGTGGGGCCTATATATTCCTCTAAATCATTGGTTATATATTTATATCTCATGAGATATAAAATATTGGAATTAGGAGTAAACATGGTTTTGTAATACTAGGATAGAATGGGAAGTAAAACTGATTCAGTAATTTAGGGCTACAACAGGGAGTGAACTTTATTTAATAAAGGTATTTGTCCTCTATTATGGCCTTGTTAGTGAGAATTGATTAATATGAAAATTATTTTCTATGGGTATGTGTTTTCTATATATTACATTTCTTACATGAACATTATTATCTCATGGAACATATTCTTTGGTTTCCTAGTGATTCTTCTGTTATGAGATACCAATATTTATTCCTTCACTCGATTTTATGATCTATGATATATAAGGTATAATTTCCAAATGTTTTTTTCATGATTTTATACCCTTATGCTCATATTTTTGATATTAAATCAATGTTATCATAGTTTTTTACACTTACTAAGCTTCTAATATCATCCATTTATTATGTTTCTTTTCCCTATGATATGAAGTATGAGATTAATTATTATATCTCAAAAGAGTTATATTTATGAATAAGTAAGTAGGAGATGATGTAGATGTTTTATAAACAATTTGTTTCTATTTCAATGTTTCTAACGTAACTAAAATCATATGGTTCTAGAATGGTTTTGATAGATAATGTCATTAATATTCATCTAAAATGATGTAATATATTTTTATGAAAATTATGAACTGTTATAGGTGATATCAGGCCAGGGTATAGTTATCCTTTTGAAACTAGGATTAGGAAATCGTCGTAAGATGCTTAAGGATAAGTCTATGAATATGTTATAAACCTAGAGTTTTGTTAACAATCAATAATAAAATAGGATTAAAACTATGGTGGCATAGATTGAAATTTTATATGTAAATTTCCAAGATTATGAGGTTATCTCACTATGATTAGTGTTTCACTCACTATTATTCTTGGTTTTATTAAAGTTCAAAACCATGGTAATTGCGTTAATTCTAAATGCGACTATAAATGAAATGATTTTCCTACTAATTAACCAAATGTAATGGGATCATGATAGTTAAATATAGTTTCTATGAATAAAAAACTTTCTCTGTCTATGAATCATGATGGAATTACAAATCAGAAATTGTGGGGGAAAACATTCTATTGATTCATTAGTGAGGTAGAGACCACCTTTTTTCAGTGGGTCTTTTGAACTATCAGTTTATGAGAAATGTATTAGTACCACTAATAATATATTTTTAGTTCCACAATGTTGAGAACATGAGAACTTCATTTTGGATTTCTATCAATTTTTAGGCGAAGAGGATCAATGGTGGAATATTATCAATAATATGAGGAAATTTGGTGAAATTGAATCCATGTAATTGGATTAGTTTAAGAACATATTTTTTAATAATTATTTTATTCTTATTATTTATTTGAAAATGAAGTTGAAATTATACCAGTTAAAGAAAGTGTATTATGATTCTACTGGAACCTATGCATCTTGTTGTATAAAAATTTTGATGTATGATTCTAGAATTATCAGCCCACATGAATGTATGGTTGATTTGTTCTTTATTGGATTAAAACTGATTCTGTAAAGTGAATTGGATGTAATATAATACAATATCTATGATGAAATATTTTTATGTGCTATCACTATTGAAATGGATATGGGGGGTTACCCATTAATCTGATGGGTTTGATAAGAAATTAAATATAGATTGCAAGGGAAAATATAAAAGCCATTTGGAAAGGAATATAAGATTTAATTTATACTAAATTTTTCTAATGAAACATGGAGGAAATTTTCTTATGGGAACTTATATATTTTTTAAGTTTGGGAAAGATGGTCATTCGGAAATTGAATACCGAAGTGATGAGAAAAAAATTCAAAAATGATGTGAATATAGAGAAGGATGTATATAATACACCTCCTACACATTAATTTTTAAATTTTAACGAAAATGAGAATTATGAATTCTAGTGTCCAAATCTGTGGGTTAATGATGATGACTGAAATCTTTATCCTCCTAATCCTAAATACAAAGTGAAATCCCTTCCAATCACAATTGGTGATGTGGAGTTTGACAATCATGTGGTTAAAGTTACACATACCATCAACTCTAAAATAGATAATGTCTGGTTACATTTAATATCCACCCAATTTTTTATTTTTAATTAATTTTCTAATTTTATTACATATAATAATTAGATTTTTAGTTATCTTTGAAAACTATTAATGGAACAACAGTCACATATCAAGTTTATAATTCTTCTCCGATTGATGTTTGTGGTAAAGTGATTCTGAAAAATACTATTACCCTATATTTAGTAGATATTGATGTTATTCATGGCAAGGATTCAATATCTCTATATGGATATCATATCAATTTTCAGTGAAGAGAAGTCACATTTCATATTCTAAATGAACCTATGATAATTTATTGATGCAAGGATGAATATGAACATAAAATGGAAATTACCTTCATATTTTGGATCTTAATTCCTTTAAATGAGGTTCATCTATATAAGATGGTTGGTGAGAAACTCATCATTAATGATAAACATATTGTACAATATTTTATTTATGTCTATTTAGAATAAATTTTAGGCCTTACACAAAATCGTATTGTTTTCATTTCAATATAACTCGTACCTAGTTCTATGAATATTTCAATGATACCTTATAGAATGGACCAAATTAACATGATAGAATAAAAGAAGAAACTCTAGGAAAATCTTTATAATGGACTAATATACACTAATGCATCTCTTTGTTGTGCACATGTTCTACTTAATAAGAAGAAATATGGACCAATGTGACTTTTCATTAATTATCTAAAACTTAAAAAGATTAAATTCATGAATAATTATCCTCTTACCCATATTGATGGCTTATTTGAGCAACTACAGAGAGAGAAATATTTTTACAAGATTTATATTTATTCTAGATATCATAAATTAATGGTCAAGAAGAAAGATACACCCATGATGATATTTCATACAATTTATAGAAACTGTGAATTTATTGTAATGTATTTGGGTCTTAAAAATTACCCTAAAATCTCTATGGATTAAATGAATAGAGTATTTAGGGACAATATTCATCAGTTTTTTATAGTCTTTAAAGGTGGTATTATTGAATATTTAAATAGAATGGAAGAATACATAGATCACTTGAGGATTTTTATGAAGATCCTAAGAAAGTATAATATTTATTGAAAATTTTCCAATTATAAAATTTTCCTTTTGAATATTTAATTTTTGGGTCTCATAATCTCAATAGTGGGTATATTTGTGGATCTATCAAAGATAAATGTTATTAAACATTGTACTAGACAAAAAAAAGTGACTAAGATATGATTTTTTTGTTGGGACGTATATTATCAATGCATTGTGGATAATTTCTATTGACAATCCAGTCTTCTGACCAAGTTTACTCGAAAATGAGTTGTGTTCTTATGGATGTAGGAATTTGAAAATAATTTCAAGGTGATAAAAATAATGTTGGTTAGTACACGTTTTATCAGAATACCCTATAGTGGAGAAGGGTATATAATCTATTTTGATGAATATAATAAGATATTGGGATGAATTCTCATGCAAAATGCCATAGTTATAGATATTCCTCCGAAAAAATGCAGGGTCACTAGAAAAATTACCCAACTGATTATTTAAAGATATATGTGGTAATTTTTGTATTAATATATAGAGGTGTTATATTTATTGAAAAACGTGTGATATATATACCTATAATAAAATTTCAATGTATATATTAACACAGAATTAGTGGAATATGTTGTAAATAATATGCTTCGAGTTTATTAATGATTATGACCACACAATACATTACCACTATGGGAAATGGAACATGGTAGAAGATTAATTGATATAAAAGGGCCATGCTAGCCTATCTATAATGAGGATCACAAAAGACCCAATATTTCTAGATTTTAAAAGGAAAAACCATTAAATATTATAGGAAGGTGAGAACTCTTATCCGTATTAAATGAACATTAAACCATCTGTGTAGGTGAAGATAAATGAGGAATATAAGGAAGATCTAGAGAAAAAAATAATGTTTGAAATTTTCCTGAGATGAACATTTATTTTTATGTAATGGAAAGGATTGGGAATCATGTTTGAGCCCCTACCATGTAAAATTTTAATAAGGAGTTATTGGATAAGGAACATAGTTCACCATTCTATATTCATCTTGGATGCACAAAGATGTATAGAGACCTAAAAGAGTATTTTTGGGGTGATTACATGAAAATATATATCACAAAGTATGTTTCATGGTGATTGAAATTTTAACATGTTGAGGCTGAGTGGTTATCATTATATGGGGATGTTACAAGAATTACCAATAACAGAATGAAAAAAAGGAAAAAATTACAAAGGATATGGTCTTTGGACTCCCCAAACCATATAAGTGGAATAATGTTATATGTGTTGTATTCGATCAACATACAAATTCTTCACACTTTATTGGTATTTAAGAATATTTTTTTATTGATAAAATTGATATAATATATATTATGTCAGTGGAAATATTTCATGGTGTACCACTTTATATTGTATTTGATAGGGATATGAGGTTTACCTCAATGTTATGGCAGAGTATTCAACAAGATTTGGATAAATAGTTCGGTTTTAGCACTACTTATCATAATCAAAGAGATTTTTTTCCTAAGAGAACAATTAAAACTCCATGCGAAATGTTTAGATCCATCTATATGGATTTCAATGGTGGTTGGGATAAACACCTATATTTTGAATAATTTTATTACAATAATATATTTCACTCAAACATTCATATGGATCCTTACAAATCCCTATATAGTAAGAAGTGTAGAACTCTAACATGATGGAATACTGTTGGGGAATGAAAGCTATTAAGACCTGATCTAGTTGAGGAAATGGAAGATATGGTTATATCAATAAATAACAACATATGATCAACTCTTAGTATACAAAAATATGTGCTGAAAATCCATAGAAATATCTAGATATTAAATTGGGAAACAAGGTATTCCAATTTATATCTACAAAGATGAGAGTGATGATATTTTGATATTATGGAAAGATATTCCCTAGGTATATGATTCCTATTGAAATAATTGAATGTATCATGTTATTAAATTATTGATTGTTTCTTTTAAAAAATATCTCTCTTAATCATGACTTGTTCCATGTATATCTCTTATGAAATTACATACCCCATTTTTCACTTGTACCAAACTCATAGGTCATAACAATGGATCAAAAAAATTCTTATGAAGATAAACCGTTAGAGATTATGGACCATAGAGTGAATGTTCTATGAAATAAGACCACTATTATCATTAATGTTTTATGTTGAAACCACCAATTTTATAAAGATTTGTGGGAACCTATGGATGGGACAGGGTATATGTATAATCATCTTTTCTTATCATAGATATGTTTTTGGGGGAGAAATTCAATATAATGGTGGTAAAACTAAACACCCTGGTATTTATTTAAATTTTTTCTCTATAATCAAATTTATATCTTCAACAACATTTGTTGAGTGAAACAATGATTTTAAACATACCATTTTACATTATTAAAATACATATAAATTAAATTTATTGTAATTCATTGTGAAAACTAATTTATTAACTAAATTTAATGTTCTAACTCTATATGAATGTTTTGGTAATTACATAGAATGTGATCACACGTTTATAATTAAATTATTTTTAATCTTCAAATACGAGTTTATCTTAGGATTGAATATTAATTTATTGAATTTATAGAAAATTTATTTTAAAAAATTTATTTTATTTTTGTATTCATCATGTCAAAAATATCATAAAATTATTTTATTGCTAATATTACAATAACAATTATTAAATAAGGAATAGTTATAAGTTATGATTTTTATTAAACATTATATTTATTTTTAAATTTATTAATATGGAAAATTATTTATTTGAGAATTTTTAAATTTTAATCATATTTTTGATTTATTATAATCCAATTCTAGTTTTTAAAATGCTTTTATACTTGAAATTAGTATGAAAAAATTTTATATTTAAAATAAATTTCTGGAAAAAAGTTTTGTGTTGACTTTTTTCAGTTTAATTTTATATTAAATTATAAAACTTATGTGTTATGAATTTGATAATATTTATTACATATTTTGGAATTATTATGATAAAAATTTAAATTAATTCCCTTTTATGTTAATTCAGTATGAATCATAACTATTTTAAAATTTATTATCTCATTAATGGGTAAAACATGTTAATATAAATAAAAAATAAGTGACGAGGACATAAATGATCATCATATTTCTGGTTGGATGATTTTTAATTCGACCCTTAACACCTAAATTATTAATTTGATATTTTTAATTGACACTTTTCAAAAAAAAATTACATAGATATTATTAAAATTAAATAGTGTAAAAATACCATATTCTTATTTACATTAAGTACAATATTATTAATACGGTGTTAAACAGAAGATATTCATGACGATAAATATTATTTGAAACTCTAACTGATTTATATTAACCATAAAAATTTATTTAAAATTTTTAATGTTTAAAAAAGTAAACTAAATGACTACACAACGCGAATGTAGTAATTATTCCAATAAGTGAAAAATAAAATAAATGATATTAAAAATGATAAAATATATATAATTTGAATTAATTAAGGTTTTACAAAAAATTTATGTATTATTATGTCATATAATGGATTTATTATATTATTTTATTCAAATATATATTTTTTAATAGGTTTTATTAAAGCCAATGTAATGAATATTTTCAAAGTAGAGAGAAATAATATTTTATGAAAATAATATTTTACTACAATATTGAAAAATAATAAAAAATTTAAATAAAAAAAACTTGGTATATTATCGTCTAAATTGTCATCAATATTCCATTTATGGTCGAATATACACTTTATAAAAAATTAACAATGTTTTAATATTGAAAAATGTGTTATAGTAGTTAAAATTATAATAGGTGAACTAAAGTTTAATCAAATTTATATGGTTAAAAATAAAAACAAAAAATATTCAAATTAGATTGGTTGATGAGATTAAAACAATATAAAATTTTTATTTTAATTGTAACAGCCCAAGATTTTATAAAAAATATTCTCTTTAATTTTATTAATGTCTTGTGTCGTACGCTACACCAAAAGGAGCTTGCACAACACGCATCCTTAACTTGCCTTCCATTACACACAATCGCGACCTTCCTCGATAGCGTGTGTAATACGCAATACCGAGTTTCACTAAACAACGATATGCTATTAAAATATTATTAAAACTAGCCGGTATGAATAGTAATAACCACTTTTTAAAATTCTGTAAATCTTATTTTTCAAAATGAACTTCATTTTTGGATTCAGAGTATCGAATTTAGCCTAAGGTGAAATTTTGGTACATTTCGGATAACTTTCATATTCTGATGAATAGTGAAAATTACTAAATTATAATTAAAAAACAACTTTTTTAATCGAAATAATTAATAGTGATAAATTATTAATTGGAGTAGTTTTAAAGTATATTTAGAATATATTTTTACAATTTAATACAATGTTTGTCATTGGATGTAATTGCACATTTAAACCAGACATAAACAAGTGTCAATCTTTTGATAGATATTGTTTCTTAAAAACACGCTATTTGTTTTAACAGCGGGATTTAATTATAAAATTAATTAATGCAACTTCTATGTTATGAATTTGGTAAAATAGACTTCATTTTTGAATTCGGAATATGAAATATAGCTTAGGATGAAATTTTGGCATTTTTCTGAAAACCTTCATTTTTTGATGAATAGTGAAACTACTAAGTGGTAGTTAAAAAAACTGAATTTTTCATAAAACTTAATTTTACCGCTTTTGTGAATAGAATTTCAAAAATCCGAGAGACACGATTGATGTCAGTAAGTAAAATGTGGTTCAATGAGATGAAAATAATTTTTGGTGAATAGTAACTTTTTACTTTTATTTACCACGGTTAAAAGTAAATAGGGTAATTAAGGGTAAGAATGATATTAATATTACCCTAAAACATTTCCTAATTCTATTGGACAAGTGTATGTCGACCAAAAACAACCTTAAGTGTAAAATATTATCATTTAGGCCCACTTGGATTAGATTAGGATATTTATTATTATTTAATTCAAAGAAGAGTTAAAAGAGTTAAAATCAAAGTTTATTCACTAAAACATTTTTAATATGGGGTTATACATAAGATAAATTCGACTATAAATATTCATTAGAAAGATAAAAAGATTTCCTACATAATGATAATTTATTTATAATTTTTAAACTTTAAATAAATTAATTTATTTATGACACAACGATGATGCAGTAATTACCCTTTTAAGGAAATGTTAACATAATTGATGTTATAAATACTCAAATGAATGTAATTTGAGACTTTTTACTAATTCCACTAATTTTCTAGGTTACTATGATATATTAGTGTTGACGTAATCAACTTTGTTCGAACATATAATTCTGTTATGACTTTCACAAAAATCATATATCAAATAGTGTCAAAATTGACACAAAATAGTTTTTAAATCAAATATTATATTATTAATTGTTATTTTATTCCTAAAAATCTAAGGTTCGGCCAAATGACTTAGATAAGGATATATGTATTAATAATAAACAATTTGGGGTTCTTTTGGCATGTTATAGTAAGTGTATTAACCATATAGTGGAAGGAAACAAAAAGACACGGTAAAAGTTAAATTATTTAACTTAGAGTTAAATCTAAATGATAAGGTTAAAATAATACACTAAACTTGTCTAAATTCTATTGGATGAGAGGATTTAGACCCATCCCCACCTTAGCCTCGAAATAAATCAATTTGGAGCTAATTAAAACCGAACTTTACTTTATAATAAAATAATATTTTGAGATATTCCTAAGGTGCCCCTCTCCTCCCTTATAAAAGGACACCTCCTCCCCCTTCCTCCTCACACAAATTTGAGCACTCAAGCTCGGCCAACCTCGGCCAAAATCCCTTCTCCACTTACCTAGAATAATCCTAGAGGTTCTGGTCTTCTTCAAAGACCAATCTTAGTTCCCTAAGTGAAGGATTCAAAGAGGCGTTTCAAAGAAGAGGTAATATCCATTACCGATCTTTTCAATTTCATTCTTCTTCAACTTCTTCTTCTTTAGTTGTTTCATGAAAAAATAATAACATCAGTATTACTTACATACTGATATGTTATTATAAATATGAAACAACCCTATTTCACCATCTATCCATCCTACGGAAAAAGAAATCACCGCGCGTGCATACGTACGGAATACCGTCTCCACGTCGTGGTGTAATCTATTTTCCACCACCACCTTACATGGATGGGTATAATGGTGTAAAGAATAAATATACATAGTTATTACAACATCATATTGATTCTGATATATTGTATAAACCACCCCAATTCAATTCAATATTTATGGAAATGATATCATCGCTCGTGCGTACGTACGGACTACCGTCTCCACAACGCGATGAGATTCATTCTCCATGTTAACCATTTAAGAATGATTATAAAGTATTTATAAGAAATAATAATGAAATATATGACATTATAAAGCTACTGGATTTATGTATATATATATATATGTATGTCATCTACTTACTTCCATTCAAGACAATAAGGAAAGGAAAACAGCGTTCATGCGTACGTACGGACTACCGTCTCCATGAACGGTGTTTTTCATTTCATTTATCTATCTATTATATATATATATACTGAATATATATGATATATAAATCATATTTTATATTCTGGAAGTATGTAAATCATGATATAAGTAATAATAATGTTAAGAACAACAAGTCAAAACACCTACGATAAATGAAACGATTTTACCCAAAACGCTTCTTTAACATGGAGTTTACAAAAGAACGGGTAATATAATGTCATAAGTGAACCATATATGATATCATAACAATGAATATGATTCTTTAATAAGTAAATGACATTATTTAAACCATTATACAGGAGCTTCGGACACGTACAAAGCAAATCAGACCTAAGGTAAGGGAAATATCACAATCTCATTTTTATCCGAGATTGTTTATTCGTAAGTATTTACTGGGGTGTATTTTATCATCCAAATCCATGTTTCATCAATATGTAATATTATTTCCATCCACCTACAATTGTTTAAATCCATTTTTTACCCTTCGGTGAGTTTTTAGTAATATCTATGAAAGTAATCTTTTGTCGTACGAGGTACTTTTTGACTTTTCCGACAAAAGTACGAAGAATGTTTTTTTTAACTTATACGGCATGAATGGATTTTTAAAACATTATTTCCAAGAAGCTTCCTTTACAAATTTTCAAGTTTATTTTTAATCAACTTCTTTTAGTTTTAAATTTTAAGACATGTTAAGAAAGGAAAATGTTTTTGAAGTAGAAAGGATATTTTCCTCAAGAATGGATTTCAAGTGTTTTATCAAAATTATTTTCCATCTAAGATAATAAAGGGTTATGTTTATATCCCTATTATTACATGGATTTGATTATGTTGTGATGGAAATATTTTATGAATTCCTTTATCTTATATGAATTGTTTTATGATTTCATGTTGTTTAATAATCCCATTTTTATTACATGGCTTATGCAATGATGTATGATTTATGATTTTGTGGCACACATAAGAATGGTATCATTATGAGATGGGTGGGACCTATATCTCCCTCCAATGCATTGGGTAAAGATTTTATATCTCATGAGATAGACATGGCTGGAATGGTAGGTTATACCGGTTCAGTGAAACAGGACTGAAACGAGGGTTACTCGATTCAGAAAGGGACTTTGTCCACTAAGATAGTCTTGGCAATTAGTCTTGACTAACAAGAAATGATTCTCTATGATTATGTGTGTATGCCACAAAGTTTCATGTTTTAAGTTATGATTATTTTGATTTCATTTCACTACTATGATTTATCCCATGTTATGAAATTATGCTCTCTTTTGCAGGTTAAGATTTCCAAAAGTTATGTTCTTATGAATCTGATGTGATTGATTTTTATTTTGTATACCCTTACTGAGCATTTGAGCTCACCCTTTTATGTTTTCTTTTCCCCAGGATATAAAGAAAGGTTTTAGGTAAAAAAAATGGGAAGATCTTTATGGGAGATATTGAAGATCTTTCACCACGATTAGAAGATTACGTTCCGAGTTTCCAAAGACACTAAACTATTACGATCCTTGTGTGTGTGTGTTTTTGTTATGTACTAAGTATTCAGAAAAAGTAATGTAATGTCAATGTACGTCAGGCTTCGGGTCTCTACAGTTGGTATCAGAGGAAAGGTTTAGTCAACCTTTGGAAACTAGGATGCGAAAACGTTAGTGAGATCACTAGAGATATTTCTAAGGTATGTCTAGGGATGTCTCTAAGGTTAAGAATACGTATAGGTTATAGTCCTAGAATTGCTCTAACGATCTTAGAATTTAACCTAAGATGTTAGATATTGAGGGTACTACCCCTTTATTATGTTGTTTTCCCTAGCATGATTTTTTCCTCTCACACTATTCTTTTGGGGTTTTAGACGATGGCTGGAACCCGAAGGAACCGTGTTGATCAATGCAATAGACAATGCAATGATTGTCCCCCTGAGCAACCAAATGATATGGGAGCTTGAATGAAAAATATTGTAGCCATGCTCACACAACTTTCTCAAGCTATGAATCATGCAGGACTTCCAAACGAGCAAAGGAAGGAGCAACATTCTGTTGAATCCTTCATGAGGCAGCGTCCGCCTTCTTTCAGTGGGTCTACTGATCCATTAGTTGCTGAACAATGGATTAGTACTACTGAAAAGATATTTTCAGTTCTTCAATGTTATGAACATGATAAATTCATCTTAGCAGTATATCGTTTGGAAGGTGAAGCTGATCAATGGTGGAATCTTATCAAGAATACGAGGCAAAGAGATGAAATTGATTCCATGGAATGGGACGAGTTCAAGAACTTGTTTTTCAGTAAGTACTTCCCTCGTATTCTTCGAACGAAGATGGAGAAGGAGTTTCTTGAACTAAAGCAAAAGGATGATGAATCTGTTGGTATATAAGAAGCGAATTTTACAAGACTTGCAAGGTATGCATCTGGCATTATCATCCAACCTGAAAGTAAAGTTGATCAATTTTTCAGTGGCTTAAAACCAAGTCTTCGAAGGGCATTAGCTATAAGAGACTTCAGTAGCTATGAAGAAATTGTGCGTTGTGCTATCAAGGTAGAAATGGAAGTTGGTGTTACATATCCATCTCATGGTTTTGACAAGAAACGAAAGATGGAGTTCAAGGAGAAATCTCAGAATAATGGTGAAAAAAAGATGAATGTTTCCTTATGCACAAAGTGTGGAAAGAAGCATGGTGGAGATTGTCTTAAAGGGACTAGAAAATGTTTTAAGTGTGGAAAAGAAGGTCATCGAGCAGCTGAGTGTCGAAGTAATGGAAAAAGGGATTCTAATGAAGTGAATAAAGCAAACACTGCAGAGAACGCACAACCAACACTTCAATGCTTCAAGTGTAATGAGATGGGACATTATGCCAATAAATTCCCTAATCCAAGGGTTAGTGATGATCGACATGAGCAACCGCTTAAGGAAAAGGACAAAGGGAAGTCACATGCGATCACTATTGGCAATGTTGAATATGACAACAATGTGGTGGAATGATTAAGTTTTTATGTAATGGGATTCCAAAATAATGTTGTATCATGGAATATTGGAATATTTATGTATTGGTCTAATGTGGTATTCAAAGTGATTGAGATATTATGCGCATAATAAAGGGAAAACGAGAAAATGAAATGTTTAACAGTATTCATGAGCTCATGATTGATATAAGGACTAAGTGATATCATGGTTTGAGTATATATAATTTTGAGGATTTTGGTATGTGGAAAGTGTTAACTTTTAACTGCATTCAAGTTTTCACTAAGTTTCAATGGGTATTCAAGAGAGTACAAGATTAAGACCTTTGAATGTTTGGAATGTGTCCAACAAGATATATCTTATGATATATGGGGATCAACGATGGTATTAAATATCTGGTAATCGTTTTCACTATGTTATGAGAATGGACTGCAGTATTATGGATAGGACTAAAGATTGGAATGGATTATGTTGGACATAAGTTAGTATTGTTTAAGGATAGAAGTTTTTTTCAATATTATTTATGGGATGTTATAGTAATGTAGTTTTAGAAAAAGGACAACCTGCAGGACGGGCGACAGTCCATCGCGTCGGACAAGGCTGTAGGAATCGAACCCACAACCGAAGTGCGACTGGCCTTTATCGCCTACCACTGGCCTACAGGAAGTCCCTGTTTAGTAGAAACTAGTTTTATTATATTAAGCAGTATGATATATGAAGTATAAGTCCATTTTAGGAACCATATGTGATTAATCTCACTATAGATCGACTTATGTATATAATTTTTGCTAACCTTTTGTTTGAGACAGATGGAATGACCCGTCATTCTATCACATGATCTGCTAACACTTCATGAATAACAAATTCAACTTCATTTATTTAAGAGATGAAGTGGAAATTGTTCAAGGCATGAACAACAGTGAGATTGTACCAAAATAAAGAAATTATTTATTCTAATTCAAATTTTCAACTTTAGGGAAATGATCCTGAAAACCAAAAATGTTGTCCTAGTGATCTTATACCTGATGAATCGGATGGTACCTTAGATCGTCACAAATTTATGGATTTGTGATTATTGGATTTTCCATAGCCATGTTCTCTACCACTCTCCATCAGAACATGATGGTTAGATTTCTCTTCCATATCCATATTTTCACCTATGTGGAAACCAAATGATTACTTTATTTGGGTAATCGTTACGTTTCATACTTTTGTTTTTAAATATTGGTTTTGAAATTCCTTTTTACGATGTGGGTTTCTATTAAAGAAACTTTCAAATAGTAAACCATTTATAACCCCGACGAATTTCGAGGGCGAAATTCATTTTAAGGGGGGTAGAATGTAACAGCCCAAGATTTTATAAAAAATATTCTTTTTAATTTTATTAATGTCTTGTGTTGTACGCTACACCAAAAGGAGCTTGCACAACACGCATCCTTGACTTGCCTTGCATTACACACAATCGCGACCTTCCTCGATAGCGTGTGTAATACGCAATACCGAGTTTCACTAAACAACGATATGCTATTAAAATATTATTAAAACTAGCCGGTATGAATAGTAATAACCACTTTTTAAAATTTTGTAAATATTATTTTTCAAAATGAACTTCATTTTTGGATTCAGAGTATCGAATTTAGCCTAAGGTGAAATTTTGGTACATTTCGGATAACTTTCATATTCTGATGAATAGTGAAAATTACTAAATTATAATTAAAAAACAACTTTTTTAATCGAAATAATTAATAGTGATAAATTATTAATTGGAGTAGTTTTAATGTATATTTAGAATATATTTTTACAATTTAATACAATGTTGGTCATTGGATGTAATTGCACATTTAAACCAGACATAAACAAGTGTCAATCTTTTGATAGATATTGTTTCTTAAAAACACGCTATTTGTTTTAACAGCGGGATTTAATTATAAAATTAATTAATGCAACTTCTATGTTATGAATTTGGTAAAATAGACTTCATTTTTGAATTCGGAATATGAAATATAGCTTAGAATGAAATTTTGGCATTTTTCTGAAAACCTTCATTTTTTGATGAATAGTGAAACTACTAAGTGGTAGTTAAAAAAACTGAATTTTTCATAAAACTTAATTTTACAGCTTTTGTGAATGGAATTTCAAAAATCCGAGAGACACGGTTGATGTCAGTAAGTAAAATGTGGTTCAATGAGATGAAAATAATTTTTGGTGAATAGTAACTTTTTACTTTTATTTACCGCGGTTAAAAGTAAATAGGGTAATTAAGGGTAAGAATGATATTAATATTACCCTAAAACATGTCCTAATTCTATTGGACAAGTGTATCTCGACCAAAAACAACCTTAAGTGTAAAATATTATCATTTAGGCCCACTTGGATTAGATTAGGACATTTATTATTATTTAATTCAAAGAATAGTTAAAAGAGTTAAAATCAAAGTTTATTCACTAAAACATTTTTAATATGGGGTTATACATAAGGAATATTCGACTATAAATATTCATTAGAAATATAAAAAGATTTCCTACATAATGATATTTTATTTATAATTTTTAAACTTTAAATAAATTAATTTATTTATGACACAACGATGATGCAGTAATTACCCTTTTAAGGAAATATTAACATAATTGATGTTATAAATACTCAAATGAATGTAATTTGAGACTTTTTATGAATTCCACTAATTTTCTAGGTTACTATGATATATTAGTGTTTATTTAATCAACTTTTTTCGAACATATAATTCTGTTATGACTTTCACAAAAATCATATATCAAATAGTGTCAAAATTGACACAAAATAGTTTTTAAATCAAATATTATATTATTAATTGTTATTTTATTCCTAAAAATCTAAGGTTCGGCTAAATGACTTATATAAGGATATATGTATTAATAATAAACAATTTGGGGTTCTTTTGGCATGTTATAGTAAGTGTATTAACCATATAGTGAAAGGAAACAAAAAGACACGGTAAAAGTTAAATTATTTAACTTAGAGTTAAATCTAAATGATAAGGTTAAAATAATACACTAAACTTGTCTAAATTCTATTGGATGAGAGGATTTAGACCCATCCCCACCTTATCCTAGAAATAAATCAATTTGGAGCTAATTAAAACCGAACTTGACTTTATAATAAAATAATATTTTGAGATATTCCTAAGGTGCCCCTCTCCTCCCTTATAAAAGGACACCTCCTCCCCCTTCCTCCTCACACCAATTTGAGCACTCAAGCTCGGCCAACCTCTGCCAAAATCCCTTCTCCACTTCCCTAGAATAATCCTAGAGGTTCTTGTCTTCTTCAAAGACCAATCTTAGTTCCCTAAGTGAAGGATTCAAAGAGGCGTTTCAAAGAAGAGGTAATATCCATTACCGATCTTTTCAATTTCATTCTTCTTCAACTTCTTCTTCTTTAGTTGTTTCATGAAAAAATAATAACATCAGTATTACTTACATACTGATATGTTATTATAAATATGAAACAACCCTATTTCACCATCTATCCATCCTACGGAAAAAGAAATCACCGCGCGTGCGTACGTACGGAATACCGTCTCCACGCCGTGGTGTAATCTATTTTCCACCACCACCTTAAATGGATGGGTACAATGGTGTAAAGAATAAATATACATAGTTATTACAACATCATATTGATTCTGATATATTGTATAAACCACTCAAATTCAATTCAATATTTATGGAAATGATATCATCGCTCGTGCGTACGTATGGACTACCGTCTCCACGACGCGATGAGATTCATTCTCCATGTTAACCATTTAAGAATGATTATAAAGTATTTATAAGAAATAATAATGAAATATATGACATTATAAAGCTACTGGATTTATGTATATATATATATATATGTATGTCATCTACTTACTTCCATTCAAGACAATAAGGAAAGGAAAACAGCGTTCATGCGTACGTACGGACTACCGTCTCCATGAACGGTGTTTTTCATTTCATTTATCTATCTATTATATATATATATATACTGAATATATATGATATATAAATCATATTTTATATTCTGTAAGTAAGTAAATCATGATATAAGTAATAATAATGTCAAGAACAACAAGTCAAAACACCTACGATAAATGAAACGATTTTACCCAAAACGCTTCTTTAACATGGAGTTTACAAAAGAACGGGTAATATAATGTCATAAGTGAACCATATATGATATCATAACAATGAATATGATTCTTTAATAAGTCAATGACATTATTTAAACCATTATACAGGAGCTTCGGACACGTACAAAGCAAATCGGACCTAAGGTAAGGGAAATATCACAATCTCATTTTTATCCGAGATTGTTTATTCGTAAGTATTTACTGGGGTGTATTTTATCATCCACATCCATGTTTCATCAATATGTAATATTATTTACATCCACCTACAATTGTTTAAATCCATTTTTACCCTTCGGTGAGTTTTTAGTAATATCTATGAAAGGAATCTTTTGTCGTACGAGGTACTTTTTGACTTTTCTGACAAAAGTACGAAGAATGTTTTTTTTAACTTATACGGCATGAATGGATTTTTAAAACATTATTTCCAAGAAGCTTCCTTTACAAATTTTCAAGTTTATTTTTAATCAACTTCTTTTAGTTATAAATTTTAAGACATGTTAAGAAAGGAAAATGTTTTTGAAGTAGAAAGGATATTTTCCTCAAGAATGGATTTCAAGTGTTTTATCAAAATTATTTTCCATCTAAGATAATAAAGGGTTCTGTTTCTATCCATATTATTATATGGATTTGATTATGTTGTGATGGAAATATTTTATGAATTCCTTTATCTTATATGAATTGTTTTATGATGTCATGTTCTTTAAGAATCCCATTTTTATTACATGGGTTATGCAATGATGTATGATTTATGATTTTGTGGCACACATAAGAATGGTATCATTATGAGATGGGTGGGACCTATATCTCCCTCCAATGCATTGGGTAAAGATTTTATATCTCATGAGATAGACATGGTTGGAATGGTAGGTTATACCGGTTCAGTGAAAAAGGACTGAAACGAGGGTTACTCGATTCAGAAAGGGACTTTGTCCACTAAGATAGTCTTGGCAATTAGTCTTGACTAACAAGAAATGATTCTCTATGATTATGTGTCTATGCCACAAAGTTTCATGTTTTAAGTTATGATTATTGTGATTTCATTTCACTACTATGATTTATCCCATGTTATGAAATTATGCTCTCTTTTGCAGGTTAAGATTTCCAAAAGTTATGTTCTTATGAATCTGATGTGATTGATTTTTATTTTGTATACCCTTACTGAGCATTTGAGCTCACCCTTTTATGTTTTCTTTTCCCCAGGATATAAAGAAAGGTTTTAGGTAAAAAAAAGGGGGAAGATCTTTATGGGATATATTGAAGATCTTTCACCACGATTAGAAGATTACGTTCCGAGTTTCCAAAGACACTAAACTATTACGATCCTTGTGTGTGTGTGTTTTTGTTATGTACTAAGTATTCCGCAAAAGTAATGTAATGTCAATGTACGTCAGGATTCGGGTCTCTACATTAATACATGGCCATTATGTCGCATTTGGATTGAAAATTAGAATATTATAATTTCATCTTTTCAGAAATACCAAAAGTGCCCCTCACCTCAATTATAAAAGAAACCTCCTCCCTCACATTCTTAGTTCAATTTGAGCCTTCTAACTCAACTATTCCCTAAAAATTTCACTTTTAAAATTCCATAGATACCTTCTAGTGGTTCATTTCATTATAAAATAGGATCCTGAGTTCCATTTATAAGAGATCCAAAGGTGATGTTTCGAAGAAGAGTTAAACACTCTAAGAGATCACTTTAGTTTACTACTCATCCTTAACTTATATAAATATAATATTATTATCATAAAATAATAACTTAATTACCCTAAATATTATAACATTTTATAATGATTATTAAAACACCACTATAAAAGCTATTTTTTATCAAATAAGAAGTGATAGTATCTCACATGCATAAGTACATCTTACCATATCCACATATCATTACAATGAATGTCTCATCACCTTATATTCTGGATGGTGATTATTATGGATTTAATTAATATTAATAAATGATATGATATAGTAATGATATTTAAATAATAAAAATTACCTAAATTTCTTTCATTGATTCAATTGAAAAATGAAAATAGGATTCATGTGTACATACGACCTACATTCTCCATAAATATTATACTTCATTTTTATTACATTATTCCCATTTTAGAAATTATGGTACCATGATCAATGTATATGGTCCATGACTGCCAAACCAAAACCTGATTGGAAAATGAACAGTTATCACCCAGAAAAGTGATTTTAATAAACTAATTGTTAATAAAAAGTTGATAAGATGAAAAAAGAAAATAATCAATGATATTATTAAATTATGGTTATGTAATAAATTTATAATAAATACTTATTTATTTTAAAGGAGGTTTGGACATGAAAACCCAAATCCATACCCTAAGGTAAGGGAATTCAAAATTCAATTTTATCTAATTGAGTTAAACATTTCTTTCATTGAGTATGTCACACTAAGATTATGTGTGAAATGAATTTTTATTATCTTATTTTTTATATAAACATATTTTACGTGGAAATATATATTATATAAATATCATTTTTAATGTTCACTTTAGTGTTTTTTGTACAAGAATTTATTTTAAAAATACTCCATTAATGATTCTTTTTACAAAAGTAAAAATTAATGTTTTTTAACTTATCCAGAAGGAACATATTTTTATGATTTTCTGATTACATAATTTTTTGAAGTTTCTTATACAATTTTATATGTTTCTTTTCAAATAAAATGTTTTCCTTTGTAATTTCCCAACTTTAAAAAAATGTTTTCAAAATGGAAAATATATTTTCATCAAAAATTAATTCAAGTGATTTTTTAAAACCATTTTCCTTATAAGAAAACGTTATTTGATGTCACATATGAATTAATTGGGATATTATCCAAGGATAAAAATATTAATCTTTCTCTATATGGTCTATGTTTATGATTCCATGGTATTTATGAATTCTTTTAAATTTCCTTGGGTTTTGTAATGACTAAATATTTATAAAACCAATTTTTTTCATGGGTTATGATATGATGAATGATATTTTTACTTAAGGAATATAAATATATAGTTTTAATTTTATGACTGGTGATAACTATTACTCCCTGCAATTCATTAGGTAAGGATTTATATGTCATGATATATAGAGTACTAGAACGAGGAGTGAACTAGGTCTAGTAATATAGGGATAGAATGTGAAGTAAACCCAGTTTAATAAAATAGGACTATAATGGGGAGTGAACCCGGTTCAATAAAAGACCTTGTATTCTATGACTATCTTGTATGTGAGCCTTTATTAATATGGAAACTATTTTCTATACTTATGTTTTTTCTATAAATTCCACGTCTTATGGAAATATTATGCTCTCATAGATCTTGTTATTTTATTTACTTATGAGTCATGTAATATAAACCGTGATGAATTATTAAATCATTTAATATTATGAAATTTTATAGACATGGTTTAATTTAAAAATATTATGTTCATGTTCTTATTCCCTTATTCTCATATTATTCTTATAAAATCATTATTATCTCCATATTTTACCTTGACTGAGCATATGATGTCACTTCTTTTTAATGATTCTTTCCCATATGATATAAATAATGGTATTAAGTATTATATATAAAAAAATCTTCTGGTTATGAATAAATAACACAGAGATGATGTATATGTTTTATGAACTAGTTGTTTATATTTCAATGTTTCCAAAGGATCTAAACCCAAAGGGTTCTAGCATGGTTTTGTGATGTTATTCGAGGAATATTCATCTAATATTTTTAATATCTAGGTGTGAAAATTATGGGATATTATTCATTATATCCTAAATATCTAGTGAACTTATATTATAATATAGGTATATATATGTGTATAATATCATTTCAAACATTCACAGTCTTTATTGGTAGAAGGAGAGAAAATAGGGATATGAGATCTCCAATTCACTTTTCAAATTTATACTTGGATATTCATCAACAATCGAGACTTATATAGTTAAAATGATTGGCTATATATAAATCTTTTATGTATTGGGGTTTAATATATTATTTTAATTTTTCACATATTTAATTATTTCTTCAACACCTTATGTTTTCTCTAGTTTTATTATGAATTATAATTTGATTAATAGTGAGAAGAATATTTTAGAACGTATTACTCTTTTTCACCAAGATGATAAAGACAATGGGTATGAAAAACTAACTTAATTTAAACAAAATAACATAATAATATAGAAGGGAAATTGTGTGAATTCTTATTCTGTGTCAATGTTTCCAGGGAACCACCCTTCTAAGATGATGAAAATCCAATGGAAAAATGGAGAAAAACACCATGTATTTTTATTATGGAAGGAAAGTCTAGTAGAAGACGAATTGGACCTAGAAAAATAAGAAAGGGAAGCCACATGTATTTAGTTTAATCCTTCCATTACCACAAGTTAGGTATTAAATACTATATGCGGTTCTCATATTTTTATCCAAATACTGGAACCACATAGATTTCAGAAGGTTTTCATAGGCAAGGTGGATCTCTGGGATTCTAATGTGGAGAGTATTATTTCACTAGACATTTTTTACTTTTACCTTACATACCTAACATGAATGATTCTGTTCATAACTAATTATTACAAAATTCCTAGTGTTAATAAGAACCACATCTATGGTTATTATTTATGCACGTATGGGTATATATATATATATATGGAAATAATTGTTTCTAATTTTATAAGGATAAAATATGTAAAATTTTAGAATATTTGAATAATGGTTTTTATATAAAAATCTATAAAAACTATATATTGGAAGTTTATAATGAGTAAAATTCACATGACTCATTTCACACCAAGTTTGGGAATGACCATGTTGTTAATATAAACAAGAAACATTTAATCATGATATATCAATATTTTTACTTAGACACATTTGAGTTTAAAACATTTAAAATGTTTCTTTCTTATTTACATGAAAATATTAAAAAACCAAAATTTGGTTGTCATGGTAAAAGGAAAAAATTTATTTTATAAATGGCACATGTCGACGTATATAAATTATTTTATATATAGTCTAGTTTTATAATCTCATATTTTATGGCATTTATGGAGAATTGAGAAGGTATAGATATATATAATAGATGAGGTATAATTTTAAATCCTATGAAAGGTTTAATGAGTTCAAGAATGATCTTGAGAAATGGATTGGTATTAAGAAAAACAAACATTATTTAGATAGAAGCGGTGAATATCTTAACCAATATTCAATATAATTTTTATAGAAGTATGAGATTTTATCTCAAATCACACTTATCTGTACACCATAGTGGAATGATATTAGTTAATGTAGAAAAAGATCCATTCTAGATTGGGTAAGGAGGATGATGATTCACAGAAGAATCCCATTATCCTTTTGAGAATATTCATTACACACAATAGCATACATTCTTAACCGAGTATCAACTAAGGTGGTAAATTATAATCCCTTTAAGTTATGGTGATGAAGGAAACCTATTTTTTCACATTTTTATATATGGGGTTGTGAGGTTTTTGTTAAGGCCATATCAATTTACAAACTAGAACCAAAAATCAAACTAAGTATATTTATGGAGTATCCCTAGGAAACAAGTGGATACTATATTCACAACAATTCAAACTATATTTTAACTATCAAAAAACATGTTTTTATTGTATATAGGGAGAAAATAATTAAGAATAATAGTAGTATAATGATTGAATTTGAGGAATTTAATGGCAGAGAAATAACATAGTTGGTATAAGAAGAGATCCCATAGGTCCCCATGGAAAGTGTTACTCGTGAAAAAAGTACTATATTGGATTTATAAAGAGGTAATATAAGTATAAATCTATGGTTTTCTAGTACCCAATGGAATTGAAACATTATTGATTAACAATAATGAACCTATCACAGATGATTAGGTATTACATAAATCAGAATCATCAATATGGCGAGAAGACATGAATTATAAGATGGATTTATTATATTATAACAATGTTTGTGTTCTTATAAGTACCCCAATTAATTTAAATTATATTGGTTAAAAATAGGAATTAAATAAAAAATTGGATATTTATGGTAATGTAAATATTAATAGAGCATGATCATTAGATGAAGGATTTAAACTGTGTTATTGAATTGATTATAAAGAAATGGTTTCCCTAGTTTCCTAGTTTAAATCAATCACAATTCTACTTTTTATGTCATCCGTCAATTACTATGAGATTTGGAATATGGATTTCACAACGACTTTCCCAATTTTTAACCATTAGGGAAATGTGTATATGGAACAAGAAAAATGGTTTGTGACTTAGGATGATGATAAAAAATCTATGTATGTTTTAGAGATACATTTATGGATTAAAGTAGGTATCTAGTTCATGGATCATTTATTTTGAAAATATTTAAAAGAATTTAGTTTTATTAAAAATATATGTGATCCATGTGTTTACATGGGATTTAGTGGGAGTAAAGTAATTTTCATAGTAGTATATATTTATAACACATTACTAATTTGAATTGATCTACTATTCTTATAATATGTTAAGACATGATTTAGTAAGTGCTTCTCTATGAAAGAATTAGTTGAAGTATCTAACATTTAGAGGATTAAGATCATTCGTGATAGATAATTGAGGATACATGGACTAAGTAAATGTATATACATTTACTATATGTTGAATGGGTTCAGAGTGGAAAAATCCAAGAGGGTTTGGTTTTAATTTCACAATGTATACATCCTTCCAAGAACATGTATTCTTTGACAGTGTATGAATGAGATACAATGAGTAAGATGTCATAATATTCTACGATAGGATCTATCTTGTAGTATATATTATGTATAATGTTGTATGATTTATATTATTTGAGAATTTTTGGAAGATATTAAGATGATCTATTTGAACAACATTGGATATATGTTAAAATTATCTGTAAATATCATATGTGAACTAAAGATATGTTCATAGTGTGCGGAGGATATGAAGATCTAGTAAACATGGGTAATATTGTTTATTTTCTTTTTAAAAATTATAATGAACAAAAATTATATTATTTTTATGTATTTAGTATCAATGGAGGAGTTGTGAGAAACAATAGTTCAAATTAGCTAGTTATTTCTGATTCTATAAGAGATATCCAGTATATTATGACTTCTGATGCATTTATGTTAGTGATTTGTATTAATCTCCTTTTCCATGATTAGTATGAGGTTCCTAGAAATCAAGAGTCTATCAAAATTTACTACAAAAAAACTATATCTATTGATATCCCCAAATAGTTAGGGAAAATGAATATACATTGGATGTTTCAACACATGATGGGAATTTTTCTATGAGGTGATTCCAGAATGAGAAATGTATCAACAGAGAAAAACATGGTATACCCCTAGCTGAAGGTTATATATCAACTAGGGAATGAGTGTTATATGAGAGCTAGTTGAATAAAGGCTATAAACAGTTAGATCTAGAGAATGTGTGATTCTGTTTTGGTTGGTTCATAATAACCAACTTCTAAGTATTTAATGATTACATGTATTCATTATATTGAATGTATATTATCTTTATTAACACATCATGATTCTATCTCTATATAGAATGGTGTGTGATAATGTCCTAAGCATATTAGTCACACTATAAGGCCATATTATTCCCCCTTATGATGAGAACATGGATATTACCTGATAGTATTCATGAATATATATATGTTATGTAAAAAGAAGATATAATTTGATAAGAAAAAAGTGATAAAGGTAGTCAGGGGTGTCGACTCATAAGACTTTGAGGTCACATTATGATATAATGAACACTTGGTAATTTATAGAGAAAGAGATTATGAGAATGAGACCCTCTAATAGGAATCAAAATTTATATATGTAATTAGATTTTTTATTCTATAGATAATTGTGTTGATACAAATAGTTTAAGATTAATATTAATGAATATCACATGTAACATACTTTGATGTTTTAATAAAAACTATAACAGAATACGATTATATAATAGTATGATATACTCGGCATGTCACAGGTGATATTGCATTAATGGTTAAAATGAGAAAGTATTTATACCATTTATCACTTGATAAGAATTGATATATAAAGACCTTTGAGAGGAATGAAACTTCCTGAATAAATCCGTTGAACTAGTGTTCAATGAGTAAATTAATTTATGGAATGTCAATGAAAAGGACATCAAGCACAAATATCTATGACACTAGTATACAACTATCTTAAATAGAGATATCATGATAGAGGGATTATATTATAATGTGATCATTTTCATGAATTTAAGGTGTTTGAATACATATTTTATTATGGTTTAATATTTAATTGGGATTAGTTGATCATTGTGATTTAATCATAGGTTGTCCAAAATATTAATTGATTTATGTAAAAATAATTAATATTTATTTTCAAGGATTTTGAAATGTGATATTTATTATATTTATTTTTTAATAATAAAGTTATATTTATTTATTAAATCAATATTCATTATTCATGATTCAGAAAATATTGAGGAGAATAATCAAACTGAGTTTAATCGTTTAATTAAAAATAATATAAATGATATTTCCTTATTTTTATGTGATTCAAATGTCATGTTACCAACAATTATATTATTAATAAGAAACTGGGCTCACTATGAAATAAAGAATTGGTAAGGGGGATATTCATAAATAGGGAACCCTAAAACATTCATTAATATATATCAAGTTATATATCATTATTAAGTGAGATTCATTGTGAATAATAAAAATATACGAGCTATTGGAAACAATATAGTGTGTTATAGAGATATAAAGTGTGATCTCTCCTCCCCCATCTCAACCCATTAAGAGAAGACTGACAATTTTTCATCCTCAAAGAGAATTCCACTACGATCAACCATGAATGACACAAGCAATTGATATTGACCATGCTCATAATAAATGATTCTATAGTCGTGTTCATATATTGTGGTTCATGAGTTGATTAATTATAGAGATATTTTTCACTTGGGTCCTACAAATCAAGGATGATATGATGAGATCATTTCTACCAGATCATCATCGAAGAAGGAATTAAAATTTCAGGTAATTATATACTACATATAAATTAATTATAAATTTATTGTGATTATCCTTCTTTTATGTTTTGGGGTTTCAATTCAATTAATCTATTAATTAATAGTATTAGTCATGAATTTTTTTTGTTTTGTGCATATTATATTTTTAATGATTATAAGAAAAATATATATTTTCCATGACTAATAAGTTATTCTACTTCACTAGGAGCTGTAAAGATCATCTACATTATCAAGTCATATTTTTCTTTCTCAAATTACTAGAATTATATCAACTAGACACACTAATTGTGTTCATCTGAATTATAAATTATGTAGTCAAAAAATTTCTAGGATGTTAGTTTCCTCTCAATGCTTCACTACTGCATGTGTTCCCACTGTGATTTCCACTGATGAACCCACAATTCATGTTTACTTTTATCTTTTCCATATCAAAAATAATATTATTGTTGTAGTTCATTATAAATTCAACCCTTCTTCCTCTAATGTGCCATATACCCATCCTAGACTACAATTCAACCATTATAAGATTATTCATTTCCTTCCACTATCATTTTTAATTATCCTATGCATTGTTCCCCATGATGATCAATTCTGGAATGATAATCTTCACAAATAATAAATGATTGTACGATGTTTTTTTTCATGGGGAATGATTAGATCACTAAATAAACATAACATTGATTAGGACTGCATGTATAATAGGGAGTGAAATCCATTGACCAAAATAGTGAGAAATCATTGATGGTCATGCTCATCGTGGGCATAATGTGTGAATAGAAATAGGATAATTAAGGAAAAAAATACAATATACAAGGAAAATAAATTACTATTTCTAGGAAAATGTAATTTAACAAATCCATTAAAGATCCAAAACTGTATAATATTTTGGTAAAATTTATCAATATTTGAAAGAAAAAAAATTGCGTAAACATCGAAAAATAAAAATCCCGATCACAAAATTGGATATTTCACTAATGAATAAGGAAGTATAATGCTTTTTATCAATGAAATATGTGATCTATGATATATTCATGATCAATCCTCAATCCATGTTTACTTACCAGTTATCTCCCCCAAAATCTCTACAATATATTCTCTAGAATAATATGGATAACCCTATAAATTAGGTATAATAGAGAGGATGAATAGGGTTATAATTTTTATAAAAAATAAATTAACTTATTAAATTAATTAAATAATTTATCATGAAATGGAAACACTCTATTGAAAAACCAGGTTCAAAACCAAACTGATTTTCGACCTAAGGATAAGATCGCATTCAAGATTTAATCTTAGTCTCATTTTCTCAATATGAGATTCTATTTAGAAGGATGTTCATTAATTTTGAAATTATGTTCATGTGAGAGTTAATATTTTTAATATATCAAAATCTGGGTTATATTATGGCCAAAAAATCATTCCAACTACATGAGTGGCTCCAAAATCTATTACATGAAATATTCAAAAAGACTAATCAAAAACATTGAATCCTTTACAATGGTGGTAAGTTGGGTAACACATAAGATTTATTTAGGGAGACAATGTATTTATTTAGGATTTGAGAAAAAATTATGGTAGAATGATGTTGTAAAAGAGGGTATGTTCTGATAGAATATAAAATTTTCATATTTAGATTTTTTATAGGGACATTTTAAAAAAAAAAATTAGGCTTCCATTTATATATGTCTTTTTTCATTTTATTTTTCATAGGTTTCCAATTTAATTATATAAGTTAATGAATTACAATTTTACAATTCATTTTTATCTTATAAAATCTAATTTCTACAAGTTTTATTCATTATTTCACTTTCCTTGTATGTGTTTCCACCAAATTAGAATTTACTAAAACAATTACTTTATTTAATATATAATCAACATAATAATGATTATTGAAACTATGATGTATTTTCAAATAGAAATTTGGATACCAATCATAGAAAAAGTGTGATGTTGATCTTAGAAAAGATGATAGAGAATGATTTAAAAAAACACAATATTAATATATAAAAATTGACAAGATGTATGATAGATTATATAGAATACAAGATTTTATCCAATTAGAATATTATGAAATATATATTGGTTGTATAAATTTATAATCAATGATATATATTCATTATAATATTCCATGTCTACTAAAATGGGTAGATTATGTATTCGATAATGGGGGGGAATAATTTCTAAAATTAAACCCATGATAATTACCACCCATGGGAATGGGTCCCATGGAAATAACCCCTGACGAGAATTTTGATGTATAAGGATTATTTTTTATTTATAAAACTACCCCTTAAATTTCATCAATTTAATTGAATATATTTAACCTTCAACTATAAAATCATATTGGAAAAATTGATTTAATCCAATATTATTGAATTTTTGGAAAATATCAACTACCTCAATAAAAAACTTATCAGAAATACTATATGTGAAACTCACAATTCAGGTTAAAATAATATGAAACTTATAAAACCGCATCTCAAAATCATTATTGTAATTCAAGTCTTTACATAAAAAATTTATAAATAAATTTATAAATATATATAATTTTTAATAAAATTGTGAATAAATATATAATATTATCATATGATATAATTTAATATATATCTACCTCATTGTTTTTTTACCCATAACTAAAAATGTATTTTTATGAGATATGTTTAATACTATCACCCTTGATATATTTAAACATTATTTATACTATACTATCCATATTATCAATTTATAATGTAGTGATAATATTAATTAATCATATAAAATATATGAATTTTTTATATAATGAATGATTGATCTCAAAAAATCACATATAACATTGAACATGAATTGAAATCAAGGACTTCAAAGAAAACTATTGTTTCATATAATTCAGTGGAGTTATTGTTCCACCATATCTAAATTAATATATTTTTTTATATATATCATTGTGTAGATCAAAGAAATATCTTTCTTAAGATAAAAATACATTTTTGGTATTGAATTTTTATGATAAAATAATACTTAATGAATAAAATCATTTTAGGAATATAGATATAAATTTATTTAATCCTAATGTCTGATTTTAAAAAATTTATCTATCTAATAAATTCATAAACAATTATATATTTGGTTTTGTGATTTTTGAGAATCATTAGTACTTTTATAATACTCAAATATGGATTTTCAAGACCATGAAGTTTTTTTATCATATCATGGTAAAATTTAATATTTATCTCAATAAAGAGATCATATGACAATTGATGTACTTAATGAATGTAATTTATCAATGTGTAATATATCTAATTCTCTCATAATAAAGGTATATATTGGGATATATCACCACCTACAACATGGTATATCATAGAAGATGATATCACTGCAGAAAAGTATATTTCATAAAAAAATCCTCACAGTAAAGTATCAATCTACGTTTATTAAGCATCAAGTAATTATTTAATATATGTATTTTGATTGATGATGTTTTAATAGATCACTTATAATGAATGAAGAGGTTTTTATAGGATTATAAGGTAAATGAAAAGGAGTTAGTAATGTATTTAAAAATTAATGAAATTGTGAAGAATTTTTTATAAATATTGCATGTCTATAAAATGTGTATTAAGACCCATTTATAGGAGACTTGAATCCATTATACTACATTCAAATATCTTAATATTTTTCATATTTTTTTATTATATGGGATATTAATATATCATTTGGAGATAAATAATATCCTTTAAAAGTAATTTTTAGATTTAAAAACAATATATTAAATTTGGAGAAACAAAACAATAGATTCAAAGTGGTTTATATCAACTACATGAAGCATGGTTGCTGAATAATGGTATGTTATTTATCATTATTTAGTTTAATTTTATATCATATCATATAAATGATCCTTTATTTTTTAATTTAGTATATTTCCTTCTTTTTTAACTGGTCTGTGAGGTAAAACATACATGTAATAATAACACATAGTAAATTTTCTAAAAAATCATAGGTATAGAGGAGTTTATAGTTTTTGTGAAATCTGTAAACATACGCCCAACACCCCTTTTAGTGTATATTTCATGCTCTCTATTGATTATGTAATGGGAACATTTCATTTTCCCCACATTGTTTCTTGAGGCCGAAACCCAATTGAATGATTCCTTATCCCTAATGATGTAATCTAAACACATAACTTTTTACAACCATTGATTATTTATAATCATAAAAGATAAGGATACATATATCCACACTACCCTATAGAAATTTCTCAGAGGCCCTATGCCCTGTTGGAAAAAAGATGTATTAAATGCATAGTTTTCCATAGGACTGAAACTATTCCCCAAAAAACACAAATCTAGTGAATAGTGACATTGTTACAATACCATGTTACAGTACTAATTGTACTAAATTGCAATGTTACTTATATATCTTCATGGTATCTCATCCATGAATATATTTAAACTCAGGACTTAGATGTAGGATCACTATATTTTTTACAAGTCGGTTGTCCCCCCCCCCCCCTAACCTAAACTATATCTAAATGTCCTTGTCATAATGTGTTTTCAGTTTCCTTTGTATCTATTTATTTTTAATTTATTTATAATGGTAATAAAATAATATTATAATAATGAATTAATATTTTTTAAATTATGGAGAATAACTTATATAAGTTAAACCATATTGTGATATCTTTTTAAATGATATAACTATAATGAGTGATATGAGAACATAATTTTCCATGGTATAATGTGGCCCACACATGGACACTAATTTTGGTAGTGCATACAATGAAATATCATATCACCATCAGTGATAATCCTCAGCCATGTTTTATAAAATAGTGAATTGTAATACATATATGAAATGTGTGTATTTTTTGTGTGATCCATCACAAATATCTTGTTTTTTGAATATCATAACAAATGATATATATATATATAGTTTCCTATAATACATATCACAACCAATGATAGAGACTTAGTGATATAGCTACAATAGTTATTGCATGGGTCATGGGCTGAGGTATTGAGATATCACAACTAATAATAGTGGTTATTGATTTTTCAAATAAAATAACAAATATAATTTACTGTGATATAGATAACACATCTTGTATCGTGGGAAATGAAATGTAGTATTCTATGTTTGTGATATATCTATTTATAAAAAATAAATATAGAATTAATTTTTTATATGTTTCTTATAAATAATACTAAGAATTTAATTCAAAGTATTTATATTAAATTATATTAATTGTACATAGTTAATCATGTATTATTTTATATAATGTAAATTCTTCACATTTAAAATATATAATTAAAGAAATAATTTATTTTAAAAAAATTCCTATTATATATATATATTATTTATAATTTGAGGACTTATATGAATTAATTTAAAAATTTAAAATAATTCATATCAAAAAATATATCATGCTTTTTATGAAGTATCACGGTAGGTATAATATATGATTTTATTCTAGTTAAAAAAAATTACTGAATTATATTTTTTTTAAAATGGGGATTTATTATGATAAATTATATATATTTGGATTCAATAAAACATTGGAATTAAGATACACCTTGGACAATGATCAACGAATAACCTGACATTAGTTTGAACTACTATATGACTAGTGATCATTGTTCTATCTAGAAATTAAAGGAAGTATACCTATCTAAAAATAAATTTTATTAAATAAGATTTAAATTTCATATGATTTTTAATTCATTACATGAATGATTTTCATGTATGCTATGCAATATTTTAAAACTAATATCTATAAAATTTTATAATTAGTATTTTTCATAGAGGAAACATAAATTAAATAAATAATTTTGTCTATCGTATATATTAATATAAAAAACATGTGTATAGGTATTAATATATGATATGTTCAAATTAAATTCTTAGAAACATGAAATAATATATGTAATTAATGTGATACATATAAGTAAATGTGATACGTATAAAAACCCCTAAAACACCATGATGTTAAATTCCTTCCAAAATGAAAAAAATATAAAAACATCTATCATAAAAATAAATTGGATATGAATAAGTTGTGTTTCCATGGATTGTCGTATGTTACACATTATGAGTATTAGTGAACCTAATAATATTATGTTCCCATATATAATTGTGATCTTTGAATACACATGGATTAGTGACCCGAACATGATTATGTTTTCAAAGGAATGGAGTTGAAAAATTCATAAGATGAGTTCGAGAGATTTTTTTTTCACTCAACAATCCATGAATTATATGTGATATAACTGATATGATTAAATTCCTAAATGGTTAAGTATTTTGATAAATTCCAAAAAAAACACAACTTAGTAAAATATGAGTTTTCCCTATTAGTTGATATAATAGATGAGGTCATCATTTTAGTAGGAGTATATTATTTATATTTTATTATTGACTAATTATTAAAACACAATACTGCCTATGTAAATAAATAAATAAATAAATATATTATAATGTAGTTAAATAAATTATTTATTTTGAGTTTCATTATAGATTGATATTATAACAAGAAAAGTTTTATTTATTATAAAGAGAATAAAAAAGACTATAAATAATTAATTAAAAAAGAAAAAAAATTATAATTATAAATCAAGGTTATTGGATTTTGGTTTTCGGGCACAAATTTATCATGATATATTTAATAAAATTGAAGTGATAATCTATTCATGGAGATGCAAATATATGTTTTTTAATATAAAAAGTCTTTTTTCATTCATGGTAGACAAGTATGGATACTTATTAGATTAACTTAGGAATTAAAAATTATTATTATACTCCTTATATAAATAAAAAATTTGTTTTTATTTTAGGTTTGGACATTAATTGATTTTCATTTATAATTAGGAACAATTGTGTGGTATCGTATATGCACATTAGAGTTTTAAGACATATAAGTCTATAAATCTTCAATATTATGTAGTACCATGGTAGTTCAAGACTGAACAAAACAAAATGGTTCAAAGAATAATAGAAATTATAAAACTAATTCTACCTTATTGTGTAACACCCCATGATTTCTATGGAATGTTTATTTTTTATTATTTCAATTTATTTGATAGATAATGTTGCAAGAAACACCATGATTAAACAAACAACTAAAATATTACTATTTAAATATTACCATTATAACCTAGATGTTAAATTAGCCATTATGAATATTATTAAATATATTTTGAAAATATATGTATAATTTAATTGGTTATAAATAAATTTTAAATGAATATAAGAACCAATTGAATATAATGAGAATGTTTTTGTAAAAACAATTTTTATACTCATAAAGGAATTTTGTCCTCATAAATTAAATTAACTAATATTGGTGAATGATATTAATGAAATTTACATTTTATATATTCCATCAAATATTATTTTAAATTCATCAAATATATTTATAGCATAAGATATGAACAAACCAAATATTTCACATAAAACATCCCTTTTCTAAGGTAGTTTTACCACATTTTAATGGAAAACCTATTTTAAATACATATTTTGTCACTATTATGTATTATATTTTTAAAAATTCAATTATTTGTTTAAATATATATCTTAAAAATTATGTTTTTTGATAAGTTTCATGTTTTGATGAATATTGAAAAATACTAATTTATAATTAAAAACAACTTTTTCATCAAAATAATGTATAGTTTTATTTTTATATTTGATTGGTTTTAAAGTATAAATATATTATTTTATTACCATTTAATCAAATTTAGGTCATTGTAATCAATTTTACATTGAATTTAGATATTAAAAGGATTCAATCTTTTTCATTTTATACATTAATGACTGATTTTCCCACCCCTTCAACTTGATTAATTTTAAAATATTTACTCAAACGTTTGTGTTTTGAATTTAGAAAAATGGATTAATTTTTTGGAATAAAAGGGTCCAAATTATGTAAATAGGTTTCTTTTTTGGGAATATTAATACGAATTTAATAATATTTTTTATTACAATGGTTAATGGAAAATTAGGTTATTGAAGGTACAAATTGTATTATAAATATTACAAAATTACCCTACCACTTGTCCTAAATTTATTGGATGATATTTTTAAACCAAAATAAACTTTAGGAATATTTTATGGAATTTTTTGTCTCATTTATGGCATTATAGATTTTATAGTATTTTATTCTAAGGAATGTCAAATATTTCACACTCTTATTCTAATAAGTATTGCATTTTTTTATGGTTATTTAGAGGATAACTTATACAATAAATATTAGATTTAAATATATAATGTTTATCTTAATAATGGTAATTTTTTATATTTTTTTTGAAATAAATAATTAAATTAAATGGTGGCATAATGATACTATAGTAATTGATTACTTAATAGAAGAATCAAATAGTTGATATTAAAAATACCGAATTAAATGTAATTTGATAAATTTAATGTCCTCAACGAATTTTCTAGATTACATTGACATATTAGAGATTATTTAAAAATATATATTATATCATGTCAATATGATATTTTAAAAATGTCATGTAATGAATAGTGTCGAAATTGGAATTACCATTTATGGATATTTTGGCATTTTAAATCTGTATATTAACCCTTAAAAATCAAAAAAAAATTGTGTTGTCATGGAAAGAGTTAAAGCTTTTATGTAAGGTTTAATGTGAAACAAGAAGGATAATAATCTGACCTAAGCTTGTCTAAATTTTTTTTATATATATATTATAATAATAATAATCTTATATTCGAAATAACTCACTTTGGACCCATTTGGAATTGAAAAATAATTTATATTAATTTAATATTTTGAGTCTTCAAAAAGTTAACCTAACCTCAATTATAAATGGGAACATACACTCTCACTTCCTCACACATATCATGACACTTTGGATTGAAAATGATCTTCCAAAAAAGATCCAATATCCCTCTTTTAACCATAAAATCATCCCTTTGGTCTGAAATGCATCCAGGGAAGCCCTTGTTGAAAACCAAAAGGATTCTATTAAATAAGAAGTATCATCTTTCCTTGAGCTCCTTAGTTTTATTTCCATTCCTAATACAATCAAATACATTTATTAAAATATTATATAAAAATACTAGCATACTCAATATATTTATATTTTTTTATGATAGGTTTTATACCTACACTTGCGCACACATCCATCTAATGGGTAACGAAAATACTGTATGTGTATGACAAACTACCACCTGGTGAAACTATGATTGTTTTTTTTAATTACCACCATTCATGGTTCATAATTGTGATATAAATTCTCTTTATATATGTTGTATATGATATTTATTATGTATTTATTTTTTTGTTATTATTTTATAACATGGACCCTTAGTCTTAGTATCTATGAGCAGATAGCCAGTAAGGGTTGTCGAACATAATCTCCCCTTGACTAGGGTTTCCTTGATCCGCCTTCTCCCTTACACCCTTCTACTATCTGGGCTCGGAATGGTTGGGCATTGGTTTGTTCATGGCTCGGTGGGTTGACCGATCTCTAGTTTCACAGACTGGCAATGCCTCTGGAGCTCTATTGACGAAGACCGTCATCCAACCTCCCCTGATGATTTAGATTTGCAGGGTTCTTCACCAAATTTGATATGGCCTCAATCACTGATGGAGAACCCCCCCCCCCCATTTTATTCTAGTTTGGGTTTAAAAGGTTCATCTTCTTCTCCAGGGTCAATACGAGGCCACGGGTGGCATCCTCTGGAAAGCGCGACACCGATGATGTTCTCTTCCTTTATTTTTTCTCTTGGAAGCTTATTGGGTTTATAGGAAAATGTGTTTCAGTGCAATGGAGTCCACATAGGGAGGTGATATTCTTTCACCTATGATGTCGAATGTAGTTTTGTTGTGAATTTGATTACTATTTTTTCGTTTTGGTTGTAGTGATTTGGTCTGCTGTGGTGACGGATGTCGACATCGATGGTCAACGAGGGTGAGTTAAGAAAGATTGAGTTTTTCTGTGATGGTAACTTTTTGGGGATGATCTGATGTGGTGTGGATCCAGAATTGAGGGAAGAATAAAATGACATGTACTATAATGATGGTGGATGTATGAAGGCGTGACCAGCTGACACGATGCCTCTTGGTTAGGGCCACCTTAGTAGTGGGGATTCTCTTTGAATTTCCAATTTCATCTCGTTTTTGGTCATGGATCCCACCTGCATATGTGGTTACCAATTTCTTTAAGTGGAAATTCATAAAATCAAATTAAAATATAAATTTCAATCAGTCATGGACCCTTAGTCTTTCTAATTTTCATAAATATGATAACGTTCTTTGTGAAAGTGTTGACTACCAACTCCTCAAAGCGATGTCCTTTGTTCACGCTACAAATAGAATGTATAAAGGATGGTATTAATTATAATATCTAACCTATATAAAATAATAATGATAATATAATTATAGTATAAATATATATTATTTTATTTTTATTCTTTTAATTGAAAATGGAAATGAAAGTATCATTCATGTGTACGTATAACCTAGTGTCGCCATGAACGGTGCATTTCATTACGGATCTCTAAATTATATGCATTATTATAAATACATATATAATTAATATATATAATATTTAATTCATGGATTAAATTGTGGAGATGATAAAACCATGCTCTAATTAATGTGAAAAAAAAAGTCAAAACATTCTTAAGAAACAAGTAAATTAACACACGAAATAATGAAAATAATGAATGAATGTTAACAAATGGGTAATGAGTTATTATAATAAGATAATATATGATATAATAAATATTAATAGGGTTATATAATGAGTTAATATCATTATTAAAACAATTTTATAGTATTTCAATGCATGTTTGACTAATGAAATCACAATGTAAGGGTTTTCTCATCTCACGTTTTCTTCTCTGAGATACATGCCTTATTCACCACTTTATTTTGTTATTTTGTGTATATAAAGTTCATTTGACATGATATATCATCAATATCCTTATTACTAGGATATTATAAATTAAATTATTTTTTTATTATATTTTAAATGTTTCAATGTGTTATGGAACACAATGAAATGTTTAAATATAATTTTCCTCAACAAACCTTCAAATACATAATTTAATTTATTATTATCTATATCCCAGTTACATAAAAAAATTTAAAATGAATATAATATTATCTTATTAATTTATAATGTATTTTAATCCATGTTTATATATATATAAAATGTTTTTGAATCAATTTTTTAGAATTTTCCAAACGAGGTTATTTATAAAATTTTAGATGAATGAATTGTTTTAACATTTTTAGAATGAGAAGATATTCCCCCCATCAAGAACCCTTAACATTTTCAATCATAATTTACATGTTTATATGTTTATTTTCAAATAAAGTTTTTCATTTATAATTTCATTTCTTTTTAAATTTATAATTTCAAAGTTAAAATTGTTTTTTTATCTTAATAATTTTCTCTAATTATATTTGATTATTTTCTTCTATTTCAACACTATTTGTTTAATATTTTATATAACTGAGATTTATTTCATACGATACCATCTACCATATGATATTGAAGGTTGTATGATCAGTTTTTCTATGTATATTCTACACTAATATAGTTCATGTTTTAAGGTTAAATTATTCATATTTCTTATACTAGTTTATCAATAGGAATATTTATGTTGTTTATGTTTCACCCCTTTCATATTTGAAATGAATTATAATTATTATGTAATGGTCGAGCCCACAATTTCCCCTCAATGTTTCAGTAGGTCTCATGAGAAAATATAGATATGGATTTTAGACAAGGGATTAACCATTAATTTTTAGATGTCTTGGTCAAGGTCTCAATGGTATGTTTTCAGATGTAAAACAATTTTCATTCCATAATGATGAGATTATTTAATGATATTACATGTGATTATTTCAGAATTTAGACAATCCATGGCCAATTATTATGATCGTGTGATTATTTATATGACATTAATAAATTATCATTTATTCATTCCATATTTTTTATTTATTAATAATTCAAGTTATCTTCCATTGTACTTTAATGCTACCATGAATTGTAGTTAAAACATAATATGTTTCCCATACCAAGTTATAAAGATAAATTATTGTTATCAAATTAAAGGATTATGTTCTTTTAGTTAATTTATTAGTTATTCTCATTTTCCTTTGTATTATGGTTATCATGTATGTAGTCTGGTTTTCCGAAACTACTAAACTGTTCTCTCCTTCAAGATTTGATTCCCTGTGATCATGGAAATGCAATAAAGTGTGGAATCCACTCTATGCATCTTATTTTGGGGAGTTATAGTTTGTATCAGATAAATTTTAGTAGAAACCGTAGATAATAGATTTTAGGACATATCCTTATGATATAATTTAAGGATAAAAATAGAAAAACATCCTATAATTTTGATAAGGTATATATTATGGGGTTATTTCTAAAAATACATCCCGTTATAGACACTAAAAGTGGAAATAGTTCTAGTATAGATATACCTAGGGGTAACAACTCTGAAAAGGTGTGTTAGGCCTAACTCGGGATACCCTGATAAATGACAACATACCTTTCTACACACCTGGATTGACACTCTAGTGGGATATGATTAGGATAATTTATATTTTATTTACAAACCATTATGAATGATTTAAAAGTAAATATGTCCCCAAAAAACCATGTTTATTATTATAATATTAGCTTTTAATAAAATTTTAAATTAATGTTACATGTTACGATTTCAAAAATTATAAATTATGATTCATAACGTAATCTAATCTATTACATTGTTTATAAATAGAACCCAATTAAGGAATGGAATAGATATCGATACACGTAATCCATGTATAGATATAACCCTTATGCAAGATAATGATATTAGAGATAGAGATTCAACTGGTACTGGGCATCTTATAACAATAATGAGACATTTTACTCAAGTTATGAACAGTAACTTTAACCATATGGATCATCTTGATCCTTGAGTTGGAATAGAAATGTTATAAAACTTAATGAGACAACAATATCCAACATTTAATGGGACACAAAATCCATTTCTAGCTAAACAATAGATAAGTTTCTTTGAGAAGATATTTTTTTCTTTGGGATGTAATGAAAGGGAGAAAGTTATCATTGTTGTTTATCATATTTTGTGAGATGCGGATAAATGGTGGTCATTGGTACAAAACACTAATGAGGATGAGAAAATAGAACACATGGAGTTAAAGGATTTAAATAAATTTTCTTAGATAATGATTTCTCTCATGAATAGTGATCGGATATGTGGAGATAATTCTTGAATCAAAGGAAAAAAAGAGGATGATAATGTTTTAAAGTATGAAGAAAACTTTTCAATGTTATCAAGGAATTATAGAGACTACCTATGTAACCCAAGATGTATGATTGATACATTCATTGATGTGTTCATTAAATTCCACCAAAATTCATTAGCTTACAAAAAATTCTCATCATACGGAGATATAGTCTCATGTGCTATCATGATTTAGAACGAATTCTCTATGTCTTATGGAATTAAGGAAAAACCAGAGAAAATGAGAATGGTGGAGAATGATATAGCTAAAGAGAATATGGAAGGAAGGATTTTCCCATTTTTTATAATTACGGAAGGAAATAATATTGTTCTATCTTAAATGGAAAGGGAGGTTGTTTTATGAATGGTGAGAATGGCCATTGTGATCCTAATTTCATTGTAATGAAAGAAGCTAGAAATGTTTTATGTTATATGTTTAATGTGATGGTACATTATGAAAATAATTTTACTAATCTTCAAGGAAATATAGCTCTGAAAAAGAAATGTGACCAAGGTCAAAATTATACTTCTGCTACAATCAAATTGGAATAATTAATGTATTGCTGATTTTGGATTCAATGATAATGTCATGATATTATGGTTATGAGAGTTAAGAGATATATAATGATTGTACTTTTGTAATTCATCATTAAGGATTTTAAGGCATTAAATTTTTTATTAAGGTTTTAATGAGATCAAGATATTCATATATTTAGTATGTGAAAATAATAAGAACATTATCTTGTTTGAGAAAAATTTAACTATAAGATTGTTTTTTGAAATTTAGAGACCTTTTTGGACAATTAATGTGGACATATGTATTTTAGATAAGTCTTAAAGTTATAACGGATCAAGTTTAACATTGGATTTTATTGTTTGAGGATAAAAAATTTCATTTATGTTGAATATATTAAGGTTATTTTTGGAATATTATCAAAATATAGTTTCAGAAAAAGGAAAACCCATATATTGGGTGATAACCCATCACATCCGGTAAAGTCATGACACATGAACCTGCACCTGAAGGAAGACATTGATGCATCACCAACCACAAGACTACATAATATTATGGAATGTATAAAATAGTTTTAATTATCAAAACGGTTTAAAAAATGAAGTATATGTTCATTTTGGGAACCTTATACGATTAATATTTTTTTAAAAAAATTATTATGTTTTGGAGAGAAAGGTGATTTTTTGGTAGAAATTGATTAAAAGATAAAAATATAATTTGTATGTAAATATTTTTCCTGGTGTTCTTATTCAATTAATAAAATTACTTCCTAAAATACACTGAAAGGATCTTAAAACTGAAAATTTTATCTTAGTACATTATTTTCAGATGAATCAAATGATCCCTTAGATTAATGTAGATTTATAGATTTATTATTGTTAACATTATCATGGTCATTTTTTCTATAACTATCCATCATAATATAATGGTTAAATTTATCATCCATGTACATGTTTTCCTATAACAAACCCATTTATGTGTTATCTCTTGTGACCTTCGTACTCCACTTTCTTTATTTTAAAGTGGATGTTTTATTGACCCTAGTTCTAATGTGGAATTTCAGTAAAAATACCTTGAACATTCAAATAATTGTTACTGAATGAAAATTTAAAAAAATTAAAGTATGTTATTTGTTAATGGAGGGGTGAATGTAACACCACAATATTTTAATGGCATGTGACTTTTTCTAATTCAATTCCATGGTTACGTAATATTGCATGCAACAACAATATTAAAAAACAACTAAATATTATTATTTAAAAGTTACCATTACTACCTATCCATTAAATTTAAAGTTATAAAAAATATTTACTAACTTATGAAAATATACGGTTGATTTTTTTGGTTTCAAAAGTAATATTAAATGAATATAATAACAAATTGAATATAATGAGAATGTTTTTGCAAAAGTTATTTTTATGCCCACAAACTAATTTATCTAAATAAATTAATTATCAAATATTTTTGAATGATGTTAATAAAATATATGTTTTATATATTCCATTATATTTTTTTAACATTCATCAAATTTATTTGATAGGAATAATATAAGAACAAACCTGATATTACACATAAAAACCGATATTTTTATAATGTCATTTTTACTACCTTTTAATGGAGAACCTATTTGAAATCCAATTTTTAACACTTTTATATATAATATTGTTTTTAAATAAAATAATTATTTTAAATAATAATATAAAAGCATACTTTTATTAAGTATTTTATATTTTTCTGGAAAGATTCATGTTTCGATGAATAGTGAAAATACATATTTTTAATTGAAAACAACTTTTTTCATCAAAATAATACATAAAGTTAAATTATTTTTTTTATTTGTCTTAAAGTAATAGAAAATTATTAGGTTATAATTATACCCAATTTAGGTTATTGGAATCAATTTTACATCAAACATAGATATAAAAACATTTTATCTTTTTCATTTTAAACATTAATGACATGTTTTCTCACTCCATCAGCATGATTAATTTTAAATTATCTAATAAAAATTATGTGTTTTGAGTTTTGAAATATGGATTCCATATTATTGTTCATTTCTTACAAATTATGTAAATATTTTTCTTTTTTTAGGAATATGAATAGTAACTTTGGTAATATTTTGTGTTACCCTGATTAAGGAAAAATTGGGTAATAAAAGGTAAATATTATAATATAAATATTGTAAAATTACCCTAAAACTTGTCCTAAATTTATTTTATGATATATTTTAGACCCAAATAATTTTTATTTATCTTTAATAGCCTTTGATAGCCACGTATATGACTTTATACCTTTTATAGTAATTTATTCTAAGGAAAGTTCAATATAGAACTCTTATTTTAATAAGCATTAATTTTTTATATGTATATTTGGAGGATACCTTAGACTATAAGAATTAATTTTAAATATAAATGTTTCAATTAATTATGTTAATTTAATTATAATTTTTAAGATTTAAATATTTAAATTAAATGGTGACAAAATGATGGTACAATAATTGTTCAATTAATGGATGAATCAAATAAATGATAATAACAGTACTAAAATAAATATAATTTGATAAAATTAATTTAATACACTAAATTTATAGATTAGTGTTACATATTAGGTACTATTTAAAATATTGTTTTCTAAGATATTATGTTTTTAATATATTTTTAGAAAGCCATGTAATGAATAGGGTCAAAATTAAAACTAATGAAATTTTAATATAAATAATATTTTATTAAAATATTTAAAATTCCTCAAAAAATAAAATTCATCAAATTTATTAGGATAAAGTTAAATATGTCATTAATGGACCATTTATGGTTCTTTTGATATTTTAGAGTAACTATGTTATCCCTTAATGATAAAAAGCAAACTTGTCACGATTAGAGTAAAAAGGTTTAACTTAGGGTTAAAGCCAAAAGATAAGAGTAATAATATGACCGAAAATTGTGAAAGAATTATTTTATTAGAGGAAATATACCCATACTGATATTTTATTTTATATAAATCAATTTGGATTCATTTTTAATAATAATTGAATTATAATAATTTAATAATTTTATGTTTCAAAAAGTGACCCTTACCTCAATTATAAAGGGGAACCTCCTCCCTCACATCCTCAGACATATCAATCCACATTGACATGACCTATATCTGAAAAAACCCCTAAATTATATTAATTAATCATAAAATCCTGAATTTTTGTATAAATCCAACAAAGGAATCCTTTTGGGCAAACCAAAAGAAGTTACCCCAATAAGTGGTAGCATCATTCCAAAAGGTCTGTGGTTTTGTTTCCATTATTCACCCACAAAAATATCTTTATTCCAAGATTAGATAACAAATATAGTATCCTGTATATAATTATATATTGTTATTATAATGTTTTTGCATAATAGTTCACACATATCCATCTAATGGGTGACAAACATACTTTTTTATGTGTACGAAGAACTACAACCTCACAAAACAATGATTGTTTGTTTTTCCTTTACCCTCTTTCATGGTTGGGAGTTATGATGGGAATGATATTTATATATGTTATATATGATTTTTATTTTGTATTTATTCATCTATAATTCTTTTACAAGTCACTCCTTTATTCTTTACATTTTTTTTATAAATACAATGACATCATTTGTGGATGTGTGGACTACCACCTCCTCAAAATGACGTGATTCGTTCACACTATACATGGAATTTATAAAAGATGAATTAAATAATAATATGTAACCTATAAAAAATAAATATTATAATGGAATTATTATATAAATATATATCATTTTCTTTTCATTCTTTTAATATGAAAAAGAAAATAATGTAGCGTTCATGCGTACAAATGACCTACCATCTCCATGAATGGTGCGTTACATTTCTTATCTCCAAATTTCATTGATTATTATAAATATATATATATATTGAATATATATAATATTTAAATCATGGATTAAATTATCTATATTATTAAACCATGATCTAATTATTGGGATCAATAAATAAAAAGTCAAAACTTACTCAAGAAACAGTGCAATTAACACCGGAAATAGTGAAAATAACAATAGAATGTTAATAAAGGGTAATAAGATATTATAAGATGATCATATATGATATAATAAATAATAATATGGTTATTTAATAAGTTATTAACATGATTAAAAATATTATACATGGTATTAAATCATGTTCGACTAAAAGAAGCTTAAGGTAAGGGTTTTCTCAACTTTGTTTTTCTTTTGTGAGATATATGTGTTATTCACCACTTATTTTTCTTATATAGTTTATATAATTATTATTTGTCATGTTATATCATAAATATATGTATTTTAATTATATTATAAGTTAACTTATTGTTTTTAATTATATTAAATATTTATTAATGTGGTATGAGACACTTTGAGATGTTTAAATATTATTCTCCTCAAGAATCATTCAATGAAATAATTTAAATAATTATCATCCATGTGCATGTATCTTAAAAGTTTTTTCAAAAAGTATTTTAATATTATGATTTAAATTTAGGAATTCATTTAACCCATTTTTTTATTTTTTGTAAAATGGATTAAAATGAATCTTTTTTTATTTTCTAAATGAGGAACTTTATGAATTTATATACAGAAGGAATAATTTTCTAAATTATATAGAGTGAGAGGATTTTTCAACCATAATGACCCATCATCATTTTGAAGCTTCCTCTAAAATTTTAAATTTTTATTTTCAAATAATTTTTTTCAATAATAATTTGTGGATTTTTTTGATAAAATATTTAAAAGATAGTAGGGTTTTTATTTAATTAATTATCCATGATTTTATTATAGTTTTTTATCTATGGTAACACCCTTCATTGAATCTTTTACTTCATTGAGGTTTATCTCTTATGATAAAATATACCATATGTTATTGAAGGTTTTATAATCAATTTTACTGTGGATGAACTGTTTTTATACCATTCATGATTTATGGTTAATGTTCTCACTTTTGTATGCTAGTTTATCAATACAAATGTTTATACTATTTTTGATTCACACATTTCATATGAGGACATTATTAAACATTTTATGTGATGGGAGAGACCCACTATAACCCCTCAGTGCATCCATAGGTCTCTATAGAAAACCTAGATATGGATTTTGGCCAAGTCTTTATCCATTTATTTTTATATGTCTTGGTCGAGCCCTAAATGATATGATTCAGATGTCTAGCGTCATGAATTCCATCATAATGAGATTTGTAATTGATATTCTATGGTATTATTTGACTAGTTATAATATCCATAGTCATATTTTAACCTCATGTGAATATTTATATGTCATTATCGAATTATCTTTTATTATTGCCATGTTTGATATTTATTAACAATTCATTTTAGCTTCTATTGTACTTTACCCGTACTGAGGATTTGGGCTCGCCTTTATTATGTTTCCATTCCCCAATTTATGAAGATAAATTATTAGAATCAAATTTAGGTATCCTAATGTTTTACTTATGTTATGATTTATATTCATTTTCCAATATAGTATATGTATCATGTATGTAATATGGTTTTCCAAAATTATTATACTATTCGGTCCTTCAGGATTTGATTCCTTGTAATCATGACAATGTAATAAAGATTCGCAGTAGCTCTAGAATTCTAGGATCAAGGCGTTACATATTGGAATAATAAAAATTATTAATTTTTAAATGAAATTAATTGTCATAGAATTTATGAATATTATAAAATAAGTGACATGTAAATATTTTAGAATCCAATCATTTTTTATAATTTCAATTTTTAGGACAATGTATTCAATTTATTAATAAATTCATAATAATTCATCTGTATATATACTAAGAGGGTTGATTCATACTTTAATTTTTTTGGATAATATAAATGTAGTTTTTAGTATTTATTTTAACTAGTGTTTATAATTATTGAATATGATACACAATTAGGGAAAATATTCTAATCATCCAATTGAAATTAGTTTCATAGTATTAATGTGTTGGATGAGAATAAATAACTCATTCAATAATACTTTTTATCAAAACAAAAAATTACTTCCTTTATCCAGATTTGATAAAATTTAATTACTAATAAAAAACTACTGATCACCAAAAAATAATAATTAATGTATCAAATTTCATTCTAGTCTTGAAATAAAATGGATTAGTTGCTATTGATATGAATAGGGGAAAATAAATGAAATAGAAAATGAAAATCATATTCTTTATTTCCAAGTATCAATAATCCATTATCCACATTCTACTTATCCTTAACATCATTCCTCTTCCTCAATAAAATTCCCCATTTATATAAGATCTCATGTATTCATAAATGATTGTGTCCTCTTAATGATTGATTTAATTATGTTTTAATTATTTTGGTGTGTAAGCATTGAAATGAACCAACCCACTGGGACCACAGCTGAGTTGGATGAATGGTCGAGTCTGACTCCCAAATCCAACATCAAATAGGTCAGTTTCCAGTAAGAAGTCCTATTTCTATATGAATAATTTTCATAATGGACACATCTAATTACATAAATATCCCTAGAAATAGAAACAAAATCCAAAATACTAATATAAATAAGTAGAATAATTATTAATAAGAAAATTCATACATATAAATATCACCAATCTTCTATGACTAACAGATCACACAAAGAGGGGTAATTTAGAACCCAAAGAGTCCATGTACATGGAAACAATTTCTAAATGGATGAAACTCATCATCAACAAAAATCCAAACAATGTATACAAAAAACACAAGTTAACCACCATTACCCACCAACTCTATCTACTCCTTAGCCTCTAATATTTCATTCATACTATGTATCATCATCACATAGTGGGAATGAGTTCCAGTATTGGGGTTATTAAAAAATTATCTAGTATGATTCCCCACATTAAAGGGGAAAAAACAACCACTAGCTTAAATAAATAAAAAAAGGATAACTTAGGAAAAGATATGGAGAAGTTACTACTTCACTCCCCTACTGAACTATGAAAATCCCTTACAATGTATAATGATATACTAGAGAAACCACTCACCTTCCCAAAATGATAACCTTGGAACTAGATCACATTCCTCTAGAGAATATATAAATCTCCCTGATAACCCCTAATAATATAAGGAAAAATAGTGATAAAACTACATGATTAATCCAAAACAATTTATCTCAACATGAACCATACAATAACTAATAAATAGAAAACTATACATATAATTTCACTAATATTTGAGCTACATGATTTCCACCAGGATCAATTGTTACTCAATATTAGGGTTACCAAGTTAGATGTGCCAATGATTCATTATACCAGAATAATAGCCTATCCCAAGAGAACTAATAAAGGTACCGCACTCTAAGAATCCTAAATCTAAATTATAATTATAGTGTAGGAACAAAACCTCACGAAAGATTAATACATTATTCAAGGGATTACAGAACCCACCGATGTATGTCCAATATACCATATCATGAGGTATTTTCCAACCCTATCATACATAGAGGGAAAACATGTGTAACATCATGCCCAAACCTATTGTCTTGGGAAGTGTAGGAGGTATCAATAATCATAAATAAACTCACCAATACACTAATGGATGGAAATAAATGCTAAGGTATTTAAAAAACTATGAGGTATTATTTTCCCTAAATAAAAAAACCTTTAACAAATAATATAACAAGTCAAAATATGATTCAGGGCCTAAAAATTGAGGAGCTCCCATAATTAAAACAAGATTATAGTTAGAGAGATAGTGAAAATGAAAATACATAAGCAAGGTCTAAAAACTAAAAATATAAAAAACAACAAGACACCAAAGTGGAAGCATGGAAACTCCACTATAAAATTCCTCCATGGTATAACTCATAAAAACCTTTTTTGTAGTAGCATGGTACTCCATAAGAAAATTAGGAGTCATATCCCATTCATATATCCCAAAAAACATCATCTATATATTCACCCAAGTGCATATAGAGGGGGTGAGTATGAATAATCAGTATGAAATCAATAATAATTTCCAAGCCCAACACTAACACAATAAAATTTTAGATAATGGTTATATATAAAATAGGATAAGTGATCACCGAATACGTTTTAAAAAATACAGGATTTAAAAAATAAATAAAACAATTTCCATTCATCTTGGAATATCATTTTTCACCTAGAACACACACAATTCATGTCAAACCATTTAATTTTGATAAATCATTAATAGAAAACCTATACTACCTAAAAAAAATTCATCTCGTAGTTGTTTACCAAAGTGACCCACTAGCACCTACCATATATCTTTACCCAACAAAGAATCATCAATACAAGTATGTACACATACCAATGAATTATTCCAGGTAAAAAAATGATTTTTATTAAAACCAATATCCTATTTTGAAAAAATATTCACAAACCCCTCGTGAGAATCCCCATGATTCAAAATTTTAAAATTGATAACAAAATAGGTTTTAAACAAGAAAACAACTATGAATTTCAAAGAAAATCATGGAAAATCATTTATAAATATAATACTACATGTTATATGGAAAAACTATAGAGATTTAATACAAACACCTCTAATGGTTAATTATGAATTCCTATTTCGATCCATTATGAATCCATTCATTACCAAAGTTCTAAGATTGGATGAGATTAGCCTTCAATTGAAGAGATATTCAAAAATCACTTAAAGGGAGACCTTGGTTTGAATGGAATGAGAGGGATGATAATAATAAACAAATTGAATAGAAAATAATTAAAATTTTTAAACACGAAACCATTCATATTTTTAATTATGAATTCATTGTATGGATATTTTATTTTCCACATATAATAAAAAACAAGTTTCATTATCTAACGATCTTGAAAAACATGTTCACATTTTGAATAAAATTTCACACCATGAATGAATCTTAGTAGATCTATTCACTCCCCAAATGAGATTAATGGAATATTACAAGAGAAAAGCATTCACATAGTAAATAAAATATCAAGGAATGAACCAGAGAATGTACCATATTCCATCTTATAGGATTAATACTATTCAAAACCCTTCCAAAAATTGACACAAACACTATAAAAAAAGTAAAAGGTGTAACAAAAGAATATATCTCTTATTTGGGTATATCAAATTCTCCCCACCATTATGATATTCATCTATGGAAAGTGTGAGGTCATCATTTCTCTAGAAAATTTACATCCATTAACTGGACATATGGTTCTCCCATACTGAAGAATCTTCTTACATTCAAACTTGTTTCCATAAAACCCCCACCAAGTATATATTTATACCATGAGAAATAATTTAGTTAATATCTATAATATAAACCTTTTTGTACAAAATGGTCACATTTGGTTCTATAATTGTTTTATCCCTACCATTCATGTAATTTTTAATTAGTTAATATTCATTAATTATGATATTTTTAGAACATGTTATTAACCAAAATAACTCTTGGTTGTAGAGAAAGATAGAAAGATTCATCATAATCCATTATGGGATTTAAAAATAGTGAAAAATACTAATGAACCAATATTCCTTTCTTATCAAAAAGATGATTCAAGATACTAGGAGTGTGTAACATCCTTTTAGAATCATTTATGTTTTCCATGACCCTGGTTTTTATTTTTTTTCATTTTGGAATTGTTTTGGTTTCATTCTGATAGAATTTTGAAAATTTCATAATCCCAAGGGGGTGTGCACAATTGGTGAACCATTAGGATAAAAAATTTAGTTTTGTCGAGTAAACCATGCAACTTCTTGTGAGTATTTGAAAGGGGTTGAATGGTTTTTGAATATATATGGCCGTATTATCTACAATGGTCATCCAAAAAAAGTGAGTTTTTTCATGATTGGCACACGGTATGACAAACTGTTCACCCTCCTAAGAGAAACTATGAACCCTCTCAATAGGGGTTCATAGGTTTTATAACCCTGAACCCCTACCCAATAAATCATGCATGAACGTTTTAATTAAATTTATTTTTTTGAAATCTAGAACTATCTATTTAATATTCATAGTCACCCCATTTTACACTAACATGAATTCCTTGGTTGTGAAGGCTCCCAAGAATCATTTTAGGTTCTTAAAAACCATTCTTCTGGTGAATTGATGTTTTTATCTTGTTTTATCACATCAAGGTTATTGGATCTCATATAATGTGGTTTCATCTAATATATCTTTATATCCTACTTAGTTTTTGATAGAATAACATGTAACTAATGTATAAAATCTTCTTTTTTCAATCATGATTCTATATTATGTTTATTGATATCTTTCACATAATTCTTCATTGGAGATCCTATTATATTTATTGAATATGACCATTTCATAAATTTTTGGTGGTTCTATAATTATTTTCCTATGATTGAAACATTAAATTAATTGATTAAATTAAAATGATATTTTAATTAATTTAAAAACCATGACTTTAAAAATCTTGATGTGTTATTTCATATGGAATTGAATCTATAAAAAACCATTTTTTATTGAATTATAATGTGGGGGATGATTTGTTGAAAAGGAGGGACTGATTTGGAAACTAATACGATATATTTATTTGGTTGTTGAACCTTGAGAAAATGGATTAAAGTAAAAGAAGATTTCAAATGGAATAAATATATAAAAAAACAATTTTGGATTTGAAATGTGAAAGGAATTTTGAAAGTTGGATGTTGGAAATATTTAATTTAGTTTGATTAAAAATGTTTTATTTTACCATGCTTGATTGATTTATTTTTTAATCAAATGTAATCCAAGATAATTAGTTGTAACTAAGAAATTTTTTATTGGAACATGACTCCATAACACTGTATTGACGATGAAAACTATTACTAAAACAAATATCAACAAGACTACCCATATCAGGATCCCCTATTGAGGTCTATATTTCCTATGATGGGTTACCCTTTTGGGTGTATTTATATGTGCATTAAAACCATGATATAAGAAAATTATTTATATATGTTAGGATACTATTACCTGAAAAACTAACTTACCACGGGCATTGTATACCAAGTTCTTCACAATAATTTGTTGACTCAATTATACATTCCAATGATTAATGATTTATTTATTCATGTTAAATATTTTATATATTTGTTTATAAATTTTTTATTTAATTCAATTTTTGATATATCTTTTATATATTTTGATAAGAAATCTTGTTTTGATTTTAACTAAGTGAATGAAATTTCATGCCCTCCATAATTTTAAAAGGAAGAAAATTTGGTTCAATAATTACAAAATTAATTATGAAACACTTTTGGAGACCCAAATAGTATTTATTGCTAATTGACTAAATTTTAACATAGGAATTAGTAAACATTCTTATGCTATGATTAAGAAAAAATGGAAAGCTCCACATAGAGGTGGTGGAAATTATTTATCCTTTGGACCATGGAGTGATGATGGTGAAATGTGGAAATGTTTTCCAATTCATACATAAGAGTTTTTGAGAAATTTTTTATTTAACTTTTTTTTCCTTTGGGATTTTTATTTATCTATTTTGATTTTGTATTACATGGTTGATTATGGTAATTTTCCTTATGTATTATTGATCTTAATAACATGTATATTTTATCTTACTCAATGTATTTAGAAAATTATTTCACCCATGTTACTTTAATGATTCCATGTGCTAGTTTCCATCCCATGGGGATCCAGAATTTCCTTTCAGTCATTTTATATTTGGATTGAGTATCAGGGTTCCAAAATATCCTACATGGTTCGTGATATAATTACTTTCAAGAATACATTATCTCCCACTAAAAAATAATAAGTGTTTATGATAATGATCACTATAATATTTTTAAATGCTCTGGGATAACACCACTCAATTCCTGATCATCTATATCTTCTTTTTCATTTAATGAACAAGTCTAGGACCTATTAGGGAAGATTCTATAGTTTAGACTCATTAAAGTGGAGATCAACATGTGTAATCATTAAATGACTCAAATATGTCCATAACTATTGTTTCCTAAAAATTGTTTTTCTATGAGATCTCATACCGAGGTAGGTGACCATACCATGAGAAACCAAATTATATGGCACAAGATTAGGGCATGTATTCCACTGTTTGAAATATATGTTTTGACATACCATCAATTTATGGATCAAAAACCATACTCATGATCTATTAGGTATAAAGGGAAAATTATATGGAAAAAAACTTCCACAATATGAATCTAGGATCCTTTTTTTGAAAACTGGAACTATTAATCCATGATATAGAAACACTTATTGGATACACTTCTTTTCTGATTCTTTAATCGTATAAGATTCTTAGATCATAATGAAGTGGGAAACCATTTTGATTCAATTCGGAATAAGTTATATGAAATTTTGATACCATTTTATTCTCTGAAAAGTAGTGATAATGTCCATGTAAACCATTTAACATTTCCAGCAAGGTATCGATAATAAATAAAATAAACTAGTTGGTCATTGATGTTCTTCTTTGACCTTTTGATAAAAGTGGAATATCAAAACATAATCCCCATATCCTAATTTCATAAATGACAAAAAATTGTTACTTGGTGACATTTACATATTTTTTTATGCCAAGAGGAATTTCCTGGAATTCTGAGATGATGAATGAATACGTTCATAATAAGTTATCATAATCACTGTTAGATTTTACAAAAGGGAAAAATCATTTCAATCTTCTTTCCATCCTTCAAAGATCTTACAACAATTAAGTTATGACTTTATTTTAATGAAATTAAGATCAAATATTTGATAATATTTTACTTTCTTCACCGGATCAGGGATAAGAATCATGAGGGAAAATACTATTTCATTATTCCGTTATATGAAAACTAGGTTTATATAAACAAATGTCATCCTCAATTATCATCAATAATGTGTTAATCTGGACAACTGTTTGTAAAATTTTTTTGGATTAAATCATACAACACATAATTCAAATTTCCATATTTATAGACCAGATTTAAGTCAAACATATGGATATACTCCTTCCATATCCATTGCTGAGGTTCAATTTTTTTTCATAAGATCGTTTTTATACTATTTGGTTTAGTGAAAACCCAGAAATTCTCACAAAAAAAGATAATGACTCAATATTTTTCGGGCATAAGAATCCATAGATAATTCTATATCCTAAATCCGATAATTATTTTCATGTACACTGAGATGTTGTGATCCATATGATACAACATGATCCATATACTTGATACAACAACCCAACCAAGATTTAGATGCATGATAAAAGTGAAAATATCATTTTCCTAGTTCTATAACTATATAGATAAGTGTATTTTTGTATTATGTATTTATCTCCTAAAAAATAAATTTTCTATTCATTTCTCTTTTGGAATGGAGTTTCTTTACTCGTCAAATTTTTAATGCGGTAATCAAGGAATAAAATTTCATTAATAAAGTATTGATAATAACCTTATAGATCTGTAAAGCAATGTATCTGATAAATAAGATTTTTTTATTGTAATGAAACTGAAAATGATTCTTTATAGATTCTTCTAATACAACATTTTTATCTTTTAAACGGCAAAGAATGACAACTTATTTTATCCAGGAGTCAAACTTAGGGACTTTTCAAGGACAAATTTCCCTCACAATGTGATCATAATAAACTCCATGTGCTTATCATTGTCATATTTAGTCAAGGAATATTCTATAATGTAGTCAAAATATACAAAAAAATGGAGTCAATATTCCTTTGAAAGATTTTATTAATCATTTTCGTGAAAAATGTTGGTGTGTTTAGGTAGTGATGCTAACTTTTCAATCAAGAATATTAAATATTTTTAAATTTATATTCAATACATTTTAGAAACACATGCCTATGGATCATAAAGGTTAAATGTATTGGAATAATAGATACACATTCATCTTATTTCATGAATTATATTCAATATCCCCCACATATATCTCTCTAGTAAGTAATTTTTATACACATACCCTACTTAAAACTTTTATTCAAAACCTGGGGAAAGGAAACAGAACAAACGGTGAACTCATATTCTTAGTAATGGTAAAAATGAGAGATATAAATTGATGATCCTATGAATGTATTTGATAAAAATAAGGGCATGATATCATGACCATAAAATAAAAATTTCACATCCAATCAATCATGGATAAAACAATTTAATGGATTAATGTTTTATATTTTCTGAAGACATGAATCATAAGAGTGAAAGATTATTATAAATTAATAATGAACAATAAGTTCATGTCATAAAAGTGTGGCACAATAATCTATATAGAAACCATTTTATATATAATGATTAACATTTGTAATATCAAATTATAGTATATCCAAAATTCATAACTATTTCCCATATCATAACAAATCAGGCATCACTGTTTTTATCCCATAGTGGATCGTTCACATTGACTTGTTTCCCATTGTAGATCAAGTGCATCCAATTTCATCCAATAATTATCTCATTTGATATAATGTTTTACCAAATGAGTTCTATGGCTACATAATTTTGGACCCACCCATCACATAATGAAAACCATACATATGTGTGACATATTATTTTTAAATATTCATCATATCATAATATTATAACCTATGAAAATAAAATGTGTTTTAAAAACACAACCCATGAAAAATATATTTGTTTCATTAAGATATAATCATTATATTAAGAAACCAACTACAAAAATAATAGGGATGGTATAATTAGATCATATACCCAAGAAAATACATGTAACACTAATGGTTGTTGTCATTGATGAATATAAATACAAAAATAATATCATTAAAAACATTTTAATGGAATACAACAATTACATTTTGAAATCAATTCCTTAATGTATTAGAATTTTCTAAATATTCTCGAATCAATTTTATTTTAAAGGATCTATAGAATCTTGTAAAATAATATTCAAATCATTGATCTTTAGTGATGATGGTAAATTCATTTTATGTCATTCATGTTTAAAGAAAACAATCCTTTCACATTGTTGTAAAAAGAAAAAAAGTACCACATTAATAAAACACAAAGAATATTCCTTTCTAATCATTTTTTCAAAAGTAATTGAAGGTTAAAAATTAATTTAAATTATATTTTAATAATATTAAAAATATTCTTGAACATCTTTTTGGAAAATACAGATATGGAAGAGAAAGGCTGTTGACAGAATAGTAAAATAGAGACATTTTCCTTAAAAACACTCTTTTGGTCTATTGAGTACATTAAATTGAAGAAAATTGAAGGAAAAAAATGTATTCTAAAGAGATAAAATTTGGATAACAAAATTTATAGAGATTCATCAAATATGGGTGATATAATTTCCTCAATAAAAATTCAGCAATAAACAATACCGAATAAAGATAGTATTGAATCATAAATTCCTTACCTCATGTCTCAAAATTATTCATAAACATTATAACATACAATAAAATAATTATTGGTTTATTTTAAATATTTTATAAAATCATACTCATATATATAATACCATTTATGATTCAATTATTACCTTTTACCCCTATTTATTAGTCACTATTTATTTAAATTAATATTCTAAGTGATAATTTCATTATTTTTCATATCCGTTTGCTTCAGTATATTTGGTTGTTATACATTTATCATGAGTACTTACTTTCAATATTTCTAAATGAATATATATATATTCATTATATACATATTTATAGTCATCCATAATTGTTATATATAGAAAAATTAATTACACTATTCATGGGTATGATATATCGTATGTACTCAAGAGCATTATTTTTTTTTGATGAATTGAACGAAAATAAGTGACATATTAATTAAAATTTATAAAAAAATTTATTATATAATATATATCATATATATTAATGGAATATATCCATATTAACATTCATGTATGGAATAAATGAAAAATGAATCACATCGCTTCGTGGAGGTGGTAATCTACAAGTACAGATGAGTGACATTATCATTTTTCAATGGATTGGAAGGTATGAAGGTAGATGTGATAGTTAGTTTAAAAACTATAATTTTTTCTGTAAATATCATATGTATATATATATAAATTTAATCCATCATTATATGCATCCATGTGAGGTGCTGATGGAAAATGAATTACATCGGTTTGAAAGGAGGTAGTCTGGAATACATATGATCGATAGTTTCAATTCACATTTCATCTAATAAGAGATGGACATAGGTAACTATATTATCTTAATAACATATAAATATATTTAATATACTATTTTAATTTTTTTTCATAATATTTTAATTATATTTTATGGAGGATGAAGAAGAAATAAGACGAAAAGGCATGGTTTTGTAATATACCTTTTCTTCTGAAGACCTCAATTTGTTTATATCTGAAGTCTTCCTATGATGGTCTTAATAGAACCAAAGGGATTCTAGGTCTGGGGGATAGATGTATGGTAGGTATTGGGGTAGGTATTACAAAATTTTCTCTTTATGTGTTGATAGAAAAGGAGATATGGTGTCCTTTTATAATTTAGGTGAGTGGAAAACTTGTAATGAATCAATGATTTAAAATTATATTACCTAAATTTAGTGGTAAAAAGGATAAAAACAATATCATATTAATATTTTATAAGTATAAGTTCTAAATTATACCAATTAATGAGGTTTTAAAAAGATTCAAGTTCATTTTTACACATACCATTTTTGTTTAACTTATCTATAAACATGATTTAACCTTATCCATGGTAACAAATATTTTACTATTTTTACTATTAATTAGGAAAAAAATAATTTGAACTTATTACCCAATACTAATTATTATATTTTCAAATATTTAACTAAATTTATTATATTCAATTCAAATCAATGGTAGAATGTATCTAAAAAATTAACCCACAAACACATCAATATGTGGTTTTCCAAAGAAAATGGTTTTATAAGTATAAAACAATTTGTATCAAAATATAACATAACATTATATAAAAATATTTAAATTGGATTAATTTTTACATAATTTTACAAATTTGAAATTATTAATGATGAAAATATATATATATTTTTAAATGTTGTAAATGAAAAGAGATGTTATTATAAAAACTAAATTTTTTATTATTCATCAAAAAATTCATCATTGCAAAAAATTTGTAAAAATTCACTCTATGATATTTTTGAAATTTTTATTTCAAAAATATGGTTCATTTTTCTAAATTCATTTTTTGAAATATTTTAAAAATAATTTTTAAATATGTTTGAAAAACTTGAGAAAAGGGTTTTTTATAAAAATAAAGTTTCAATGCTTGGAATTAGTTCTATTTTTATCTCAAACCAGAAAAAAAAATATTATACAAATGTTACACAATTTAAATGAATATAAAATATATAAATTTACTTAATCTAATTCAGAAATAGTTATTAATTCAATTTATTATTATAATCCCACATTACCCTCATAAAAACAATTTCCCCCAAAAAAACCTCCTATATTTTCAGTTTGTTTTATTTTCATTTAAAATTAATTAGGAAATAAAGATTTAATTTTAGACATATTTACACCCTAAAAATAATTTAATTCAGTTCTTTGTACTGATAATATCCAATATAATGGCTAAAAAAACATTAACATTACATAATAATAAATTAATAATATATCATATTTGGTTTAAACTCAATGTTGTGTGTAACATAAGATATCATTGAATGAAAATTGATTTTTTTTAAAATATCAGGGTGTTACATTTTACTCCACATAAAATGAATATTTACCATAAAATTATGCCACTATGATAAAAAAATTTGGTTACTTCCATCTTATTATATACTTAGGTTCCCATTTAACTTCATCAAATATTTGGTTCCACCACAAAATATTGACCACGTGAGTGGTCTTGTTTCATATCACTTTCTCTATATGATCCAAAATCTCCAATTTTTGTTCCTCATTCTATTTTTTTATCAAATGGTATAACCTCTGATTTTAGCATATGTGAAGTACTATGTTTTACATACTCAAGAGAGATACATGAAACACATCATGAACTTGAGAGAGGTTTGGTTTAAGATCTGATAGTTAAGCTATCATCCATACTAGATTAAGAATATAAAAAGGGAAATACACATAAGGCCCATAATTCTCTTATTTATAAATCTAATAAACTTATTCCATGTATAAATTCATAGAAAAACCTTCTCAGAAACAAAAAATCCTCGAACATGCCGATGATTTTAATCATAACCTTTCTATTAAATCATTACTTACCTGATTTGTTGTTTAATAGATACAAATTTATCTTCAATTTTTTTTATTTAGATCAAGACCAAATTTATTTATTTCTTTATATTTATTCCACCGTGTTGTATTGATTTAGTTCATTCCGTAGAGGGATTTATAAGGATTCATCTGAATGCTATTATGAAAGCTAATGGTATAAGGGGAATAAAAAAGATGAATGCGTTGATCACTCCCAGATTTGAAATCCATTTTACCAATTGAAATAACATTCTATAGGTTTTTAATGGTTTTATTAAACTAACTATTTATCTGAGGATGATACATCATTTTAAAACTGAACACTTTATCTTAATCATATAGATGACTTTTCTATAACATCTAGTTACACCTTAGATCCCAAATAGATAAAATAGAATGTGGTACTGCATGAAACCATAGAACATCCATAATATATATCCTATAAATATGACATATATATAAATATTATCTAATATAAATTATGTGTGTTTACGTTTTTAATTGATTTTATATAACAAAAATAACATTATGACATTTAGATGTGTTGGGTTGTCTCATGAAAGAAAACCACGATGATGTTTTCACATTTCTGTTCTGGTATGGGTAGCAGTTGTAACATTCCCTTATAATTTTATCTATTATCCTTAACTTTATTTAAAACTAGGAACCAATATATATATTCTATATTATCTCTCTTTATGTTGTCCCACAATAAAAACTATTTTAGTTCCCTACATATCTTCATACATCCTTTTGAATATTGAATAATGAACTATGAGATTCATTCAAAATATCATTCTTCAAATCAGGTATGGATGGGACACATGAACAGTTTATAAACCTTATAATTCCATTATAATATTGATGTAAAATAGGGTTATTTATTACTATATTTAACAACTTTAAATCTTCCTTATATACATCTTGAATCCGTACAGAGATAAATGGTCGAACATTCATTTGAGAAAGATAATATTTCTCCAATTACTTCATGATTTCTATTTATATAATTTGAAAATATATAAATATGGTATCATTTGTGATCCTAATTATACATAATCTATCATTATCCTTTACACTCAACGCCACAACCACCTTGTTATATTTCCCAAGGTGGTAAAGTATTGAGAATTCATAACATTTAATCAGGTCAAGTCATATTTTCTAGTGAATATTCATCTCTTTTTTAAGTGAGTATATACATTATGATTTCATGAGTAGTATATATATCCCTTCATTCTCCATAATTATAATGTATCTATATATTTAATGGTAAAATAACATAGATAACTCCAAATACTAAGGTGGGTGACTTTTATCATGAACATTCAATTATTGTAAGGAATAATCAATAACCATATAATTTACATGATAATACATCAACATAGCTTATTTTATGCATCCCTAGAGAATAAAAATTCTAATAAATAGTATTGTAGTTTAAGAACAGGTTCGATGACTAACCTTATCTTTTATACCATGAGATTTTCCTCAAAATAATTTCTCTAAAGCAACATGGCTTCATTTTAAGTTAACTTAGTTAATGGATCGAAAAGGATTAGTAAATACTCCACAAAGCACTGATAATATCCATAATATTAATTAGAACAGTGGATCTTAGTAACATTAGTTGGTATGGGATATTTATTAGTAACTTTTTTCAATGATGGATAAACCAAAGTTACCACACATGATATTATATGACCAAATAATGATGTTTTTTGAAGCCAAAATTCACACTTTGTAAATTCATCATAAAAATTATCCTTCCTCGGGGTTTTGAGTTTAATTATCAAGTGATATTAATGCTATTAGTTTTAAATTTAATATATATAAGAATATAATCTATAAATATTACCCTAAACTAATAAAGGTAATATTATAAGACACAATTTAAAAAATACATGAAGATAATAGTGAAATTTTAATGAAAAAATGGAATAAAAAATCTATAGTGTCCATAAATGATATTTATTATTTTCTTAAGTATTTATTGACTTTTTAAACTCATCTGATATTAACTAGATCAATGATCGATCTTGAAAAATTATTAAGATACTCATAATTGATACAAAAAAATATTCTATATAGGGTGGATACTGATTTTTCTTAATATAGTTTTTATTAGGTTCTTTATAATCAATGAATATTCCCATTGATCCATAATTATTATTAAAAAAATTGTTCATACCTATGTGAAATAGTAGGATGAATAAATCCTATATCAAAATTCTCATAATGTTTCTTCTCTAGTTCCAGTAAATCAATAGGGGTTATTCTATAAAGTGTAATTGAAATATGTGTATCACTAAGTCTGAGTTTAATTGAAATCCAAACATAAAAACTCATATGGGGACTAGAAATTCCTTTGTTATATATGAAAGAAACACATGAAAAATAGGAATATCATATATTCTTTGAATCTCCAAAATAATCTAAGACAAATACCCTTGATGGATAGGAATTAAGACCCACAAGATATAAATAATTTATATAGGAAGTTAATATTCGTCAACTCATAGAAAAATTATCATGTTTTTATATATAATATGATATTTGACTCATGATCCGTGAAAATAGATATGGAATCCCCATAATCAAATATAATCAATGTCACGAATCATATGAAATTAATCGAAAGATATATTCTTATGATTTATTAGAAACACTTTCCCATAAAAACAATCTAAGAAGAATAATAGACATGGGATGATACCATTAAACCATTAATATATTTCCCTAGTAATTCAACATATAATCATTTATATAGTAATTCAATACCATTTAAAATTAAATAGATATAAAAGAGTTTGTAGGACTAGAATGAAATAATAAATTAGTTGTTTTAGATTGGATAAAAAGTGTTATTTTCACCACATAATTCTCATAAGTCACTTAATTAGTCATTATCACATGATATATATCATTTTATTTGACCTTAAGAGGTTTTTAAATCCATTCATCATCTTAATCCTTCAAATTAATGCACTGGTTGGAATAATTTCAATACTCTTTTCATTTGAAGCATTATAGAGTGGGCAGTGCATTAGTTGATATATTATTCTCTACCATTATATTAACAACCCAATTCAATTTATTTCTATTTTAAAGGGATTTATGACCCACCTTTCCAAATTTAACTCACCCAAAAATTCTATTCATGAAATTCCCATGATGTTTCTTCCAACATTTCTAGAATGTATGTGGTTGGAATTTATTCTGACCAAACGATTCATTTGACTTTTCAAGAGTCATAATCTTTTTATTCTTATAAGAACATTGTAATGTTATAAATAAATAATTTCCATTTACACCATGAGTTCACATTGAAATATTTCATTATATTTAATAAAGTCTCTTATAGATAACACCTTTCAGAGACATTGTCTTAATCCACCAAAGAATCTATGAATTCTTATTTTAGGGTTAATTATTAAACTAAAATTATACCTTGCATGTATTTAAAAAGTTTCACCATATATAGTAATTTATTCATACTCATTTTTCTTTAGGTTATGTAATTAATCCTATGTGTTTGTGCATAGAATATGATAGAATTACTTTCAAAAAAATATCCTATTAAAATAATCCATTCTAAAGATTGAAATCATTTGTCTTGTCTTGTATTCTTAATAAGGATTTACCATTGATCTTATTCTCAATTAATTGATAAATTGTTTTAAAACCATGTCATGTTATGATAACTATATACTATAAAATATATTCTCGATCATGTCAATCCATTTCTCAACTACTATTGAATCAGAATGACTACTAAAAGAAATTGAATGTTACTATATGAATTACTCAATAGTATGTTATTTCCTTATTCTATTGTTTGGAATATCAACATGATTAATTAAATGATAATGTTTGTTGATAAAATAAAAAATATTATCCATTCTATCTCTCCCAATACTTGGTTTATTTGGTCTAAAACCATTTCATTGTCTATAAAATTCATTATTAGCTTGTTGTCTTGTGGTTCCATCCATTGAGTAAAAAAAGAAAAGTGTGAGAAATAAAAATAATATTGGGAAAAAATATAATCATAAAACAGTTATAGGATTTAAAATTAAGGAAACATAATATACATCTTGTGAAACCTTAGGTTTAACCTAGGTTATCTATGATCATAATTTTTTCAAATACACCATAATGGTTCATAAAGAAAATGTGAATCAACCTAAGAATATCTACAGGAATTGTGAAACTATATGGAAATCTTGGGGGACATATCTATGAACTACAATGATGTACAATATATAACTGAACAACATTTATCACTGTGGTAACCCCTATATGTATTTTCAACAAAATCATATCCCCTTATAGTATCCATATTGGGTTGTACTACGAATAAAACCACATATTCAAACCACAAAGCAAACATTAGGATGTAATCATTTAAATAAACACAATCTTAGTGTTTTTACTAATATTTTACAGACATAATATCCAATTATTTTATACACACACCACTAATAAAAACTCTAGTGATCTCAAAGTTTCAACCACATATATTATGTCTTTTTAGATAAAAATTCAATACATTTTACAAATACAGATTAGTGAAACATAAATGTTGGGTGTATTTTGATATGAGATTCACAATAATATTATTTCATGAAATATATTAAAAATATAAAACATATATGTACTCAGGTTTTACTCGTTATATATATACCCAACATAAAATGTTCCTTCATAGCTCAAGGAAAGGAATCATATAGAAGGGTGAGCTTAGATGCCACATAAAGGTAAAAATATGCAATATCAATCAATGATCACATGAAAGAATAAGATAATCACACGAAAATGATATCATGAATATAATATAAAAATTTCATATCTGATATATCAATGATCATAATCATGTGACCTCAAATAAAACATTATAATTTCAAAATAAATTAATTATAAGAGTGATAAATCATCATAAATAAATCTTGAACCATAACATCGTGTAATTTAATTGTGGAACCATCATATGTATAAGAAAAATTTGATATTTAATAGTTAACTACCAATAATATAAAATCATATCAAATCAAGAATCCCAACATATTTCCCATTTCATAATGGATCAGGCATCACCACCTACATCCCATAGAAGATAAATCACATTGACATGTTTCCAATATTTGATCAAATAGATCTAATTGAGTACTATAATTATCTAATAATATATAACAATTTGACCTATAAATTGCATTGATATTTAATTATTTGTTGGTAGAGACCCAAACTGGATGTACAAAGACATTACATTTTTATTTTGAAATACTTAATACCTTACAAACATTGATACCCAAAGACTGTATTAGTTTAGTGTATTTGGAAACATAGAACACAATCTTCTGGCTTGGTGAAAGATCTTTAATGTATACCATTAAGATCTTCCCCATTAGTTTTCCTTCATTAATCCTTTAATTATATCCCCAGGAAAAGAAAACATAAAAAGGGTGAGCTCAAATGCACAGTATGGGTAAATATTGAGAAAATAAAACAAACCATAAACATTATAATGTAAAACATAAATATAAAGTTTAAATATCAAAATCTTGAGTTTTGAAAAAAATCATGGTAGTTTGTAAGACATAAATCATAATTGAACACGACCATGATAACATATAATTGACATAAAACATGGAATTGTGGAAAACAAATAAACACATAATATTATTTCTATAGTATCCATGGCATTGCTGCTAAGACCATCACAGTGGAAAAAGTCCTTTACTGAACCGAGTTTACTTGATATTCCAGCCATGTATTACTGAATAAGATTTATTTCTCATTCCATAAATGTATTACTGAAATGGATTTACTTTCTGTTCTAGTCATGTCTATCTCATCATATATAAATCATTACTCAATTCATTGTATGGAGATATAGGTCTCACCCACCTCATAATGAATCCATTCTTATATGTTCCCTAAAAACTAAATCATTCATCAAAAAATGGGATTCTTAACATCATTCCATCATAACATAATCCATAAAAAATATCATAACATCATTAAAAAAACCAAATCATAGTTATAATATATATATAAACACAACCCTATTAAAATAGAATCATCTTATATGGAAAACAATTTTGATAAAACACATTAAAATAATTCTTAAGGAAAATATTCTTTCATTTTCAAAAAGATTTTCCTTTTTCAAAATGTTTTGAAGTTTTAAAAGAAAAGAACATAATTGAAAAAAAAATTAATCATTGAAGATGAATCATCATGGAAATAATGTTTTATGAATACTTAAAAAACCTTTCATGCTGTATAAGTACAAATAACCTTCTCCACATATTTTTTCAGAAAAGTAAAAAAGTACTTCATATGGTAAAGAAAGAAATATTTATTCCATAATATGAAGTAAAAGTAAAAAATGGGTAAAAATTACTTTAAACATACAATGATTAATAGTAAATTTTTTCTGATTTAAAAAAAAACCATTGACAAGGGTGGTAAACATATCCCCAATAAATACTCATGTATAAACATTTCGAATAAAAATAAGATTGAAAAATTATCCCTTAACATAGGTCCAAAATGATTCGTATATATATGAACCTCTTGTATAATGACCTAAATAATGTTATTTATTTATTTCAGAATCATAATCATTTTTATGATAACATTTATGTTCATATTTTTCATCTATTTATTAGTAACATTTCATTGTTACTGGTTATTTGTGTATTAACAGCTTTATGTTCTTATGCATGTTTTGTTGGATAAATTCATATTAATATTTTTAGGTTATAATTATATCATATACATAATGTTATTTTTATAATATATATCATATTTAATTATCCAATTAATTAAATTCAATTATATAATCATGATTTCATGAATATTATGTTGAACGAATCACATCGCATCATGGAGAATGTAAGTCGTACGTACACACGAGTGATGATATCATTCCAAAAATTATTGAATTGTATTTAAGTGGATAGTTTTTAGTATCTCAGAATAAATATATTTTTAAATTAATCATATATATATTTATTATTTCCATCATTATACACATCCATGTAATGTGGTGGTGAAAAACAAATTACACCACCGTGTGGAGACAGTAAGCCTTACATATGCACGTGTGGTGATTTCATTTTTTATAAGATAAGTAAAAGGTGGAATATAGTTGATTCATAATAATAATAACAACTAATTATATAATTTTTGTTGGAGTTATTATATTATAATTAAACAACTCATTATGTCGAAGTATAAGAAGAAAAAATTTAAAGAATCAGTAAATGATATTACATCTTATTCGATGTGCCTCTCTAAATCACCTCTTAGAGCACTAGGGTTTGTATTTTAAGAATAAAATGCACTCTATAATATTTCATGTGAAGTTTATAAGGTAAATAGTCAGTGTATGGTCGATCCTAAAGGCTCAAAATGATGTGAATAGTTGAGGGAGGATGTTCCCTTTTATAATTTCGGTGAGGGGAACTTTTGGATACCTCAAAAATATTAATTTGTAATAATTTTACACTCAATAGAAATATATAAAAATTAATTATATTCAAATATAAGATATTATATGATTGAAATATCATCAATCAATAAAACGTATACATTCTTTTATGTTAATATAAACATTATCATCTTAATTGACAATTAGTTATTCTATTTATGTTTAATTAAGATAAAAATGTTTCAATGTTAAAAGGGTGACATATTTACCTATTTGATTTTAATTATACCATATATTTAAAAATTATAAAAATTTTATAATATATCATAATTATTATATATTTGTTTTAAAAAAAATCAGTTTTTAAATATTTTTAAAAATATTTATTTTAACAATATATCAATTGTGTCAATTTTGAAACTATTCAATTTATGATTTTTACGATTTCAAGAGAATGTATTATCAATGAAAAAAATATTTAATTATACTCATAATGTGTCATTTTAATCTATATAAATTATTATAAAAATTAATTTTCTGAAATTATATTTATTGTAATGTTTTTAATAACATTTATTAAATATATCCATTATTAAAATATTCACTAAATCAATTTTGTGTAATAATTTAATATTATTATTTATAGAATAAAAATATGAAAAAAATACTATGATGAACAAAAATTTAATATATTTAATCAGAATAAATGTAGTTGAATTTATTTTCTGAAAAATAAAACACTAAAAATATTATACTTATGAATGAATGAATGTGAAAACATTAACACCACTTTAAATAAAATAAAATAGAAGTCATAATATCTTTTATAAAGCTCCAAATGGTCAGTGTTTTGATACCTAGAAGATTATGGTCAATATATACTATTCCTATATGATTTGGATATGTGTTTAGGCATTTTTTATGGTTATTTGAATTTTAATAAAATTGTTTTATGGATTTCTAATTAATTAATTATTTTTACATCATTAATTTATAAGACATTAAAGTAATCATTAATATCAAAAAAATAAAAATAAATTACCATAATGTATTTAATTATTTTATATTTCCATGGACTATTTATTTCCAAATATATTGCTCAGTTATCCAAATATTGAAATTATTATACTTATAAGAAATGTGAGTTTGACATTTTTTCACTTTCATTGGTTTTATTAATATCTATGTCATTTGTATTGTCAAGTGGACATTAAATAAATATGTTTCAAAACCAGGATGTTAATGGTATAATTTTATTAATATAATCATATTTTGGTAGGTTTTTGGATAATTTTATTGTTGTTATCATATTATTACTTACCCTAACTTACTCGATTTACCTTTAACTGGGTTAAAGAAAAATTACCATAGTTACTATTCATAATATCAAAAAGTAATAGCTAACTATTAACATAATTTATGCCCACTTATTCCAAAAATGGAATCCATTTATCATAATTCAAAACAATGAATTGGAAGAAATTAATTCAAAATAAATTCTTGTTGTCCAAACCAAATAGCAGTTTTTTATTAAGTTAAAACTTATCAAAATATTGTCATGTGTTTATACACAATTTAAATATGAAATGACTTCAAATTACCAATATTTTATTAAATGATAATAACATAATATATAAAAACATTAAAAGAAATTAAAAATATAGTATAACTATATAAATAAATTAGATGAAAAGACAGTTTAGAATTTAAATGTAGTATTTTTAAATATTTAATAAAATATGAATTTTATCAGAAAAATACCAAAATAAAAAAAAAGTAAATTATTATGTTTTTCCTAAAATTTAGAAGTTTATTTTGTCAAATAGAATATATAAAATTGTAAAACACTAGATTTAAATTTGGTATTCCCTCAAAATGTGGCAAAACTACATTTTTTAAAAAATAATTATTTTATCCAAACATTTGAATCCTTTCTTATATCATGTCAAGAAAATACATAATATGAATGTTAGTGTCCTATAAAATTCAAAATTTGGTTAATATTATTCATAATGGGTAGTTTATATCCCATTAAAAATTAATATTTTAATAATATAGCTCTATTTAATGAAATTAGGTATTACGTACAATGTAAGATATTGAGAAAGGTCTCTCTTGCATATAACAAAATCCAATAATAGTGTTTCTTGTAATAAAAGATAATACAGAGTTGTATATAGTGAAATCTGATATTTATTTAGCATAAAACATAAGAAATAAAAAACATTAAAAATAATCTATCTCATAAAATCTCAGGGTGTTACATACTACCCACTTAAAATGAATTTCACCCTCGAAATTTGTCGGATTTATAAATGGTTTACAACTTTAATGATGCTTTCTTATAAAACACCATCATAAAAAAAAATACTGAAACACCGTTTTAAAAATCAATGTTAAAAATTTAACAGTTATCCAAAGTAATTCATTATTGGGTTTCCACATTGGACAACGTAGGTGGGAAGTGAAAAAAATGTATATGGAAGAGAACTCTAACCATCAAGTTATGATGGATAATAAAATAGAATAAGGTTTGAAGACTGTTAACTACTAGAAAAGCATAAATCTGTGATGATTTAAGAGACCATCTGATTCATCAGATAAGAAGGTACTAGGATAACATTTTTGGTTATAATATCCTTTTCCTAAAGTTGTTGAGTTTTTGCATGATGATAAATTCATACTTGTTTTCAGTACAATTTCACTGTTGGTTGTTCCATGAAAAATTTATAATTTATCTCTTATTCAAAGAAATGATGTTGAATATGTCATTCCTAAAGTGTTAGAAGATCATGTGATCCATTAAATGAATAATAGTTTGTTCCATATGTCTTTATCCAAAAATGGTTAGAATAATTTATCAAATATACATAAGTCCATATATTGTGAGATTAATCATATAAGGTTCCATAAATGGACGTATACATAATTTATCATACCACTTAAATAAAAGAAAACTAATATTTACTAACCAGGGCCTTTTTGTAGGCCATTGGTAGGGGATAATGGCATACCAATCTTCTATTGTGGGTTCGATTCCGGCAGCCTTGTCCGATGCGATGGGTTGTCGCCCATCTTACGGGTTATCCTTTTTTGAAAATTGTAACATTATAGATATTATATTAACAAAAAAATTAACCTTAAATAATACTATTCTATGTCCAATTTAATCTATTCCAACGTTTAGGCTTATCCAAAATACTTCTTTCCAAAATCATAGTACCAAAAAAAACATTTACATTAAAGGGAATATAACAAGCATGTGAATACCATCATTCAACCCTAATTTATCATAAGATATATCTTTTTGGTAAAATTGAAATCCTTTTAATGACAAAATAATGCATTCTATTGAGTCATGGTAACAACCTAATTAATATATATCCTTATTTAAAAAATTCATGTTTCCTTATACCAAAATTTAATGGATATATTCCTTTATTCCCCAATAAGTTGTATTCTTTATCCTTAATAGTATAAAACTAAATCCATAATTAGTTCCAATGAAACAAGCATCATCTAATTTACTTATTCAAATCTGAAATATCTTTATCCAAACATCATTATATTAACATAATTGTCATATTTAGGGTTATCGTTCCCTTAATGAACTTTCCAAAAAATATCTAAATCACTTTTCATGGTTACCGGTACCATATACTTATGGGAAAACTACAATGGACCAATACGTAGATATTTCAATATTCCATAATACTATATCATTACTTATACGTCATTATTCCTGATAAACGTGAAATTATTCCACTATATTCTTAAACTGTTGACCATGTTTCAACACCTTCTTTCATCTTATATGTCATTCATAGTATCTTCATCATTAACAATATTAACACCACTCATACTACCATGCTGATTCTCTTCATTATATTTTACCTTAGGGAATAAATATTCATAATTACCATGCATTAAACATTGAAAATATTTAACCATCATTGATGTATTAGAAATACTATTATACTTTCCCATTATGTGAACCAGACATTTTCCATCACAATTATTGGATTTTTGTACTTCTGATCCACACCTGAAGCATCTTCCAGTTTCATTGAAAAATTATCCTTGATGTCTCTTCACACCTAATTTACAAGCATAAAATTGAACTTTATGTTATTTGTGGTCATCATGAATCTCCGTCATTATCTTCTTAGGTGGGTCAGGAAACTCACCAATGTTGAGATTGTTGATCATATTATTATATTTCTTATTAGGCATAATAATGAAATTTCACCTTCCGATACCCATTTCATTTGGTTTATCAAGAATAATATCATTCCAATTTCTATTATATTATTCATTAACATGAATCCTCATATTTCCATTTACTTTCTAAAAACAAAAAAGAATATTGTGAGAGGAAAAATAATTCTAGGAAATAATAATAATCAAGGGGGAGTAATTTTAGTCTCTAAAATCATAGTTTTAGTCCTAGGATATTTATTATAGTTACTATAATTCTAGAAATATTTCATATAGTTAGAATTACCCCTAGGGACATCCCTTTACATAACATAAAAATGTCTCTAGGTATCAAACTAATATTTTGATATCCTATATTACAAAGGTTAACTAAACTATTTCTCTAATACTAACTGTAGAGACAAAAAATGACATACATGGACATTATATTTTTTTGTGTAATACTTAATACATTAAAAAATATATTCCCAAAGACAGTATTAGTTTAGTGTCTTTGTAAACTCTGAACACATTCATATGGCTTTCTAAAAGATCTTCAATATCTACTATAAAGATCTTCCCCATTATTTTTCTGCCAAAAACAATTCTTTATATCCTGGGGAAATGAAAACATACAATGGGTGAGCTCAAATTCTCAATAAGGGTAATAATTGAGAGAATAAAACAAACCATAAACATTAGAATGTAAAAACAAGATTTTAAAGTTTATATATCAAAATCATGAGTTATTAAATAAATCATGGATGTTTGTAAGGCATAAATCATAAAAGAACATGACCCTAATAAAATAGAATTTGAATAAAACATGTAATTATGGAAAAAAATATAAACATAATATAATTTACGTAATGTCCAAGGCATTTCTACCAAGACCATCAAAGTGGACAAAGTGTTTTACTGAAATAGCTTAACTTTTCATTCTAGCCATATATTTCTGAACAAGACTTACTTACCATCCCAAACCTATATTACTGAAACTGATTTACTTTCCATTATAATCATTTCAATCTCATGAGATATAAATATTTACCCAATGCATTTGATTTATATATAAGTCCCACAAATCTCATAATGAAATCATTCTTACATGTTCCACAAAAACATAAACCGTTCATCATAAAATGGGCCTCTTAAACATCATTACATCATAACATGATCCATATAATATATCATTCTATCATTAATAAAATTAAATAATATTAATAATATGGACATAGACATTTCCCAATTTCAATAGCCTCCTATTAAATGGAAAATAATTTTGATAAAACACTTAAACTTAAATTTTGAGGAAAAAATACATTCTTTTTGAAAAACATTTTCTTCTCTCAAAATACCAAGAAATTTTAAAAAAAAATTAGTTTAAAATAATATAGAAATATTGTAGAGGAATATTCATGTAAACAAGTTATTATGAATATGTAAAAATCTATTCATTCCTAATATGTTAAAAAAATTCTTCTTATACTTTTACCATAAAAGTTAAAAAGAACCTCGTATGGTAAACAAATTAATCATTCCTTCCATATTGTGAAGTAAAAGTAGAAAATGGAAAAAATTACTTTAAACATACATAGTAGGAAAATAAACAATATATGAATTTTTTTTTAAAAAACACGGTCATGGATGGTAAACATATCCATAGTAAATACTTACATATATACAATCTCATATTAAAATGAGATTGCGATGTTATCTCTTAACTTAGGTTTAATATACTTCGTATGTATCCAATACTCTTGTATAATGATTTAAATAATTTTAATGATATGTTACAGAGTCATAATAATTTAATGATAATAGTTAATTTCATATTTTCATCTGTTTGTTAGTAACATTTCATTATTACTCATTATTCGGGTATTTATTTCTTTATTTTCTTATGCATGTTTCGTCTGATAAGTTCTTATTCCTCTTTTAGGATATAATTATATAAAATAAATCCTTGTATTAGTATAATATATATTATATTTATTCCTTAAATTAATTGATATAATCATGCTTTAATGATTATTAGGTAGAAAAAATCACATCGCATTGTGCATACGGTAAGCCGTACGTACGCACGAGCGTCGATATCGTTCCCATAATTATTGAATGGTATTGAAGTGGATGGTGTTTAATATCTCATAATAAATATAACTATATATCAATAATATATATATATATATATATATTAATTCCATCATCATACCCATCCATGTTAGATGGTGGTGAAGAGCGGATTACACCACGGTGTGGAGACAGTAAGCCGTAGATACGCAAGTGCGGTGATTTGATTTTTCATATAATGGGTAGAAGGTCGACTATGGTTGTTTCATAATCATAATAACCTCTCAGTATATATTTAAAAACTTCATTTATTATGTTATAATTAAATAACTCATGATTCCTTTGTATAATAAGAAAGAAGTATGAAAGAATTATTAAATAATATTGCCTCTTCTTCGACGTGCCTCCACTAAATATCCTCTTAGAGTAATAGAGTTCCTCTTCAAAAAATACCATGAACTCTAGAATGTTTCTAAAGAATTTTATAAGGTAAATGGGCATGGTATGGTTGATAATGAAGGCACAAAATGATATGAATATTGGAGGGAGGGCATGCGCTTTTATAATTGCGGTGAGGGGCACTTTTGGAAACCTCAGAAATATTAATTTATAATAAATTTAAATTCAATCCAAATACATAAAAAATGAGATATATCTGATTATAGGATATGATAATATTTTAATCTCTTTAACCAATAAAATTTAGACATTTTTTGATTTTAATTCAAATATTATCATTTTAATTTACAATTAGTTATTCTATCTAATTTTAATTAAGATAAAAAATGTTTGAATATTAAAAAGGCACCATATTTACTTATTTGATTTTAATTATACAATAAATATATATTTTAGAACATTTAATACCATTTCATAATTATTATATATTCTTGAAATTGTTTTATGGACTTTAAATAATTTTAAAAATCATTGTTTTAACAAAATATCAATTGTGTCAATTTGGACCCTATTCATTTCATGTTTTTTTAGAAATATCAAGATATGGTGTTATCCCGAACGAAATATTTTATTATACCCCTAATGATTCACGATCATCTATAAAATTTATTGGAATACCAAATTAGCTGATTTTGTTATTTTAATTTTTTTAATAACATTAATTTAATATCTCCATTTTTAAAATAACCACCAAATTAATAATGTGAAAATTGTGTAATATAAAAAATTTTAGAAAAAAATTGAAATAAAATACAATTAATAAAATAAATTTATAAGAATTCATAAGAATATATTTTGTCGAATTGATCTTCTGGAAGATCCAACATTAAAAATGATATACTTATTAAAGTATGAATGCGACAACTTTAACATCATATTAAATAAATTAAAATAAAAGTCGTAATCTATTCAATAGTGCTTCATATGGTCCCTTTTTCGGCACTTGTATGTTTACGGTCATGATATATATGCCAAATATGATTTGGTCATGTGTGTATGCCTTTTTATGGATATCATTATTTTAATAAAAAACAATTTGGTTTTGTAATCAGTTACTTAATTTTTACATCATAATAGAATAAGACATTAAAGTAATGATTAATTTCATAAAATTTAAAAATAAATTACCATGATTTAGGTATTTTTTTATCTTTCCATGGAATATTTAGTTTTGAATATATAACATGGTTATTCCTATATTTAAATTATTATACTTTTAAGAAATGCGAGTTTAACATTTTTTCACATTCATTGGTTTTATTAATATCTAGATCATTTTCATTTTCATGTAGATATTAAATTAATCTGTTTTGAACACAATATGTTAATGGAATAATTTTATTCATATTTTTATATTTTTGTAGGTTTTAGGATAATTGTATTTTCTTTATCATATTATTAGTTACCCTAATTTTCCATATTTACCATTAAATCTGGTAAATAAAAATCACTATATTTTCTATTCATAATATTTATAAATAATAGTAATATAGGAATATAATTTTTAATGACTTATAACAAATATGGATTCCATTTTTCATAATTAAAAACATAAAATTGGAAGAAATTAATTTGAAATTAATTCCCGTCGACAAAACTAAAAAGCAGTTTTTAAGAAGTAAAAACTAATTAAAAGATTGGAATGTGTTTAAATCCAATTTAAATGTGAAATAACATAAAATGACTAAAATTTTATTAAATGATAAAAAAATAATCCAATTAAACTTTAAATCCAATTTAAAATATATTCTAACTATATAAATAAAGTAGATTAAATGGTATGTTAGAATTAAAATCCTGTATTTTTTCAGTATTCAATGAAATATGTTTTTTATCAGAAAAATACCAAAAAATTCAACAAAAGAAAATTATTATGTTCCATTTACAAGTAAGAAGTTAATTTTTTCAAATATATTTTATAAAAGTGTTACAAACTAGTTTTAAAATGGCTACTCCATCAAAAGGCGGTGAAACTGCATTTTCTAAAAAATAATTCTTTTATCTGAAAAAATTGAATTTGTTGTTATATCATGTCTAGAAAATACATAAGACAAATGTTAATGTTATATTAAAATAAAAATGTGGTTAATTCTATTCATAACCATTAGTGTATATCCCATTAAATAATAATATTTTCATAATATATCATTATTGCGTGAAACTCAGTTTTGCGTACAACGCAAGCTATTGAGGAAGGCCATTCTTGCGTGTAATGAAATCCAAGAATAATGTTGTGTATATTTAAAGCTAATATGGTATTTCATATATCACAAGATAATATTGGTGTAACATACAACACAATGCATCAATGACATTAAAAATAATCAATCTCATAAAATCTCAAGGTGTTACAGGGACCACCTATCACATAATGAAATCATATATATGTGTTCAATAAGATCGTTAAAAAGTAATCATATAATAATATCAACTCCCACGTAGTTTGAATAACATAAAATATTAAAAATAATTGGGTTAAAAAAACAAGACGTAATCATACTCATAAACCATCTAGATAAAGAATAGTTATGGTGCCATTGGATCACATCCCTAGTAAAACATTAGAACCCCCAATGTTTTTATCATTTATAAATTGAAATACCATAATTATATATTTAAAAAAATTCACGAGGATGATAACATTTCTATATTGATATTAGTTGTTTAAAATATAAAAAAATTCCAAAATATTTTTTAAAAAACATTATTTGAAGGGAACTATGAAAAATATTATAAGAAGAATCAACTCATTGATTATTAATAATAGAGTAGAATTCTGTCCATTCTATATGAGTTAAAAAACATCTATTTAATATTATTAATAAAATTAAAAAAACTAACTCATTCAAAAAGTTCCAAGAATATTAATTTTAAAACATTTGAAACTATTTAAAAAATGGTAAAAATGACATTAAACTATAATAGGAGAATAATTAATACATTATTGATACTATTTTTGGAAGACATGGACATGGAAGAGAAAGATTCCTGACCAAATAATAAAAAGTGTCAATTTTACATAAACTAATTGTTTTTTCTTGAGTGCGTAAATTGAGAAAAATGAAGGTTAAAAATTTATTTTTCATGATATTCAGAATGTATAATAAAAGTTAGTTATGTTTATCAGGTTGGGCTCATAAAATTTCCCCAACGTAATATCAAGCAGAAATAATCTTCATTAAAAATTGGATTGAATCATAAATCCAAAACATCAAGTGTTGAATTTATGTATACATATTTTAACCTCTGGTTTAATAAAATGTTCATTATTAAACATACATTACATTAACATACTCATATATATCACACCATGAATTATTTACTTATAACGTTTTATCTTCATTTTATTAAAAATTATTTTTTAAAATCACGCTTCCAATGATAACTGCTTCGCTTTCTAGTTATTTTTTAGTACATGTAAATTTATCAATGTTAAATCAGATAAAAAATGTTAAAATTTTTATAAATATCATATATATTCATTTTATTAACATATTTATAGTAATCAATAAATATTATATATTGAAAATGTAATTACACTTTTTAAAGAGATGGTAAGTCATACATATGCATGGAAGTTATTTTAAATTTTTAATATATGGAATAAAAGAAAGGTAAATAATAAATAAAATTTATAGAAACATTATTATATCATATATGTGATATGTTTTCATTAAATATATCCTTATTACCGTCCATATAAATACTAAATGAATAACGAATCACATTACTTGGTGGAATCGATAGTTCACCCATATGCAAGACTGATGTTATCATTTTCCACTGGAACAGAAGATATGAAGTATGTCACAATATTATCATTAAATTACTTTAATTACTTCCAAAATACCACATACATACATTAAATACATTATTAAATACATTTATTATTTCTAGTAAAGGATAACGAATCACATTGGTTTGGAATGTGGAAGTGTATTGTACACACAATTAATGGTTTTGTTTTTTATTTGATGAAACAAAAGATGTATATATGTTATGGCATTGTCATAATAAAATATCAGAATATTTAAGATACTACTGCTACTTTTTAATCATATTTGTATAATATTTTATAGAAGTATAATAATCAATAAAACAAAACTTCTTGGTTAAGAACTATACCACTTCTTCAGAAAACCAATTTTGGTTTATGCCTAAATCCATACTATGATGGTTTGATGATTAAAACATTTATTATAAGTAATTTTGGGGGGTATTTATGGAAGGTATTTTGGTAGTAATATGATGAAGAAAAAGTATTTTTATTTTTGAATAGAATATGAGAGGGGTGTCCTTTTATTATTGAGGTGAGTGGAAAACTAATATTATTTAATGGTTTATTCTAGTTTAATACAAATTTCATTGAAAAAAACTCCAAAATGGATAATATTAATAGGTGATAAGAATATGTTCTAAATAAAACCACCCAATTTGGTTTAAGCAAGCGATTAATTCATTTATCCTATATCACTTTATTTTATCCACGTGGTATAGACAATTTAACATTAACCATGTTAAACATTTTAATGTTTTTACTATTTATTATGAAAACAATAAGGTAATGTCATTAAATAATATTTATTAGTATTATTAAAAATATATAATTCATTTTATCATAACCAATTCCTATAATTTTCATACATTAATTTAAAATTAAACCCAGAAACATGTCGAAAAGAGATTTTATAAAGGCATATGTTCTTAAGAATAAATTTTTTAGTTTGATAATTGATAAAAAAATTAATTCCAATTATAATAATTATATTAATATTAATATAATTTAACAAATTTTATTTTTAGATCCATTTTGATAAAAAAAAATTCTTTTTAAATGCTTCAAATGAAAATATCATTTTTATTAAAAAATTTCATTTTTCAGTAATCATAAAGAATTAGATTTTTTAATAAAATTATTATAAAATGACTATAAGATAATTTTTAAATGTTGATTTAAAAAATGAATTGTCTTTTTTCAAATAGATTTTATAAATCATAAAAAATATAATTTCAAAATAAGTTTGTGAAACACGACAAAACAATTTTTAGAGTAATATAGATTTAAGGATGACATTGGATTTATTCTTATACCACACCAAGAAGAAAATATAGATAAATATTAAAAAAATTTATAGAATATATAATATATAAATTTTATTAAAATCATTCATCATTAGTGATCAATTTAATTTATTAAGATAGACAAACATTGGATATATAAAAATATACTTTTAGAAAAACACCCCTTTTTTATTTAAATATGGTTTTATTTTTATTTATTATTTGTTAATAAAAAATTAAATCATTTTATTGAAGTGTAAATAATAAAATTTTCACAGTTTATTTAGTCATATTCATAACCACTAATCTAATTTCTTGGAGATAACTTTCATATTAAATAAAAATATTTTATTAGTATGTCAGGGTTTTGTTTAAACTCGATGTTGTGTGCAACACATTCTATTGAAGAAATAATATTTATCTGAAAAAAAATATTTCTTAATATAATGGGGTGTTATAATTCATAAAAAAATGGGAATTAAAATGTATTCATAACGACAATAGAGTCTTCTAACATTTTTTTTTGAAATGTCCTCCCTCTAAACTCAAAGATGATGATACCTTGATCCCAGGTCAATGTTGGAGAGAAATTTGGATTCTTTTAGTTGATCTAATTTTTCATCAATTCAAGTATGTGTGTGAATTTGTTTATTATAATATGATTTTGTTTACGATAATAGATAATAATATGAATCAAAACATATTCTATATTTACAAATATAACCAAAGTAATCCAAATAGATATACCATGTATAATGAATCCCTTACATTATAAATCTTTAATATATACCTTAAACATATACAATTTTATTGTAACCATCTAATATAGAGAAATTTAAAAAGGATTAAACCCTGGAAGTAGGTAAATTAAAAAATATAATTCCCTTTTATGTGGAAACCAAAATAAATTATGGGAACACATTAGGATACTTAACTTAGATGGAATGGAATTACATAGTTGTAATTTATTCAGTAGTCCCCAAGGATTGTGTTGACAATTGACAAGACAAAATTCCAACCAATACTTATAAAATATATTCAACTCTTTCCATCATATAAAAATCCAATTTAAAGAGTTAAAGCAATACATCTAGGGACACAAACTGTATTTTTTTAGTATATTAATTAATATTTTTTTTGAAGGCTACAGACCAGTGCTTTCTACGAATTAAAATAAATATGAACTTCTCAAGAATAAAAAAATTCCAAACATGTGGATTCCATCGACTATTATGGAATAAATTTTGCACTTAAATACATAACACTCTCACCCCCAATAGGTTCTTGGTTTCTCATCACATGTGTAATTATTTCTAGATCCAAAGTCATTTGATTTACCACAAGAGAATAAATGAAATAATAGGATGTGGTAATATCAAATAGTACCTGCATAAGTGTAAAGTTTAGGAGTATGATACCTTTCACCATCAAGGGCCATACTTTCTCCTCCATGAATACATTATCAATACCATAAAAATATTTTTTATATTTTAATGTGTTATCTTTGACTAATAACTAAGTATTTATCCTTTTTCATTCTTAGGTGTTTGTAGATTCATCCTACCATTCTCAATTCCGTGTTCAAAAACTATTTTAAAATGATAAAACTTCCTTATCATGAGGGGCCCATGTTAGAATATAATAATTCATACAATATGGATTCAAAATATTTATACAATAAAACCTATGGATTTTCATATGAAAATTTTGATAACATTCTCATTATGGTGAAACAAAATCCTTCTTTACATGGCTCAATGATTCACATTGGAAACATCCCGGATTATTTCTATTATTAGGGGAAAAAGAAATAGATCATATTGATTGATTTTTTATACCAATATTCCATGGTAATAGGTCTCCCTCTTCTTCGTGTTTCCATCATTGGTATTCCCACATGTGCCTATGTATACAGAGGTTTTACCTCACATAGAATTTCCAACAAGTCCTATTTCCACCACTAATGATCTATTTTCCATTTCTATATAATCATCAAAATAGTTCATTATTATCTTAGAGTGTATATTTAGACACTAGCCTAGATCTAATATATATTCCATCATGTGACTTCTAGAAGGAAATTCCTAATTTAGACTAACTATGTTCATAAACATAACTGAATACTCCACTCATCATAAGTTCTATTACATCATATTGAAGAAGATTATCTTTTTTGTGTACCTAGAATATATAAAGATATAATTTATTATTTTAAAAATGTAAAATCATTTTTATGTAAGTCCTTGGTAGGATTTAGTTTAATTGAAAGAATCCCATGATTTCTTTATGATAGGCCCCAACATATATAATTCTATCTTCACATTTGTCACCATCAATGTTCTAAAGATTTTTTAATCATTTGATCTATCGATGATTTCTCTGGTTCTTGTCCTGAATCTTCATGAATCACATCTGGTTTATAACTCTAAAATTATAAAAAAAATAAACATATGGGATGGTTAATTATATTTATTTCCCTTTTCCAAAACCTAAAATGATTATATAATTCTTTTTACTAGTTATTTGTTCACATGTGTTTCATGTTGAACCAAATTTTTAATGGACTCTTGAGGATAATTTTGATGTCTTTAATATGGTTATAATTATATCTAAACACTATAAATAATAATTCATAGTCTCTACATGATTATTTAGTAGATTATTATGATATTATAATTCATAATACAAACTTTTATCATAAAATATTCTTAAGTGAAATTAAAAACAACATGAATGATACAATCTTATAGGGATGTCTCAAGGACAACACATGATACTCTACCCTCATTGGCTAAAACCACAATGATGAGTTAATTAAATTCCTATGAGTACATATGAAATTTTGTTATTGTATATGATCAACCATGGTGAAATGATGTTCAATATAAAAAGGCTAGCTATATTGTTTTATGGTAAACATTTAATTTCCAACCACATCATATCCCCTTTCTATAATCCCAAGGAACTAATAGAAAAAACTGATACCATATTAACCTCACTCCAAAATCATTATCTTTAGAAGAATAAGGGGTGTTATGAACCTTAGGTGACACCCTAAAGACCCCAAAGGCTGACAATAAATTACAATGGATTTACCAAACCATGGGGAATGATTTTGCCTACATAATACAACCTAAAACAAAATCTATAATTGGACACAATAGTATTCACGAAATTAAACTAGTAGAACACACATAATAATAACTATATGATATTCAAAGTGGAAGTATAAAAGACAATACATAAATGATACGTGAATACTCATAATAAGAATGACTCATGGAACAAAATTGGCACATATATTAATCAATTATAGAAGACCTCAATGATTCAACTAATAAACAAACTACGTGAAAAAATATGATATTCAAATTTTGATACTGATCCCCTTTCTACATCAATGAAAAAAAAACATATTCCTATTAACCAATGTGTATATGTAATATGTGTCTGTGATAACCTAGTATTCAATCTCCAAGACTCCACCTAAATTCTATTATATTAAGAAAAATTTATATAATAGATTTATATAAATTAGAATAAAATATCATTAAATGAGTAACAAATTCATTGTTGTATAGAAATAGTAAAAAAAAATTCCTTTACACTTACAATATCCTTTTACCACAAACACAATCCCAAATAATGCATCTAACCTTTTAAAAGTCCTAACTCATTAGCATAAAAACTTTTCCTTCTGATACAGAGTCATCACATAATAGTTTACCAATATTGTTAGCACTCCCTAGAATTTATTTCATACCCAACAAGGATTAATCAATACAAGTGTATATAAACACTAATCAAGTTTTCCAATTCAATAAATCAATGTTTTTCCTTAAGATAAAAAACCCATTTTGGAAAACATTTTAAAAAACATCTCATGATCATCACCCATGATTCATAATTTGGAAAATAATAACCAAAAATGTTTTTATAATAATAAAACATACTATATTTTTTAATGAAACACTAGAAAAAATTTAGAAAAATAAAAATCCATGTTCTATGGAAAATATAGAGATGGGAAAGCCACTAAACTATATCTATTTTATCATTAGTCATTTTCCAATAATTAGAAAAACACATTGAATTCCTAGGTTTAATGTTTTATGATTTGATGAAATCAGCCTCAAAACTGACTTATATTCCCAAATCTACAAAAGATAGCCCTATAGTATATATGAATGAGGGAGTCGACAATAAAAAATGAATTAAACAATAATTCTAGAGATGGCCCCATTCATGATGTAAATTATTGATTGATGGCTTGAATATTGGAGTTTCCTCATATGCTGAAAACAATCCTCCTCAGATTTAAAGGTAAAAAATCTAATTCACACCATGAATAAAATTAAATGACATGAATAATTCTACCCAAAAAAATACTTGACTTGAATGAGATTCTTGGAATCTGCAAAGAAAAAACCATTCATTTCATGAATAACCATTCATGGAATGAACCGAATCCTATAGCCAGATTCCATATTTTAATCTACTTACTCCTATGAACCCTTATAGTAATTAACCCAACACTCTTGAAAAATTGAAATAGTGTAATATAATTGATTAAGTCAAAAAGTTGTTATCGCACCATTCCATTTGAATATATTAATTTTCGAGGGAGTCAATGAAACTCAATATTAACATGGATGACCCATGCTCTAAACATTGAGGGATTGATGACATCATTATCAAATAGGGGACCAATGCATTTTTTGTAATGTTTAAATTATGAGAGTACCGAAACCCAAGATCAAACTAACATTTGACTTATATTCATTGAATCATAAAAATAGTTGAATAAAATTCATGGAATACCCATATCCAATGTCTCTCTCTCTCTCTCATTTCCAGAATATTTCCATGAACATGAAAAAATTGAAAATAATTGGTAAACCATTAATCTTGAAAAATAGTTTCCAAATCTATCATGTGAAGGGAGTTTGTGGTTAATCTTACATTTTACATCTCAAGGTTATATGAAAGGATTAGAACTAGGTATTTTTGGGGGGAAAAATAATATTGAATCTCTAGGTAGATCTATAAGTCACTTCCACTTCACTATCACTATAGAGACATCTTAAAAACGTTTAGTATAAGATTAATTACCCATTACCCCCTTTTCGTAATAACTAATTGATCTAAAAATATAAAAACCTATAAATATTTTTTTATTAATTTACCCAGTTAAAATAATTACTTTTGTTTCCTAAATTCATCCTAGGGAGATGTAATGGGCCTCATGGATTGAAAATGAATGAACACTAAAAAATATTATAAATTATCCAAAATGGGAATGGATATGTATGTTTTAATATATTACAAAATAAATTCTCAAAATATAATATTGAATGTCTTAAATCCAATACCCGAGTGAAATGAATCTAAAAATACATAACAACGGCTATAACCTACCCTATGGAGTCCCAAACGATGTCCCCATGACACAAAATAAGGTTATTTAATTTCTAGGACTATGTGTTTCCTCCAAAATTATTTTTAATATGTGAGAATGTGGCACTATACATGTTCTTTTTCTTGGTTGGGCTAGGTTGGAGTGAACCAAACCCACATCTCTCACCCAAATGATCAATAAGGAGACCCAGGGATAGACCAATATATGATACTTCCCAAATCACCCCTATGATTGTTTATGTTAGAGTTCCTATTCCAATTGATCAAACATAGTCCTCTGATCTAGGTTTAAGCCCCCAAATGAGTGGTTTTTATAGCTATCAAGCACAACTTAGCCAAGAATATTGTGTAACGTTGGAAATTGGAACATTGGCTTCCTCAAATATAAACATTATGTCATAGGTAGAATTTTTAACCACAATTGGAATATATAAGATAAAATTATAATAATTTTATGTAATTACCACCCCATACCATATAAAACTCTATTATATCCTCTTAGAGACACCATAGATTGCTCTATTTCACCACATCCACCTTTGATGTCTGAGTTATCACTGCACCCAATATATCTATCATGTCTATAAGGAACCTACAATAAAAATTACATAATCCTTATTTAAGTCTTTAATAATAATTTCTTTCACATTGGGTATTCTTTTATTTTTTTATTTTTAATGAATTAGTCCATATCTCATACATAAAAAACATGAAATACAAAGTGGAAAATTCTTAATACCATCCATTTAAACTAATCTAAAACTTTTAAAATATAGCATGATCTCTTTTATGAGAACTCTTAATTAAATTAAACATGATATCTCAAAATCCCATAATTATCCTTAACTCCTGCAGAAAACATTAAAAAATTGGGGATGAGCATAAAAATATTATTAAGAGATATAAAAAGGAAGGAAACTGTTAGTCCATTTATAGTCATTAAAACCGATGAAAACATTATAATAATTTAATACATATCTCCCTTAAAAAGTATTAAATAATTTAATTTTAAAGTATTACCATTTCATTAAAGAATAATAAAAATAATACCATAAAACTGATGTAAATCATAGATAAAACATATTGGTATCGTGGGAAAACATTATACATTTCACTCTTATAAATGGAATAGCCATAAAACCAACTTACATGCCCAATTAAATGGAGGGAAATCATGAACCCACCCATCATTAATTTATCAAAGAACAAACCATAATTTTTTATCAGAAAACAACTCATCAAGCATTCATGTACCATTATCTAATAATATCACGTAAAAGAATACAATTTTCAACATGTTACTCATAATATTTCATTTTAACTCCCAAGAAAACATTTCAAGTTATTGAAATAATTTTTTTTTCAAAACCCATTTCAAATAAAAATATATAAAGGATTTTCATTTAAAAAAACATGTAACATTTTAAAGGAATCTAGAATTCAAATAATAGTTATATCATTTTAAATGTTTTTTTCCTGTGTACATTATGAATTTAACTTTCCTTTTTTAATTTAATAAAAATATCCGTATCAAATATGTAAAAATATTTCTTTTCAAAAACATTTGAATGATTTTAAAAATAGACTTATGTTTCATTTATAATAATTTTGTATCAATATAATTAATTATGTTTTATAATATCATGAATATTAAAATGAAGAAAATATTCTAAAATTACATTTTTAAAAATTCGAAGTGTCCCATACCACATTAAAAATTTAAATCATAGTCCCCCTAAAATAATAACATTTGAAAAATAATTAATACAATAATAATAGAAGAAATATGGATATATAATGTTAATTTGGATATATATAAAAATTATTAATGAATTAATATTCATATCATCTTGAAATGTCTCAATGAAAGGAGACTGAGATGAAATCCGTTACCTTGAGTCTGACTTGTCTCTTGTGCCTTTATCTTCCTAAATAATGAAATAATATTAATTATTTAATTTTATCATACCTTTTGACAAATCTATAATTAATTTTATTTCAATTATTACAATTTTGTAAAAAAATTACATAAATAAATAAATTTAGGTTGGTTGTTTTGACCATATTCAATTTATGTGTCAATTAAAACAATGTTAGGTCAAATATTGATAAAGGGTTCGTTATATAAACATATAAAGAATAATTATAATGACATAATCTTCATAATTATAAAAAAATTATAATTTTGAACCCAATCATAAAATATGGTATTGAAAAATGAACTACCGATATAATCCTGGAGATGGTAAGCCGTACATACAAATGAGTAATGTTCCCATTTTTCAATGATCATTATAGAATGAATGTAAGTGAAATTTATCTCTAAATAATGACAATCATATCATATATATAATATTTTTATGTAATATATACTTATACATATAATTTTTACTATGTAAAAAGAGGGACATTGCATCAAGGTTTTGGTAGTCCACACATCTAGGAACAACATTATCACTTTTTCAGTGTCAGAAAGGGTAATAAAAATGATATATTAAATTTAAAAATATTTAATAATGTCATGAATATAATATATATTTTATTTATGTAACATATTTTTAATTAAACTAATTCTTAACACATTCCATGTACTATGTGGATGTATCAAATCACATTGAGGAGGTGGAAGTCCACACGTCCACAAACAATGTTATTATATTTACAAAAAATGGAATGTATGACTATATGAATATATATAAATTATGGAAGTATTAATAAATAATAAATAATATATATATATATATCATATAAAAACAGTATACCCATCACAATTCTCAACCATTTGAGGTGGTATTGAAAAAATAAGTGACGTCATTACGTGAGGTTCTCACTCGCCGTACATGAATAGTAATTTCATTACCCATTAGATGGAAGTGTGTGAAAGTGTAAGTTGAAACCATAGAATAAAAAATATTTTTACATTGACGATAATTATGTTATTATATAATAATTTAAAAATAATAATTGATGTGGATGATAATGAAAATAAAATTAAAGTTCTTGTAGAAATACATCACCTCTTTTTCGAGTAACTCATTTTGGATTGCACCAAATAGATTAGTTAGTTTCATTTAGGACCAGGTTAACACTTCTAGATTGATGGGATAGATGTTGTAAGATTATTTGATCCATGTTTTTCTGATCTAAATGGATTGACATGACTGATAAAATGGAAATGGTGTGTGCCTTTTATAGTGGAGGAGGAGTGGCATTCTTGTAAAAATTTTAAAAGAGAATTCCCCCATGTTTTTCTATGTAATGTGGTTCATATAGTGATACTTAAAATATACAAGGGTGGATATGGTCTAAATATTTCAATCCTATAGGTTTTTTGACATTTTTAGGGTCATTTTGGGCTATATATTTAAGGTTCAATCCCTTGTTAATATAATTTTTAGCTTAGTCAATGTAATTAATTTTAATCTATTTCACAAATAATTTTAGTAAAAACCCATGTTGACCATTTTATAAAAGATAAATTATGATTATTAAAAATATGGAATCAATTTTTATGTTTTTAATAATATAACTGAAGAAATTAAGATAAATATTATCCCACTGTCAGGATGACAAAAAATGTAATGGAATTTGAGTCTTCAAAGATGCTCCATCGTCTTCTCTATCATTCTCATCCATTTTTCGGGCTTATCCTTTTAATCCAACTCATAATTAATCTTTATTCCCTTTTAAGACTCTATAAAAATATCCTCTTCATGCTCACTATTTCATGTATGTTTTTGTTTGGAACTCTTTCAACAAAAATGGATTCAAATATTTCATTGATGTTTCTCAGAGAATTTATTTTTGATTGGATAGAAATGTTACATATCTTGATATCTCTAATGCATCCTTATACAAAGATTTCGATAATCTTCAATGGACTCTTGTAGAAATATTGTGGATCCACAAACCACCTCTACTTATTTTCCAATGCTTTGTTTTCTCTTTATATTTGGTTTTCTTAAATATGTTTTTTTTTCTTAACTGAAAATTATTTTTCATTGTACATGATTCATAGGATGATTTCATATTTTAATGGTGAAATAGTCCTCAATCTTTTTGGTGATATATATTATCACTTTTACATTGGATGATGGAGGCCCATCTAGTAAAAGATTTTTGAAGGGAGGAAATGTGGATTTCAATTATCGGCTTTCCACTTCCTTTCAGGTCTCTTGGTTTTCTCAGTGGTATTTAGAACACTTTATGATTTATCCTTTGGGATGATTAGAGGTCTCCAAACCTGGATGATACGATGAAAATCCAAAATTGTCTATAGTTAGATTTATCATATCCTCATCCATATAGGTTTCTACTAAGAGTATAAGGGATGCCAAATTTGAGTCAATTATTGATTTATCGTTCCCCACTATGCTTCTTCTATAGCCGACACCTTCAGGGCCATGTGGATCAAGAAATTATGGATGTCTTGATAGTTAAAATACCATGATTAGACTACATTTCTTCGTGCTTTTATGGGGCCTTATACAGTCCAATAAGCTCCTCAGGTTCGGCCAGATCCGGTTCCTAGAGATCAAGGGAAGGGTAGGTTTATTTTTTCCTCTTATTCAAACTCTGATGCATCTTCCTCCTATAGAAATAAATCATTGGTGACCCAAGTCACTCAATTTCAATCCCTCGTTCCATTATCCCAATATAGTTTTTATCTTGATTTTATTACCAACATGCTTCACTACATGCATCAGATCCTTATTCTCCTAGAGGAAATTTTTTTACCTCAACACTCCTCCTCCCTTGAGCACCTCACCATCAAGGAGTTGGACCCGAATGATTCCTTTGATAATATTTTACAAGACTTTACTCTAGTAAAAAGCTCTACCTCCTCAAATTTGGGGGTGAACTTCTCCAGTCCCCCTCATAGGGATAGACCTCCTTCTACACTGAAAACTATGGGGTTGAGAAGGAAATTTTCATCTCCTTAGAATCACTATGTACTAATTGGTGTCGGACTAGATCACAATTGAAGTACAAATCTAAAATTAGGACTTCTAATAAATTACGGGGCCAAGATACTAGGCCCATTTCTATAAAACTATTATATCAAGGATTAAACACCTCTTCTAGAATTCATGTGGTTTAATCTCTCAGATAAAATAATATTTCAACTCTGATAAGTTTCGTTTTCATTCAGTTTAATTTATTTTAATTCTCGAACCCAAACATGAATCTTTAAAAATTAAGAACATTTCTTTTAATTTGAAAGCATGTGGTTTAATAAATGGTTTTCCAGAAAACTATCATATCTATATACTCTAGAATGCACGATTCTTTGTTGAATTGATCTGTTTTTCTGATTAATGTATCAACATAAAACATTCAGTGGGAGCTACTGTGGTCCTTGTTTCATCTCTCTATGAAAATTATGATGATCAAGACAAAGAGTCACATTAGGATGATTTTATCTATTTTAACCTCAGAGAAGTTACCTGGATAGTGGTAGGAGACATTGATATTGTAGACATCCCTATGGAGATAAAGGTCGTGTCCCCTTTCCCAAAAGACACAGTCACACCTTCATCTCATTCGGGGAAAAAATGGAGTCTTAGATGCTATCATCTTAAGTGATACATTTATGTGGTATAATAAAAAGATTCGGAATAGACACTCTTGGATCCATCTTGATCAGTTTATAGGTTATGGATTGGTGATTTCATCCTTCCATAAAATCAAATTTTTACACCTAGTTCATAGTTTATCAGAACACTCTCCTCTCTGAATTACCCTAAAGGCCAGAAGTGATAAAGACGAGTTCATCCACTTTTCCTCTACTTGGGATGAAAACCCAAAATTCCATGACATTGTAAGTAATTATTGGAAACATCCAATTAGAGGGAATATTTGGTTTTCTATTCACAACAATATAAAACATCTCAATGGTCTTCTTCAGTCTTGGGTCAAGATTCCCCCTTTAAGTGCTTTTGAAATAGAGACTATTAACTAAGATATAGAGTGGTTGGAGTTGAGTATAGATTTTAACACCCCGATAAATTACAAAATATTTAATTTAGAATTCATGAATAACTGAGTCCCTATAAATCAACAGATTTTTTAATCTAGTCGTTAAGCACAATGTTTCCTCTACTATGTTTTGAATTTCAGAAAATGGTTATCTATATTTGTTATCAATAAGTCATTTGGAGTCTGATAAAACCAACTTGATTTTATGATTAATTGTAACATACCCTTATGAATAGTAATATGACCCATATGAATAGTAAAAATAATATTATTTTATTTTATTAAGGTAATTAGATGATGGGATCTTAATTAATTTTTCAATGTGATATAAAACTAATTATACAATTAATATTGTTATTTTTCTAATTAAATGGGATTTTTTTAAAATTAAATTAATAATATATAGATGTTTTTTTTAAATGAAGTCTATTTTTTTATTCTACATATCAAAAAATGGATAGGGTGATTTTTGGGATTTTTCTGAAATTCTAGAATTTTTTATAAATAATGAAATATCATAAAATACAGTATATACAAATTATCAGTATAATACACTATTTACGACATCATAAGTGATATAAGACAATGTTTTTCAAACTCACATGCCATTTTTACTTTTTTGGTTCACATGAATTATGATTATTCATAGTCTTGAGAAAAAATATTATGATAATGATTAAAATATTGGAAAATACCTCCTCTCCTCCACTATAAATACCACCCTCATTCTCCTCTTCCTCCCACAACTCTCTTGTCTTGAGCCTTACATCTGTTCTTCCCAATAATCATCCCAAGACTCTTCCCCACGTCCTAGAGCATCTTGTATCTCCAAAAGGCCAAAACAAAAGGCCTTTTGAAATATCTCAAGGAGAAGAGATCAAGACGTAAATATCCTCTTTTGTTTTCTTTCTTTCCATTCATTTTATGTTATTCTATTTAATTTATGTTTGATTATGTTGGGATATGTCATTAAATATACCCCTTACTTCCCATATTAGTTTTGTGTGATATAATACCCCCATTATCTTATAAAACTATTTTATGAAATTTTAAGTGACGTCGTTTGGATGCAAAATTTTCATGGGAGATTTATCAATTTTCTTCTTTTTTGATTTCCTTTCATTTGTAATTATTTCCTCATATACCCTCATCCAAATTCTATGATAAATAAATTAACCTTAAAGAAAATGAATTTTCTTATGCTAATTGAATGTTTCATCATTATATGTGGTTTCCCCTCCTTTTATACTACAAATAAACACACTATCCGAGATGTGTTAAATTATTACACTCATGAAAGACGAGATTTAAATTTTCATTAATATGTTCAAGATAGGTCATGAAACCTTTTTAATGGTTAAACATGATCTTAATATAGTTATATTACCTTATTCAGTTTTTTAGAATCCATACACACTCATAATAAAAAACAATAATACAAAACAAGTTCATTATGCACAAAATCGGAAAGTTAATATATGCATTTATCAAAAAAAATACAAATAAATCATCCTAAATTATATAAAAAATCATTTATATATCTTAAATGTCACTAATAATATATATTAACAATTAGGTATGTTTAACCACATTTTAAATGAACTCCCATTCATGAATACAAGTAAACAAATCATGAAAACCAAGGGAGAAAATGCATCCAAAAAAATAAAATTTAATATCTTAAAACCCATAAAAAAGGTCATGAATGAACCTAATAACATTATACCATATAAATTACATTTTTATGAGGTTATGCAAATCTTATTTAATGAAGATAAATTTTATTATTCATATCGTTAAGAACAATCAAGAACACCTTCGAGCTTAAGGTAAGGTATATCTTAACTCATTTTTCATTAGATGAGTTAAACATCAATGTCATTGGTTATGTTTTTACCAGAATATGTGTGAATTAACTATGATTGTTTTATTCTGTATATCCAATTATATTTTGTCGGTTTATTTTTTTCACACATAATTATTTCATTAATTTGTCTTCAATCTTATTATACATTCTTGGTAAGGTTTTCTTCATCCCACTTCCATCTTTGTGAGATATTCTGTATTCACTAATGTTACTTGTGTATGTATACATTTCATTGATGTTTGATACCATGAATCTCTTTATTTTCATGTTATTCAATATATCATTTGAATATATTTAATTTTGGGGCATTTTAAATGAATGAATAAAAAGTGGCAAGGGTTTTTCCACCCGAACATCCATTTTCATTCATATTACTTTTATTGTTTAATTAACTAAATGAAATTCTTATGTATTATTATTTACTCCTCAAAAATTATGTGTGAATTTTCTACATATGTTTACCAACTAGAATCTTTCAATATTTTAGGTTGAGTTACATTTTTTAAAAGGTACTTTCAAAATTATTTTTTAATACAATACATATTCAAGGGATTTTTTTAAAATTCTCACCTAATTTCACCAGAACCCTACAATGTGTTTTTAGAAACCATTATATATCCAAAATCACTCATTTTATTATGAGAATACTATCTTACATCAGTTTTGGTTTTATTCAAATAATTTTCCTAAATAAATATTCCTTTCAAAATAAAAGAGTATTTATCTCAAGTATTACTCAATGATTTTAGAAGATTATTTTCATTTGCTTCCACACTCTTACTGATTATTATGTATAAATGGGAATATTGTTTTAGGATATAATCCATCACGTTTTATTGAATGGTTCATGATTATTTTGATAAATTTTTTATTAATAATTTAATTATTCAATGTGGTATCTGACACATTGAATAAGTGACATTTTAATGTTCAAAGTGGTATGGGACATTTTGAATAAAAGACACAATTTAATTATTCAAATTGGTATGGGAAACAATAAATAAATGACATATTATACATATTAGGAATGCATTGGACTTATTAAGTCTTTGGTGGGGTGCACTATAGCCCCTCGGTGCATCAGTAAGTCTTTTGAGAAAAACTATGGTCTTGAAAGAAGGCCTTGACAAAATAAACATTTGTGGTTTTGGTCAAGGCCTTAATCATTTTTAGACATCTTGGATGTGGCCCTGACAGTATGTTTTAGAATGTCCAAAATATTTATTTCCCTCATTATGAATTAAGTATAGATAGTTCAAGTGGTTATTCGACTAGTACAATACCCATGATTATGTTTTATTATGGAAATTTTTTATTTAGCTCTTATTCTCAACATATTATATTCAAGTTTATTTTTAAAGGCATGTATTTTAGCTACTAACCATAGCTAATGTTTTTGTTTTTTTATCTTTTTTTGTATTTATTAAACCTTTCTGAGAATTTGCGATCACCTCGTTTATTTGTTTTTCATTCCCTAGGGTATTAAGAAGAGATCATTAATGAGTTTTTAAGGATGTTGTATTCTACATTTTTCTATGTATCACATTTTGTTTAATTTCAAATTTTAAATTGGGTTTCTTGTAGGTAACTAGTTTTTTCAAGAATACAAAACTGATCTGTCCTTCGGGATTTGATTCCTTGTAATCAAGAAAATGTAATAAAAAATTCACCAGTTTATGAAACTGGGGTCGGGTCTTTTCAGTTGGTATCAAAGGATGTTTAGTAGAAACATTGGGAGTTAGAATTAGAAAATGTAGGTTAGTGAAAAAATCCATAAGATGGTATTTGAGGATAAAAAAACAAGAACATCCTAGAATTTTGTTATGGAATATATTATGTGGATATTTCATGAAAATATATCCCTATCAGGATACAAACAAGTAGAGGTAGCTCTGGAATAGATGTACCTAGGAGTGAAAACTCCAACAATGAGTTTCAGGCTTGACACAAGGTATCCTGATATATGACAATGGACCTAGCTGCACTCTTGTTTTGACACTCTTGGGGGATATTATTAAGATAATTCACAAATTATTTACCCACCATTGTGAAGGATCTATTCCCCCAAAGAAAAAAAAGAATATGGTTCTAGGATTTATGATGCATAAATTTATTATGTGCACTATACCATGTTTAAGGTTATGGAGAGTTCATAATTTTATGAGCTAATATATAATATGGAATTGATTAGAAATGGTTCCTAAGAGAAGGAAAGATAACTTCACCAATACACGAGATGCAACGAGTAAGATAGATCATATCTCTAATGGTATTAAACCATATGTTCAAAGGAATACTTCTTCCTAGGTGTCCTCATCATATGAGAAAAAATGACATGTGTTAACAAGGTATATAAAGAGTTCTATTAGTCCTATGGATTTGAGGGAAATAAAAAAGTAGTGGAGGATAGCATAGAAATATGGGGATAAAGTTAATAAGAGAAAGAAGAGTTTTCTGACATGTATAAATTTTGGAAATAATCACCATGGTAAATAATTGAAGGTAACATGAGTTTTCTATATGTATGGATAAAAGGAAACCAAGTTAATGATTGCAAGGTTATGAAAAGGGTTCCAAATGTACAATGCTTCAACTGCAGGGAAATGGGAAAGTATGTGAATCAATGTCCCAATCATAAAATGAATATACACCAAATACTGATTTTGGATAATGATCATGTTATGATGCTACTGTAGATAATGTAGAATGTTTTCACTTCAATATATTTTCAGTAATTTACTAGTTATATGAATTATGAGATATATAAAGATTGTACTGCAGTACTCTTTCATTAAGAATTTGAGGTCGTATGATGAATGGTACAAAGGAAAAATGATTCGGAAGAAAGATAAACTTGTTTAAAAAAATATATTATTTAGGTAATGAAAACACTTAAAATATATATATATATATATATATATATGATGTTGAGATAATGATGATGAAATTATTGATTCAGATAAATATTGACTACATTAGATCTAATTTTTGACCTATTGAGAAGTTTTAGATGATATCATCGACAGAGTTTACTACACTTTGGGATTTAAGGATTATTTCCAATAACATGTATCTTACATAAAGAATATAGAAGAATGCAAGTTTAGAATATGGTTTTTATGGTAATTCAAGGTATTTCCATGTTTCAACATGATAAATGATGAAGTTATTCACATTTTTGGAATGTGAGTTTTAGATCTCCTTCTTGGTGATTAAGGGTTAATAATAAGTTCATCATGGAAATTTAGATAACTTCATTATATTGTATAGAATCACTATATTTCTCAATTTATAACCATTTAAAAATGTTTTAATTTGATCATTGTATGGGGTTTTTAGAGTTTAATGTCACTTCATGATGGTTTGATCATTCTTCCATGACCATGTTGTCTAATTAGAATTCATTGTTTTGTCGTAATTTATGAATTTATCCTCCTCTTATTAAGAGTAAATTATAATTGTACTCCTATTGTGGGTTTCCCTCAAGGGAATTTTCAATTATCAACCATTAACTTTTGATATTCGATTTCAAATTCCGAGGATAATTTTTTTCTGAGGGAATAACGTAACACCCCAAGAATTTACAAATATATTTAATTTAGAATGCATGAAATACTGAGTCCCTAAAAAACAACACATTTTATAATCTAGTCGTTAAGGAGAAAATTTCTTCTACTATGTTTTGAATTTTGAGAAATGGCCATCTACGGTAGTTATCTATAAGTCATTTAGAGTCTCATAAAACCAACTTGATTTTTTAATAAATAGTAACCTTCCATTATTAATGGTAATATGGATAGTAAAATGGCCATATGAATAGTAAAAAATAATATTGGTTTACTTATGTTAATTAGATTATGAGATCCTAATTCATTTTTAAATGTGATATAAAACTAATTATACATTTAACATTGTTATTTTTCGAATTAAATATTATTTTATTTACAAAATAAATTAATATAATTTAGAAAATTATTTTTGAAAAAGGGACTTCATTTTGTTCTTCTATATGTCAAAAAATTGTTAGTGTGATTTTTTTTGGGATTTTTCTGAAATTCTTGAATTTATGATGAATAGTAAAATACCGTAAAATACCATATATACAAATTATTAGAATAATACATGAGTTATGACATCATAAGTTAAGTAATGTAACGACCCAAAGTTTCATTAATGGAAATCCCTCTTGATCTAATAAAATGTCTCTTTATGTAAAATGTTTCTATAAAATGTCAACTTATTTGGTTTTATGTTTTTGGATTTTAAAATTCTGTTATGTATTGTGACCATTGCTAATAGAACCATTGAACAGTGATCACGTGATTAGTATCAATATAAGGCTTTAAAATCCAATTTACTCAGAAAAAGGAAGCGATGGCCTCATCCAGAAAATGTGCCCTATACAAAGCCCATTTATTTGAGATCAGAAATGAGGTTGCATCTTTGGACATTTCTCTTTACCAATCCTAAGCTGAACTTGAATATGTTAAGCTCAAGCAGAACCGCCTACGAGAGAAGTGGAAGTTGATAGAGATTACCACCAGATCATTGTTATCCAAGCCACCCCAAGAGTCGGTCACCATCGCACACCGTACCATTTGGTCTTATGCGGGTGTTAAAAGGGGTTATGTAAGAAGACATTAGCACTATGGTCATGTACATTATTTTTGTATATAATAATTAATATACATTCATTTTATTATTGATACCTTGTAGATGGTTTTTAAAGAAAAAATAGTATTTTTAGTTAATATTCAACTATGAAATCAATTTTGATGAATTAATGGATTTTTGAATTAAATAATATTTTAATAAAATATTATTATTATTTTTATTAAATTAATTTTTATTAAATATAAATGATTGTATAATTATATGAATGCAATCATAATTTTTATTAAGGTTTGAAAGCTATTTTTTTAGAACACAGGAATTTTTGATAAATGTAGGTTTTTATTTTAAAGGTGAAAATTAACAAATTTTTAAAATTATTTAGATAAAATAAATATTATTTCTGGAATCAGGATGTCAAAATTATCCAACACATAATTTTTTATAATTTTCTAAGAAAGTCAAATTTTTGGGTAAAAATTAAATACCGTTTAAATTTATATTGTGTTTTATAACATTATAATGACTCAATAGTGATGTGATAAATAATATAATCCTTATTTTCAGCCAATATATGTTTTACCAATAAAATAATTTGATTTTTGGGTAGTTTGAATTATTTTAGCAAGCATTAATGGACCCTTCAAGGCTTATTAAACATCTTGTCTTTTTAAATTTATTTCTTTTGGAGTGTGACTCACCTACACATAAGAAACCCCATTATTTTAAGAAGCTATGAATTTTTCCTTACAAAATATTTTTTCCACTTCCCTTTTCCAAATTCCTTGGTAAAACACCATGTGCTGGTTTGTGGATTGGATTAGTTCAATGTGAGGTGTCTCAAACCTAAATAATAATGAATTCCCTCACCTTTCCTATATGAACCCACACAAGATCCCACTTCCTCCACACTCAAATCCTTTGGAGTTCATCCAACCTCTACCCTCCTTTCTCTAGAATCCTCCTATGGTTCCCCAAGCACCCATGAAGCCTCTCTCCGACCACTCTCAAACACTTGGAAGCACACTTCCATGTAAGGGTTTTTCATCCTTTCTCATTTTTGTCCAATTTTCATAATGTTGTTATTCCCTTTTAATTTCAATTATAAATATTGTTTTAAGGTTTTACAGCTCCCCCATACATCCCTATTTATGTTTTAATCAGGATAGACCCCTTTCTCTCTCATGAAATTCCTCCCATGTACACCCATTACTATGCCGAAATTCCAATAGAAATTCCCCGCTGCTCCATTACATTCAAGAAACTCTATGGTATCATGACTCTATATTCCATTACAATTATTGGGAAATTTATATATATGACCCACTTACCATCCATTTAATGTACATATGATGAGACACCTCTTTCTCTCTCATCAACCACTTTTATGAATTCTTATGTCATGCTGTTACGCTGCTGAAATGGCACCGATTTTCCAAGCTAATGTCATTATGTAGTGATTACGATGCCCATTTCTCTAACAAGGGTATTCACATTTACCCACATTTACTTATTTATTATAATGTTTCATGTATGAAATCCACATTTCTTTATCATAAAATAAATGTTTATGTTTTAGGAATCCATGTTATATGATCCATGTGGCAGACTTATGCATGAAATTAAATGTTTAAGAAGGGTGCGCCTTTATAGTTCTCTAATGGATTGGGTAAAGTATAGTGAAATGATAATTCATGTTCAATGGGAGTTTACTCATGCTAATTCATGTGCAACGAGGTTTTACTCATGCTTCTTGTGCAAGAGGATTTACTCATGCTCCATGTGCAATGAGCCTTGGCTCATGACAATCCATAATAAGTGTTGTTGCCACATTTCCATGTTATGATTATCATGATTTATCATTCCTTTATGTTTATGGTTTTATTGGGTTCTAATGATATTCCTATTGTTTAACATATATTGTATTCCTCATGTTACTCCATTTTTATTCCCTTACTAGGCTTTATAGCTCACCCTTTTCTTATGCATATCCTCAGGTTATCCCATGCTATGCTAAGTACGAGGGAATGTAGTGGTCATGTAAAGGAAGTTTTCAATAAAGATATTGTATTTCATGTTTAATGTTGTTATGTAATTATCCCAAGCCGCAAAGACACTATACCTCTTGATCATCTATGTTTTTTCAAGTGATGCTTATGTAATAAATTATGTCTAATTGTGTAATAAAAGATAAGGGTTTTCATAATTTGTATCAGAGGATCGGTTTAGTTATTTTTGGGATTCGGATTAGAAAAACCTAGCGAAGCATTTGAGAAAATACATAGTATAATAGAAACATCACTATGTTTGGTGAGTATTGAGTAAGTGGTTTATCAAGAAAAAATATCCCTGTCTGGATACGAGCAGGTAGAGGCGGCTCTAGCACATATTTATCCTAGGGGTAAAACCCAAAAACACCGCTTTGAGCTAGACTCGAACGGGAACTGGTGCACAACAACGGGCCTTTCTGCAATATAGGTTACAACACTCCCGAGGGATATGCTTTGGTAAATCCAAAAGCTTAGTATGAACCATTATTAAGGGACAAAAAAATCCCTAAGAATATATGTTATAAAGTAGATCATGGATAACATAGACTGAAGCCAATAGATTCATATGTTAACGAAATAATAGTTATTTATAAGTCATCAGGTTAGTCCTTGTATTACCCTTTCTGTGTTACCCCTAATATTCCTTTTATTCTAGCCAATGTCCGGTAATAGGAGGACTCGGGCTAACAACTGATGTGAAGATCAATGTGATAACTGTACTAATGATATTCCCAATCCAATTGGAGTGGGAATCATAAAAGTTTTCATGCTTCTCTCTTAGATAACTTAATATTTGAATAGAAACATGGGTCATGAGGAACGTTCAACCCTCCTAAGAAAGAACAAGTCACTATCGAGAGCTTCATGAGGCAAAGGCCTCCTACTTTTAATGGATCATCTGATCCCTCAATTGCTGTAAAATGGATCAACTCCATTGGAATTATTTTCTAAATCATTTAATGTTCTGAACAAGAGAAGGTTCTCCTGGGTACTTATCATGTGGAGGGTGTAGCCTATCAATAGTGGACGTTGATCAAAAATACAAACCCTGAGGAGGAGATCGAGGCGTTGGAATGAAAGGATTTACAGAAGATGTTTTTTGATAAATATTTTCCACGAACCCTCTAGATGAAGATGGAAAGGGACTTCTATGACCTCAAGAAAAAAGATGACGAATCTATTGGGTCATATGAGGAAAACATCACAAGGCTTGCACGATATGCTTTAGACATTGTTGTTACCCCCAAATTCAAGGTTGACCGCTTCTTTGGTGGGCTGAAACATAGCCTGCAGAAAGCACTAGAAATTTGTGACATCGACATATCGCACCCAGAATTTTTGAATTAATTTTTAATTTATTATTTACTAGTTTCGGGTTCTCACACCAAGGTTTGGGTTGAGTCCTGAATTAATTTTTTTTGATAATTGATGTTTTGGAGGGTTTTAGACCGATGCATGGGCACCAGATTGTTAGCGGTAACTGTGCGGTAACCCCTGGTGTTTACGCAGGTACCCAAGTGGTATGGTATGAGGTGTGCAGCTTCCATGTGGTTTATTAAGCCATGCGGCAAGCGCGTGGTTGCCTGTTTTTCAGAATAAGATATGTAAATGAATTAAAACATAAAATAATTTTAGAGAGAAATAAAAACATTGTATTATTATTTATATTATTATTCTTATTTGATTATTATGACGATGATAATGATTATTATTATTGTTATTATTATTTATTATTATTAATATTTTTGTTGTTGTTGTTGTTATTATTATCATTTTCTTATTATAATTTTTATTACCTTTATTAATGATATTTTTATTATAATTATTTTTGGTTTTTATTATAATTTTATTATTAGTATATTTATTATTAAGATTATTATTATTGTTATTATTATTATTATCATTATTTGTATTATACTTATTATCATTATTATCATTTTGGGTATTTTTATTGTTATTATTATTAATAATATTACTAATCTTATTATTATTAATATAATAGAATGAAAAAACTCTAACCCTAATTCTAAACAGCTCCCCCCCACATTCCCTTTCCCCTTTCTACGACACTCCCTACCTCCCCCTTCCTCCCCATGTTGCGCCCTACAGCACCCCCTTCCTCCAGTCATCCCCACAGGTCATGACCGCCTACCCCTCTACCCTGACCCCGACCACGCCCCAACTCCCGCCTCCCCGCCTCACCCGCCACACCCAGCCCCCTCCTATCCTTCTCCACAGATCCCTACTGGTGCCCCATGCAGCACCCTATCTGGCCACCTCTCCAGACCATTCGTCTCCTCCAATCATCGCACCGGTGTTTTTCTAGCATGACCTAAACCCCCTTTCCCTCTCTCTTCCATGTGACAACCACCCCACATGTGAACCCCCCAGCTTTGCCCCTCCTTGCTCCGACCCTCCTCACACGACCTCCTCCTTGCCAGTTTTCTCCTCCGGCAGCCACGACTGCCTTCGCTGGCGCCATCTCCAGCCACGACCACCCTCTTCAGCATTCTTCTCTTCTGGTGCCTTTCTTTGTCAATTTTAGAGGTTTTCTCTAAACGCTAATATTGGGGTATAATTTGTGTGTGTTACTCAATTTTTAGGGGGTGTGAAGGGTCCGCGATGTCCTCTTCTCCCTTCTGTTGAGGCGCAGTTATATTCGTGCACCGCCGAGGTAGGTGAATTTCTGTATTTTGATTCTGGAGCACTCCATTAATACCTGCGCTCTTTCATTTATTATTGAATCTTGATTCGTAGTTTCGTTATTCCTTTAATTTAACTGCATTGGTGTTCTTAAATCATTAGAGTCTGTCAAAAGTAGACTTTGAGCCATTTCTTGGTTTATATCTGCATGTATCAATAATGATATGTTTGATTAGGTGTCAAATTTTACTTGGATGATTTTTAAAATATGATTCGTACCTCCTTGATGTATGATGTTAGTCAGATATGGTGTTTTCAAACTGTTTGAAATAGTTAAGAGTATATTTTCAAATGAACTCCTATTTAAATATTGTTTGCAAAAAATATTATGTTTTTTGTGAACTCTAACATGTTTTATGGGTTATGGTTGTACTATGAAAAGTGTTTTTCATGAAAGTCTTGTTATTTTTTTTGTTTTAGGATGATTTTCTTTTAATGGTATATTGGGTGTCATTTATGTGAAAAACCTATTTGAGTCATTTGATGGAATTTGATAAATTTTATGAGTTTCTAAACTTATTTTGGAAGGGCTTTGGCGTGCTTCTGATTTCAAAGGAGTATTTAGGATGTGTATATGGTGGGATTCCAGGTTGTGCTACTTATAAATGTTTTATAAATTTTTTAAACGATTTACTAAAATGTGTAAGTGATTTTGAATCATGTTTATAAATGGTTTTGGTGTCACATAAAGAAAAATTTTATTTTAATGGCAAGGAAGCCCTTTTTGACATCTTTATGTGTGTTGTATGTTTTTCATCTTATTTTGAAATAAAATTTGGCTTTGGAAAGGGTAAAGACCCATTTGGTAAATGAGGTGTGTTTTTGGTGTGTGTTGGAATGTGACGGCCTGTTCGGCACTTTCAGCTTAAGTGTAAGGTTTGTGTAGATTATTTGAAATGACGACGTTTTGATTACTGAATTCCCATTTATCAACTTTAGTATTTTGAAAAATGTATCAAATGGTTTTAATTATTTCATGGCATGATGGCCTGGTTGGAACTTTGTTAGTGTGAAAAGTTTGAATGTGTATTTGGGGGCGCTCCTGTCTGGTGTAACCCTTTATGGGTGAACGCATAAGAAGCATCCATGTTTGGGGTAGGAAAGTACAGTGAGATGAGTCACATGTGTGAGGGCCTCCTACGTACACAGTGTGATTGTATCCACCATGGGTTATTGGGTGTCTTTTAGAGATCGAGTGACGGTTGCTGATCAACCCCAATTAGACGGGTTGGCACCCCTTGGATTTGTTGTTAGGCCAGGCGGGCTTTTCCACCTGATTGGTCAGTTAGGGCGGCCAGTTGGTTATGCACAACGGAGCTTCACCATATGCCGATAGGTGGTTCTGAAACCAAGTACTTCCAGGGGTCTTCTAGGAATGTTTAGGATCACCCATGGTTACTAGTTTATTTTCATTGCTTGTTTACTTACCATGCACTAGTTTATTTTCATCTTTCACTTTTACTTTTTTTAATCTAGCACAACATTAGTATACTCTGTTTTGGATTTTATTTATAAAATAACAAATGATTTTGGGAAAAAATGGAATTGTGCATGAGTTGGGTTTTTAAATGGGAAAAACATGTTTCTTGTTTTCAAATGTGAAAAACCAACATTTATAATTGTATTTCAAACCTATGTTAATTGATTTCTTAGGGAAGGGAGACGTTGGGTTCTGTGTTTTATTTTGGAATCCCTATTGAGAATTTTTAATGCTCACGCCTATTATATCATTTTAGTTACAGGTTTTCTTGGTTGAGTTTCTCGTTGTTGGAGAAAAGTTGGCCTTTGGTCGGGAGGTGACCTGAAAGGTCACGTGGAGGTATTTTTAGTTTTTTTTTCTTTCTGCATATAGGGTTATGTTTATCAGGTGTTTTTATATATCTTTTTTCATGTTTATATGGTTTTTATAATGGGAAAAAACGTTCCCAATGATTAACCATTGATGCACAACACTGTTTTCTAGCCTGTGGGGATCGGGAATGCCCTTCGGGCCATGTTGCGGACCTGCTCGGGTGACAGGTTCAGGGTCAACCATGGTTGGTTCGTGAAAAAATGGTATCAGAGGGGCCCTTGTTATTTGGGGTGTCCTGTAGATTGATATTAGGACTGTCGGAACTCGAGAGGTAGGTATGAGAAGGACGTTATGAACCCTCACCCGTTCAAAACCACGAGTCACTATGTGTAGTCCGGGAATTGAGTCTTTGTTTCGTTCTGGTTTTTTTTGATTGAGTGATGACACCAGAGGAAAGCCAAGGTCACATCGTGATTTCACATGGAGTAGTGACCCATGTGGAGTCCAAGTACATGGTTTAAGTTCCTCCTAGTTGTCGGTGCTTGCTTGGAGAATGACCCACTACCATGTCACTAGGTTAATCATGACTACTAGCCCCTCACTTCAGTAATTTGATGCATGTTGTGTGTTTTCTTGGTTCTTGTGGGTGTAAGTGCACTTTTTAAAATGAAAAAGGGTTTTTTTAAATGAGAACAATTTCATTTAAAGGGATTTAAATTTGGGAAATGGATTTGTTTTAAAATTGAAAGCTCTTTGTCTAAAAATCCGGTGTTTTCTTTGAACCAATAGAGATATGGTTTGAGTGCAACCTCGGGTACTATTTTTGAACGTTTTCTCATATAATGGAATGCTTGGGAAGTGTATGTTGGTGAACATGGATGAAAGTGGATGAAGACATGTGCAACGGTTCATGGGATTACTAGGGTGTGCACATGGAATTAAAGTCTTGACCATGTTTTTCTAAAGTGATTTCAAAAAGGAAAAATGATTCTTGGAAATTGAATTCGGATTGAAAAGTGGACCTGGTTTTTGGAAATTGGCCTTGAAGGAAAGCATTTTTGGAAATTTAAAATTAAAAGGGGGTTTTGAAATAGGAATTTTTGAGTTGTGTTTGTTTTTTCCTGGTTCTTTTGAGATGGTTTTTTTGGATGAAATCTCTTCCTTTGATGTTGCTTTGGCTTGATATTGGTTTTGGTTATGTGTTTTATCTGTTGTTCAGAAAATGCCGCCCAGATAGGTCCCCAAGGTTTCTGATATGCCATGCCCAGTTTTTGGTCCTTCTCAGACATTGCGTATCCTTCACGGTGATCGGGGTCCGTTAGAAGAAGCAGAATGGCTTGAAGGGGTTGAGCGTGTCTTTTGGGTTTTAGGAACTCCCGAAGCTGTCAGAGTGCATGCTATTTTGGGTATGTTTGAAGGTCCATCTCTGGAGGTATGGGAGTTGGTTGCCCCACTTTTAGTGCAAGTTGGGATTACATGGGATGTATTTAAATCCCTCTTCATTCGATGGTTTAAACCTGGAGAGGTAAATATGAAGAAAAGGGAAGAGATCATGCATATTCAACAAGGCCAACGAACTATGAAGGCATATGTTGACCATTTAAAGGAGCTTGTGTCCGTTTCTTTAGAGGCAACATCACAAGGTTTAATGAAAACTTATCTCTTCATTAGGGTTCTTCACCCAGAGATCATGGAGTGGGTCCTCCATTATAAAGACCATAGTTTTGAGAAGTTGATTGATTTGGCGTTCTTAGCTGAACTAGTCCCCAGAGTGAAGGTTCTTGGCAATCTAGCATATCCAGTTAATCATGAGGGTTCCCCATCTGGCGAGTAGGATGTGCCAAAGGAACCTGTTCCAAAAGATCCATCTGTAGTTACTTTGGCTTCTAGTTCGTCAAACCATTCTGTGGTGTTCCACCAGTGTGGCCGGTTCGGGCATGTGAATCAGTCATGACGCACACCTCTGAAGACGTTCCATCATTGTGGGTGTCTCGGTCATCTCAAGAAGTTTTGCAGGAAGCATAGCCTGAATAGGACACTCTGACCAGAGGAATTTCAGTGCCCGACTGTTAGGTAGGAGATGCTTCATCCATCAGAGCCCCATCCACATGCCTTGGGGTGATGCTCGCACGTAGTCAGGTATTTCCAGGGGTGTAAAGCCTTGGTCCAGGTTGTGTGTTCTGTGTTGGTAGTGGAACATTTAATGTTTTTTTCATCCTTTATTTTAATTTTTTTAATGTTTTTACATCGTTTTAAATTTATTGTTTCTTCATTGAGTTATAATAGGCATGTTCTGTTATAATCCAACAGTTTGGTTTTCAGATTATGGTTTTTCGAATTGTGTGTTTTCTTAAAAGTGTGTTTGATGCTTGTATATGTTGGTCTTGGTTGGGGGCATTCGTTTGGAGATGTAAGTTCCTATGGAGGAGGCAAGGTTTGTGGTTATACTCAGTATCATTGTGGGGATCTTGTTCTTCTCAGAAGTTTTTCTCTAGTGTGAAGAGATATTGGTATGGTTAAAGAGTTCTATGTTTTAGTAGAGATCTTCTTTTGCGCATTATATAGAAGATAATTTGGAACAGTTTGGAGTTCCCACGTCACCCCCTCACTGGGTGGTATGTTTAGGTGTTAAATTTCAGCTCTAGTTGAGTTCTTGTGGTGGGGAGATCCCTTTTGTGTTCTCCCATTCTCATGTATTGTGGTTTCATTCAGTTTCTACTGGGCATGGTTTCTTGCTTTGTCTAGTGTATGGATGGGTCACTTTCAGGGGGAAGAAATTGTCTATGATGGGGAGAATTGTGGCACCCTGACATTTTGAATTAATTTTTAATTTATTATTTCTTAGTTTCGGGTTCAGGCGCCAGGTTTGGGTTGAGAAAAGATTTAAATTTATTGACGTTTGATGTTTTTGGTGGGTTTCAGACCAGTGCATGGGCACCACATGGTTAGCAGTAACTGTGAGGTCACCCCTGGTGCTTCTGCAAGTACCCAAGTGTCCTGGTATGAGGTGTGCAGCTTGCGCGCAGGTTATTAAGCCATGTGGCAAGCACACAGTTGCCAATTGTCAGAATAAGATAAGTAAATGAATTAAAACAAAAAAGAATGTAATATAGAAATTAAAACATTGAGTTATTATTTATATTATTATTGTAATTTGATTATTATGATGTTGATAATGATGATGATTATTATTAGTATTGTTATTATTATTTATTATTATTATTTTTGTTGTTGTTATTATTATTATTATCATTTTGTTATTATAACTTTTTATATTACCTTTATTAATGATATTTTTATTATAATCATTTTTTGTTTTTATAATAATTTTATTATTTGAATAATTATTATTAAGATTATTATTAATGATATTAATATTAATATTATAATTATTTTTATTATACTTATTATCATTACTATCATTTTTGGTATTATTATTGTTACTATTATTATTAATATTATTAATCATATTATTATTAAAACAATAGAATGAAAAAAAACAACTCTCACCCTAATTCTACCCGGTGGTGCCCCCACCACCCACCCCCACCCCCCCCGACTTTCCCTTTCCCCTTTCCGCGGCACTCCATCCCTCCCCATTCCTCCCCATGTCATGCCCTGTAGCACCCCCTTCTTCCAACCATCCCCACAGGTCATTGCCGCCGGCCCCTCTACCCCGACCATGCCCCGGCTCCCACCTCCCTGCCTCACCCCACCTTGCCCAGCCCCCTCCTATCCTTCTCCACAGCTCCCCGACAGTGCCCCATACTGCACTCTGTCTGGCCACCTCTCCTGACCATCCCCCTACTCTCCTCATCGCACCAGTGTTTTTATAGCGCAACCCAAACCCCCCATTCCTCTCTCTTCCACGCGATGGCCTCCCCACCAGAGAACCCCCCCTACTTAGACCCTCCTTTCTCTGACAATCCTTGCACTACATCCTCCTTGAAGGCGTTCTCCTTTTGTAGCCGTGACCGCCTTCACTGGCACCATCTCTAGCAGCGACCTCCATCTTTGGCGTTCTCCACCTCCGTTGCGTTTCTTTGTAAATTTTAAGGGTTTTATCCAAACCCTAAGATTGTGGTATAATTTTTGTGTGTTAGTCAATTTTTAGGGGTTGTGAAGGGTCCGCAATGTCCTATTATCCCTTATGTTGAGGCACAGTTGTATTCGCGCACCGCCGAGGTAGGTGAATTCGTGTATTTCATTTCCGGAGCACTCAATTAATACCCACAATCTTTCATTTAGTTTTTAAACATGATTTTTAGTTTTCTAAGCCTTTAATTTAAATGTTATAGTGTTCTTAAATCTTTAGAGTTTGTTAATTGTATGCTTTGATTTAGTTCCTGGTTTACATCTGCATGTATCTGCGATGATATGTTTGATTAGGCGTCAAATTTAATTGGATTATTTTTAAAATATGATTCATACCTCCTTGATGTATGATGTTTGTGTGATATGGTGTTTTCAAACTGATGAATTTGTTAAGAGTATATTTTGAAATGACCTCCTATTTAAATATTGTTTGAAAAAAATATTATGTTTTTTGTGCACTCTGACATGTTTTATAGGTTATGGGTGTAGTACGAAATGTGTTTTTCATGAAAGGATTGTTATTTTTTTGGTTTTAGGAGTATTTTCTTTTAATGATGTATTGTATGTCATTTATGTGTGAACCCGGGTTCAGTCATTTGATGGAATTTGATAAATTCTGTGAGATGCACAACTTATTTTGGAAGGGCTTTGGTGTGCCTCTAATTCCAAAAGAGTATTTCGTATGTGTATGTGGTGGGATTCCATGTTTTGATAATTTGAAGTGTTTTATAAATTGGTTAAATTATTTACTAAAATGTGTAAGTTATTTTTAATCATGTATCTAAATGGTTTGGTGTCGCATAAAGAACAAATTTTTTTATTGGTAATGAAGCCCTTTTTGACATCTTTATGTGTGTTGTGTCTTTTTCATCTTGTTTTGAAATAAATGTTGGCTTTGGAAGGGGTAAAGACCAGTTTGGTAAATGAGGTGTGTTTTGGATGTGTGTTGGAATGTGACGGTTCGTTTGGAACTTTCAACTTTAGTATAATGTTTGTGTTGATTCTTTGAAATGACGACGTTTTGATTACCGAATTCCCATTAAAAAACATTAGTATTTTAAAAAAGGTATCAAATAGTTTTAATGATTTCAAAGCATGACGGCCCGGAAGGCACTTTGGTAGTGTGAAATGATTGAATGTGTATTTGTGGGTGCTCCTATCTAGGGTAACCCTTTATGGATGAATGCATTGGGAGCGTCCGTGTTTGGGGTAGGAAAGTGTGGTGAGATGAGTCACACATGAGAGGGCATCCTACTTACATAGTATGATTGTAACCACCATGGGTTCCTGGGCGTGTTTTAGAGATTGAGTGATGGTTGCTGATCAACCCTGATTAGAGGGGTTGGTACCCCTGGATTTGTTATTTGTCCAGGTGGGCTTTTCCACTGGATTGGTCAGTTAGGGCGGCCAGGTGGTTATAGACATAGGAGCTTCACCAAATGCTGGAAGGTGGTTCCAAAATCGAGTATGTCTAGGGGTCTTCTAGTGATATTTAAGATCACCCATGGTTACTAGTTTATTTTCATTTATTTTTTACTTTCCATGCAGTAGATTATTTTCATCTTCCACTTTTACTTGTTTTACTCTAGCACAACATTGCTAAACTCTGTTTTGGAATTTATTTAAAAAATAAAAAATGATTTTTGGAAAAAATGGTATATGGAGTGAGTTGGGTTTTTAAATGGGAAAAACATGTTTCTTATTTTCAAATGTGAAAACCAAATTTTATATTTGTATTTCAAACTTGCGTTAATGGATTTCTTTGGGAAGGGAGATGTTGGGTTCTGTGGTTTATTTTGGCATCTCTATTGATAATATTTAATGCTCACGCCAATTTTATCATTTTAGTTATAAGTTTCCTTGCTCAGGTTTTCTTGGATGAGTTTCTTGTTATTGGAGGAAAGTTGGCCTTTGGTCGTGAGGTGACCTAAAACGTCACGTAGATTTATGTTTAGTTTTATTTTTTATTTCCGCTGCTAGTGTTATGTTTATCAACTATTTGTGTATAACTTTTTTCTTGTTTATTTGGTTCTTTTAATGGGCCAAAACGTTCCCATCGATTAAAAATTGATGCCCGGTACTAGTTGCCAGCCCATGGTGATCGGGAATGCCCTTTGGGCCATGTCGTGGACCCGCTTGGGTGACCGGTTCAGGGTCAACCCGGGTTGGTTCATGGCACAACAACTATGAGGAAATTGTCTGATGTGACCTCACAGTCAAAATGGAGATAAGAGAATATCAGTGGTATCATTGGTATAAGAAGCATAAGGTAAAATTCAATTCTGTCAGTCCAATGGATAAATAAAACGGTGCTAAGAAGACCCAACACCCCACTTGCCAAAGGTGTGGAAAGAAGCACCCAGGAAATTTCTTAATGGGTACAAGAAAATGCATTAGGTGTGGAAGAGAAGGGCACCTGGATGTTAAATGTCGGCAAGAAAGACCTACGGCTGCGGAAAAGGAGAGGAACAATCCATTCAAAACTCAATATGTGGTTCATTGCTACAACTACAATGAACAAGTGCATATTGCAAATCAATCCCCTAAGACAAGGGTTTTCGGAGGCAACCAAAAACCTCAAAGGCAGCAAAGGTGATCTTTTGCCATCACTACTGCCGAAGTGAACCCCAAAAACGAAGTGGTAATAGGTACACTAGTTATTTATTCAAAAATAGTGAACATAATTTTTGATTCGGGTTCTACACATTCTTTTATAACTTGAATTTTCAGTAGAACAATCGCAACACCACAATAAATCATTGAAGTGAAGATTTCAGTGAGGATGACAAATGGGGAAAACATTACATCCCATCTATATAACTCCTCCCCTGTCATAATCTGTGCATTGAACTTCTCGGTGAACATATTCATACTCCCTATGGTGGAATTTGATTCAATTATTGGCATGGATTGACTTTCCTTATATATAGCCAACATAAATTTCTATGATAGGGAAATCACTATTCATGAGGAGAATCAACCCCCATATTCATTACAAGTGAAAGGAGGATGGTGAATCTTCTTTACCTCCATCATCTCAAGAGCGGATATTACTACCCTATGAGCATTGTATCTGGAATAAATTATTGAGTCTAAGGAGGCAACAATCATAGAAGACATGTCTATTGTGTGGGAATTCACTGAAGTGTTTCCCATGGAATTACCTGGTCTTCTTCCAAGAAGAGATGTTGAATTATCAATTGATCTTAAACCTAGGGTGTTGCCAATATCCAAGACTCCATAGAGATTGGCTATTGTGAAGCTTAAGGAGATGAAGAAACAACTATATGAGAATCTGGATAAAGGGTTTATATGGACATGTGCTTCACCATGCGGTGCACCAGTCATCTTCGTCAATAAGAAGGATGGGTCAATGCTCGTTTGCATCAGTTATCGTGAGCTCAAAAGAATCACGATAAAGAACTAGTATCCTATCCCACAAATCGATGACTTGTTCGATCAACTACGTGGAGCACAATACTTCTCCAATGTGGATTTGTGGTCGAGATATTATCAAGTAAGGGTGAAGAAGGAAGATATCCCCAAGACTGCTTTTCGTACATGATATAGGCACTATGAATTCATAGTATTTCCTTTCAGACTCAATAATGATCCAAAAATCATCATGGAATTGATGAACAAAGTCTTTAGAGATTACCTCGACAAGTTTTTGGTAGTCTTTATAGATGATATTAGGATATACTAAAAAACCAAGGAGGATCTTGAGGGGCATCTAAGAACTATACTAGAGACCTTGCAGAAGGTAAAGCTCAATGTAAAGCACAAAAAGTGTGAGTTCTTGTTGAAGGAAGTATCATTCGTGGGCCATATCATCATAATCAATGAAATATCTATGTATCCCTCCAAAACAGATGCAATTGAGGGGTGACCGAAGTCAACATCGGTAATGGATATATGTAGCTTCTTGGGGTTAGATGGATATTATTGAAGATTTATGAGAAATTTATCATGATTTCCCAACCCTCTTTCCAAGATAACATGGAAGGGATTAATATTTTATTTTAGTGATGAATGTGAATAATGCTTCATGGAGTTGAAAATGAGGCTTATCACTACACCCGTGCTCACTTTATCCACAAGTGGAGAAATTTTTGTGGTATTCAGCGATGCTTCAAAGAAGGGATTGGGATGTGTGTTGATGAAAAATGACAAATTCATTGCCTATGATTCAAGGAAGTTGAATGTTCATGAATATAACTATCCAACACATGACCTTGAGTTAGCTATAGTGATCTTTGCTTTGAAAATTTGGTGGCATTATCTCTTTGGGGAGAAGTGTGAAATATATACGGACCACAAAAGCCTCAAGAATATATTCACATAGAAAGAGTTGAAAATGAACCGACAATTATGGTTAGATATAATCAAAGACTATGACTGCTCAATCCATTACCTCCCTGGAAAAGTGAACAAGGTGGAAGATGCCTTAAGTAGAATGAACCCAACGATTCTATCATTGAAAAGAATGGAAAAGGATCCAATCATCTTAGATTTGATGAATATAGACTTAGGAATCATAAATAACGGAACATCATCAATCCTTTCATAAAGGATTGCTCAACTGTCACTTTTGGAAAGGTTAAAGGATGCTCAAAATGATGATGTGGGGATTCCGGAAAAAGTGGAAGCTATCAGATAAGGGAAATCCTCGGAGTTTAATTCTAATGAAGAAGGAATTATGATATTTGGGAAAGGACTATATGTTCCATCATGTCCGGAGATGAAGAAGGAACTTTTGGATGATGCAAATAGTTCAAATATCTCTATTCACCCAGGAAACACAAAGATGCATCGTGATCTACAAGAAAATTGTTTGTGGGATAATATGAAAAAGGAGATCACTAAATATACATCAAAGTTACTGGTGTGTCAGGAAGTGAAGGCAGAAAGGCAGATGTCTAGGGGGATGATGCAACCATTGCCCATACCAGAATGGAAATGGGAGAACATCACCATGGAATTTGTCACCGGACTTCCAAATACATCCAAAGGGGACAATGCAATATGGGTTGTTACAGATCGTCTTATAAAGGTTGCACACTTCATTTTTATTTGGGATTATTTCTCATTAGATCAACTATCACAGATATATATCAGGGATGTGGTAAGGCTATATCGAGTACCACTATCTTTTATGTCTGATCAAGATCCAAGATTCACCTCTTTGTTTTGAAAGTGTCTTCAAAATGCTATGAATACTAAACTAAACTATAGTATGGACTATCATCCATAAACTAATGGCCTACCCGAGTAGACTATCTAAACACTTAACGACATGTTGAGAGCATGCTAGATGGACTTTAAAGGTGGATGGGATCAACATCTTCCCCTGTTTGAGTTCTCTTATAATAACTGTATTCACTCGAGCATCCAAATGGCACCACATGAAGCCCTTTGTGGGAAAAGTTTTAGAACACCGGCGTGTTGGGATGAGGTAAGTGAGCATAAGCTTCTTGGACAAGAAATGGTCGAAGAAATGATGGAGAAGGTGAAAACCATTCAGCAGAATATCAAGTTAGCCTAGAGTCGACCAAAGAGTTATGAAGACAACCTTCAACAAGACCTTGAGTTTAAATACGGAGACATGGTATTTCTATGAATATCTCCATGGAATAAGTTCATGAGGTTTTTAAATAAAGGGATGTTAAGTCTAAGGTATATTGGCCCCTTCAATATTCTTGATCATGTCGGGGATGTGGCCTATCGACTAGTACTTCTGCCTACCATGGCCAAAGTGCATGGTTTCTTTCATGTATCCCTCTTAAGGAAGTACATACCAGACCCTACACATGTATTTTCTTCAGAAATGGTACAATTAGAGGATGATATTTCTTATGAGGTGAAACCAGTGAAGATCTTAGATTTTAGAGAAAAAGTTCTAGGAAATAAGGCAATTCCCCTCATCAAGGTGTTGTGGTGAAACCACAAGTTTGAAGAAGCTATGTGGGAATGAGAAGAAATGATAGAGTAGAGTTACCCACATCTGTTTTAATGTGGGAAAAGAAAATTTTGAGGGTGAAATTTCTTAAGGGGGGATGATTTTAAGGACCCAAATATTCATTAATGGAAATCCCACTTAGTCTAATTAAATGTATCATTATGTAAAATGTATATATAAAATTTCAACTTCTTTGGTTTTATGTTTTTTGATTTTAAAATACTGTTATGAATTGTGACCGTTGCTAATATAGCCATTGAACAGTGGTCACATGATTAGTATAAATATAGGGCTTTTAAAAAAATCCAATTTACTCAGACAAAGGAAGTGATGACCTCATCCAGTATACATGCCCCAAACGAATCCCATTTGTCAGAGCTCGGAAAGGAGGTTGTGTCTTTGGGATTCACTCTTGACCAAGCCCATACTGAGAGTGAATATGTTAATCTAGAGTGGATCCTCCTACGAGAGAAGTGGAAGTTGATAGAGATTACCACCCGAGCAATGTTATCTGAGCCATCCCAAGAGTCGGTCACCATCGCACACCTTACCCTTCGGTATTATGTGGGTGTTATAAGGGGTTATGTAACAAGACATTATCACTAGGTCATGTACATTATTTTGGTATATAATAATGAATATACTTTCATTTTCTTATTGATACATTGTAGATGGTTTTTAAAGGACAAAAAGTATTTTTAGTTCATATTAAACTAAAAAATATATTTTAATGAATTAATAGATTTTTAAAATTAATAATATTTTAATAAAAATAATATATTATTACATAAATAATTTCTATTAAATATAAATGATTTTATAATTTTATGAATGAAATCATAATTTTTATTATGGTTTGATAGCAATTATTTTCAAAACCTGTGATTTTTCAATAAATGTCAGTTTTTATTTTAAATGTGAGAATTAAAATATTTATAAAATTATTTAGATAAAATAAATATTATTTCTTGAATCAGGATGTCGAAAGTATCCAATGGTGAAATTTTCATTATTTTCTAATAAAGTCAAATTTTTGTGTCAAAATTAAATACTGTTTTAATATATAATGTGTTTTATGACATCATAATGATCCAATAGTGATGTAATAAAATAATATAAGAGTTATTTTTGACAATATATGTTTTACCATTAAAATAATGTTATTTTGGGTATTTTTGACTTATTTTACAAAGCATTAATGTACCTTTCAAGGCTTATTAAACATCTTGTTTTTTTAAATTGATTTCCTTGGAAGTGTGACTGACCTCCACATAAGCAACCCCATTATTTTAAAAATTTAGGACTTTGGCCTTATAAGATATTATTTTCTACTTCCCTTTTCTGAAAACCGTTGTCAAAAACCATGGGTTGGTTTTTGGTTTGGATAAGTTTAATGTGAGGTGTCCCAAACCTAAATAATAAAGAATTTCCTCCCCTTTCCTATATAAACCCACCCAAGATCCCACTTAATCCTCACTCAATGCCTCTAAATTTCGTCCAAACTCTTCCATCCTCTTTGTAGAATCCTCACAAGGTGCCCCAAGATCCCATTAATCCTTTTTGAATCCTTTCTAATGCCTTTGGATGCACACTTCCATGTAAGGGTTTTTCTTCCTATCACATTTTGTCCAATTTTCTTAATGTTGGTATGCCCTTTAATTTCAATTATAAATAATGGGGTATTGTTTTGAACCTCCCCCATAATGCTCTCTTTATGTTTGAATTATGAGATACCCCTTTCTCTCTCATTAAATTTCTCCCATGTACACTCGTTACTATGCCGAAATCCCAAAAGTAATTCCTCGCTCATCTTTTACATTCATGCAATTATTTTGTATCATGACTTTAAATTACATTAAAATTGTTGGTACATGAATCTATATTAACCCCTTACTATACATTTCATGTACATATTATGAGACACCCATTTTTATCTCATCAACCATTTTTATGAGTTCTTACGTCACAACGTTACGCTGTCGAAATTGTACCGATTTTCCAAGACAATGTCACTGTGTAGTGAATACGATGCCCATTTCTCTATCAAGGGTATTCAAATTTATGCACATTTACTTATTGATTATAATGTTTCATGTATGAATTACACATTATTTTATGATTAAATAAATGATTATGTTTTATGAATCCATGTTATGTGATCCATGTGGGACACTTATAAATGAAATGAAATGTTTAAGAAGGGTGCACCCTTATAGTTCTCCATTGAATTGGGTAAAGAATAGTATCATGATACATCTTGTGCAATTAGTGTTTACTCATGATAATTCATGTGCAACGAGGTTTTAGTCATGCTTCATTTACAATGAGGATTTACTCATGCTCTATGTGCAATGAGCCTTGGCTCATGCTAATTCCATATTAAGGGTTGTTACCACATTTCCATGTTAGGATTAACATGCTTTATCATGCATTTATTTTTATGCTTATATTTTGATATAATGATATTCCTATTGTCTAACATGTATTCTATTCCTCATGTTACTCTATGTTTATTCCCTTAATGGTATTTATAGCTCAACCCTTTCTTATGCATGTCCTCGGGTTATCCCATTCAATGATAAGTACGAGGGAATGTAACGGTCATGTAAAGGAAGTTTTCAATAAAGATGTTGTATTTAATATTTTACATTGTTATGTAATGATCTGAATCCCCAAATACACTAGACATCTCTATCTTCTATGTTTTATCATGTGAATTTTATTTAATAAATTATTTTTAATTGTGTAATAAAAGATCAGGGTTGTCATAAGTAAGACCACATGGTTCGAAATCACATTCTCTTATTAGTTTTTTGGGTCACATGAATTAATATTATTCATAGTCTTGAGGAAAGATATTATAATAATGATTGAAATAATTAAAAATACCTCCTCTTATCCACTATAAATACCACCCTCATTCCCTTATTCCTCAAACACCTATCAAGCCTTGATCCTTACCTAAGTTCTATCCAATAATCCTCCAAAGATTGTTCCCCATGTCCTAGAGCCACTAGTCTAACCAAAAGGACAAAACTAAAGGCCTTAAAAATGATCTCAAGGAGAATAGATCTAAATGTAAACATCCAATTTTGTTTTCTTTATTTAATTTAATTTTATGTTGTTATTTTTAATTTCCATATGCTTCTGTTGGAATATTTCATTCCATATCCCCCTTACTGCCCATATTATTTATGAGTGATGAGATACCCCCTTTCTCCCATCAAACTATTTTATGAAATTTTAAGTGACTCCGTTAGGCTTCTTAATTTTCCTGGGAGATTTATCAATTTTCTTTTATTTTGAGTTCCTTTATTTTCTACATCTTTCTTTATATCCCCTCATCAAAATTCTATGAAAATTCCAGTATATTACATGAACAAGATTTTTATTATGCTAATGGAATATTTCATCATCATCTCTCTTTCCCCCACCTTTTATACTATAAATGAAAACACCACCAAATATGTGTTATGTTTTCACACTCAAGGAATATAACCCAAGTTGTTTAGTAGATTTTCAAAATAAGATATATATAAGTTCAACATTACATCATGAAATAAAAATAAAACAGTAATTATTCCATTATAAACATTCAAGCCTCCAAGATTAAGCATGAAAGACACTCATAACTTACTTCTTCATATCCTGGTAAAATGACACATAACAAAGGGGTGATATCAAATGTTCAGTAAGAGTAATAAATATAGCGGAAGATAACATAAACATTAGACATGGTGAATAAATGAAACCACATTCCTTTACAAATAATAAACATGAACACATTATGGCAGGAATATGTGCTGAGTAAAATAAATCCAGAATAAAAAAATTATTGGAAATATACTAGTCGAATAACCACATGAACATAAAATTATAAGCTTCATAATGAGGGAAATTCATATGTCAGAAATACTAAAACATTTTGTTAATATTTCGGCCAAGACGTCTAAAAATTATTTAGGCCTCATCCAAATCCATATATCACATTGGAAAAGGCCTCGGCCAATTCCACGTCTATTTGTCTCATGAGACCTACTAATGCATCGAGGGGCTATAGTGGGCCCCTCCCAATCCATAATAAGTCAAACTCATTCCTCATATGAGTGTGGATAAATATAAAAAACATATAGATTCATATTGAAACAATCATATGAAATGTAACTAACTTTCCATAGTCATTAATCAAAAAACACTAACCATTTTGATTAATAGGGTAAATAGTTTTAGGACAGATCATCCACAATTAAATTATTCCTAAACCATTCAATAAAATATGGTATATTATGTCACGCCTTGGCCTGGGCTACCCCGAAGACAAGGCAGTTTCAATGGAATTGTGGTGTGTACTGTTTTTTATAAAATTAACAACAAAAAATAAATACACATGCTCTACTATAGAGGATCATTTGGGTTTAGTTCTAGGAGAATCAGATTGATTTATTACATTTCTTTCAAAAATGGAAGACAAAGAAACTCCAAAAATCTATCACCGAACAAAGTGACTTAAATCAACTAAACCTATAAAAGAAATCAGAATGATAACATATGGTGAGAATAAGAATTTCTAGTAAGGGGTTTAAAAAAACAAAAAAAACAATTCAATTCCTTTTGAAAAAAATTACATTAAAAATTATTCATAAAACATTTTTTTAGGAATGTTGTAACACCTGTATCATAACATAAAATTTTGTATAAGAATCAGTAGAGCCCATTTCATAGATTATTAACAAAATTATAAAGAAACAAGTTCCAATTATAAGCATGCTCATATAGAAATAATAATTAAAGACATTCTAAAATTAATTGACATGACCTGTAAAATGGAAAGTACAGAATTTACCTGACAGAGTTTCACATAAAATAATAACTCCCATTTCATCCTTTACTACTGTGAAGCATACAGTAGATAATAAATATCTGGGTAATGTATAAATAATATAGAATAACTTTTACTTCTTCTGATTCTCATAAACATAAGCACTTTAAGCAAGAATATTCTACTAGTCAAATATTATTCTGGTAAATTAAATTACATAGTCATAATGTGGGAAGTGAATAATGTAGGATTTTATCACGGCCTCAGCCATGACGTCTATCGATTAATTCCTCATCCAAAATCTATAAATCTTAAATTTGTTAAGGCCTTGTTCCAAGACCATAGTTTGTCCAATGAGACCTCCCGATGCACCGAGGGGCTGTAGAGGGCCCTACTTGAAACTTACATAAATCTAATTCATTCTTCATTTATATAAATAAAAGTGCTCATAACACTTAGATTTATTAAATTACTTATCACTTATCTTTCCAAGGGTCTTATATTACTTTATTTCTTATTTCACATTATTCAAAATGTCCCATACCACCTTGAATAATTTAAAATCTTAATTCCATAAAAATCAATTTCATTTAAATTTACATAAACAAAGTAATTCATGATTATAGGGGTTAATAACAATTCTATCAATGCATGACAATGAATGAAAAGTATGGTAGGCAACACATGTGTCAATAACTAAAGCACATTAAACAGTAGTTTATCACATAAAATGATAATCCCTAAAATCCTTATTATAAATATAATCATTTATATTTAGAATGAAAAATTCCAAAATTAGGATAATTTCCATTAATATTTAAAATACATGCTGATAAATGGGTATATGTAAAAAAACATAACTTAACTATTGAAAAACATTTATTGAGGCATATTCAAGTTCTTATATTATTTATTCCATTTAAAAATACTAGGAGGGCATACAGTAGGGTTACAAAAATCGTATTAAATCACCAAAAACAGGTTCTTATGAAAACATAACCAGTTTATGATTAAAACCCTAAAATGCATATGCATATAGCCGTATATAATTATATAAGTGTTTTGTAAAAATATAATTCAATACATTTTCAAACACTACTTAAAAGTTGAAACTCATTGTTTTAGGAGTCTTAAAATTAAAAATAATAGTGGTTTAACTAAACATGTATGAATATATATTTATAGATATATATATCTATATAAATTATTATATAAATTATATATATAATATCTTAAATCATATTTTTAATGTCACTTTCATGTTTTAAACCCATTAGGGACATAAGTTAATCAGTGGTGAATAAATTCTAAAACATGATAGTAAATATATAATGTTTTATTTATGAAATATGTGCACAAATATATATGATTATATATATATATTTCAATTTTGTAGTATTACAAAAAAATCACACATAATTTGAATAATAAGGTTTAAGAACATGAGTAAATATTAAAGACTCGCTATATTAGAAGGAATTGGTAGGTCATATTCATAACCATACATATATATAAATATAACCGTATATATATAGTATATAAATATTTTTTTCATGAGAAATATTATCCCATATGTTTAAAAATAATAATACTTAAACCCAAAACCAGAAGACCTAGAATCATGCATAAGAGAATATTTATCTAAACCGTAAGGTTATATATATATGTGTTTGTGTATACTTTAAATTAAAAAAAGACAACATAATTCCTTACTTGATTTGAATGAGGAGGATAGGATCTTGGAGGCTTGTTGGAAGCTTGAAAGGAGGAAGAACCAGGAAGAGGGAAGCGCAATAAATAGTATACAGAACCAAAATTATATAAATTTTATAATATTTTAAACGCCACTTACTAGAAAACTGAGACATAGTCGGTTTATAAAAAGACTGAGGGTGCCAGTATTATGGAAGATGAGGGTGAGGAGGGTCCATCCGAGTCACGAGAATGGAAGAGAATAAAAAAATGAAATTGGAGTACACCATCGGTTCAGTGTATGTAGAGGAAGAAGATGACACTACATGGAGAAAATCTGGATAATGGATGATCAACTGGGATCAAATGGAGTTTTATCTAGCTGTGGAGGAGAAACTGAAGATTTTAAAAAATGGATGGATGACTGTGGTTAGATCGAGACATGATAGGATGACTGTTGTAGGACACGATGATTAAAAAATAAGGTATGATCACGATTAGATTTCTATGGATCAGATGATGTACAAAAACGCGGAGGATATCTGTGGTTGAGGGAGTTCGAAAGCCAAACTGATCGGGCGACACAAATCACTTGTGGTGTGATCGGATGACCATGATCTGATCCCAGCTAATTTTTTCCATCCCACATCGAAACGGAGGGAGTTTCTCACCTCCCGTATAAGCTTGAACCTCTGAGCCTCTGCTCAGTTTACCCCTCTCCCCTCCTACCACCACATATTGGGTACTTTTGTGGGCGCACTCCAGCGCCTGTAATGAACCCGGTGGGCCTAAAGCCCAACGAACTCAGCCACACCCAAGCCCATCCCTCTGGCAGATGGAAAACTCCCACACCACAAGAAGATAACAGACCCCCACCTCAGACTTTCCCAGATAACATGTGTCAAATACCACATTGAATAACTAACATTTAATTATTCAAAGTGGTATGTGAAACATTTAATAAAAGAAATTTTTTATATTATTCTAAGTGGTATGGGACATTTTGAATAAATGACATACTATACCTATGAGGAATTCTTTGGACTTAATAAGTGTCAGGTTGGGCCCGCTATATCCCCTCGGTGCATTAGTAGGTTTCAAGAAAAATATTATGGTCTTCGAACAAGCCCTTGAAAAAATAAATATTTTTGGATTTGACAGAGGCCTTAATAATTTTTAAATGTCTTGGTTGAGGAACTGATGGAATGTTTTAGAATATAAAACATATTCATTTCCATCATTATTAAATTAGTATGGATAGAATATGTAGTTATTTTACTAGTATAATACCCATGATTATGTTTTAATATGGAATTATTTATTCATCTCTTATTCTTTCCATAATGTGTTCAACTCTATTTTTGAAGGCTTATGATTTGGTTATTACCCATGCCTAATGTTGATTTTTTAAGAGGGTGGTGCCTCAGTCAAAGAATAGGAATAATTTATTGAAAAATAAAGAAAAAATTTACATGAGTCTAAAGGAAGGAATATTATTACAAAAATAATCAAAAAAAGGGATCAAATCCCCAGGGAAATCATCCTACCTTGTAATCTCTTGATTGAATCTCTTGTTGGAAAGACCACATGCCACCATATTTTCTTTACGAATCATATGAGTGGAAATGCAGTTAATATGCTTGATAAAAGAAATACAATTTATCCCAAGGTAGGTGAGTTGCCATGAAAGATGCACCACCCACTTCTAAATAGCTTGAATGATAGCTATTGAGTCACTTTCAATCTAGATATTGGTCCATCCTTTATGCTTGAAAAAATCAAACGCATGGATAACTCCCATCATTTCAGATTCTAGAGATGAGGCCATACCACATCTACCAAATAAGAATCCTTGACATCTTCCAAAGAAATCCCTAAATATTGCACCGCAACCAGCTGGGCCCAGGTTGCCTTTAGAAGCACCATTGACATTAACCTTGTTCCATCATGGAAACAGAGCCTGCCAGAAGACCTCAAAGGTGCACCGAGGCTGTCTGTAAATAACAGTGATCCGAAGATGATGTAGGATCTCAATGTTCCCAACATGATTATCACAATACGCTTTCTAGACCGAGGCAGCTTCCCGAATTGAAATGAGAAATTGAGCCTTACCTAGATTAATCTTAAAAGAGTAGCTATTAAAAATGAAGTTATTCTCATCATACCAAATCACATGAAGAAAGTCAGCAACAACAGCCAAAAAGTGATTTCTGATTTGTTGTGAAAAATCAAAGTCAATAGAACGCCACAACTGAGAGCTGAGAGTGCCAAATATTAACCATATGCAACACAAAATATCAACAATATAGTCCAAGAGAGATGTAGTTGTAGCACAAGATAGAAAAATATGATTGACATCCACTATATACTGGTTACACATGTTACATTTAGAAAAAGAAGAATCTCAAATGATTGTAGAAAAACATCAGTGGGGATTTTAGAATGAGAAATACACCAAATAATAGTAAATCTCGAGGGCCGAATCCAAGTTTTGCTGAAAGCTTTTAGCCAACATAAGTTAGAACCAGAGTTTATTAAATTGTAATTGTAGAAGCTTTTGGAGTCCAGAACACCATTAGGAGCAGGTTCCCAGATGAGAAATTCCCTATAGTTGGAGAAGTGATAATTGTCAATGACTTGAGTTATATAATTAGGAGGATTGATGTCAAGAGAATTAACAACATCCCTAATGGAGGAATTGATATTAATAGGAAGAGAAATTGGAATTAGCATGGTGATTTAAGAGAAACTGGACCAGTTATGAAGGTGATATTTTATAGTGGATTTATCACTAACCATCCGCCTAGAATTGATTATAATGTTGGAAAAGGAATGATGAATGGATGAACAAATGGAAGATGTGAGACAGTTTAGATTTTCATTCGAAATCTTTGTATGAAATCTGTTTTGGAGAATGGTAGTGGAATCAACATTATAATGAACTAAACGCCAAGTAATTCTAGCTTGAAAAACCTCATTAATGAACTTTAGATTTTTGATTACAAGACCACCCATATCTAAATGATTACAAAAAGTGGACCAAGGTATGGTCACAGACTTTTTTTCAATTGTACTTCTAGTACTGACAAATTTTTTGATGTAGACGTTCACTTTTTTAGAAGTCCAGCAGGCCATTGATAAACCATCATTGAATAAACCATTTTAGAAATAATAGTTGATATCACAAGGCAGATTATACCAGCCATAGATAGAGTTTTACCCTTCCCGGAGGAGAGTTTCATGATGATTTGATCAACAATGTTGTCAAAGTAATGATATTCTGGTTTTCCCCAGAAGATAGGAACACCAGGATAAGTGAAAGGGAATGAACCTTCCTTGATGCCTAAGAAGTTGATGATAATACCTTTTCTGTTAGAAGGAAATTTTTTCCAAATAACAAAAAAGAATTGCTCCAGCTTATCGATTGACCAGACACCTCTTCATAATGAGATAATTCATTTTTATGATTTTGGATGTTCCTTTTATCACCTCTTAGGAACAAGATAATTTCATCAGTGTACAAGAGATTGGTGGGAATGCATAAGTTTCTAGAAGCATTCAAGGGTTTAATCTTGATTTGGTCCATAATATGGGTGAGTAAATTTATTAAGTAATCCTCGTTAATGAAAAAAATAATGACCGAGAGTGGGTCTCCTTGCCTAACTCCCTTGTTTCATTTAAAGTATCCCTTAGGAGAACTGTTTAACAGAACAGATATAGTCTCTGAACTGAATAAGGTTCCTATCATACCAGTGAAAGAATCATTAAACCCAAAGCTTTTGAGCACATAGATGATAAATTCCCGGTCCATGGTATCAAAATATTTCCTGATGTCATGTTTAATGGCCATGCTACCACCTCCAGTGACTTTGTTTAAAATTTTAGTGAATTCTGAATCAAGACAGAAGCAATATTGAATAGACCTACCTTTAATAATACCAAATTGATTCCAAGGGCCAATTCTATTACAAATGGGTGCAAGCATATTCGCAAGGTGCTTGGAAATAATTTTGTAGATAGTATTAATAAGAGAAATATGTCGAAAAAGGTGAATCTCATCAACATTATCCACTTTAGGAATAAGGGTAAGAAATTGGGAATTAATTCCACGAGGGAGAAAACCTGTGGAAAAGAAAGATTTTAATTTTTTTCAGATATCCATGTTAATAATCTCACAGTAATGTTCGAAGAAACCATTTTTTAAACCATCAGAACCTGGGGAACTATCTGGATTTTGACTTAAAACAGTGTCTTTGATTTCATGATCAAGAGGTATGCTTAGGAGAGCATCATTGTCATCAGCAGTCACCATATACATGGTGATATCAAGCAAAATGATCTTTACTAACAATCGGAATATTGAATAAGTTATGAAAATAAGAGATAGTGTGATTAGGAATAGCCTCCTCCGTGTCAATAAGGTTGTCATCAACTCTAATTAAGGCTTGAGGCCTACAAGCTTTTCTAATATGATGAAGGTAATTATAGAACATTGTATTCATATCACCATCTGAATGCCATCTAGATTTGAAGACTTGTTTTATCAAATCAACTTTATGATTCCGAAGAGAGTTGAGTTTAGAGAGATGTTGATTTCTATTTGAGGATATATGGAAAAATTAGAGCAGGTATTGGAGTTTTGAATTTTCATAAGATCACTCTCTACCATGGAGATGTCCTTATTATTCTGTTTTGTTTCAGAATTGCACCAGCTCATGAGGCATTCTTTAAGAAGTTTTTATTTAGTGATACAAGAAAAATCATCATTGTGTTGTCCCATGACTTCCCATAAGCTTTTAATAAACATAGAAAAATCTAGATCTGCAGCCCAAGCATTATTAAATTTGAAAATAAGAGAGAGTTTATTACTTATAGTGAAAATAATAACAAGGATGGGATGATGGTCAAAGTTGATCCTAGATAAAGTAATACAAGAAACGGAGTCCCATTTATCATGGGCAAGGGAATTATTAAACACCCTGGAAATCTTACTAGAAACAACCGTACCAATATGTCTTTTATACCAAGTGTACCTAGCAATAATATGGTTATTTTCTAAAAGATTAAAATCCTCAATAGAGGATTTAAATTCCCTTGAGGAAATAGATGAGTGGGATGGTCCAATTTTTTCACAAGAGGTAAAAATCACATTAAAATCCCCGATCACAAAACAGGGGTTCAGAATAACCTTAACTAGAGCACTAAGATTATGCCAAAGGGGTATGCGGTCTTGATATCTATTATTATCATATACCATTGTGAAAAATGAATGTAGACCACACAATGAAAAGTCATTGGTAAACATCTATTCAAAAACATTAAAATCAATAACTGAATGATGTGTTGAGTGATAAAAAACCAAAAGGGGTTCAATAGAAATACCATCCTTGCAAGCACCCAAAACATTATAACCATGGGAGTTTAGCTGCAAGAATGTTTCAGAAAAATTAATTTTGGGCTCAGTAATATCAATAAGTTTAGTCTTATGAATCAAAAGAAATCGTTTTAGGATAACATAAGTGTCAATGTTAGAAAGACACTGACAATTCCTAAATAATAAATTCATTGAAACATGCATTTGGAGTTAGAACTCCCTTTTTTTGGACCACCTAAAACATTCTTTCTCCCTGATCATCTAACAACTTGTGAGGAGGTTAGGCTAGCTTTCTTTCCCTGTTGACTCATACGGGAATCATGGTAAATGTTAGATGAACCTGTATTATCATTGATATTATCATTTTGTTAAGGAATGTAGGAAGAGAAAGAAATAGGGGCATCATTAATACCCACTGCCACTATAAGATCCCTTTGTTCTATACCTTTTTCCATAGTATTCTCCCCTATTTTAGTCCCCATACTAGATAAACCAGAGCTTTTGGGCGCATCTAGTGAAGAATCCACATGAGAACACTCTTCTGAAGAGTCTTTAGATTGCATCCCAGCACTTTCCAGGCCAGTTTCAAGAGCAGCATCAACCTGGTTCATAACCTAGGGGAGCAAGTTGATGTCTCGTAAAGCTAAGAGCTCAACATCCCCTTCAAAAGAACTAGGAATCACTGCCTCAAATCCCTTTCCTGAGAGAACTATTAAAGAAGATAGACTAGATTCGATAGAGATGCAGGTTTATGGTTCTTTTACAGTAGTATAATCTACAAGAGGATCTACCTACATTTTCTCACAACGGTCAAAAATCATTTTTTCTAGTTCCTCAAGGATTCCCTCATCAAATTTTTTTTTATCCTCTTATTCGACCATTTCATATTCTAAGACGCCCGATTTATCATCCTGTTATTGTGTTTTTTTACCCATTTTTTGAAACAATTTCACGGGAACATCGACTCCCCTAGGTTAGTTTTATCCATTCTACTGTTTCAGACATGAGTCCTCTCATTGACCTTTAGTTGGTTCTCTTGGATCTTCACCTAATTCTTCATCACTCGACAATTGATCAAAGAGTGACTAACAATCTTGCACAATTTTCATAAGGTATTTATACGTTTATATTCTATTCAAATTTCCATTTTGATGTCCTTGGTATTGAAGGTAAATGTATCCAGAAGCATAGAATCAAGGTTGACTTCAACCATGACTCTCACATTGAGCCCCAGATCTGCATTGAGTGTTCTCTGATCAATCTTGAGCAGAGTACCAATACAAGAAGTGATATCTCTAAGGTTCTTGGGATTCTAGAAATAGAAATTTACACTATGAAGACTCACCCAGAATTAAGCCGATGTGTTCTGATGAGTAAGCAGATTGAATTCACAGTCCCATTCAGAGAGACAAAGCACCCCATGCATGAGTCAAACATTCTCCAATTTCCTAACGCAATCCAGTTATTCCTGCAAGCTTAATAAAATATTATAGTATCCCCTTCCAATTGGGACAAGCTTCCAATTAGAGAAACCCTAGACTTGTACGATTCTATTCATGAGATCGAGCGACATCCAGGGTTTATCACCTTTTATGTTATCTTCCACTATATTTCTTAACCCTTATTGAGCATTTGATCTCACCCCCTTATTTTGTTTTTCATTAACCAGGTTTAGAATATGAGATCATTAATGAGTTTTCAAGGATGCAGTTTATTAGCTTTTGTTATGTATCAATTTTTTCTTTCAAAATGTAAAATGGGTTATATATATATATCTAGTTTCTTCAAGAATACTAAACTGATGAGTCCATCGGGATTTTATTCCTTGTAATCATGCCAATGTAATGAAATTAGGAACCGATTTTGGGAAACAAGGGTCAGGTCCTTACAGTTGGTATCAAAATAAGTTTATTAGAAACCTTGGGAACTATACTTAGAAAATGTTGTTGGAGAATAAATCCTTACAATGGTCTTTGTGGATAAACAAAAAAGAACATCATATAATTTTGTTAAGGAATATATTTTGTGGATATATTAAAAAAATAAATCCTTATCTGGATACAAATTAGTAGAGGTTGCTCTGGAACAAATGTACCTAGGAATAAAAACTCTGACAAGGAGTTTTGGGTTTGAACCGGGGGTTCCTAGTACATGACTATGAGCCTTGTTTCACCCTCAGGTTGACACTCCCCGGGGATATGATTAGGATAATTCACAAATTATTTACCCACCATTGTGAAGGATTTATGCCCCCAATATAACCAAAGTATATTGTTCTAGGATTTACGAAGCATAAATTTATGCTATGTGCTATAAATTTTTAGATTTATAGAGTGTTCAAAATTTTATGAGATAATATATAAGATGGATTTGATAAGAAATGGTTCCTAGAAGAAGGAATGATAACTTCACCAATGTATGAGATGAGAAGAGTAAGAAGGATCTTATATCTGATGGTCTTAATCCATATTTTCAATGGAATATTTTCTCCCAATTATCCTCATAATATGAGGAAGTAATATCATTTGTTAATAAGGTATGTAAAGAGTTCTCAGAGTCCTATAGATTTGGAGGAAAGAAAAAGTAATGGTGGATGGCAGTGAAATATGGGGATAAAGGGAAGATGGGAAAGAAGAGTTTTCCCACACGTGAAAATTTTGGAAAGAGTCACCATGGTAATTGGTTAAAGGGAATGTGAGTTTTCTATAGGTTTGGTGAAAAAGGACACCAAATTCATGTTTGCAAGGGTATGAAAATGGTTTCCAATGAATAATGCTTCAACTGCAAAGATATGGGAAACTACACTAATCAATGTCCAACTCATTGGTGGAATGTAACTGAAATGATGGTTATGAATAATGATCAAGTTATGATGATACTACAGATGAAGTAGAATGTTGTCACTTAAACATTTAGAAATTAATTTTCTAGTTACATTAATAATGAGATATATAAGGATTGTAATTCAGTACTCCTTAATTAAGGAGTTGTGGTTGTATGATGAATTGTACAAAGGAAAAGTGATTTGGAAGAAAGTTAAACTTGTTTTAGAAAATTATATGATTGAGGGAAAGACAACCTTTAATATATATATCTGATCATGAGATAATAATGATTAAATGATTGATTTAGATAAATACTGGACACCATGGAACTAATTTTTGACTTGTCTAGTATTGTTCTATACTATCATCGATGGAGTTTACGAAACTTTTGAATTTAGGTAATAAATAATATAACATGTATCTTAATTAAAAAATATAGAAGAATGTGTGTTTCCAATATGTTTTTATGGTAATCCCGGGTATTTCCATATTTCAAGAGGATACATGATGACGTTATTCACATTTTTGGAATGTGAATTTTAGATCTTCTTTTTATTGATTAAGGGATAATGAAAATTTCATGGAAATTTATAGAACTTCATTATAATGTGTTGAATAATTATATTTCGAAAATTTTAACCATTTACAAAATGTTTTAAGTTTATCATTGTTTGGGATTTTTAGAGATTAATGTCACTACATGATGGTTTGATTATTCTTCAATGACCTTGTTTTCCAATTAGAATTCATTTTTTGTAGTAATAGATTCATTTCCCCTCCTGTTATTTAGAGGATATTTTAACCATATTCGTGATGTGGGTTTCCCGTAAGTGAATTTTCAATTATTAACCATTAACTTTCAAAGTTCAATTTCAAATTTCGAGAAAGAAATTTTTTGTAATGTGGGAATAATTTAGGACCCCAAGAATTTAAAATAGATTTAATTTATAATGAATGAAACATTGAGTCCCTACAATAAAACACATTTTATAATATAATCATTAATAAAAACTTTTCCTCTACTATGTTTTGAATTTTGAAAAAAGGTAATCCAGAGTTGTGATCAGAAAGCCATTTGGACTCTGATAAAAACAACTTAAGTTTTTGATGAATAGTAATATACCATTTTGAATAGTAAGATGAACAATAATATGACCCATATGAATAGTAAAAAAATAATATTATATAATTTTCTTAAGGTAATTAGATGATAATATATTAATTAATTTATCAATGTGATATAAAAATTATTATAAATATAACATTGTTATTTTTTGAATTGACTATGATTTTATTTAAAATATAGATTAATAACATTTGGATTTTATTTTTAAAATGGAGTTCATTTTTTTATTCTACACGTTGAAAAATTATTAGGGTGATTTTTTGGGATTTTTCTAAAATTCTTGAATTTTTTATGAATAGTAAAATACTGTAAAATACTGTATATACAAATTATCTGTATAATACACTATTTATGACATCATAAGTGATGTAATTCCACTTTTTTAGAACTCACATGCTATTTTTACTATTTTGGGTCGCATAAATTAATATTATTCATAGTCTTTAGAATAAATATTATAATAATGATTAAAATAATGTAAAATACCTCCTCTCCTGCACTATAAATACTACCCTCATTCCCCTCTTCCTCCCACACCACTCAAGCCTTAATCCTTACCTATTTTCTACCAAATAATCCTCCTAAGAATCTTCCTCACATCTTAGATCTGTTGGTATCACCAAAAGTCCAAAACCAAAGGCCTTAAGAAGGATCTCAAGGAGAAGAGATTAAGAGGTAAACATCCTCTTTTGTTTCTTTATTTTCATTAATTTTATGTTAATTTTTTTAATTTCCTTTTGATTATTTATGGATATTTAATTCCATAACACCCTTAATTCCCATATTATTTATTATTCTTGAGATACCCCCTTTCTCTCATCATACTATTTTATGAAATATTAAGTGACGTCATTTGGCTCCGGAATTTTCGTGAGAGATTTATCAGTTTTCTTCTATTCTGAGTTCCTTTAATTTCTATTTTTTTCCTCATTAACCCTCATCCAAATGATATGAAACTTCATGTACCTTAAATGAACTATAATTTTATTATGATAATGGAATATTTCATCATCATCTCCCCTTATCCCTGATTTTATACAATAAACGCAAACATCGTTCGAGATGTGTTAAATTATCACACTCAAGGAAGATGGGATTTCAATTTGAATTACTATTCACAATACTTGTCATGAAACCTTTTTAATGGTTGAACCAGATATTAATATATATATTTTAACTTATTCAGTATTCTGGAATCCTTACACACTCACAATAGAAAATAATAATACAAAACAAGTTCATTATGCACAAAATGGGAAAAGGTAGTCCAAGCATTTATCAATAACATTTAACTAAAGAATAATCCTCATATATATAACCCAAAATAATTATAAGATAATTTATATCTCATTAATTTCACTAATAATATATATTAACAATTCTGTATGTTTAAACACATTTCAAATGAACTTCCATTCCTTGATACAAGTAAACATATCATGAATACCAAGGGAGAAAGTGTTTCCAAAACAATAAAATGGAATCACTTAAAACCCATAATAAAAGGTCATGAATGATCCTAATAAGTTTATACCATATTAATTACATGTTTATGCTGTTCTGGAATTATTAATTAATGATGCTAAATTTTATTATTCAGGGTTTTAAGAACAATTAAGAACACCTTCGAGCTTAAGGTAAGGGATATCTTAACCCAATTTCCTCCAATGGCCTGAAGGCCTTCATTTTTTTATTGATTTTTTTGATAATCCACCTTTCAAGGGGTGATATGGAACCCTTACAAGGCACGTAGGTGTAATTATTACATGACCCTTAGGCCATATAGGAATTAATTGCCTGTAGGCTTCAAACATTACATACAACCCAGACTAACTACTTGGAACTTCTCCTCCCCAGCATCTTCATCGTGAAATCAGATCTCTCCCTTAAAATGGTTGTTCAAATAGGCATTCCCGTGTATGCACATGCTTTTCATGATGGAAAGTTACATACCCTCTCATTCTTGTGATCCGTTTAGCTTCTACTGTGGTGAAATCTCCTTGCTCATCCTCCTTGTAGAGATTGTTCCTTATAGGTTTTCGGGTTTTCATCTACACTTAAACGTGGCCCAAAGGCCTTGAGGTGGCCCTAAGGTGTTACTGTACCGATGTCTTGGGTGTCCCGAAGGCCTTAAAGGACCCAGGGACCAAATTAGTGGCCCGAAGGACGAAATGTGGGCATATTCCCAACTGTTACAATGCCACACAGTGACTGCTGCTGTTCCCACTACAGTACCTGCTACAGTAATACACAGTTCCTGTTACTGTACCTAATATATTACCTACTACAGTACTACTACATTACTACAATAGTATCCTAGAAATTCTGCCTCCACCTAGATTTGTTCCCTGTTCACTTGGATGCACATATGAAGTCCTTACCAACCGGGCTAAGGCTCATCTGCTTAACTAAATTTCAATTCATTGAGTTAAACATCAATGTCATTGGTTTTTTATTTTACCAGAATATGTGTGAATGACTTGTGATTGTTTTATTCTTTATATCCACTTTTATTTTTTGGGTTTATTTTTTTGGCACATAATTATGTCATTGATATTTCCTCAATTTAATGATACATTCTTGGTAACAGTTTCTTCATCTCACTTCCATCTTTGTGAGATATTCCGTATTCACTACTATTACTTGTTTATAGTGTATGTATACTTAACATTGATGTTTAATATAGTGAATATATTTATTTTCATGGAAAAAAATATATAATTTGAATATTATTAATTTTAGGCAATTGAATCGATTGATTACGAAGTGGTAAGAGTTTTTCCACCCGAACTACCATTTTTATTCGGGTTAATTTTATTGTCTAATTACCACAATGAAATTATTATGTATTATTATTTACTACTCATAAATTCTATTTGAGAGTTATATATATGTTTACCAGCCATATTTCTTCTTTATTTTATGTGTAGTTAAACATTTAAAAAGGTACATTCAAAAATTATTTCTGAAATACAAGCCTGATTCAAGGGAATTTATTAAATTCGTTCCTAATTTCTAAGGAACCCTAGAATATGTTTTTAGAAACCATTATTTTTCTAAAATCACTCAATTTATTGTGAATATATTATCTTACTTCAGTTCTGGTTTCATTCAGATGCTTTTCCAAAAGAACACTTCTCTTTAAAATAAAAGAGTATTTATCTCAAGTATTACTCAATGATTTTATAAGTGTATTTTCATTTGTTTCAACAATTTTATAGATTATTATGTATGAATGGGAATATAGTTTTATGATATTATCCACCATGTTTTATTTAATGGTTTATGATTTGGTTTATAACTTATTAATTATGAATTTAATTATTCAATGTGGTTTGTGACACATTTAATAAGTAACATTTAATTATTCAAAGTGGTATGATACACTTTGAATAAAAGACACAATTTAATTATTCAATGTGGTATGGAAAACATTGAATAAATGACTTATTATACATATGAGGAATGCATTGGACTTAATAAGTGTCAGGTGGGGACCTCTGTTGCCCCTCGGTGCAGCGATAGGTCTCATGATACAAACTATGGTCTTGGCGCACAGACTTGACAAAATAAATATTTGTGGATTTGGCCTAGGCCTTAATCATTTTTAGATGTCTTGGGAGAGGCCCTAATGGTATGTTTTCAAATGTCAAACATATGCATTTCCCTCATTATGAAATCATTACATATAGTCCATGTGGTTATTTGACTTGTAGAATACCCCTGATTATGTTTTATTAGGGAACTATTTATTCAGCTCTTATTCCCGCCATAATGTGTTCAAGATTATTTTTAAAGGCATATTTTTAGTTACTAAACATGACTAATGTTTTTGTTTATGTTATCATCTGATATATTTCCTAATCCTTATGGATCATTTGACATCACCCCTTTCATTTGGTTTTCCTTCCCTAGGTTTAGAAGAAGAGATCAATATTGATTTTTCAAGGATGTAGTTTATTAACTTTTGTTATGTATCATATTTTGTTTTCTTTAAAAATGTAAAATGGTTTTCATGTATGTATCTAGTTTCTTCAATACTACTAAACTAATTGTTCCTTTGGGATTTGATTCCTTGTAACAATTCTAATGTAATGAAATAAGGCACTGGTTCTGGGAAACTAGGGTCGGGTCTTTACATGTCTCGACCATATTACATTACATAATGTTGTATTTAGTAAATAAATAACATCCTTTCACATCAAAGATCTTTCTAGGATTTGATCTTTATAGATTTGGGACATAACACATTCATCACATTACACATTAATATAGAGTGGTTACCATAAAAAAATAATTCATTTCATCCAAAATATAAAAAATTTCAAATAAAACATGATTTCTTTGACAGTTATTAAAACATTTAACCTAGATTACTTATTTTTCTTACACATCCTTATAACCTGTGAAAATAATTTAATAACATCAGATGAGAACAAAAGCTTTGTAATGGATATAAAAATAAGGAAATAACACATTACTCCATGAACACCTATAATGTATAAAATCAATTTCAAATGACATATTTATCACCCATATATACTTAATCTGTGAAACATGGCATTTACGCAGGATCCACACAAAACATAAGAACATAAATAGAATAATAAAGGTATATTGGGGCATTGTCTACATAATCTTGCAACCCTCTCAACAACCTTATAATTTGTAACCCTCATAGATACCTTAAAAATTGTGTAACCATTGCAGTTATACTTGATGTAACCATACATCTAACCTCTAACATACACTTACCCAATGCATAAGATAGCAATAATGGGGCTCACCCATCATATCTTGAGCTATAATGGGTTCAAACCAACTTCTCTTGAGCTATAATGTGATCAAACCAACATATATTGAGATATAATGGGATAAACCCAATATTAATAATTTCCAAGAAACATATAATGGTAATTAAGTATATTGAAAGTAGAAGAACCACTCATTCCATAAAAACAATGCTTTTGAAATTTATTAATGAGGGTTTAAAAAGTATTTTAGAAAGGATGTCTCTTAAAATATAATTGGAGTGAGAATTAATAGAATGGAATGAAATATGTATATACACTACAAATACACATAATTCATCTTAATATAAATAATATTCATCACACCAATAGTCATAATTCCACATAATGAATAAAGAAGATGGTTAACCCAAAGAATTGAAATTTGGTTAAGAACTCCCTTACCTAGAGCTTGTCCAACTACAAACTTGTTTAAACATCATGTATAAAATTTAAAAGAGTGTTATTAATATATTAACTAAACATATATATATTTATAATACCTTATATGATCATTTCATTACACCATTTCACCCTTTAATAGTTAGTATTTTGTTCCTTGAACTATTTTTGGGAATGGTCTTTACATGATTTTCATGACTGGTTCATGATGGTTGGTCATGTAAATTGGAAGTGAAACTCAATAATTGGAATGGAATGGTATTTTAATATTTTCAGTACCATAAAATATACCAATTATCATTTTTAATTATTAAATGAGGATGATTTATGAGTTAAAATATTATTGAAATTTGTTTAGGTTATTTTGGTGATTCTTCGATCGTAAAGATCTCATTTTATTTCCAAAATTAATAAAATGTATGAAAATGAATCCAGAACCTTATATAACTTATAATACATAAATTATAATCTAGTTAAACCATAAAAATGGTTTCATTACCATCCTTGAAGCATTTAATGAAAATTTAGATCACATCATCCAGGATGTCGGTAATTGGACACATCACCGACAATGTTTTTAATTCCATGAATAAGTGGGATATGAGAAGAATATTTATGAGGAATTTTCGATGAACGTGACAAAATACCGAATATAAATGATTCTGGAGATTTCATTCCAATTTTATAAGAGGATTTGTGCAATGAAAAATAAAGGAACTCAAAATAAAAGAAAAATTGAGAAATCTCTCATGAAAATTTGGTAGCCTAACGACGTCACTTAAAATCCCATGAAATAATTTTATGATAGAAAAAGTTTCTATCAAAATTATTAAATAATATGGTAATTAAGGGGTATATGGAATAAAATATCCCAAAATAAGCTAAAGGGAAAGAAATACAATAACATAAAATGAAAGAGAAAAAATTAGAGAGGATGTTTACATCTTGATCTCTTCTCCTTGAGATCTTTCATAAGGCCTTTGGTTTTGGCCTTTTGGTGAGACCAGAAGCTCTATGAAGTGGGAAAGAAGATTGGGAGTAGTATTGAGAAGAACATTGGTATGTTCAAGGATTGATAGGTGTGGGAGGAAGAGGGGAATGAGGGTGGTATTTATAGAGGAAGATAGGGGTATTTTTCATTATTTTAATCATTATTATAATTTCTTTGCTCGAGACTATGAATAATATTGTTTCATGTGATCCCAAATAGAAATAAATACATTTGAGTTCAAACCAAGTGTCCTTACATCACTTATTATGTCATAAATAGTGTATTTTACTGATAATTTGAATATACGGTATTTTACCATACTTCACCATTCATCGAAAATTAAAGAATTTCAGAAAAATCCAGAAAATTTAACCAATAAATTTTTCAATGTTTAGAATTCAAAAATGAACTCCATTGTTCGAAATATAAATTTACAAATATAAATCATTTAATTTTTAAATAAAATAATACTTAATTGAAAAATTTATAATTCAAAAACAATAACTTCTTTAATATGACATTGAAAAATTAATGAAGATGTCAATATCTTAAAGCATTAAAAAAATAAATTTTTTAAAAAATTACTATTCATTAGGGACATATATAATATTCATGTTACTATTCATAAGGGTATGTTACTTTTCACCAAAAATCATGTTGGTTCCATTAGACTCCAAATAACTTACTGAACACAATTATAGAAGACAATTGTTTGAAATTAAAAACATAGAAGTGGAAAAATTATTTTCAAAGGATTGTTATAAATATCAACATAAAAAAAGGTTCATTCATTTAAATTTTTCTAAAAAAACCAGGATGTTACCTTATCCCCACCTTTCAGAAATTGCATCCTCACAGTTTTATTAACTTATTAAAAACAAGTGAGGGTACATTGATCATAGTGTCCACCTAGTTTTATCATCATCATACTCACATAAATAGAAGGTCCAAGGATTGGAACAATGATTTAGAGATCCTTAATAATCATTTTATTCATTTATAAAAATAGATCTTGTACAACTTGTTTCATATGGGTGTTCCCAGAAAAATAGTTTTGTAAAATAATCATGTATGATATTGAAGTTCAAAACATCTGATAAAACTTGATTTTTATAAAATAGTCAGACCAAGTTTGAGTTGAATAATTAAATCAATGGTCCTATTAAAATACCATATGTATTTGCTGAAAGATTATATTTTAAAAGAAAATATTAATATGTTGTGCAAGGGTATCCTTCTTTAGCACCATTTTTAAAATCATAAGATGCTTCAAAATCTTGTGTTAATGTAAAATATTTGAAAATTCCATGATAATATTTACCTTTCTTGAAAATATAATAATATTGAGAAAATAGGATTTGATTAAATACAACACATGATTCATGATGGTATAAAGTTATAGTGGAGATTTTTGATATCCCTAACAATTTCTTTCAAGTGAGTTGTATGTTATAAAATGTTTCAGAGTCGTCTCTATATGACTTTGCAATAATTATTGTAACCAAGTCATCAGAAAGAGATAGGAATGTCTTTTGAGATCATCCTCCTTCCATTTATAACTGAATTTACATGACCAAAAATTTTATTAAACATGTATTTAATTAAATAATATACATACAGACTAACCATATGTTTATTGAAAACTCTTAATCTCTAATGTTATCTAAACCTTCCCTCTGAATTCTTCTATTTTGAGTTGCATTTTTTTTCTACTTATATCCTCATATCCCATCATCCAAATGCTATGATAACTTCAATACCTAAAAATGAGTAGAATTTTATTTTTCTAATGGAATATTTATTCATCATCTCCCTTTCCACCTCCTTTTATACTGTAAATGCAAGCACCATCTAAGATGTGTTAAATTATCACATTCAAGGAAGATGAGTTTTCAATTTGCATTACTATCATAAAGAATGGTCATGAAAGATTTTTAATGGATGAACCAGATAATAACTTATTTATTTTACCTTATGCAATATTCATTAATCCTTAAACACTCATAATAAAAAATAATAATACAAAACAAGCTCATTATGCACAAAATTGGAAAAGTTAATCCAAGCATTTATCAATAACATTAATCCAATGAATCATCCTCAAGTATATAACACATGTTCATTATAAGATCATTTATATCTATTTAATTTCACAAATAACATATATTAACAATTCTGGTTGTTTAACCACATTTCAAATTAACTTCAATTCATGAATATAAGTAAACAGATCATGAAACCGAAGGGGGAAAATGCTTCTAAAACAATAAAATTTTATCACATAAAACCCTTAAAAAATGTCATTAATGAACCTAATAAGGTTATACCATATCAATTACATGTTTATGTGGTTCTGTAATTTTTTGTTAATTATGTTGTATTTTATTATTTAGGTTGTTAAGAAAAATCAAGAACACCTTCATGCTTAAGTTAAGATATATCTTAACTCAATTTCCATTCGTTGAGTTAAAAATAAATGTAATTGTTTTTCTATTTTACAAGAATATGTTTTAATGACCTATGATTATTTTATTATGTATATCCACTATTATTGTATCAGTTTATGTTTATTACACACAATTACATCATTGATTTATCCTCAATCTAATGATACGTTCTTGGTATGGGTTTTTTCATCCCACTTTCATATTTATGATAAATTCTATATTCACTACTATTACTTATGTATGGAGTTTGTATACTGACCATTTATGTTTATACCATAAATCAATTTATTTTTATGATATTCAATGTATCATTTTATGACTATTAATTTTGGGTCATAGGGTTCAATTGATTACAAAGTAGTAAGTATTTTCTACCCAAACCTCCATTTTCATTCGGGTTGCTCTTATTCTCTATTAACCTTAATTAAATTCTTATTTATTATTAATTACTCCTCATAAATTCTTTTTTAATGTCCTATATATGTGTACCAATTATAATCCTTCTTTCCATTTTGGGATGTTACATGTTTTAAAATAATCTTTAGAAAATTGTTCTGAAATGCATGGTTGATTCAGGGAACTTCTAAATTTTTTACATATTTTGATGTTCACTCTATAATCTTCATTAAGCCATGTTTATCTTTTAAATCACACATTTTAAATTTTATTTTGTTTTATTTTTGGTTTTATGAAATAAAACATTTTCTTTCTCTTTAAAATCTCTTTAATGAATTCCTTAAACCGCCCTAAAATGTTTTAATTGTAAAGAATCTTTAAAATAAATTTTTACATGATTTCACATTAGTAGGAAAACATTTATGACTCAAATGTAATATCAATGTCCTTAACTTTTCTATTCTAGGATAAAAATTTTAAAAACAAAATTATGGAAAATACAAATGGATTAATAAAAGAACACTTCTTTCCAAAGTAAAATGGATTTTTCTACTCACACTTTAACTTTTTTAGATATATTCATTATTCACCACTTGTTTCTTTTTTGTGGGGAATGTGAGAAATATGGTGTATCATATCGATAGGTCTCACAAGAAAAATTAGTTGGGAAAAAACACTTCAAGTTTGTTTAAAAAATCAGTCGGGTTTCTACACACAGAAATAAATAGTTTCAACAGTATTGTGGTATCATGTGCCAGATTCACGACGTCCAATTAATAAGAAATATTATTATTTATTAATATATATGAGTTTTCCACTGTGAAAAAACCTATGGATGTAGTTTCATTCTTAGTTTATTAAAGGGGAGTGTTTTTCATTTATTCACCATGCCATATTGATTATGCGTAATTGTTTATGATTCAGTTTTTATTGATTCATGCTTCTGATATTTGTAACCATTACTGAGCATTTGATATCACCCCTTTAATTTGTTACCATTAATCAGTTATTAAGAGGAAACCATTTATTGACTTCTCATGGATGTGGTCTTTTAGTTTTTATTATTTGTTTTATTTTGTTACCTATCCCAATGTAATATGAGTTACATATATGTATCTAGTTTCTTCAAGACTAATAAATTTCTCAGTTATTTGGGATTTTATTCCTTGTAATCATGAAAATGTATCTAGTAATGCACCAGCTATAGTCTAGAGGGGTCAGGGCATAACAATTTGTATTAGAGGATGTTTAATAGAAACCTTGGCAAATTGATTTATAAAACATAGGTTACGGAAAAAAGATCTAAGATGGTCTATGAGGATAAATAAACAAGAACATCCTATAATTTTGGTAAGGAATAGATTATGTAGATATGTATAGAAAATACATCCCTATCTGGATACAAAAAAGTAGAGGTTTTTCTGGAACAGATGTACCTAGGAGTGAAAACTCCGACAAGGAGTTTCGGGCTTGACATGAGGTATCCTTGTACACGACAATGGTCCTTGTAGTACACCTAGTTGGAAACTCCTGGATAATATTCATAAGATAATTCTCATTTTATTTATCCACCATTATGAAGGATTTATGCCCCTAAAGTGACCAAATAATATGGTTCTAGGATTTAAGATGCTTAAATTTATGCAAGGTGATATACCGTGTTTAGAGTTATAGAGCGTTCTTAATTTTATAAGCTAATATATAATATGGAAATTGATTATATATGGTGCCTAGAAGAAGGAATAAAAAATTCACTAATTCATGTGATGTGAAGTATAAGAAAGATCACATCTCTAATGGTATTAAGCCATATTTTCAAAGGAATATTTTCTCCCACGAATCCTCATCATATGAGGAAATAATATCATGTGTTAACAAGATATGTAATTAATTATCTATGTCCTATGGATTTGATGGGATGAAAAAGGACGAGAGGATGGCATAGAAATACATTGATAAATGGAAGAAGGGAAAGAAGATTTTTCCTAAATGTGAAAATTTTCATAAGAATAACAATGGTAAATTCTAGAAGTGAATGGGAGTTTTCTATAAGTGTGGTGAAAAAGGACACCAAGTTCATGATTAAAAGGGTAAGAAAATGATTTCCAATGTACAATGCTTTAACTTCAAGGAGATGGGACAAAATGTGAATAAATTTACCAATCATCAAAGGAATATACCTAGAATGCTAGTTTTGGATAATGATCATGTTATGATGCTACCGTAGATGAATTAGAATGATTAATATGCCAAGTCAAGAATCATTTAATTTCAATATTTTGTTAGTAATATACTGGTTATAGGAATTATGAGATAGATAAGGATTGTACTGCAGTACACATTCATTATGGATTTTTAGTCGTATGATGAATGGTACAAAATAAAAGTGATTTAGAATAAAGTTAAATCATTAAAAAATATTATTGAGGGAAACACAACCCTTAATATATATATATATCTGATGATGAGATAATTTTGATGAAATTATTGATTTAGATAAATAATGACTACCTTGGAACTGATTTTTGAATTGTTGATAAGTGTTCTATGATATCATTGATGGAGTTTACAACAATATTTTATTTACAAAATATATCCAATAAAATTTATCTTACATAAGGAATATATAAGAATGCGTGTTTCTAATATGGTTTTTATGGTAATTCAATGTATTTCTATATTCCAAGAAGATACATGATGATATTATTCACATTTTTAGAATGTGAATTTTAGATATTCATCTTGTTGATTAAGTGTTAATGATAAGTTCATCATTGAAATTTAGATAAATTCATTATAATTTGTTGAATCATTATATTTTGAAATTTTTAACCATTTAAAACATGGTTTAATTTGATAAATGAATTGGGTTTTTAGAGTTTAATGTCACTACATAATAGTTTTATTATTATTCAATGGCCATGTTTACCAATTATAATCCATGGTTTTTTAGTAATCAATGCATTTACACATACTCTTATTGAGAGGATATCTTAATCGTATTCCTAATGTGGGTTTCCCATAAGGAAATTTTCCTGTATCAACCCTAAACTTTTTAAGTTAAATTTCAAATTTTGAGGATAAAATTTTTGTTATGAGGGAATAATGTAGCACCCAAAGAATTTAGAAATATATTTAATTTATAATGAATGGATCAATGAGTGACTAAAAAACAACAAATTTTATAATCTAGTAGTTAAGCACAAAATAACCTCTACAATGTTTTGAATTTTGAAAAATGTTCCTCTAGAGTTCTGATCAGTAAGTCATTTTGGATTCGGATAGAACAAACAAGATTTTTTTACGAATAGTAACATACCCTAATGAATACTAATATGACTCATATGAATATTAAAAATATATATTATTTTATTTTCTTAAGGTAATAAGATGATGAGATCATAATTAATTTTTCAATGTGATATGAAACTATTTATACCTTTAACATTGTTACTTTTTAAACTAACTATGATTGTATTTAAAAAATAAATTAATAATTTTTATAAAATTATTTTTGAAAAATGGAGTCCATTTTTGAATTCTAGAAATTGAAAAATGGTCATGGTGAAGTTTTGGGATTTTACTGAAATTCCGAAATTTTTGAGGAATAATGAAATACAGTAAAATACCGAATATAAAAATTATCAGTATAATACACTATTTATGACATCATAGGTGATGTAAGAGAACTTGGTTCGATCTCACATGTCATTATTACAAATTTGGGACACATTAATTATGATTATTAATAGTCTTGAGAAAAAAAATTATTGTAATGATTAAAATAATGAAAAATACCTCCTCTCCTCCACTATAAATACCACCCTCATTCCCATCTTCCTCCCACACCTATCAAGCCATGAACCTTAACTATTTTCTACCCAATACTCATCCCAAGACAAATTCCACGTCCTATAGATTCTAGTATCACCAAAAGTCCAAAAGAAAAGGCGTTAATAAGGATATCAAGGAGAAGAGATCAAGATGTAAACATCCCTTTTTGTTTTCTTTCTTTTCATTGATTTTTTGTTATTATTTTTAATTTCCTTTAGCTTATGTTGGTTTTTTTCATTCCATATCCCCCTTACTTCCCATATTATATAATATTTATAAGATACCCACTTTCTCTCATCATATCATTTTATTAAATTATAAGTGACACCGTTAGGATGCAAAATTTTTGTGAGAGATTTCTCAAAAACAATTTATTTTGAGTTTCATTATTTTCTACTTATTTACTCTTATCCCCTCATCCAAATTATATGATAATTCTAGTGCCTTACCAGAATTGTAATATTTTTATGCAAATGGAATATTTCATCATTATCTTTCTTTCCCCCTTATTTTATACTATAAATGAAAACACTGTCTGGGATGTGTTAAATTATCACACTCAATGAAGTCAGTTTTTCAAATAGCATTATTATCCTCAAGATTAGTCCTGAAACCTTTTTAATGGTTGAAACAAATATTAATATATTTAATTTACTGTATTATATATTCTAGAATCCTAACACACTCATAATACAAAAAAATAACAAAAAACAAGTTCATTATGCAAAAAATGGGTAGAGTTAATCCAGGAATTTATCAATAACTTTTAATTAATGAATCACCGTCATGTATATTACCCAGAATCACTATAAGATCATTTATTTGTATTTAATGTCACGAATAATATATATTAAAAATTCTGGATGTTTGACCACAATTCAAAGGAACTTCAATTCCTGAATATAGTTAAACAGATCATGAAACCCAAGAGAGAAAATGCTTCCAAAACTATAAAATTGAATCTCTTAAAACACATCAAAAAGGACAAGAATGAACCTAATAAGGTTATAACATATCAATTAAATGTTTTAGAGGTTTTGGACTTATTAGTTAATGAACTAAATTTTTTTGTTCAGGTTGTTAAGAACAATCAAGAACACCTTCAAGCTTAAGGTATGGGATATCATAAATCAATTTCCCTTCATTAATTTAAACATCAATGTCATTGGTTTTTTATTTTACCAGAATATGTGTGAATAAACTATTATTGTATTATTCTATGTATCCACAATTTTTTTTGGTTTATGTTTGTCAGACATAATTATGTCATTGATTTTTCCTCTATCTAATGATACGTTCTTGGTAAGGGTTTCTTCATCCCACTTCCATCATTATAATATATTCCATATTCACTACAATTTCTTATGTATGGTTTTTGTGTAATTCCAATTGATGTTTCATACCAAGAATAATTTATTTTCATGACATTTAATGTATCCTTTCATGAATATTATGTTTTGGACGTAGGGTTTAATTGATAACAAAGTAGTAAGTATTTTCTACCAGAACCTCCATTTTCATTCGGGTTGCTCATTTTCCCTATTCACCTCAATGAAATTCTTATTTACTCTTATTTACTCTTCATAAATTCTGTTTTAAATTCATATATATGTGTACCAATAATAATCTATCTTTATTTTGTGTGAATTTACATATTTTAAAATAATATTTCAAAATTTTTCTAAAATTCAATCTTGATTCGAGGAACTAATAAAATTCATACCTATTTTGATATTCACTCTATAATAAAATTTAAGTTGAGTTTATCTTTTTTAATCAGACATTTTAGATTCCATTTTGGTTTATTTCTAGTTTTATGAAATAAAACATGCCTTTTCACTTTAAACTCTCTTTAATAAATTCCTTAAGCAGCCATTAAATGTTTTAATGCTAAAGTTCTTTAAAATCACTTTTTACAAGATTTCACTTTAGTAGGACATAATTTATGGCTCAAATGTAATCTCAATGTCCTTAAATTTTCTATTATGGGATATAAATGTTTAAAACCAAATTTATGGAAAAAAATGATTTACCAAAATAACTCTTCTTTCCCAAGTAAAATTGATTGTTCTCCTCACACTTTTACTTTTTGAGATATATGTTTTGTTCACCACTTATTTCATTATTTTGTTGTATGTACTGTCATTTGGTTTATCATATCTATAGTTCTCATGAGACAAATCACTTGGTGAAAAACCCTTCGAGTTTGTTTCCAAAAATTAGACGGGTTTCTACCCACATACATAAACCATTTCGACAGTATTTTGGTATCATGTTCCATACACACAACGTACAATTAATAAGAATTATCTTTATTCATTTTTTTATTACTATCTATGAGGTTTTCACTATAACAAAATCTGTGGATGTAGTTTCACTCTCAATTTATTAATGGTGTGTGTATTTCATTTATTCACCATACCATATTTACTATGCCAAGTTGTTTATGATTCAGTTATTATTGATTCATGATTCCACTATTTGTATCCCTTACTGAGCATTTGAGATAACCACTTTCATTTTTTACCTTCAATAGGTTATAAAGAGGAGAACATTTATTGAGTTCTCATGGATCCAGTCTTTTAGTTTTTGTTTTGTGTTATATTCTGTTACATTTCCCAATATAATATGAGTTACATATAGGTATCTTGTTTCTTCAAGACTACTAAAATACTTGGTCCATTGTGATTTGATTCCTAGTAATCATACCAATGTAATTAGTAATTCACAAACTCATATTAATGTAAACCTGAAGGAATGATTAATTTAGTAGTATTGAAGAATCTATATTCATATATGTAACACAAATTATATTGGGAAAAGGTACAGAATACAATACCTAACAAAAACTAAAAACTGCATCCACAGAAACTCTATAAATTATCTCTTCTTCATAAATTGTTGAGGTTAAACAAATGAAAGGGGTGAGATCAAATGCTTTGTAAGGGTTAAAAATAGCAGAGGACTGAATTCAATAATAAGTAAACAATTTGACATAATCAATATGGTATAGTGAATAAATGAAAAAATCACGCCAATTACAAACTGAGAATGAAACTACATCAATATCTTATTTCATAGTGAAAACCTCACGGATAGTAATAAATGATAATGAATATAGAGAATTCTTATTAATTGGATGTCATGTATTTGGAACACGATACCATAATACCGTTAAAATGGTTTAGTTCTGTGTGTAGAAACCCATCTGATTTTTGTAAACAAACTCGAATGGTTTGTCGCTAACTGATTTGTCTCATGAGTCCTATCGATTCATCAAGGGGCTATAGAGGGCCCCACCCGCCTCTTCAAGTCCAAATATTTCATTACTCATACATTTAATACAAGTACAATCTTCCTTCTCAATATCTGTAAAATTTAGAGAATATAGATTCATCAATATTTCCATAGTAAAAAAAACTTCCCAAATAAACACTGTTTGTAAAATGGTATACCGCTTAAGACAATACTCATATCTATTCAATCGGACTATGGATGTATAATATATTTTCAAATTCAAATGAAAAATGATCTCAAATTGGAAGTATATACAACTCATAAGAAATATTTGGTGTACAATACCAAGAAGGTCTCAATGAAATGGAAATTGAGATAAGGACCCTTACCATATTGTAATAAATTGAATTTTATCACCGAAAGTCAATAATCACCAAATTAATCACCTATTACCATGAATATAAAGAGAATTATGTTATTATAAATCAAATAGAAATACACATATACCACATACAAGAAATAAGTTGTGAATAATGGATATGAGTTTTTTGGCAAGAGTGATGTGAGACCCTCTTTCTCTCATCAAACTATTTTATGAAATTTTACGTGACATCATTAAGCTACCGAATTTTCATGAGAGATTTCTCAAATTTCCTCTATTTTGAGTTCCTTTATTTTATACTTCTTTCCTCAACTAACCTCATACAGATACTATGATAATTCCAGTTCCTCATATGAACTTGAATTATATTATGATAATGGAATATGTCATCACCATCTCTCTTTCACCCTCCTCTTATAGAAAAATTGAAAACACCATCTAGAATGTGTTAATTTATCGCATTCAAGGATGACGGGTTCTCAATTTTCATTACCATGTTCAATTATGGTCATGAGAACATTTTTATAGTTTATCTAGATTATAATATATGTATTTAATCTCATTAATTTACTGGAATCCTTACACACCCCTATTATATAATAAAAGAAAAAACTAGTTCATTATGAATGAAACTGCCAAATTAATCCAAACATATTTATTAACTTTTAACTAATGAATCATCATCATGGTATATAACCCAATATAATTATAAGATCATTTATATCTATGTAATGTCTTTTATAATATATACAAACAATTCTAGATTTTTAACCACATTTAAAATGAACTTCCATTCTTGAATACAAGTAAATAGGTCATCAAAACCAAGGATGAAAATGCTTCCAAAATAATAAAATTGATCCACTTAAACCGAAAACAATGGTCCATCAAATGAACCTAATATGGTAATAATATATAAATTACATGTATAAGAGGTTCTGGGGTTATTAATTAATGAATCCAAATTTTATTATTCAGTCTATTAAAGCAAATTAATAACACACTCGAGCAGAAGGTAAGGGATAGCTTAACTCAATTTTCATTCATTCAGTTAAACATCAATGTCATTTGTTTTTATTTTACCAGAATATATATGAATAACCAATAATTTTTTTATTCTGTATATCTACTTTTATTGTTTGTGTTTATTTTTGTCACACAAAATAATGTCATTGATTTTTCCTCAATCTAATGATACGTTCTTGGTAATAGTTTCTTCCTCCCACTTCCATCTTTGTGAGATATTCCATTCTCACTACTATTAGTTGTGTATTTGTTATGTATAATACCTATTGATGATTCATACCATGAATCTATTTATTTTCATGTTATCCAATTTATCATTTAAATATTACTAATTTTGGGGCATTTGAGTCGATTGATTACAAAGTGGTAAGGGTTTTTCCACCCGAACTTCCATTTTCATTCGGGTTACTTTTATTGTATAATTACCTCAATAAAATTATTATGTACTATTAAATACTCCTCATAAATTATGTGTGAGTTTTATAAATATGTTTACCAACCTAAATCCTTCCTTATTTAATGTGGAGTTACACGTTTTAAAAGGTAATTTCAAAACAATATCTGAAATACAAGCCCGATTGAAGGGAATTTCTCAAATTCTTACCTAATTTCAAAAGAACCACACAATATGTTTTTAACAACAATTATATTTCTAAAACCATTCATTTTATTATGAAAATACTATATTACTTCATTTCTGGTTTTAACAAATACTTTTCCAAAAGAACTATTCTTTTTAAGATAAAAGGGAATTTATCCTGAGTATTACTCAATGATATTATAAGAGCATTTTAATTTGTTTCAAAACACTTATTGATTATAATGTATGAATGGGAATAATGTTTTATGATGTCATCCATAATGTTTTATTGAATGGTTTTTTTATTATTTTGATAACTTGTTAATGAATAATTTATTTATTCAATATGGTTTGTTACACATTGAATAAGTGACATTTAATTATTACAAGTGGTATGGGACACTTTGAATAAAAGTAACAAATTAATTATTCAAAGTGGCATGTGACACATTGAATAAAGGTATTACTATACATATATGGAATTAATTGGACTTAGTAAGTGTCGGGTGGGGCCTTCTATAACCCCTCTGTGCATCGGTAGGTCTCATAAGACAAACTATTGTCTTGGCATAATGCCTTGACAAAATCAATATTTGTGGTTTTGGACAAGACCTTAATCATTTTTAGACACCTTAGATGAGGCCCAGAAAGTTTGTTTTAGAATTTACGGCATATTAATATCACTCATTATGAAGTCAGTATGGATAGTTCATGTGGTTATTCGACTAGTAGAATACCCATTATTACGTTTTATTATGGAATTATTAATTTAGCTCTTATTCCCGCCATAATGTGTTCATGTTTACTTTTAAACGAACATATTTTAGTTATTCACCATGAAAAATATTTTTATTTATGTTATATTCTAGTGTACTGCTTAACCCTTACTGAGAAGTTTAGCTAACCCCTTTCATTTGTTCCTCCTTTAACTGTTAATAAGAAGAGATCATTATTTCGTTTTTTAGGATCCAGTTTATTAGCTTTTGTTATGTATCATATTTTGTTTCCTTTCAAAATGTAAAATGGGTTTCATGTATGTATCTTGTTTCTTTAAGACTAAAAAACTTATCGGTCCTTAGAGATTTTATTCCTTATTATCATTCCAATTTATTGAAACAAGGCATAGGTTCCGAAGTACCCAATGCATTGGAGAGCTATAGTGGGGCTCACCCATCATATCTTGACTTGCAATGGGATAAACCCAATATAACATGAGCTATAATAGGTCTCAAACCAACATAAATAATTTTCATGTAACATATCACGGTAATAAATTATCTGGAAATCAGGAGAAACCACTCATGCCATGCACATAAAAAATAAATCCTTTTGATGTTTATTAAAGAGAGTATTAAAAGGATTTTAAATGGAATATCTCCTAAAATATTATTGGACTTTGAATTAATAGAATTGAATGGATATTTTTATACACTGTATATACACATAGTGAATCATTAAATATACAAAAAATCATCACACCAATAATCTTAATACCATATAACTAATGAAGAATAAGGTTAACCCAAAGAATGGAAATTGGGTAAATAATTCCCTTACCTCGAGTTTATCTTACGTTTAATGTGTTTAAACATCTTTTAAAATTGTTAAAAGAGTGTTATTAAAATCATACATAAACATATTCATTTTTATAAAACCTTATATGATAATTTCATTACATCATTTCCCCCTTTAATTGTTAGAGTTTTCTTCCTTGCCTTGTTTTGGGTGCGTTTCATTACATGATTTCCAGAACTAGTTAATGATGGATATTCATGTTGATTGGAAGTGAAACTCAAGAATCAGAATGGAAAGGTATTTAGATATGTAAAATACCATAAATTATACCATATATTATTTTGATGTTTTATATGAGGATGATTCATATGTCAAAACCTTAATGTTGTTCGTTTAGATCATTTTTGTTGTTCTTTGATAATAACAAACTTATTTTATTTTATAAATTTAAGCCATGATTAAAAAGGATTTTAGAAAAATGGATGAGAAATAATACATATATTATAACATTTTAAAACCATAAAAATGGTTTCATGACCATAAATTAAATATTTAAAGTAAAGTGAAATCACATCGTCCTCATCTGGTAAAGTTTCTTTGGAGAAACCATATGATGGAGGATGCAACATGGGAGCCTGAGGATCTTATGTTGAAGACATACCGAAATAATTTCAGGTAATATTTTATGAATTTTGAGGAAAAACGTTTTATAAGGAGGGGACAATTTAACACCCCATGGTTTTGAAAATAAATTCATTTTATAATCTATCAATTAAACACAACTTTTCTTATACTATGTTTTGAATTTAAAAAAATGGTCATCTAGAGTTATGACTAATAAGTCATTTGGAGTATCATAGAATAAACATGATTTTTTATGAATATTAACATAACCTTATAAATATTAATATGAATAGTAAAAATAAACTTATGAATAGTAAACAATGATATTATTTTATTTTCTTAAGGTAATAAGATAATGAGATCTTAATAAATTTTTTACTGTGATGTAAAAGTAATTATACCTTAAAATTGTTATTTATTGAATTAACAATTATTTTATTTAAAAATTAAATTATTAATACATAAAAAATCATTTTTCAAAATTGGAGTTCATTTTTGAATTCTACACGTCAATAAATGGCAGTGTTGAATTTTTCAGATTTTTCTAAAAATTCATGGATTTTCTGTGTATAGTAAAAATACAATTTTTAGTTTTAGATAGTTTAATGAAATCATATTGACATAATAATTAAAATAAAAGGCTGTTAGAATTTTTTAAATTAACATATGACAGTATATTCCCCAAGTGTCTACAAACATGGGCAAATACCATGTGGAAGCCCGTGGTTTTTCAAAAACAACTAATATGGTGTCCCTTTGAAAATATTAAAACAATTATCTATCTTTTACTATAAATAACCACTCATCCATTTGTTTTGTTTTATTCCAAATCCCTCGTACTAGAATATATGATTTTTTTTACCTCCCTATGAGTCCTCAAAATGTGTTTTTAATCCCCAAAGGTCCCAACATTAATGTTCTTGGAGTTACTCTACAAGGTAAGGGAATCCTTCGCCCTCCAATTTTAGTCAATAGTTATTTTATGTTATCTCTTTGAATTTCCATAATCATATGTTGGGGTTGATATTATGTATCCTTATTACTTTAATTTTTATTTAAATATGATGATATAACCTTTTTCTCTCATCAATTCATTTTAGGAAATTTTAAGCGACGTTGTTTGGCTGCCGAATTTTCATAAGTGATCTCTCAACTTTTCTTTCATTTTCAAGTTCATCTATTTTGTTTTTCTATACTCACCTCTTAAATCCTCATGACCATTATAACTCTATTATCATCCATATACTATAATTATATCATGTGAATGGTAGAACCATAATCAATATTCTTACTCCCTGCCTTTTATTTTTATAAATGTAATCAGCATCCATAAGGTTCAAATTTATATCCTTCATGGACGACGAAGTTTTGTTCATCAATTTCTCCTACATTACTGGTCTTGAAACCATTTAGATGGTTGATCCTAAATATAATATATGTATTATTACCTCATTAATATTCAGGAACCAATATATGTACATATTATTAATTTATATGACAATACTAGTACATAATAATCCAAATGCCGCCAAATAATAGATGTGGTTGTCATATAATGTTTCATCCTCATTACATGTAAAAAATGATATATATGAGAATTAAATGTTCTGGATTTTAATAAAAAATATTTAATTTCAATTATGAAGATTTATAACCATTTTACATGATCTTCATTACTTTAAAACAAGTAAATCGATTATGAAAATCAAGAAAACAAACACTCTGGATTGATGAAATTCAATATAATAACTTATCAATAAAAACATAATAGAACTAAAATGAATAATTATAAACTAATTACATTTACATTAGGTTATGATATAATTTATTAATAAGTCTATTTTCATAACCCAGGGCATTAAGTTCATGTGAGAAACAAATTTATACTTATGGTAAAGGTTTTCCACTCAAACTTCCATTTTCTTTCAGGTTACATTCATTGTCTAATTACCCTGAGTAAATTCTGATGTAATATTATGTAATCCTAATAAATTCTTTTTGATCATTCTATAAATTTAAACAAACTATAATACTTCCATATTTTATTGATTTTTACATGTTAAAAAAAACATTCAAAACTATTTCCAAAATACAAGCCCGATTCAAGGGAATTTCTTAAATTCTTATCTTTTTTCAAGGGACCTATATAATCTATTATTGGAAGCCATTTAATTTCTAAAATAATTAATTTTATTATAAAAATAATATCTTATGTCACTTATTGTTTTAAAAAAATATTTTTTGAAATGAACTCTTCTTTTCAAATTAAAGAATATTTATCTCAAGAATTGCATAATTATTTTATAATAGTATTTTTGTATGATTAATAATATTGTTGATTATTATGTATTATTATGTTTAATAATTTATGATTTCATCAACCATATTTGAATGAATGTTCTATGACTAATTTTACTGTGTAATATCTATCCTAAACCATTAACCATAATTCTCAGAATGGTTTGTGTAATATCAATGTGGAAAGTTAATTTCATTTAATATGATAGTTTCAATAAAAATGTATATGTTGTTTATATTTATCCCTGATCATACAAGGAATAAATTGGAATTATTATGTGATGGGTGGGGACCGCTATATCCCCTCGATGCATCGGTAGTTCTCATGAGACAAATAGATGGGGAATTGGATGAGGCCTTTCCCAATGTGTCTACGGATTTGGCCGAGGCCTAAATCATTTTATAACATCTTGGCTGAGGCCTTGACTAAAAGTTTTAGAAATGTCTGGTATATGCACTTCCCTCATTATGAAGCTAGTAATTGAATGTTCATGTGGTTATTAGACTAATATAATACACATGATTATGTTTAATTTATGGAATTATTTACTCAGCCCATATTCCTACCATATTATGTTCATGTTTATTTTTAAAGGCCTATGTTTCAATTATTCACCATGTCTAATATTTATGTTATCTTCCTCTGTATTGCTTACTATTTCTGAGCATTTAAGCTCAACCTTTTCTTATGATTCATTTTCTCATGATATAAAGAAGTAAGTTATGAATGACTTGCAAGCATAATATAAGAGGAATGGATGTTTATAATGAAATAAATTAGTGTTTTATGTCCTATCATGATGTAAAGATGAACCTTTATGTATCATTTTTACAAAATCTACTAAACTAATTCGTAATTATGGATGAATATTCATTTTTTATATTCCAATGTAATAAAATAAGGTTCCAGATTCAGGCAACATGGGTCAGGTCCTTACAATTGGTATTAGTAATATTTTAAAGCCAGAGCCAATGCATTACTAATTACATTGGCCTGATTACATGGAATCAAATCTCAAAGGACCTAGTAGTTTAGTAGTCTTTTAGAAACTATATACATATATGTAAATCATATTACATTGGGAAGGGTAAAAAAATAAAACACATAACAAAAACTAAAATATTGTATCCATGAGAACATAATAAATGGCCTCCTCTTCATAACTTATTTAAGGTAAACAAATGGAAGGGGTGAGATAAAATGCTTATTAAGGGTTAAAAATAGTAGAATCATGAATAAATAATAACTGAATAATAAAAAAATAGGCATAGTCAATATTACATGGTGAATAAATGAAAAACATTCACCTTTAATAAACAGAGAATGAAACTACATCCATAGGTTTTTACATAGTGAAAAACTCATGGATAATAATAACTAAAAATGAATAAAGAGAGTGCTTATTAATTGGACGTCATGTATCTGATACATGATACCTCAATATCATCGAAACAGTTTAAGTCTGTGGGTAGAAACTCATCTAATTTTTGGAAACAAACTCGAAGGTTTTATCGCCAAGGGAATTTTCCCATGAGACCTGTCGATGCGTCAAGGTGGTATAATGGGCCCCACCCACTACTGCATTTCCAAAGAATAATTTATACATATATTTAATATGAGTACAATATTTACTTATCAATATATATATATATATATATATATATTGGTATATGGATTCATCAAAGGATGTTGACATAAATAAAGATACTTTTAAATGAGACCATTGATAATTCTTGAAGAAATAATCATGAAACATTCCAATGTGTCCCATACCACCTTGAGACCTTCAAATCATAATCCCATTGAATATCATAAGAATAAAGAGACTCTAGTTATGATATAACAAATGGAAGTACATACAACATGAGAAATAAATAAGTTTTGAAAAAGAATATATTTCAAAAAGTTATTGTGTGAGTAGAAAAATCCATTTTTCTTTGGAAAGAAGAGTTATTTTGGTAAACAATTTTTATTTTCCATAAATCTGGTTTTAAACATGTATATCCTAGAAAAAAAAGGTAAGGAAATTGAGATCTCATTTGAGGCATAAATTATGTCATAATGTAGTGAAATCATGTAAAAAGTGAATATATAAAAGCTTCAGAAAAAAAAAACATTTTAGTGCGGTTGAAAGAATTCATTAAAGATATTTTAAAGCGCAAAGGCATGTTTTATTTCATAAAATTAGAAATGAACCAAAATAGAATTTAAAATTTGTGATTTAAAAAAATAAACAAGGATTAAAATATATTATAGAGTGAACATGAAAGTAGGTAATAATATTAGATGTTCCTTTTTTCAAAGGTTGGGGCCGAAGCCTCATTTATTATTAAAACAAAGCAAAGTTCTCTTTAACTGGTTAGAGGGAGACCCATTATATAGCGCATAGCCCCAGTGAGCATTTATCCCATTACATGGCCCTTAGGCCCAAATTTTTCTCCCAAGGCCCATTCTGTGAATATTATTGCTATATTACCCGCCTTCTACAGTACCACACAGTACCCATCGCTGCTATAGTGCCCTGTCACTGCTATAGTGCCAAATTAATTTAAAACGAGTAACTTCTCACAAAATATAGAAGTATTATGATTGGTACACATATATAAGACATTGAAAAAGAATTAATGGGGAGTAAATAAGAATAAATAAGAATTTCATTGAGGTGAATAGATAATATGAGAACCCAAAAGAAAATGGAGGTTTGGGAAGAAAATACTTAATACTTTTTAACCAATTTAACCCTATGACCCAAAATTAATAGTCATCAAAATATAAATTTAATATACACAAGAATAAATAGATTCATGGTATGAAACATCAATCTTAAGTGTACATACAACATAAACAAGTAATAGTAGTGAATATGGAATATCTCACAAAGATAGAAGTGGGATGAAGAAGCCCTTACCAAGAACGTATCATTAGATTGAGGAAAAATAAATGAAATAATTATGTGTTACCAACATAAAACAACACAATAAAATTTGATATAAAGAATAAAACAATCATAGGTCATTGAAACATATTCAGAAAAAATAAAAAACCAATGACATTCATATTTAACTAAACGAATGGAAATTGAGTTAAGATATCCCTTACCTTAAGCTCGAAGGTGTTCTTGATTTTTCATAATGACTTGAATAATAATATTTTGATTTATTAACTAATAATTACAGAACCTAATATACATTTAATAGATATAGTATAACCGTATTAGGTTTATTCATGACCATTTAGATGGGTTTTAAGAGATTCAATTTTATTGTTTTGGAAGCAGTTTCTCCCTTGGGTTTCATGATCCGTTAACTTGTATTCTTGAATGCAAGTTCATTTGAAATGTTGTTAAAAATAAAGAATTGTTAATATATATTATTAGTGAAAATAAATATATTTATATAAGTGATCTTATAATGATTATTTGTAATATAAATGAGGATGAGTCATTAGTTAAAAGTTTTTGATAAATGCTTGGATTAACTTTCCCCATTTTGTGCATAATGAACTTGTTTTGTATTATTATTTTGTATTATGAGTGTGTAAGGATTCCAGAATATTTCATAAGGTAAAATAAATATATTATGATCTTTTTAAACCATTAAAAATGTTTAATGACTAGTCTTGAGGATAGTAATGCAAATTGACAACCCATCTACCTTGAGTGTGATAATTTAACACATCTCGGACGGTGTTTGTATTTACAGTATAAATGGAGGGGGAAAGAGATATTAAGATGAAATATTCAATTAGAATAATAAAATTAAAGATACTGTAAGATACTAGAGTTATCATATCATTTGAATGAGGGTGTATGAGAAAATAAGTGGAAAATAAAGGAACTCAATATAGATGAAATTTAAGAAATATCTCACAAAAATTCGGCAGCCTAATGGAATCACTTAAAATTTCATAAAATAATTTGATTAGAGAAAGGGAGTATCACAACACTATTAAATAATAAGGGCACTAAGAGGGATATGTAATTATATATCCCAACATAATACAAAGGAAATGAAAAATAATAATAGAAAATGAATGAAAAGAATGAAAACAAAAGAGGATGTTTACCTCTTGATCTCTTCTCTGTGAGATCGTTCTTTAGGCCTTTGGTTCTGACCATTTAGTGATACTAGAAGATCTAAGATGAGGAGAAGAATAGTGGGAAGAGTTTTGGGAATAACATATGTAAGGCTCAATTCTTGAGAGTGTGAGAGGAATAGGCGAATGAGGGTGGTATTTATAGTGGAGGAGAGAATGTATTTTTCATTATTTTAATCATTATTAAATATTTTTACTCAAGATTGTAAATAATCTTAATTAATGTCACTCCAAAATAGTAATAATGGAATGTTAATTCCTACCATGTGGTCTTACATAACATATGATATCATAAATAGTGTATTATACTAATAATTTGTATATACGGTATTTTACTGTATTTCACTATTCATAAAAAATTCATGAATTTTAGAAAAATCCCAAAAATTCACCATAACCATTTTTAGATGTGTATATTAAAAAATGATCTCCATTTTTCAAAAATATATTTCTAAAAATTATTAATTTAATTTTTAAATAAAATCATTGTTCATTCGAAAAATAACAATGTTAAAGGTATAATTAGTTTTATATCACATTGAATAATTATTCAAGATCTCATCATCTTATTACCTTATGAAAATAAAATAATATATTTTTTTACTAATCATATGAGTCATATTTCTATTCATAAGGGTATCTTACTATTTATCAAACAATCATGTTGGTTCTATCAGACTCTAAATGACTTCCTGATCACAACTCTAGATGACCATTTTTTGAAATTCAAAACATAAAAGATGAAAAGTTGTGCTTACTGAATAGATTATAAAATGTGTGGTTTTGTGGGGACTCAATGTTCCATTAATTCTAAATTAAATCTATTTGTAAATTATTTGTGTGTAACATTATTCCCTCCTTACAAAAATTCCATCCTCGTTGAACTTCTAAAGTTAATGGTTGATACATGAAAATTCCCTTGTGGGAAAGCCACATCAAGAATACGGTTAATCATCACTCCCTTTCCATAAGTTATAAAGGATATACTGATAGTATTTTTAACAACTTTTAAAATGCCATATTTTGAAGTGAAACACATTTCTTTTACACTTTAAGGGTTATTTATGAAATGTATGGTTTTGATTTATGTGGATCACATAAAAATAAATACATATTAAGGGTTCACCCTGTTAGCGCTCCAATGAATTGGGTAATGAATTTAGTCTCTAGAGATGACAAGTTTCACGATACCCTGGTGAATAACCTTGGTAATTTTTTTGACACCTTGGTGATGGAACTTGGTGATATGTTCATGAATGTCTAAATTAAATGTTACAACCAAATTTTCATGTCATTTTTCCAGTTATTATTATTATGATATGCCTCTTTATCTCCATGTTCTTATTGATATCGCTAAATATCACAAGTAAAATGTATCAATTTTTTCCCTTATTGGGCATTCTTCTCACCCTTTTTATTGATGTATGTCCCCAGTTTATGAGATGCAGTAATTGTACAGAGTATGAACTTCTCAATAATCTTTTCATGGGGATTTAAAATAATGTTTTATGTTTTCTTGTATTATGTACCTAATTTCCAAGACACTAAACTGAAATGATATTCTGATATGTTAAATTTGTAAAATGATCCAGCCTTGAAAATAAAACATTGGGAGATAAAACGTTAGGCACAAATTTTCCTCTACTATGTTTTTAATTTCGAAAATTGTCATCTAGAGTTGTGATGAGTAATTCATTTTGAGTCTGATAAAACCAACTTGATTTTTGATGAATAGTAACATACCTTTATGAATTGTAATATGAATAGTAATACCACCCATATGAATAGAAACAAATAATATTATTTTATTTTCATATGGTATTAATATGATGAGATCGTAATTAAATTTTCAATGTGATATAAAACTGATAATACATTTAACGTTGTTATTTTTTGAATTAACTATGATTTTATTTAAAAAATAAATTATCAATATTTAGAAATTTATTTTTTGAAAAATGGAGTTATTTTTTAAATTCTATATGTTGAAAAATGGTTTTGGTGATTTTTTTGGGATTTTCTGAAATTCTTGAATTTTAGATAAATAGTGAAATACCGTAAAATACCGTATATACAAATTATTAGTGTAATACACTATTTATGACATCATAAGTGATGTAAGATAAATTTGTTTCGAAATCACATTCCATTATTACTATTTTGGGTGACATGAATTAATATTATTCATAGTCTTGAGCAAAAATATTATAATAATGATTAAAGTAGTGAAAACTTCCACCACTACACCATTATAAATACCACCCTAATTCCCCACTTCCTCCCACACCTCTCAAGCCTTCAAACTTACCTATGTTCTACCCAATACTTCTCTAAATAATATTCCCCACGTCTTAGTGATTTTGGTCTCCACAAAACTCCAAAACCAAATGCCTTAAGATGGATCTTAAGGATAAGAGATCAGGATGTAAACATCCTCTTTTGTTTTCTTTATTTTCTTTCATTTTAAATTATTCCTCTTAATTTCATTTGGATTGTATTAGGATATGTCATTGAATATCCAAATTACTACCCATATTATTTAATAGTGACAAGATACCCCCATTATATCATCAAACTATATTATGAAATTTTAACTGACGTCGTTAGGATTCCAAATTTTCATTACAGATTTATCAATTTTCTTCTATTTTGAGTTTCATTATTTTCTAATTATTTCATCATATACCCTCATCCAAATTCAATTATAATTCCATTACGTTAAATGAACAAAAATTTTATTATGATAATGGAATATTTCATCACCATAACTCTCTCCCCCTCCTTCTATACTATAAATGAATGCACCTTCCGAGATGTGTTAAATTATCACACTCAAGGAAGATGTGTTTTGAATTTTCATTACTATCCTCTAGATTCATCATGAAACATTTTTAATGGTCTAAACAGAACATAATAAAGTTATATCACCTTATTCAGTATTTTTTAATCCTTACACACACATAATACAAAATAATAGTACAAAACAAGTTCATTATGAACAAAATGGGAAAAGTTAATCCCCGCATTTATAAATAATTTTAAACTAATGAATCATCCTCAATTATATAACCCAAAATCATGGATGTTTACCCACATCTCAAGTTAACATCCATTCATGAATATAAGTAAACTAATCATGAATTAAAAGAGAGAAAATGATTCCAAAACAATTAAATGAAATCTCCTAAAACTCATAAAAAAGGTCATGAATGAACCTAATACGGTTATTAAATATCAATTAAATGTTTTCTAGGTTATGTATTTATTATTTAATGAAGCTAAATTTTATTATTCATGTCGTTAAGAACATTCAAGAACACCTTCGAGCTTAAGGTAAGGTATATCTTAACTTAATTTGCATTCTTTGAGTTAAACATCAATGTAATTGGTTTTTTATTTTAACATAATATGTGTAAATGACCCGTGATTGTGAAATTATGTATATCCACATTTATTTTTTTGGTTTCTTTTTTTAAAAAATAATTATTTCATTGATTTTTCCTCAATCTAATGATACATTCTTATTAAGGGTTTATTCATCCAACTTACTATTACTTTTATATGGTGTATGTATACATACCATTGATGTTTCATAACATTAATCTATATATTTTTAATTTTTATCCAATATATCATTGGAATATTATTAATTTTTGGGCATTTCAATCGATTTATTACAAAGTGGTAAGGGGTTTTCCACCCGAACTACCATTTTCATTCAACTTACTTTTATTGTCTAATTACCTCAATGAAATTCTTATGTATTATTAGGTACTCCACATAAATTATGTGTGATTGTTATACATATGTTTACCCACAATAATCCTTTATTAGTTTATGTGGATTTACAGATTTTAAAAGGTACTTTCAAAAGTATTTATGAAATACAAGCCCGATTAAAGGGAATTTCTATAATTCTTACCAAGTTTCAAAGGAACCATACAATATGTTTTTACCAAGCACTATATTTCAAAAAGTAATATTTTTATTATTAAAATACAATCTTACTTATGATATGGTTTTATAAATTTAATTATCCAAAATAATTATTTATTTCAAAATAAAAGAGTATTTATCTTAATTATTAATAAATGGCTTTACAAGAGTATTTTCATTTGTTTCAACACTATTATTGATGATTATGGATAAATGGGAATAATGTTTTATGATATAATCCACTGGGTTTTATATAATGGTTTAGGATTAGTTTGATATCATTTGATTTAATAATTTAATTATTCAACGTGGTATTTGACACATTGAATAAGTGACATTTAATTATTCAAAGTGGTATGGGACATTTTGAATAAAAGAAAAAATTTAATTATTCAAAGTGGTATTGGAAAAATTGAAAAAAGATGTGAATATACATATGAAGAATTCATTAGACTTAGTAAGTGCTGGTTGGGGCCTGCTATAGCCTCTTAGTGCGTCGGTAGGTCTTTTGAGATAAATTATGTTCTTCGCACAAATCCTTGAAAAAATAAATATTATTGTTTTTGGCCGAGGCCTTAATCATTTTTAGACATCTTGGATGAGGCCCTGACGATATTTTTTAGAATGTCTAGAAAAATCATTTCACTCATTATGAATTCATTATGGAGAGTTCATGTTGTTATTTGAATAGTATAATACCCATGATTTTTAATTATTATGGAGATATTTATTCAGCTCTTATTCCTGCCATAATGTGTTTATGTTTATTTTTAAAGGCATGTGTTTTAGTTATTCACCATGACTAATGTTTATGTTTATGTATTATTAAACTTTATGCCTTAACCCTTTTTGATCATTTGAGCTCACCCCTATCATTTTTTCCTTCCCCAGGTTAAGAAGACGATATCATTATTGAGTTTTCAAGGATGCATTTTATTATATTTTGTTATGTATTGGATTTTGTTTACATTTAAAATGTAAAATGTGTCATATGTTTGTATATAGTATCTCCAAGTCTTGTAAAATTATTTGTCCTTAAAGATTTTATTCCTTGTAATCATGCTAATTTAATGAAATAAGGCACCAATTTCGGGAAACTTGGGTTGGGTCCTTATATAGATAATGTTTGGGATTATGTTGTTTCTCTTGATTTGAGAAGCAAGAAAGATTCTCTAGAGGACATGTGGTTGAAATATGAATATGTTTCTTGAGGGAAATCATTAGTAAAATGGCATTGCAAAGAAGGCAGAAACACCAGGTATTTCAATGCTTGTATCAAAGAAAAAAATAGATTTTGGAATCCTAATTTTCTTGAAGGGTAAACATTACACTAATTATAAATATATTTTTGGATATATGGAAACAATAACTTCATGTACATACTAGATTCTATAATCCCGTGTTTGGAGAATGACAAACCGAGAGGATCTACTTATCTAGTTTACTTCCTCACTGGTTTGTTTCCTGAACCATTGAATGAATAATTGAACGCTATTCGTAATGGGGAGTAAATTTACAATGTTCTCTATTCCATAAATCCTGACCTTTCCATAGGACTTTATTCTTTCCCATCCAGTTTTTTTATGTCATTATGGGATATTATAATGAGGATCTTGATTGGAACAGTGAAAGGCTATTTCATGGTGGAAATCATCCTCACGTGGCATGTGCTACTGAACTTGTTCTTATGTCTATGGTCAAAGATCCCCATTATTTAAAATATTAATTACTGATCAGCCTATGAAATGATCCTTATATTCTCCTGGATGGAATTATTAACATAAGGATTTCCCCTACCTCTAAATTTTGGTGGCTAAGTAGCATCATGGATTTGTGATAGGAAAATCAATTCAAGAAGTTATTTCCTGGGCAATGAATTTGTCGATGACAACAAATTAAAGAATTTAGGTAGAAATGTGGCCTAAAAGTTTTATATTGTAAAAGACTATGATATATTTGAAGGGATATACATTTTAAATGTACAATAAATCATGGGTTTTCATTTTGTGTGATTGATATCCTTTTTCATTGTTTTAGCCCTCCAAGGTTGTCTGTTGATTTTTTGGGTAAAAATATTGGATTTTTAAAAACTGTTAGAGGTTTGAGTCAAGGTTATCCCCTTTCAACCTCTATATTTATCATGGATCAATATTTTCTTAGAATCTAAATTATTCATTTCACTTTAATGGTCATGATTACTTATTATCGTAAAAACAAGATTAATGGGGTTAACTCACATATCATGTTCACAGATGATACAATTATTTTTGTCAATGGAAGTATAAGATTTATCCAGGGGTTTAATGAAGCTATAGAGGTCTATTGTTCATGGAGTGACCATGTTGTCAATTTGGATAAAAGTAAATTCTTTGTTCCTAGAAAATTCTTAGAGATAAGAACATGGGATGTAGAAACAAATCATGGTATAAAAAAAGGGTCCTTCCCTATTAATTACCTAGGTGCCGCTATGTCCACTAAAAACCTCCTCATAAAACATTACGATATAAGAATAGGTAATCTTTTTCCCCACATTCAAAATTGGGAAAATAGGTTTATATCTTTTGGAGGGAGAATCAATTTGATTAACTTAGTTCTCTCCTCAATCCCTAATCATATCTTATCCACTCTGAAGGTTCCAAAAAACGATATTTCCAACATTCAGAGAACTAAGATATCCTTTTTATGGGATGAAAACCTACATTGTAAATTTTATTTTTCATCCTAGAACATGATTACTAAACCTATTAAATAAGGGGGTATTAACATAAGAAGTATCTTGAGAACCATGAATGATATCTATGACAAACATACTTTGAAACATATAGAGGGAAAATATTTGTTGAGAAAACAATGCTCAATACATATGGATTTGAAGGGAGCTATTCTAATTTTAATCCTTCCAAAATTCAGAGGTTTATTCATCCCGATATACCTTTCCTTTAGTAGTATACCCATTGGATTATTGGTAAGAGAGATATCAGCTATTGTTATCATAACTGGTTGGGGAAATATTTTGGGTTCCCAAGAATCCCTACCCAAAATATTAGCTATAGGTAGGACAATGATAATCCTAATTTCATTCATCCAACTTTGGTTTATTACCTAAGAAGTCTCTTTGAAAGCATTGTGATTACATGCGATCCTGATAAATGTTTCTTCATAGGTTGCCTGGATGGTACATTCTCAATAAAATATTTTTATAAATTTCATTCTACTTATTCATTGCATGATATTTGGGGTGAATATTTATGGTGAATGGTTCCTCCTTCAAAATTTATAATCATGGTTTATCAATTATAGAGAAATTTTTTTCCATCTGATGATAATATCCAGTGTTTTGAGATAAGCCTTTCCCTGAGGTGCCTCTATTTCAATGATCACATTTCTGGAACTTTGGAGTGTTTTTTATTCAATAGTGAGTGAGATAAACCAATATGGAGCTCATTTGGGTAGTTACATAATGGTCTGATCATTTCTTTTCAATTGAGGAATTACTTCAATATTGATATAATGGTGCGGACAGATCCAACACTGATAGAAAGTGTAGAGTTAACATTTTCAATACTAGTTGTCAGATTCTATTTTCATCATGGATTGTTAACCACCATTAATCTCTACCGAGTTCAATCTTTAGTATCATATTTAAAACCAGAAACATAATTCTTGGTTTTTGTATGTTGTGAAATGTTGTGGCTAGTAAACGTTCACTCATCCCTCTATTTACATCACATTCCTCCTGTAACTATAATACTCCGTCATAGGCAATATGTATTAGATGGGGGCCACCCAACCTGGGGAGAAAATTTGACAATGACGGTTCTTGATGATTTGGTAACATGCGTGGTGGTGGAGGTATCAGAGACCCAAAGGTTCAGCTGTGGCTATGTTCTTATCTTTCCTTGGTATTAGAGACTCCATTCAAGCAGAATATCATGCATTGTTAATAGGCCCACACTTTTAAAATCAGAGGCATATTAGTATTAGGTAAATTGATATAGATTCATTAATGATCTAAAATGAATTGTCTAGTAAATGAACAATTCATTGGTTCAACGAATATTCGTTCAGGAGATGCAAGTGTCCTTTGAACAATCAGAAAGTAATTATCCATACTCAGTATGTGGGTAATAAGTTGGATGACTATCTTTCTTCTAAATTGACTTGTAATGATCAGCTCCATATTTTTTATAGTGTGTGAACTTGTCATCCTTTGGGTACTGAATTTTATTAGGAATATTCTCTTGAGATACATTATTTCAGACCCCCTTTATTGTTTTATTTGTTGGATATTTATCAACTTTTCAATTCAATGAAATAAAAATTCTATTTTTTGTGATGACAAAATAGGAATTTAAAGTTAAGATGTCCAAATAATTTCTATGTTTTTATATCTAAATTCAAAAAAATATCATTTAAAATTAATTAAAATGGTTTAAATGATATATAATTTATGTAATTATACATCAAATTAGAATAAAAACATAATTTAAATATGCATTTAATTAGAAAAAACCAGTTTTGAACTGAAATTTTGTATTATTCATTGTTCATCCAAATATTAATGTTCTCATAAAATTATGAAAAAGTCAAAAAATGTAAATTTTGACATTTAACAATCAAAGATGTTTTTTATTTTGTCACATAAAAATTATTAAAGTGTCAAAAAATTTATTTAAATTATATTCACAATTAAATAGTGGAAAGAAACCTTTTAAAAATATTGAGCTGCTAATGCTTAAATTAGAAATATTCTTATTTTATGTTTGTAGATCTACTAGATGAATGTATAAAAATATAATCAAAATGTGTAAAAATATTATAGTTTTTCCTATTCCATGTTGTTATTACAACGACTAGGATATAATTTCTACTTAAAATAACAATGTTAGAAATAAATTATTTTTCGGTATAATCTAGTCGTACGTTAAAAACAAGATTTTGAAAAAAACTAATTAATATGTTTTATGTAATCTATTTTATTCAATATCAATTTCAAGGTGAAATTAATATCTAGTTCATAAATATTAATAAATATAAAAATGACTTATTCTATCATTACCTGGGTTGTTACATCCTTCCCCGATTGTTGAAATTATGTCCACACAATTTTTTTCACATATCAAATAAGGGGCTATATTTTTCCATCGTAGAATTTTATTATTTCCATGTTTCATCATCCACCATATGGGTTTTCTATAAAACATTAAACATACGAATTAACATATTCTAAAAAACATTCTCTCTATGGTCAGGAACCTCAAATCATTGTTCCTCATATGAATGACTCCCTTCCAACTAAACTACTTCATGGCTCTAGAATTGATATAAATTCAATACATACTTCCTTAACATTGAAACATGGAATAAGTTATATACCTGGGATAAACATAGAGGCAAATACACTTAGTAGGAAAATTTTCCAAATTTTTCTAGTATTTCATATGGTCTAATAAACCTTGGACTCAGATTCCCTTTATTACAAAAAACCATAACACATTTCCATGGAGAAACCATTAAAAAGAAATTATCACCTACCCAGATTGTAAGATATTTTATTCTGTTATCTAAAAGACTTTTTATCTTTTTTGTGTTATTATCATGTGTTACTGGATTGACTTATCTTTCACTATAGTTTCTTCAACCAACTATGGTCCCATAAACAACCTTTATCACTAATGATACCAAAAATCTTATGTCTTACACCACATTCCATATAATGGATCGAAAGGGTACATCATTACAAAGGAATGAAAAATATTCTTATAAAAAAATCAACCAAACAAATATGTCTATACCAAGATCCATTGTAATATTTTGAGCAAGAATAAAGCATATCTTCTTATTTTTTAATCATCTACTCAAATTGTCCATCTGATTGAGGATCGAAAGATATACTGAAATTTAATTTAGTAAGAAATGGAATATGATGTCCTTTCCAAAAATAGTATTTGAACCTGGGATCACGGTTCGACAGAACGGAGGGACACACTCAACGTAACCTAAAAATATTATTTTATATACAGTCTCGAAAGCTTATCTTGAGACTTTGTATTCGGAATGGGGAAGAAATTTTAATATTTCATTAATCAATAAATAATAAACCAAATCAAAATTTTACATTGAGAAGTGTTTAGAAATTGAACAATGAAATCAATTGATATATTTCACCAATTACACTTTGGCACTAGAAATGGTTGAGGCATCACCTTTTGTAAGTATCTCTATGATTTAACCTAAAAAGGATTCATATACATTATGGTGTATTAATAAATGTATCTTTTCATTCCATCCCACCAAAAATACTCCCAAATGTCTCTTTATATCTCTTTGGTTCCCATATGAATGTAAAATAGGGATATATAAGCATCAATAAATAATTAATTCCTCAACTATGGATCAAAATTAACACATAATATTTCTACAAATCATAAAACACATTCTTCAACAATATTAAAATCGAAAAACATATCATTCTTAATAGATTCTATTTTTTTTCAAATATTGATCATCCTTCTAGACTATCATAATTATTTCATAAAAATTCAACAACACTGAAACCATAATAAAAGTAGAGCATATCCCATAATCCACAAATTCTATTAAGAAAGTCATTAAAATAATTAAACAAAGGGTCATGTTCCAAACATAACATGATTAATATTGAATAAACTTTTTGACTCAAAGAATCAGAAACCTTTTTTTCTTAATAGGATGATAATTAATTGAGAAATTAATAATCCTTGACTTCTTCCATAAATATTATCTATCTCATGTTCAATTATTTCTGAGATAATATTCACTTCAAACTTTTTTGAGCAATATATATTTCACACCTCATTCCATAGAAAATATGCATCTATATTTTTAAAGAAACAGAATGATACCAGAATACTCAAAATAATGTTTGAGGTAATGTAACTCATGAGTTTTCAACGTAAAAGATGGATAAGAAATTAAAATTTTTATTCTACATCAGAAAACCATCACATCATTTTAACAAATCATCACTATAGATGATGAATTCCGCATTTTTGGATGTATGGCCCAAAACTGGGCCATTCACCAATATTATTTTCATTTCCTAAAAAGCATTAATTTTATTTATTTATTTAATCCTAAGTAGCTTTATCATTAACTTAGTTAGTGGGAAAGATAAAATAGGAAATTTGTTTGACAACACAACAGTAATAACCCATAAATACAAGAAAAACTATGAATCTCAATGACATTGGTAGGTCTAGTCTACAATTTATAAACTGTGTTCCCATCAAGGTCAATAGTTATGTAATATTTTGAAAAAATATGTCTATGAATTTGAATTTATTTCAACAAAAACTCACTCTTACTAAACCTTCCATATAGTTTCTTTTTATTTAATGTTTTAAAAACAATACTTAGGTGTTTTTCATGTTCATCATGGGTTTTTTAATATTCAAAAACATAATATATATAAAAAACCAAAAATAGATTCAAAAAAAGATAAAATAATCTATTCATAAAATTCATAATTTTAGAAGGAGTGTTTGATAAACAAAAATAAAGAACTACAAACTCATAGTTCCCATATCTTATCCAAACTGCTGTATTAGGAATATCGTCCTCCTTTACCATCATCTTATGGTATATAGACCTTAGATCAATTTTTGAAATGTACTAGGGTCCCTATAGCTAATAAAACAAGTCATAAATGTGATTAAATAGACACATTTTCTTATCATTGTTTTTATTAAATGCTATATAATCAATGAAAAGTATTGCATAACTATCATTCCTTTTCATGAGTAAAACAGGGGAACCCCATAATGAAGTTATATGTCGAATGAATCCTTTACCAAGAAAATCATGGAACTATTTTTTTAGTTATAAATGTTATACTTGAGCTATTAGATAAGGGGTTTTATAAATATTCTTAGAATCAGGACCTAATTCAATAATAAATTCAACTTCCTAGTCAAGAATAACAGTTGGAAATTCATTAGAAAAAACAACTGTATATTCATTCACTTATAGTATATCACTAATCAAAAATGATTCTTTATTTTTAAAAACATGATATAGATAAAATTCAGCTCCTTCTTAAATAAATTACCCTTCTTCTTTCTTTGTTATAGAAGTTAGAAAATCATTTTATAAAACTATATTGGCCTCTCAATCTATTTTATCATGATAAACTGAAATCCAAAACACACAAAAAATGATATCAATCTCTACTATGGAAAGTTCAATTAGATTTTATGGAAATACCATCCCATAAATTTTAATAGTAATATCACTATAAATATTATTTACTCTAAAATTCCCACCCATAGTTTCTTCTAGAAACTATATCTTACTTTTATGAGGTGATATTTCCTGTTTTCTAGACAATTTCTCATAAATAAAGGAATGCGACGATCCAAAATGAAAACAATTATTGAAATAATTAAAAAAACCATTAAAATACGTATAACCACTTTATTTGATGGCCCATAATCAAATGCAGTAGTAGAAAAATATTTTACCACTCTTTTTTTAATTTGATCTTGCTTCTTTCTACCTTGGGTAATTAACTTTCGACACACATTGGATAATTTTCCAAACTATTTTCAACTAAAACAACTCAGAAGTAAAATTTCCTATATTTACTGATCATATTACATGCAGTCATGATCTATATGACCATACATACGATATTTAATTAACTTCAATGACATTGGAATAAATTATCCGTGATTCTTTTTACTAGGCTTCTTGCAAGATGGAAATTTTTTTTCTTACCAGAAAAATTATTTGTCGAATTATTCCCCATTTTTTACCAACTATACCTTATCATTTTATTATTTTCACGGGACATATTATCGTCTAGAAAATTCATTTATACCTTCTCATTATAAAAATCATGATTCTCATAGATATTAAACTCATGAAAAATAATTTATTTTAATATCATGTCATTAATCCTATGTAAACCGTATTTATCTTACTATGTAGATAATATTTGTAAAATACCTCAACAATCAAGCGAATGCTTATTTATATGTACCTACCAAATATTTCACATTGTGTCTCAATTCAAATAGTAATTTGTCAATCTGACTTCGAATAGTCTATTGAAAATATTTCTAAAATAAAATATTCTTAAATTCAACTGATTCCAAGGGATCAATTTCATAACATTCCATGATATTCCTAATAGTTGACCACCATTAGTTAGCTTCACCATATAAATGATAAATTGATTGTTTTTCATTTTGGTGATCCGTGAAAATTTTGACATCGAATATCATTTCAAGGTCTTTAATCTATCCATAAACTATTACAAATTCAGATGATCCTCTGAATGATAGAGGATTATGTACATAAAAGGATGCACTATTATCTTGTTACTCTATGGTGAATCTGGTTTCTACCTTGTATAGACAACACCACCATTTATAATTTCTATTAACTAATCCATAACTACAACAAACTGATCAGTTCCAATTCCAACCATATCAGGATACTGATTCTAATTGATATTTTCCACTTGGTGTCATTCTACTAACATTCCTTATTTACATTATGTAAAAAATTATGAATAATAATAATTTAGATAAATAAATTTGGAAATATTAAAATTATATAACATTTTAACTTTACCATAAGGTAAGTTCTTCTAATGTAATGTTATTAATAATAACCTAACCTATAAATTAATCTAAACCGACCTTTGATACCAACTATAAGGACTCAGACATAAACATTAAATATTATTGACTTATGTTAATGATTTTAAAATCTGTCACATTGATAATCATTTTCGGTTTAATGTTTTAGTGAATTATGTCATAACCCATTCATAAAAAATACATGAAATAAAAAGTTGAGACTACCGAACAGTATCCATTTTTTCCATAATAGAAAACATTTAAAATAATTTTTGATATCTTTTAAAAAACTCTTCATAACTATCAACATTAATTATCCCAATCCTATAATCATCATTAAGTACTATTAAAAACACTAAAAAATGTATGATGAGCATAAAAATCACAATAAGGGGTATAAAATGTAGGAAACCATTAGTCTATTGATAAACATTAATACCCATTAAAATATTATTATAATTTAATAATTTTAACCCTTATTAAGTATTAAATACATTACATGGAAAACAAGATCATTTATTATGCTATTTATAATCAAAATATTATTATAAAATAAAATAAATAGTAGATTAAACATATTGGTATCTTTGGATATCATTATACACTTTACTCTTTGAAATGGAATAACTATTTGGTCATTTCCATACATGTCTCTATTATAAATAGAATAGCCATACAACATAAATCCATAACCAATGCATTGGAGGGATATCACAAACCCACCAATAAATGGTTTATTATGAAACCAACCATTATTGGTTTATCATAGAACTTCCCATAATATGTACAATTATCATAACATAATCCTAACACATAAAAGAATGATATTTTTAACATGTCACTCATAATATTTCATTTTCACTCATAAGAAAATATTTCTAGTTATTGAAAAAATCAACCTATATTCGAAACTCATTTCCAATAAAATGTAATAGAAGGATTTTGATTTAATAAAACTTGTAGTCATGTAAAGGAATAAAAAAATAAAAAATAATCCTAACATTGAAATAGTTTTTTCACCGTGTACGTCAAGAATATATCCTTTTTTTCCTTTAACAAAAATTTTCGTATAAAATACATAAAAAGATTTCCTTTTAAATAGTTTTAATGAATATAAAAATAAAAATAAAAATAAAAATACATTAAAATCCTATTATATCCATATAAATATATATGTTAATTAATATCAAGAATTTTGAAATAGATAAAATATTATAAAATAAAATCATTAAAAATGATCGACATTGAAATTACATCAACCTTTTATACAAGAGTAAAGAAATACCCAGAGATCAATTAGATCCTCAATATTTTTTACAATGACATTTACTAGGTCATATTTATAATTTTTCCCTTTTTGGGCTCGAAATATACAAAACATTGAGATTTAACCAATAATTGACTTTAATATTAACCAAAATAAACCATCAACTATTATAATAAATGAATACCCTAATGGCTCAAATGAAATTTTTGGTATTACAAAATTTAAGAGAAATGTATTTAATTATCAATGGTAAACTCATATTACTATATTAATTATTCCATTACAATTTTTATCCTACAAAATAAAACAACTAGAGTTTTTAAACTAGGAATATCATAGAATAAGTTAATGTGTATGCAATATAAACCTTCACACATGCTTTTACCATATCTAAATATATAAAAACATTTTCCCCAAGACACAAGAATCATAAAATACATCCTATTTTTATCAATTTCATTTATAATTCATTTTCTTTGATATTTTTTACTCAATACGGACAATAAGATGAAGCTCACATCATTTATATGACTCAAAAATGTTATAAAATTAGGTTTAGAAAACTCACTAAGATTATTTATCTTAATAACATTGGTTTCTATTGGTTGATAATATTCATATCACAAATAGAATACATAAATGATAGAGTTGTCAGGACACATCAAATTTATTATGATTTTAAGATTTATTTATAGTCTAGGGAATACCCTAGGTCATCTCTCAAGGAGTATTGATAGCTTATAGTGTGTATTTTAAATAAATATTAATAAAAGGGGGTGATTTTGAAAACAATTTTATGAAAATGACTTGATTTAAAAAGATTAATAGTTGATAGATAAAAGTTTTGTTTTATAATAATGAGATAAGAAGATAATTTCAAGATCACCACACATATTGGTGAGTTAATAATTATTATAAATACACATAGTTTAATGGAATCCTTTGGTTGAGGGTTATCAAGATCTCAAATTCTCACTTTCCTCTTAAAATGATGCTCAATGAACCACCCCATGACAGAAAAATCATGTGGTCAAGGTATAAAACATTTAAAACAAAGGCTTCCAAATCATACTGAAATGTTATGTTTGTGTGAGATAAATAGGATTCTTGTCATGTCTAATTAGAAAAATACTATATTCCCACATGAAATTTCAACCCAATTAGTTTTTAGAAAAAAGTGTTCCACTTAATTATAACAAAAGAGATGCATTCATTGGAGAAGCGCGCCGAAGATAATCCTAATTGAAATATTTATCACAAAAATTATAGAAATATAGTATAAGTTCACATGTCAAAACACCCTACCAAGTATTTTTTAGCTCCCTCGAAATGATCATCCACCATTTAGGTCACCATCAAGAGGCGGAGGAGGCTCGGGTTGAAATCCTTCTTCATCCATGATCCCCCAATGAGGATAGGGGCATCCATAACTTCTAGGATGATGAAGAGACTTCTCATGTATTCAAAATGGTAGAGCATGGATCCTGGTTTGAACATACAATTGCGGTGCCCATGGTTCCATTTTATAGCCAAAACTCTATTGTTGTGATTCCTTGTTTTTCTCCATTTTGGAATAGTGGAAAGCCATATCACGACATGAAAAAAAGAAGAGTTTTTTACCACTCTTGAACATATCCATGATAAATTTGGTGTCCATTAGACATTTTTATTTGGATATATGGTTAAAATACCGAACAAAAATTTTGAATTCTGTAATATTGTACATGTGGATGGAATAGTTCGTAAGGCCCCCCAGATGGTCGAATTGGGCTTCGTTTCCTTGATAAGAGTTGTAGAATGTGATTTTTTGGATAGGTAGACAATGTTTAATCCCATTTGGATGCACGAAATTCTATGAATACTAATAATATTATAACTATGTCCATGATATGCCATTTAGTTTTCCCCATTTTTTTCTAGATTATCTATGGGGCCTCAAAATCCCCTCCAACTTCAATGAAAATCTCAAAACAAGTATGATTTAACCTTTTAATAGTAAAAAAAATTAATCAAACATGAAGTGTAATTTTTATTATATTTTATATTTTAAATATAAATTATTTTTAATATAATGGTTTAAGGGTGAAATTAGAATAATGATTCATGGTGCGATGACACCCCCACACCTATATATTAGCACTCCTTGACAATGTTACATTTTCAAAAATTATGCATGTAGATATTACCAACATAATGATGATTTACCATTTTTGGAAATTATAATTCATTAATGTAATGTGATCAATGCACAAACCACACCAAGGCGTTCTTCTTAGTGAAAATGGAAAAAGATGTCTCATTAATCTTATAACAGTGAAATTCAAAGAGATTCATGATACCAAATTAAGAAAGGAATTAAAAATTCAGACATGACACTAACACTCCATGTGTGTGTGTGAAAACAATTCCATGAAATTCTTTCCACTTTCTATTGAATAAATATAGTTTATTTTATCATTTTCCAGCTTAAATGATTTTTTTACACTGCACCTACCCTACATACTTTGAAATAATATTTCCAGACCCACTCACTTAAGCATTCCTAGTAGTCAAACCATAATCTATAGACCTATATATCCCAATATGTTTGACATTTCATCACTCCCCTCATTTAATATTTTTGTTTTTAAAACTTTCATTTGGAAAAAATCCCACACTCATCTCCCAACCATTGTTTGATCTCCTCATGAAACTAATATTAATAGTTATAACAAGATAAATGGTATAGGAGGAGTGGTTTTTGACATGCCCAAGACATAACCCAATTGTGATTTTTTTTTTCAGGGAGTACAATAGTCAAATATCAGGTACACATAATTATGTTAATCTGGAATAGTAATGAAATAGATCAGATAAGGATAAAACGTATAGAAATATCATTTTAAGATGAAAAATAATAACCAAGCATATATTTATCTTCTATTCAGTGAAAAATATTCACACTTTGTGGTTTGGTGAAAAAAATTTTAGAGATATTGGTGACAAAGCTTCCCCAAAAACATCTCACATAATGGGCATCAATCATCTCAGTGTTTTCATAGAGATACAATAATTTATATCATTGATATAAAACCAATTCATCAAAAATCACTCCCTAATGTTAAATTCATACAAACAATCATTCCATAAAAAAATCAGTTTTCCTCAAATGCTAAATCAATATGGAATAAAAAAAGTTTACATCCATTTTCAGTAACATCCATGATTTGGTTACAAGAATGGGGGAAGTAAAAATATCAAAAAGATGGTGAAAAATAGAAGAAATAACAAAGATGATTAAAATCATAATTAACTAAACAAAATGGTTAAATGTGAAAATTAAATAAATAAGGGGGAAAGAGAAGAATGAATAGATATGATTTAAATCCTAACTAACTCCACAAGAAAGGGAAAAGTGAAAATACCATAAAAAGGTGAGAAAGAGAAGAAAAAAATGATGAAAATTCCAAGCTAACCCCAGAATGTACCCCGCCCCCACACCTAGAGTGTGTAGTGTCCTAACCACAATAAAATAGAATGTGGGAAGGAAGGATAAAACATGGTGGGTGTCATTGGATGTTGCTTCTTGAACATAGAGTTCCTCTATTGGAAGCTCTGTAAGGGCTTCATGGAAGTGCTTTAGCCGCTTCCCATTGAGAGTGAAGGTTTGATTAATTTCTTCATTTCAAACTTGAACAGCACCGAATTGAGATAAATTAGTAATAGTGTATGGTACAAACCAATAGGAATGAAGATTACTTTGATTCAACTTCATTATTACATTGTATAAGAGGACCTTCTTCCCTATGTGGAATTGACAATGAAGGATGGGATGGATAGGGGACGCCTTGGTTTTCTCCCTATAAATCCTAGAGTAATCTTATGAATCTCTATTCATTTTCTCCATCTCCTAAATATGAACCTTCTTTTGCGCACCTACACAAGAAAGATTTGAACTTCATTGTTCGGTTGCCCAGTAGGCCCGGTTCTCAATCTCAAGAGGGAGGTGACAACTCTTTCCAAACAAAATCATATATGGTGACATTACAATTGGTTTTTTAAAGTAATAAGGTAAGACCATAATGAATCATCAAGTCTAACACTATAATATTTTATATTAGGTTGAAATATTTTTTAAAAAATTGGTTTTACCGCTCTATTTGAAACCTTTTCTTGACCATTAGTATACAGGTGATATGCAGTACACACCCGATGACCGACCCCATACTGATGCAAAAGTGATTATATTGTTTGATTATAGAAATGAGAACCCTGTTCAACGATGATTAACCTAGGTTATCCAAAATTATAGAAGACTTGAGCTCACAAAAACTATACAACTTCCTTAGAATCATCAGTACTTATAGCTTGTGCATCTACCCATTTTGACATTTAATCAACTACTAGAAGAATGTACAATTTTCCAAAGGAATTGGGAAATGGCACCAAAAATTCAATACACCAAACATAAAAAATGTTATGAAAGGGAAATGGTTGTTGTGGAATATCATTTATTTTAGACACATTAATATTTATTTTAAAATGATGAAAATATTTAAAAAAATCTTGGGCATATCAAAAAATTGTTGGCCAAAAGAGACTAGAAATAAGGAATTTGTGAGAAGTCTATTGGGGACCAAAGTAGCCTCCACAAGAGAGAGTGTGGTAGTATCTAAGGATATACTGAAACTCTCTATTGGGGATAATGCCAAAGGAATTGATCACTACATGTGCACCAAAGGTAGGGGTTATCCCAAATGTACCAACATGACTCATGTTTTATACGACTAGCTTTGTTTTTTTTAAATCAGTAGGAATGCATAATGATACTAAAAAATTTACAATTTTGGCATACCAAGGAATAAAATCTTAGACTCTATAGAAATTATCAACATGAAACTTTTCATTTATAGGAATATAGGGCGATGAATCGATGTCCGAGGATCGGGGAATCCCACTGATACGGTATGCTACTACATTCTCTACTCCTTTTTTATTTCTAATTTTTAGATTGAATTCTTGAAGGAGGAGAATCCAGTGAATGAGACATGGTTTGGATTCCTTTTTTAAGGAGATATCGGAGCGCTGTATGGTCTGAGAACACAATGACATTGGAACCCAAAAGGTATGACTTGAATTTTCCCATGTAAAACACATTGACATGGAATTATTTTTCAATTTTGTTATAGTATTCATAGGTATGGTCCAATGTACGTGAGGAATATGCAATGACATATGGAGCTCGATCGATTATTTGTGATAAGACTGCCCCAACTACATAGTTAGTGGCATCACACATGAGCTCAAATGTTAAATCCCACTGAGTTGTATGGATTACCAGGGGTGACATGAGACTCTATTTTAACATATTAAAATATTCCTTACATTCATTATCAAAAATAAAATCATTTTCTTTTTGAGTAATCAGGTGAGGGGTGCAATTTTACTAACTTCACGGATGAAAAGACGGTAAAATCGTGCATGTCCTAGAAAATACCACACATACTATACATTTTTGGGGAATGGTTGGGAAGAAATGACATCCACTTTTGATTTCTCTACTTTGATATCATCCGTAGAAATGACATGTCCCAAAACTATAACTTGTCGCACCTTGAAATGGAATTTATCATAATTTAATAGAAGATTCATTTCAATAAAATGGTGTAGGACTAAAGCAAGACTATTATCCTTCATAAAACTATTATCTATAAACAACGAAATAATCCCTGAATACTTCCATGTAATTATCTTGGTAATCCGAAAAAACTAACCATGCATTACTGGAAAGTACCCGGAGCAATTTACAGATCAAATGTGATCCTCCAATATGAAAATATTCGAAAGGGAAAAGTCATGGTTGTATTTTCCTGGTCCAAAGGGGAAATATAGATATAAAAGTATCCAGAATATCCATAAAGTAAATAGTAGTGGGACTTAACCGCTAGCCTCTCTAGCATTTGGTCAATGAATGGAAAATGGAAATAGTCGTTCCTGGTGTATTGATTTAGTCGACGATAGTCTATGAAGACACACCCCCTATTATGCACACAATTCAGAACCTCTCTATTGTTTTCATTTTTGAATATTTTAAGGACATGTTTTAAGGAACTAATTGAATGGGACTGACCCATTGGCTGTCAGAGATGGGTTAAATGATTCCAGCAGCTTATAATTTTGTTACCTTCTTTTTCACAACATCTAGGAGGTTTGGGTTCAGTCGACGTTGTGCCCGCCTCATTGGTTTAGCCTCATCATTTAACAATATATGATGTGTACAAATTTATTGGCTAATACCAGTAATATCATCTATTTTCCATCCCAATGCTGGTTTATCTTCCCTCAAAAGTTCATTCATTCACAATTCATGCTCACGAGTGACTGAACAAGCAATGATAATGGGAAGCTCCTTTCCATTCTCAAGATATGAATATTTTAAATCATGAGGTAGTTGTTTCAGTTAAAATTGAGGGGTATTTTGGATTTATGGGAATGTGTGTAAAAGTGAGAGGTCACTAATCTTATCTAACTACTCAATGGTATCATCCTTAGATGAAGAATGAGATTTTACAAGCTTTGTAGTATGATTGATGGTTAAGTAATCCTCAGTGATCATGAAATCATCAATAAACAAAGTTTCATTAAATTTCTCAAGACCACTATAACAATCAATGAATGAATCATTTATTATCATTTAAATTAACGATAAAAACTTATAAAAGTGATTAGGGGAAGGAAATTTTGTTCTTTCAGGGGAAGGGATTACATCAATTGAATTAACAGAGAGGAATATTCTTCAGAGGGGTGATTCATGGAATTAACGATGTTGAAATGAACTATGCCACCACCAAATTCCATAGATAATGTAACATTATAGACGTTAATTATGTTTTTGGTTGTTTTCAAGAAAACTTTCCCCAATATAATTGGGACATGTCCATTCATCATATTATCTTCCAGTTTCAGCACATAAAAATATGTAGGAAAAATTAAAATTTTCACCCTCAAGAGAACATCCTCTAACACACCAGAAGGGTTTTATATAATCATATTTTCTAGATAGATGACTATCCCCATTGCCTTAAATTATCCAACCTAAAATGAAGAGTAAATGGAGTGAGGCATCACATTTATAGAATAACCTAAATCAAGCATAGAATTATAAACTGAATACACCCCTATGGTGCATGGAATCGAGAATGTTCTAGGATCATTTCATTTTTATGCAATGATTGTTCTATCAATGTTGAGACATTGCTCCCCAATATTACCTTTTCATCACATTAAATTATATTTTTTTGTGTACACATCTCCTTTAGAAACTTTGCGCATCATGGAATTTTTATCATGGCATCCATCAAAAGAATGTTAACATTAATTTTTTTTTAAATTTTCCAATATTTCCATATCAAGTTTAGTTGTACTTTTTGTTTTATTTTTTTTGGTGGAACTTTGGAGAAATGGAAGAGGAATGTTTGGGATAGGAGACTCATCAACATACACACTCTTTCCTTTTGAAGGACTTCTCTTAGTATACAAATTTTCTTCTATTGGACCATTTTCAACAGTTAGGATGGTGTTTTCCTCAGGAGTGGATGAATATAATGGAAGGTTCATTTGGGTTTTAAGTAGTTTCCCACTCCTAAGGGTGATGGAACTAAAATTTTCCATATCCCTAGGGTTAACTAGTAGTTGAGAGGTTATTTTACACGACCCATGACTTTGAATTTCTTCCATTGAGTTATCTAGTTGGTCAAATTGGGTTTTGAGGTCTTATAGGACTACCTAAGTGGTTTTTTATAATCATATATTGTTTAAAGCTATTTTTTTCATCATGAATTCAAGACTAGGCTCGACTTTTGGAGGGGTTTGTTGGAACAGACTTTGGGTGGTTAAGGATATCTAGGTGACAGTGGTGGATTACTACTATGACCCTGTTTGTTCCATTATTGTTGAGGTTGGTTTGAATACCCCCTTTCCTATAATATTCATTTTCATTCCAACTAGGGTTGGATGGATAGTAAGGTTCTTTTATAAATTTTTGGTTATAGGTGTGGCCTCAAAATATTGCCTCACTACTCTCTGAAGTTTTTTCCAATTGGGGGAATTGGTCAGAATAATGGGTGTTAAAATTGGAGATTCCAAAATGGATGGGAGGAGGAGATTGAGATTTCACTTGGGATAGAGAGGGTTGTCATGGAAGGGTACTTACCTCTTAAAAATTTGTGTCCACATTCTTATTAAATTTAGTAGTTTTGACCACATGAACACCTCTAATGGGTACCCTGGACCTTGTAACTAATTGTTGAGTGTTCTGTTCTATGTACTCAATTAGGGTACTTAGAACGATTGGGGTTATATACACTAATGCACCACTTGTTGCATCATCAATCATGTTATGATCAATTACAATTAAACTTTCATAATAATACTGAATTCAAATTTGATCAGTTATTTAGTGGTGTGGGAAACCGGAACATAAACTTTTAAAGACTTCCCAATATTAGTGAAGTGTTTCCCTCTTGAGATTGTCTTATACCAAATCATTCATTCCTTATTATTACAGTTCAAGACGTTGGGTTATATTTTTAAAGAAAAAGGTGTTTTATGTCTTCCCAGCCTCTTTTTGGGGAATTAACATAATAAGGCCATTCTTTTGCAGTGTATTATATTGAAAATGTAAATTCTTTAAACTTTATTTGTTATTCATCCACATTTTCAGGTATAAATGTATAAAACATAGAATGAAATTATTTTAAATTCTTGTGTGGATCCTCTCCTGGTAGTCCATGGAATCTTGGACGGACTAAAAATTAATTTTTTATTGGACTTCCGAAATCTTCTTTTTGGGTGAGCAGGAACTTGACCAACACGAGATTACTGAAACCCCAAATTCAATGAACTGCTTAAACAGAATGCAAATTTGATTATAAATTCAGACAGCCATGATGCGACACCTCGGGACTCAGATGCTCGATCAGCGAACCTCCTCCCCAACCTTCTCCCCAGACATCGAACCACCTTGTCATCACCTTCATATCCTTCGTCAGATATTGAGGGTGAGTACCCGCATGCCATTGATGCCACACCTCAAAACATCGATACAAAAAAAACATCACCCTTGTCGTCATCCATACTCCAACTCACCATCATCTCCATCTGAAAGCTATCACAATCAAGGTGGCTCCATCATCGCCTGAATCACCATTATGAGGAAGAAACACCAAACAAATAGTGAACCAGAAAAAGAACCATTTAATCGGAACCATGACCGTCGAACGGTCAACATCCGCTGCAAGAATAACTCCTTGATCCATCAAAACATCATCACTAAAGAACAAATCAGAATCCCACCAAAAACGCAGAAAAAACCATAAAAAACACTGATGTCATGGGGAAGAAAGATGTTTCTGATGCATCAAAAAAACACCATCATCAAAGAAACACTTTAGGAACACCAACAACCTCTATCCGCACATCCCAAAATATTCTCGTTGTCACTGCTCCAGATTCACCATGGAGGGGCATAATAGAACTTGAGATCATAGTAGGGAAAGACCGTATGAGGGTTCTGAGCACCATCACCATCATCGAGGCAGAAAACCAGGAGCAAACCAAACTCTGGAAGAGCATGGAAGCCTTCGACCACCAAACCGCAGAACCCAAAACCTCTAGGATGCCACAGATTCATCTTCGACTTGGAGAGACGCTGAGGTACAAGAGGTCAGAGCAGGGAATGAGGGGTCGAGGGCTTGACAACAGCAACCATTGAAGATGATGATGTCAAAAATGGAAAAGCATCACCCGAGAAAGAGTATAGGCCGACACTAACATCTAAACATGGAGAAATAGATCCAGAAGAGAAGTAGAGGGAGAGGGGGAGACAGTTCCATAGGACCGCGCAATGGCCTCCCCCACTCTGAGTCACTACTGAGGAGAAACCCTAGCATGAGAGAGAGATCGGGGATATGCCGCTCAGAGACCCTCTACTTTTTAGTCCATGGAATCTTGGTAATAGATGAATTAAACAATATATTAGTTCAAAATTGGGGTCCTCGCCTTATTATTTAATGTATGTGGGTTGTATATCAACATAAATTGAGGTTAATTATTTTATTTTATATTGTTTCCAGCCATTTTATACTTGTTAATTTCAGGTTTTATGTCGGTTCAAGAACAATAAGTAAAAGGATTTGGAAGAGTGTCAATGTTTTGTGTTTCCTTCTTTGAAGTGTTCTCTTATGTGTTTCGGTGTTGACGACGTAGGATCCTCTCCGGTTCAGGTTAGAAAAAGGTAAATCTCATGGATTAGAATGAATCATAAACCAAACCTACAACACAAATAGATCAGAAAAATTATTGAAAATGTAAATAAATACTCCCAAAATTCACAAATATCTTATAAAAACCACACACTAAAAACCAAAGCGCTCCCCAACAACGACCCAAAATTCTGACCATGTCGTCATGACATGTCAAATTGATTATGATTTTAATATTTATTTATAGAACATGTAAAACATTATGTCATATCACAAGGATATTTTGTAGCTTATAGTGAGTATTTTTAATAATGATTATGAAAATAGGGGTGATTTTGAAAACTCTTTTAAAAAAATGACTTGATTTAAATAGTTTAATGGTGGATAAATGTATGTAGTGTTTTATATTTGTGAGATAAGGAGATAATTTCAATATAAATACATATCTTTCTGAGTTTATCATTCTAAAAAATACACATGGTTTAATGGAATCCTTTGGTTGAGGGTTTTCAAGATCTCAACTTTCCTCCCGCCCCTTAAAACGATTCTCAAAGAACCACCCCTTTGCACCATAATTGTGTTGTCAAAGTTTTGGTATAAACTATAGAAAATAGTGGATACCAAAGAATAGTGAAATTTTATGTATGTGTGAGATAAATTAGACTCTTGTCTTGACCAATCAGAACAATTCAAGATTCCCACTTGAAATCTCAACCTAATTGGTGTTGAGATAAAAAGTGTTCCGCATAATTATAAAAAAATAAATGTAAAAAGAGGAGAAACACATAAAAGTTAAACATATGTGAAATTTTAATCCCAAAAATGATGGAAACAATTTATATGATAAAGTATTAGAACCCCCTCTCAGGTTTCTGTAACTCCCTCGAAATGATCGTCCGCCGTTTAGCTCACCGTCGAGAGGAGAAGGAGGCTCATGTGAAAATCCTTCTCCATCCTTTATCCCCCAATAAAGATAGGTGCCTCAAGAAAATATAAGATGGTTAGGATACTCCTTTACTAATACAAGATGACTTATATTTATTCTTGGTTTGAACACACAAATGAGGTGCCAAAGGTGCCTTTTTATAGCCAAAATAGAGGACGGTTTTAAGCACCCTATTTTTTAGATACCAATTGTGCCTCAGGTTTGCAATAATATAAAGCCAAATAACGACGTGACAAAAAGACAAGATTCATTGGAAGACTAATTTAATATCACCATGTTATATGTGGGGGACATTAAACATATTTATTTGGAGATATAGTTAAAATACCAAACCAAACATTTGAATTCAAGAAGCTTTTATCCCATGGACAGAATGATTCGGATGGGCCACCATATGGCCAAATTGGGCTTTGGTTCCTTGAAAGGAGTAATAGAACATGATGTTATCTCATGGAATACAGTGTTTCAACCCATTTGCATGCACATAGTTATATTAATTCTCAATACTGTGGACAAATGTCTATGGGATGCCATGCATTTTTGCCCATTTTTCTTGTAGATCATCTCTGGGGCCTCCAAATCACCTCCACCTTCAATTAAAATATTAAAAAATGTATAATTCCCAATAATAACATTGATAAAAACAAGATAAATTAATCAAAAAAGAAGTGATTTTTTATTATATTTTAAATGTAAAATACAAATTCATTTTAATACAATGGTGTAAGGGTGAAAATGAAACAGTGAATCACAGTGCGATAAATAAACCATCAACTTCAACATTGAATTGGATTATTAAAAAAGTTATATTATAGAAGAAAAAACAAACAACCCCATTTAATAGATTACTTAGAAGAATACCTAACATATAAAAACTAATCATATTGAATTATATCAATGGAAAAATCAATGATATCTATACATCAACTTCATTTTATATTCAATGTAAAACATTTCTTGAACTGTTATTTTATGACACATCACTTCTAAAAAAATACAAATCAATATCACAAGCTCATTTAAATTAGGATTGATACCAATCTTCTAAATTTTATTTTCTCCCTTCATTTTCAAGGTAAATACATTTATACCATCTACCCCAAATCAGATTCTTATCTATGACTATGGATAACCTAGTTGGGTTATTTTCACCCCCTTATGAGTGCTAAAAATAAGATCATTAAGCAACATATCAGCTTCCAAAAATCAACATACAACCAAATATGACTTAAGTTTTCCTAATCGAAATAATATGATCCTAAACCATTCATATGACCTATATATTCATCTACATACAATAGGATTTTTGTGAGTTTACACGTGGTGAATCCAAGGAATATAAATTGGGTGTTGATGAAATGAATTCTTTATTATATGAAAGGATCCAAAACTCAGTCCATTTGCTATGGAACAAAATAAATATTACAAGGATTCATAGAATCATACATTAGGGGTGACACAAATATAAGTAAATGTACAAAAAAATCTTTTGAAATATTTACCATCACTATTTATCAATGTTACAAGATTTTATTCCTCCAAGATATATTGAAATTGTGTATATTGCTATAATAGATTGTGGGAATGAAATGTTATAGTTGATGTGGTTACATAAGGATCTAGGAATGGTGCAATCATAAGTAGTACATAAATAAGAAAACCGAAGATCAATTAACTTGGCAAAAAATATAGAGTTTTATGCTCAGATGATGCATATCGACTAGAAGTATTGTTTCATTAGAAATTTACAAGAGGAAATAGAGATAGAGCTATGTAAGATGGATAGAAGCCACAATCTGAAAGGCATATTCACCAAGTTGGTAGTTTAGGATATCTTGAGGTAGTATAAAGCCTAAATGGGACGTGATTGAATTATGTAATGGAATGTGGAAAGATATAGATTACTATGTTTTGGATGGTTTCTATGATTTTATCCACACCATGTATTCAAATGGGAGATTATTTGGATATGAACCCTAATTAATATCATCAAATTTTTAGAGGACTAGAAGTTGAAGTACTATATTTACATTTATTAGAATTAAATTTTGTGGTAGTAGTTGGGACATGATGTAAAGTAGGTGGTAGTTTGTTTATTCAGTGGAAGAGGATCTTATTATATAGTATCATGTGCATGATAATATTTATACAACTAATCATTCAACAGTGGAGTGCTGGGAGTTAAAAATGTTCATGAAAGGTGAGGGGTAATCAAGTTTGTATCATAGTTTATATGGTCATTTATTATAATATCAGTTTTTAGGGGAATAGGTTCATCTATTTTGACTAGTTGTGTATAGTATATAAGTGTGTGGGACCATCAAAAACAAGTTTACTTGAATATAGATTTATTATAAATATGAAAAGTTAGTGATGATTAATTTTCATTGTAATATATTTTTTTCATCTATAATGATTCAGTTATAATCAACGAGATAGTGTGATTCCCCTGTGCATGTATGACATAATAAAAAGAATGTTAATTTCTTTTCCCTGTCTACTTTCTATATTTCTACTTCATTTTTTACTATTGTTTTATTTTAACTGTGCTTTGTTTGTTTTAAATTAGGTGTGTGTGCAAGGAATGATTTGTGTGAAGTTTAGGGTGCATTAACTACGTACTTCTAGTATACTCTGTCATTATGGAGATAAATTTTATAGGTTCTCCTTTTTTACTATGCTTATTTGTGTGGGAAGTTATAGTGATCTATTGATCATACATGTAGTTGTTGTATTATTAGTATTGGTTATTAGTTATTTGAGATGAAAATTCTCATTCTGCATCAATAATAGTTTCCAAAACTCAAATGATAATGACCACAACTTAGGGATTATTATAAATTAGTCACCATACATCTATCAATGATATGTTTTAGGGTTTCATAATTCAATAAAGAAAATAAAAATAACTATTACACCCACCAAACATTGATTATTTGGAATCACACATACTAATACATTTCAACGAACCCATTATATGGCTAGAACTTCAAAATAATGGAGATAACTTTCTTCTCAACTTGTCTCACACATCCATAGTCACATGGTTCACTAGGATAACCCCAATTTAAATTTTCTTTCACATTATCAAAATACCAACCATAACAGAAATATCATTTTATATCCTCTTCATATATATATTTATCTATCATAGATAATCCTGCCAATTCTCATCACCCTACCAATAATGATAATTTCATCATCCCATCATATTGTGGTTTAGGATTTCTAAAATAATCATGATAGCAATTATGAATGGTTTGATAAGTAAAAAAAATCTAGCAAGACGTCTGTAGATATTTTAAAAAATATCCCAAAATTCCATATAGTGAAGTAATCATCATCGAGACCCTAACTGTTGAAATATCATAAATAAATTTATTGGAGGATCATGGACATACCATAATATTCAAAATTAGAAATAAAAAATACAATATCACTTGATGATAATTTCTATAAAATTTATCATCCATCATCTTCATAATAATTGAGAGATAAGATCATTAAATAAGTAAACCTCATGCATAACTGGATGAAAACAACCAATCAGACTGACAGGGCAATCAATGCCCTGCCTAATATCAATCTTACCATTATAAACACTTCCAAAATGATATACCTTATTTACTCTATACCATATTTCATGAGGTGATAAATTATCATCATGTGTTGTAAAATCTCTCATTAAAAATGATCTATTAGGGGGGTAATCATACATTAGTGAGGGAATATATATTATTCAAGGGAGTACCAAACCCAACTAGTAGAGGACCCACAACCAGTCATTATGGGTATCACTAACTCCACTGATAGATGACCCAACCCCCAATCATTAGAGAGTTCCTACTATATATGTAGAGAACATACACATTAATCATTTTGGGGGTACATAATCAACTAATAAAGGACCTATAATCAAATATTTAGAGTTTTACCTACTCCACTGATAGAGGACCCCAACCCAGATCATTGGCGTAACATATCACCCAAAATAATTGGGTTAAGGGTCGGTAGAGATGCTATTAGCATTAGGAGACATCCCCAAGATAGAAAGGGCTGCAATAAATTCCAATGTCTTATGAAAAATTTATTATAAGATCTTATATAAATATAATACATTCCAAAAATATATATATATAAAACCATGAAAATCTACAGGATGTAAGAATTTAATCCATGTAATCCCATGAGTGAATACAAATTTAAATAACAACATACTGATAATGGAACAAGGTATAACAATTAAAAAATCCAACAAGATAGCATGACTCAATTCACTAATGTTGTACCATCCTAAGCATCACACATATTAGATAAAAGCTCTAACACCCCTTTCTATACCCAAGAATCAAGTTAAATCACTATATAAATAATAAATCATTCTTTTTCCGATATCCTGGTAGATACAATTTCTAAAAAAACCAAATTTCTAAAGAATGGGTTGATTATAAACTCAGTAGGAATTCCCCAAAGACCTCCAATCACACATAACAATAATAATAACGGGTTAAAAATGATATATATAACAATTGGAAAAATACATAAATAGTTTATATAATTCTATAAGAGATATCCATGTGATAAAAATATAAATAGGATTTCATCCATGCATTCACATTTGGAATAACCATTTTCATGTTTACACACACACACCCATCCATATACACACAATAATACACTCAACCACACACTCAACTGTAGACTAAACAATGGGTTTAACATTAATCATGGTACTCCATAACCATAATACTTCAACCTATGATGGTGGAATGTCCTGCTAAAACTGTCATCCTATTAAAATTCACCTTCCCAATCATGTGATGTTCCATGCAAAATCATTTTTCACTAAACAACATCCTTTTTTAAAACATGAAATTATTCATGTAGCCTATAGAAAAGAATTCAATAATATTAAAACCATCATTTTAAAATAATAAATAAATATTGATTTTTTAAAATCCAATAAATTCTCATTTTCTCCAAGATGCAAACCAAATGAAAATCCTTCTTCAAATCACAAAATTTTTCCATCAAAATTCTATGAGAACCTTTAAATCATAATAATATTTAATGATTTTGAAGATGTTCCATTTTACTAAAATTGTGAAATGATCTAGGTGGTGTCGTAATGTCTCACTTATTATATTATATAGACACATTGAAAACAACCATGTTTTATGTTGGGACAAAGAGGAAAAATTAACTAACACTATGGTCTGGTTGTGAGACACTCTACAACCTCAGATGTAGTTTTTACTCCACTTATTACCATTATTTGAGTTCATATTTGTTCACATTGAGATAAACATAGTCCCTCTAGTTTATTTCCCTAAAATAAATCTCTCTTCCATTATCAATCTGTTTACCATTTCCATATAGTTCATAATACAAAGAAAAATTATCTTATTTTGAATCTATAGTCACATCCCAAAAAAAATATGTATGCCTTCAAATATGAACTAGCATCCACTTTTGGTGAATAGTGGACTAAATTCAAACACTTATATTCATAGACTATGATGGATAGGTTATATTATGTCATGATTAATAAAAATATTGTTTTTAAATTATGAACATTTTAGGGATGAATTATTTGGTAAAAAATTCATCAATATCATCTCAAATAGTGCCTTATAATACATTCAGTTATCCATCTAATTCACATCATTAGTGTGCAAGATCATACAGTGTATAAATTTCTAGATTACTCAGGTGGTGTGATAAAGAATTCAAATATTTATTTCATTCTATTTAGTCATGCATAAAATATTATAGGCTCTGAATTCCCCTATATCATAAGTGGATTCTATTTTTGAATCTTGATTGAGTAGTCCACTTGTTAATGTCCATCATTCCCAACTGTCTTGTCTATGAATTGAAAATCCATAACAAATATTTAATCAAAATAATGGTCTATAAAACCCAATGTTTTTTAATTTTTTTAAATAACTGAAATTTATTTGATATCTTACATTTCAGGGAACACCATGTATGTTTTGGGATACACTTAACAATGGGTAATCTTGTGTTACACATGACACTTCATTTCAATAAAACCATGATATATTATTAAAATATTTATTTAAATGGGACCATTAAAAACATGGTGTTAGACACAGAGATATTAATAGTAATAACTAAGTTTCATTTACTAATTATATCTAATTATATAAAGTAACCATATTGATAAAATATTACCCAATATTCAAAAAATTCATAATATATTTCAAAAATACTATTTTCAGTAAAATATTCTATTATTTATTTTTACGAAAATTTATAAAATTAATTTTTTAGACTTTTAGGAAATTAATTTTGTAACATAAACTTGATTTTTTAAATTAGAATGTAAATCTTATATTAGGGATAATTGTTTATATTTTTCTAAAAAGTTTCATATTTTGATGAATAATGGAAATACTAAATTTCAATAGAAAATTTCCATTTTGTTTAATTTATTTATAAAGATAATTTATATTTTAAATTTGTTTTAAAATGAGATCAATTAAACATCCCTTAATCCAAATTATTTCATTTTAATTAATTTCATTTTTATTTTTTATTTAAAATCTATATATGCTTTTGAACATTTTCTCTATAAAACCCTATTTTTTCGCCATATCTGGGGTATTAATTCTAAAAAATACTTTTCACTTTTATGAGTTGAATTTATGAAAATAAATTCCATATTTGGAATCAGAAAAATTCATATTATCTAACATTTTCAACTTAATTTTTTACCAAAATGAAAAGTGGAAACAATAAAACAAAATTTATTATAGTTATGATAAAAATAACTAAACATTGGGGTAGTTGAACTAAAATGATAATGGTAAAAAAATAGCCGAAAACTTTTACAAACCCCAATTTAGGAATATAGTTTTCTATTATCTCTAATTTTATAAAGAATGGTCAATTATTTGATCCTTGTGACATGAAAAAGACATCAGTGGTATTCATTCGTTCAAAAAAATTTCAAGTGTGTCACTCACCTCACTTATAAAGGACCACCCATTGTTATCTCCGCGGTACACCATAATACCATTTTTGTACCAACAATTACTTCCCATATACCATCCCAAATTCTCTCCTTTTGTCATGAAATCCATATTTTAGACTTTAATCCAACCTAGGAAGGATTTTGGTGAAAACCAACAAAGGATACCTGAAGAAGAAGTAACATTCATAAATAAGATTTTTATTCATTTCATCCTACACCTCATTAAAGAAGAATTATAACATGTGGATATAATAATAATAGTATCTTCCATATATTAAGATGTTTTTAGTAATATAATCACATAAAACCATCTTCTCCTCTATCTAATGTGTTACAAAATCATCATTCATGGGTATAGGAGACAACCGCCTCACGAACTGATGTCATAAATGTTTTCACTACAACCTCTCTTGGTTGTAAAAAATATATATTTGTTTTTCATATATGATATTTGTGATATTATTATGATACAATAATAATTATATCACTCAAACCCTTAAGATTTCCATTTTGTGGGAATATGATAACATCCCTCATATATACGACGGACTACCACCTAACGAAGTGAAATGATTCAGTCATGATTTAAAATAAATACTATAAGGTTGGTTTTAATGAATATATGTGATATATATGATATAAAAACATATTATTTTTTGTTAATATATTATTTACAATTATTATTTTCAATCCAAAATGAAAATGGAATCAATGTTCATGCGTACGTATGACTTACTGTCTCTATGAATGGTGTATTTCACTTTCTACATCTATATTTCATAGATTTATATAAATAAATATATAATTAATACATAATATATTTATATAATTATTAACATTATGGATATGATTAAATCATGATAAAATTAAGTGTAACAGAAATAACCAATCAATACATACAGGAAAAAGTAGTTATTTCCCAAAATGTGACTTTTACATGGATTGGATAATAAACATGTAATAAAAGGTAATTAGAATATAATATATGGTATTATAAATATAAATATAATTATACAATATATTTTTAATAAAAATATATTTATTATAAATGATGTTGTAAGGTGTATGAAAGACGTTTGGACTTATGGTAAGGTGTTTGAATGTCTATTTTTATAGTAATGATTCACATTCCATATTCAAAGCCTATTTATTTTCTTTTGTGTATATAATACACATGAATTTATATTATTATCCTTTAACTGATTTTTTGGGGTTAAAAATACATTTTATCACATCACTTTCAGGATATTTATTGTTCAAAAGTTAACAAATCGGTAAGGGATTATTATCTCGATTTCCCTTCTTTGAGACATACATGACATTATGAACCAATGTTATTTCATAAGGTTTTGTTTAAATCCCCATTATAATTTAATTACATCAATTTATTTTTCACCATGATATTTTATGTTCTATTTTATGTTATTCATTCGTGGTTATTACGATGCAATGTTACTAAAGTGGTAATTATTTATGTTAAAATATAATCATTTATCAGGATTATTTATTATTATCTGTCCTATTTTAAAATATTATGATCCTTATCTCAAGAAACTATCTATATTTAATATCATATAGTTATTCATTTCATTTTTAAGTAAAAACATTTTCCCACTCATTGTTACTTCAAATAATGGATAATAAAATTTGTGAAAATATGATTTTATTTCCATCTTTAGTTGGAAATGTGTTTCTTCCAAAACAATTTTTATTAAATGTTTTCAAAAAAACAATCCATTACAATATGGTTTTGAAAAGAAAATTTACACATGTATAGAATTTTAAATAATATTTCTAAAAGGATTCTTCATGTAAATTTGAAAATAATTCATATTTAGCTTTTACAAATAATGTGAAAGAAGTATTTGTTTCAACATGTACCGCATTAATATAAAATCTTATTATTGGGGCCATTATTTCATTTAATCATGATATATATTATTTAAAATTTATATTCAATGAAAAGTATATACAAAATGTTTATTGTTTAATTTTTTTATTAAAATGGATATTTTCCTAAAGAAATGTTTTAAATGATCAATAATAATCATTTTCCAACTAAGGATAAATATCTTTAGGTAACCTACAAATTATTAGGGATATGATCTATAGATAAAATTTATATTATTTCTCTTAATGGGTTAGGTTTATGATATCATTATGTTTATGATACATGTCTCTCTTCCATGGGTTAAAATATGAAAACATTATTATGAAACCTGATTATTTTTCCCCACTTTATTCTATGATGATATGATGAAACTATTATAAAACGTATCTCTTTTTGAAATTATATTATATGATATAATTTTTATAAATCCAATTTAATTTCAAGGGTTATGATAAGATTAATTTTTTATGATCATGTGCCATAAATAAATATGGTTTTCTTTTTGTGATGTGTATACCTATATCTAATTTTAATGCATTGGGTAAAGATATATATCTCATGATATAGATAAGATAAAGATTAGGAGTGAACCCAGTTGAGTATGTTAATTTTTCAAATTTGATGGTCTTGGGACTGATCCTTAACTACTATAATGGTTTGGGGAGTGAACGTATTCCACTATTATAGCCTTGGTAATATTCCTTAAATAACATGGACGAAATTTTATATAATTAAATATATGAATAAAATATATGTGCTATGTGAAGGTTATACACTCATGTATGTTTTCCATTAATTACCTTGTGATTCATATCTTATGAAATTTCAATACTTATTCTATGAATATTTATTATTGAATTTGATATGAATGTAATAGTCTTAAAATATTATTTTGAAGTTCTCATACACTAATTTCCATGTAGTTCTTATATATCATCCAGGATTTCCCTTACTAAGTATCTAATTTTATCCATTCATATGTCTCCTTACCCAATGTAATAGAGAAATGTTTTACATTTGATATGTCCAAGAAGTGTTCTAGTTATGAGTATCATAGGTCAATATGATATAGTTTACTTATGGACTAGTTGTGTTTGTTTCCAATTTTTCAATGAAACTAAACAATTACGGTCATGGGACATGTGTTTGTGTAGTGTAATGAATGTTTATATAAAGTGATGTAATATCTATGTATGATAAACATAAATGGATATAGCTTGTATCAGATGATAGGTTTAGTTAAACATTGTGAACTAGGTTAAGAAAACCTCTGTGAGATCCCTAAGGACATATCCAAGGATAGTTCTATAGATGAGACAAAGTATAGAAAATTTTCAGAGTTTTGTTGAATGAAAGAGAGAGTATTTTCGATGAAATTACACACCATTCTAGATAATACAATTGTATTTGTGTATAGAATAGAGTTACTTAGTTTAAATAAATCCCAAAAGACCATATTGGGCTATACATGATCATTACCTGGAAAATTTTGAAGGGTCTTGCTACACATCTATTTTGAAAGTCCGGATGGTATGATTTAAAAATTACTAAACTATATATGACCTTAAATAATGATTAAAATAGATTATGAATATAATATAACTAGGATAATCCTAAGGCTACATATACTAAAAAAGTTGTGATCATTTTGATATCTTATATGCGATTTTCTATATTTTGTGGTTCCCTGCTATTATTATTCATTCTTAAACAATGCATCTTGGTTTTAATCAATGTATAGAGCCCAATGAAACTATGTTAAAGATGTTTGGGATAGATAATTAATTCATCTTCCTCTTGATAATTACAAAAATAAGTGATATATACTTAATAAATATTTTTTATATGATAAATTATTTTTCTCTCAAGTTGTCAATCACGCTTGACTTCAAAGAATATTAATGGTGAGAAGAATATTATATTGAGTCCTTTATGAGGAAATGACCACATTATTTCATTGGGTATTAGGATATAATAGTTACTGGAAATAGTATAAGCATTGCTAGAAATATTTTTTTCCTATAGTGTTATAAACATGAAAAAGTCATTTTGATTATATACCGTTTGGAAGGTGAAGCAGATCAATGGAAGAATCTTACTATAAATACGAGGTAACATGATGAAATTGTATCCATGTATAGGGACGAGTTAAAGAACTTCTTTTTTCAATAAGTAATTTCCTCATATTCTTTTTATGAATATGGATAAGTAGTTCCTATGGATAAAGAAAAACGGTGATGGATATGTTGTACCTATGAGTCAAATTTTACACTACCTACAAGGTAAACTTGTGTTGTTATTATCCAACTTGAAATTATGTTTGATCAGTTATTTAGTGACTAAAACCAATTATATAAAGGGACAGAGCAATAAGAGACTTAAATTTCTATGAACATATTTCTAAATGTTCTATCATGGTGTAAATGGAGGGTTGAGTTACAAATCTATATAATGGTTTTAATAAGAATATAAATGGAAAATCTAATAAACATGTACAAATTAAGATTAAAATTAATTTATGATAAATGTGTATTAAGAATAAAGGAGAAAATTTCATTAATGGGAATAGTAAATTTTTTATGTTTGGAAGGGAAGGATATCAAGTAATTGATTTACGAATAGATGGGATAAAGTTATACCATGATGTGAATAGAGATAAAGGTGTACAGAATGCGTCATCCACACTCTAGTGTTTCAATTATATAGAGTATGTCCATTATTCGAACCAATGCTCAGATTTTAAGGTTAATTATGGTGAGTGATTTCAAAATCCAATTAATCTATGAGGGAAAATGAAATCTTATGTTTACATTATTTCTAGTTAGGGGTCTGATAATTATATGGTCAAGGGTACACTTACCATACACTCGAAAACTTCTAATGTCCTATTTGAATATGGATATACCCCTTAATTATTTTATAAACAATTTTATAAAGTTTTATTGATTCCAACCAATTTATTAGATATAATATTATTATTGAAATAAAAGAACAGATTCAGTATAAAAGTTATGATGATAGTCACAAGAATATTCTATATGTAAAATTTGTAGAAAAGATTTTTATAATAATTTTTCTATATAAGAATGTTAAAATATTTGACAAGAAGGGGAAACTAATCCCTAGGTATATCAGCCCATTTTAAATTATTGATCATATCAGGATGGAATCCTACAATCTATTATATCTTCCAAACCAATATCAGTTCCATGATGTGTTCCATGTATCTCTCATGAGAAAGTAAATACTTGATCCTTTAACATGTACTGAACTCTATGTTCACAACCCTAGTGGAAGAATATCATATAGGGAATAATAGTTGTAAACTATGGGTCATATAAAGAAATGTATATGAAATAAAAAAACTCACCTCATCATAGTTTTCTGAAAAAACCACATGTTTATGGAAGCTATGTGGGAACTTCATAATATTATGAAGTAATAGAATCCTTATTTTGTTTTTGTTAGAGTGATGAATATCAAGGATAAATTAATTTTAAGGAGGTTATAATATAAAACAATGAGTTTTTAATTTTTTTCAAGTAAATTAAATTTATTATATATATTTCATTAAAAATAATATTGTGTTATGTTTTCTCTAAAAACAACACTAGGGTATCTTGTGTTACACACAACACTAAAATTTAACAAAACCATGATATATTATTAATATAGTAATTGAAATATGATTTTTATGAAATATATGTTAAAATTAGCTATATGAATAGTAATTAATACCTTTAAAATTTAAATTATATTATGTTTATATGACGAAAACATATTTATATAAGACTAATTAATTTTGGGTAAAGCCTTTATATGTTTCGAAAATAATATTTTCTCAAAAACAAATTTTTCATTTATTATTTTGATCATTAATAAAATTAATTTTTCATAGTTTTATAAAACTAATTTGATAAAATAATCTTCATTTTTTGAAATCATAATTTTTAAATTAGCTTATGGTTAATGTTTGAGTTTTTTTAAAAAAAACTTCATTTTTAGTTCAATAATGAAAAATGGTGAATTTTAATTTCAAACTACCTTTTTGTTTAGTTTATTTATATATTAAAATGTTGTCAAAGTAAAATTAGTTAATTATTAATCCATTAATCCAATTAATCATTTTTATCAATTTTATATTGAATATGGATATAATAACTTTGTAAACCTTTGAACATTTTCTCATTAAAAACATGTTTTCTTATCATGCATGTTGGATTAATTTTATATTCAATTACCTAATTATTTTTGTAAAAAATTAATAAAATAATGCATACATATAATGTGAGTAATTAATATTATCTAAAAGGTGAACATAATTTTTTAAAAAATTTATTATAAAAACAGAAAAAATTATTTTATACAGTAAAGGTAAAAGTGGGTTTTTATGGGAGCATTGAAATAAATAATTAAGGTATAAAATATAACAAAAGTTTTTCAACACCAAATATAAGGTCATATTTTACCCTTATATATTCTATTCTTGATAATTTACCATTATTGGATCCTTGTGACATGAAAAAAACCTTGATGGAATTCATTGTTTCAAAATATTACGAGTGTTCCACTCAACAAACTTATAAAAGGATACTCCTCCTTTCCTCTTCACAACATCAAAACTTTTTTCATAAAATACCTACCCAAATACCATCCAAAATCCCCCTCTCTTATCCTAAAATCCTTATATTTGACATTAATCTAGCCTAGGAATGATTTTGAAGAAATTTTAAGGAGGATACCCTAAGAAGAGGTAACATTCATAAATAAGAATTTTCATTCTATTTCTTCTTCCACGTCCAAAAATTATTATTATTCCTTTAGGATATAATAACCCTAATATATTAAATATACATATATTATTTTATGTCAATATAATTACCAATAATAATCTCCACTTCTATCAAATGTGTTTTGAAATCATTATTCATGACAATGTCAGACTATTGCCCCATGAACTAATATCATTCATTTTTCCATTACAACCTATAAAAGATAGAAATGATTAATTATTTATTTTAAATATATGATATTTATAATATTACTATAATTCAAAAATTACAATATCACGCATACATTCATTCATTCTAATTTGTGGGAATACGATGACATCACATGAGGGTGTGGCAGACTACCACCTCCTAATGAAATGTAATTCGTTCATGCTCTACATAGATGTTTATAATGGTTGTAAAAATGATAATAAGTGATATATTTGAAATAAAAATTATTTTATGTTGATAATATATCATTTTCCATTATTTCGTTCAATCTAACAAGAAAATGGAAACTGCATTCATGCGTATATACAGTATATCATCTCAATGAACGATGTATTTCATTTTCTCGATCTCTATTTTATAGATTACTAAAAATAAATATATAATAAATATATATAAAATTTAAATCATGGTTAAAATTGTAGATATTATTACTTCCAGATCATTTTAATATAACACAAAATTATAAATCAAAACATACATTAAAAACAACATAGTTTTTTCCCAAAACGCAACTTTAACATGGAATTGTTAGAAATATGTAATAAAAGGTCATATGAAAATAATACCTGGTATTATATATATAAATATTTTTCATTATTAAATTTTTAATAAAATATTATTTATCATACAGTAGGTTCATACATGTATGATGTATGGTCATACATAAGGTAATGTATTTATGTCTTACCTTTTTTACTTCCACGAGACACATTACATATTAACCACCTATCAATTTTATGTGGTATATATAATGAATATAAATTAATATTATTATTATTATCCTGAACATTATTTGGTTTTACATATCAATTTTAGGATCCATATTTATTGTGATTTATGGTTCAACGGTTAATAAATTTGTAACGGATTTTTGTCTCAATTTTCTTTCTTTGAGATGTACGTTATATTTTTCACCTATATTATTTAAATAGGTTTATATAAAACTATTTTAAAATTTAATATCATAATTTTTTTTATCCAATTTATAATTGATATTCCATTTTATGTTATTATTTCATGGGTATTATGATTCAATGATACAAAAGTGATATTGATTTTAGGGTACAATCTCATCTTTTATTGGGAATGTTTGTGATTATGTTTCAGATGATAAAATATTGTGATCCATGTATCAATAAACTCGTTAATGTTCTTATAAAATATTTATTAATGATATTTTAAAGTAATATTACCATTTTAAACTCATTTATACTTTAAATGACTCATAATTTTTTTTTATAAAAATCATACATTATTTATCACTTCATTTGAAAATATGTTTTCTTGCAGAACAAATATTTATAAAAATATTTCAAATTTTTTTTATTATTCACATATTATTTTTATAATAAAATACTTTCATGTTTTAATTTTCCCAAAAATGTTATCTATTGAATATTCATGCAATTCTACAAGAAATTCGCATTTGGTTTTGACTAAAATTCTCTATTGAGTCATTTTTTTGTTATAAACATCATGAACGAAGCATCCTGTATTAAAGACCATTATTTTCATTGAATATTCCAATAAAAGATTTCATGTTTATTTTCAAAGAAACATATTTTCAATTTTTTATGTTTTAAATTTTTTTAGAGTGAAAATAATATCTTCATTTTGAAATTTCTTATATGATTTTTGAAAATCATTTCCGATAAAAGATTACATTCGTTGATGTTACATTTACCTTAATATGGATATCATCATAGTATACCATTTATATTAATTATTTTAATGATTTACTATTATGATGTAATGATGTTTATGTGACCAATTTTTATTCCACATGTTATACAATGATAATAACATTATCAAAACCACTTCTTTCTTCCACATCTTATTCTATAAAGAAATATAGAAATTATTATAAAATAGGTATATTTTCTATATGTTATAATACAATAAAATATTTGTGAAATCCATTTCATTTCACTGGTTATTCTATGAGTAATGTTTTATGATCTTGTGTAACCCAAAAATATGGTTTTTATTATGATATGGGTGGGACCTATATCTCCCTACAATGCATTGAGTAATGATTTATATCTAATGAGATAGATATGATTGGAATGGGTAGTAAACTTGATTCAGTAGGTGATTTTTTATACTATGATGGTCTTGAGAGTGATCGGATAATATCAGTATGGTTTTGGGAGTAAACTCATTCTTCTATGATAGCCTTAGAAATAATACTTGACCAATATGAAAATGATATTTATACTTACATGTATGAAAAAAATATGGATTATTCCAATGTTATTCTATCATGGATAATGTTATATGATTCCCTTATGATTCATGTCTTATAAAAGACCAATATTTATTCCCTGGCTCATGATTATGATCCTTCATATGCATGTATGGTTTTAATTTCTTATTATCACATTCTTATAAACTTATGTTCATGTTATGATTGTATATCTCACTATATACACTTACTATGAATCTGAGCCCACCCTTTATTTGGATTCTTTTCCCTAGGTTATGAATAAATTTAATATGTTTGATATGTATAAGAGGGGTTATAGTTATGATGATCATTTTAGAGGATGACTTAGTTTACCTTTGGATAGATTTTTTGTTTTTCCAAGTTTCCGAAGACACTAAAATATTTCGTTCCACATGCATGTGTCGGTGTAATCTAGTGAATGTTCATAAAAAATGATACAATATCTATATATGATATGTTTGGGTCACTATGTGGTATACCTATTGTTCAGGTATAACCACATTTTCAACACATTCTTCATGGTTATTCGAATGATGTATATCCAGTTTCATTTACTACAACCCAAACAACACACATTTTAGTCATCAGTCCCTAACAACTGACGGCTTATAAAATTATAAATCACAATAAGAAATAAGCATTATAACCAGTATTTGCATAAATCAAAACGTTTCACCAATTTTATAAATCATTATAAAAATGATAAATGTAGTAGTAGTGGAAATTCCAAATATCAGTATATGCTTTGAAACACTCATAATATAAACCCACAATAATGAGATGACAACAAACATAGAAGTGTATTATAATGTGTTTTTACTTGGATATCCTGGTAACATAAAGTTACAAAAAAAAAAGTTTAGCTACATATTTTTAAGCTATACATTTCAGGTTATAAAATACTTTTCTCTTTTCTACCACCACAATAGATAGACGGGTCGACCAAGAATAGTATTATTTGTAACATCTACCACTACTCTTGGCTTGAGAAGAGATAGCGTAATTGTAGCCTTAGGTGACATCCCCAAGACACAAATGGATATCGATAAAGTTTATGAAATTAATTATCATTTGGGGATGATATTCTATCCATTTAAAATATCCCAAAACACACCACCCAAAATAAAATGATAATATATATGATTTATGAATATAATACCTATAACCCCATTTATAAAACCAAAAATATAACAATATCAGTGTGAAAATGAAACAAGGTATTAAAAATGAAAAAGGGAAAAAAGAAAACATGACTAAAGACACTAAAGTGTAATCATCACAAACAAGACCCATACAATCTATGAGTTCTAACACCCCCTTCCAAGAAAAATCTTCAAAGTAAATCATTAGAGATAAAATAAATAATTCAATTTTATATATCTTAATATGTGTAATTAGAAATCATAACTAATGTTACCAAACAGGGGGTGAGTATAAACTCAATGGGAATTAACCAAATACTTCCCAACACATTCCATTGGGATAAGAACTTATTAGAATAGTTTAAAAAAATTAGAAAACATTTTGACAGTTTATATAATTTCATAAGTAAAATAAAAGTAGTAAAACCCTAAAAAATAGTACTTCAATTTATTCACCTTTGGTATAACATATTTCATATTTAACCACATACTATGATCCAAAAACAAATAACCCTAAACTAAAATATACATGCAACATTAATGTTAACATTAATGTGGGTCAGCTATGACCATTACCCATCTAAATTTTATATTAGTACTTTTGAACTATTTTATGAAACATTAAACACACGACAACCCAAGCATTCCGTGTTCCATGATAATTGTTTTTTCACAAAACTGTATCCTTTTGAAAAAATTCCTTCAATTAGATAACTAGAATAAAACATATTACATAATTTTAGAATCATTATCAACAATTTATTATCAAATAGGGGTTTTCATAAATATATAAAAATTTTATTTTATTTAACATACAAATCAAATGGGTTTTAATAAAAAATAACACAATGTTCATATATCAATTCCCTGAACACAGTTAAAAAAACAATCCATACATGTTCTAGAATAGTTGATATGAGAGATAAGAAACCAACCTCTCACTGAATAAGAAAACGAAGTACAACACTAAGATAATCTATATTTATGTTCACAAAAGTGATGATTCCATATCTCTAATGAATGTTGATTCATCCTAATCTCACTTTCATATTGATGTTAATTGTTTCTCAAGCCCATATAAGAATAGGAGTTTGAGACACTATAATATTAGAAGAATAATGAAGGTTTTTGGGATATAATAACAATTAAAATACAAAGAGATATGGGATATGAACCACTAAAAAAAATGAATCCATGGGACCATGGTGAATAGGTACTAGGATTAAAAAAGAAACTGCTTTTGGGAAATGTAGAATTCCATAGCCATTTTTCAACTCTGTTTTGGTAAAAATGACAAAGGTTTGGAAATATATCATATTAATCTACAATAGGGCAACGATTTAATCATCAGAACTAAAATTAAACCTAGGTTGTTTTCACAATGGACTAACCCATATGTTGTAGGGGTTCTCAAAATGTAAGAAACACTAAATTTTACCATTGGATAACTGTATGACAGTTACCCATTGATTCCATATCACCTAACATACATATGTCGTAACCATTATTCATAATATAGTACATCAAAAATTACTAGTGGATTCTAATTTTTCCTCCCAAAACCCTATGTTTTAAAATATCCATATACAATGAAAAAACCAAAGGACTATTCCATAACCCATGATCCACATCATAACCTTCTAAAAAGCCGTAACCCTTTACAAAACACCTTTTATACCCACAAGATACTTTCGCAACCTAACCCAATCATTTTATTATCTGAAAATAAAAAAAACAAGCTTAATATACCTGAAACTGATGGTGGTATAATAAGGGGAGTAACAACTACATTGATTAAAAAACACCTTATTCATTATGGGGGTACCAAAACCTATAAAATATATAGGGGAATGATAACTCATTATTGATTCATAAAAAATAGAGTACCTGATTAAATTTATAAACTGAGTACTCATGGCCACCAAAACTCCCATCATTGTTCTAGGGTTATGATAAAAAATTATCTAGTTGATTATCCACTTGTATATCATGGATACATAATCCATGAATAAATATACTACTAGGTGTAGTTTTTACACTCATGTTATCTATAAATGGCTCCCACTACCCCTTTAATAAATAATTGTACACAAATAAATTTATCTCCTCACCATAAAATAGAATCACCAATATTAATACATCACATCACTAAAATAACAATACCATGGAATTATTTAATTCAAAAACCAAATTTTTAAAAAAATAGTGAGAAATGATCTAAATATTCAATTTAGTTGATATATTATTGGAATCCTTTAAAAAGAATTACTTTTTACACCAAATCCAATACCTAATTCCATTATTCAGAAAACTACAATCAAATTACTAAAATATCATCACCCTAATTTTACAAACAAAGAACTCACAGGACTCATATTATTAAACATCAATTCTAGGACGAACAAGATCCCATTAAGACCTCTTATAAGGTCTTTTCAAATGATCTGAATGTTCAGGGGAGTATATTTAACTTACATGAATGAGTGTTCTTAGTATATAAATTTTTGGGACCATGAAGGAAAATATTGGTTTAAATGGGAATTTATTGGAATGATGGAAAGTCAATGTGCATCACTGGTCTTTTTAATCTTTTATCATTCACCTGTCATCATTTAGTTATAATAAATTCATGTAGTGATGTGATTCCCCCAAGCATGTAGTACATAACCAAATAGCATTAATATTATTTTAATTCACTTATTTTTTTATTTCCATTTTATATTTTATCATTAAATGTATATTCTATTATTTCATTTTCTGTACTAAAGTGTTTGTGTGAAAAATATTTTTTTGTAGTGATTAGGGTTCTTTGAATACCATATTATGAAACTATCATTCATGAAAGATATAATTTCCTAAGGATTTATTATTTTATTTATGAATATATATATATATAAACATTTGGGTTCTCCTACCGTAGAAATTACGGTGATGATACCTTCGTGAAGATGGAATATTTCATGCCTATTCCTCCCCTTATAGTGGGGGATGGACCTATGAAACCATCCAAGAGAGCTGAACCATCTTTCCGGCCCTTTTCTAACCCTGATTTTGTAACTCGTACCCCGAAAGTATCCTTATGCCCTAAACCACCAAATCTGGTTGATGGGTTCCCAAATAATCAGTTGTCAACTTCAGAGTTCACAGAAACCTTAGCTCTTCTAAACCTCAACTTGGTGGCTCTGTTTAGTCAGAGGTGGCCTCCAGTTGATTCTTTCGACCGTTTTATCTTCGACTCATGGAACTTTTAGGAGAGGTCGAAGGTGGGCTTTTTGGATCGTCATCACATTATAGTTCAGTTTTCTTCTTCGGAGGACCTCATCTGTGCCTGGTAAAATTCCCCCCATTTCTTCAAGGGATTTCGGTTCATCCTATTTCATTGGTTGTTCAATTTCTATATGAATAACGACTCCCCTTCTGCTGCGGTCTGGGTGAGCATTCCAAATTTTCCTTTATCATTTTAATATTCATCTATCATTAGGTTGGTTGATAATATTGTGGGTATATTTCTCTGCACTGATTGTTGAACCGAATCAGTATGCCACACCATAAACCATCGAATTTTCTTGGAAATGGTTGTTTTGAGGATTTCATTTCGAATTTATTTGGGTTAACATTAGGGAGGAATACAGTTGCAAGAAGTGTGTTGTCTACGAGTCTTGCATCGACTTTTGTTCTACCTATCATCGACTGGGTCATTATACGGTTAATCTTTGTCCAGGCGATCTTGATCCCCTCATTAAGAGAGGTAGAAGCAATGTTATTTTTTAGAAAATCTGGTTGGGGATGACTTTCCAAAACATTGGTTAGAGGCTCAGAAGGTAGTGGGAAAGGTAACACCACGAACAACTTGAACGGGGTGGTTGTGCCTCAAGCATTGCTGCCCGTGGAGGTGGAGGGATCTGACTGCCACCCGGTGATACCCAATGGGTCTTTGGAGGCTAGTCAAGGTGAAACTTCGGGGGAGAACCCACAGGAAATGGTGGTTAATCCAAAGGTATCATAAGTCTTTAACAGGATAAATAAGGATATTAAAGATCCATCATGTCATAAAGATCTAATTCATTTTGAGGGTGTAAGAGTGGGGGAGGATTTGGTTCTGTATGAGGTAGTTCCTGTGGTTAATCCATCAGGGGGGGTTTACCTGCTATGGAACAGAAGAGAAGTGGAGAGGTGGATGAGATGGTTGATCATTATGGGGAGGTTCTGAGGCTGGGTAAGGATGTTTCCGGTAAAGGGAAGCAGAAATTGGATAGACATGTCAGTTCTGGGTGGCCAGGGGGTGCTGTTTCAGGACCCCTTAAACCAATTATGCTGACCAATATCTTTTATGGCCATGTAGATGCTGGCTCATGTGCTGATTTCAGTAGTTCGATTGATGTAGATGGGGAACCCGTGGTTGAAACAAAGGTAACTGATCCTACTCTCTTGGTTGGTGAATATTGATGACCAAGGAGTAACAAAAACAATAGGAGGAGGAAAATTATGAAAGATTACTCCTTGTTACCAACTCAATTGGAGACTCAATCTGCAAAAAATCTAAATTCCATGAAATTAGAATTAGAGGATGGGTATAGTCAAACTCTAGAATTACTGCTATGTTCTGATGAAGAGGTGGCCGAAAAAGTTTTTTTGCCGAATGCATCAAATGAAGAGGAAGATAAGATGATGGGGAGACTATTAAATGTGTCACTCAATGAGGAAAAATACTCATGGTTGATAAATAGGATCTAATTCTTGTGGGAGGTTTCAACAAATGGAAGATTGGTCTTCATGAATACATACACACCAGGGACCAGCTGGATTATGAATTAGAAAATATGTTTTCATCTGTCCTAAGCACCCAGATATCCTCCATATATTAGAATTTGTCTAGGGATCTGGTTTCGGTTAATCTCAAATTTTCTTTCAATGATTCTGATGAAATGTGTGGAATATGTTGAGTTATTGGGAGGCATGTTGGCGCTGAATGTGTGGATTTTTGGGGAAGATAATGTTTGTTTTTGCAGGTTTCTTGGTGGTGTTCTGCCATCATTCTAGAGGGGCCTCTTCAGATGGGGACAAGAGTTTAAACCATCTCCTATGCATTCCATTTGGAATTGTTTGATTGAGAGGGTATGGCCACACCATCAGTTTCAGGCATGGGTATTGTTTCAAGGGATATCTTGCTGAATGGTTATTTGCTGGTGAGGGTTTTTCATTTTTTTTATTTTCTAGGAAGGGGTGGCTCCTTTAGTATGGTCCTGGTTTTATGGTTCTCGAACATGTAACTAGGATTCGGGGTTTCTCACTATTTACTTAAAAGTGTTTTGGTTATTTAATAAAAAATTAATTTTCAGTCAGTATAAAAACATTTGGTTTTATATCTATTTTACATCCATTGGTTCTATGAGTTATAAAAGTAATCAATTTTTTATAAAACAGTTCTCATTCACCAGCAATAACAGTTTCCAAAATTCCGCAGATAATGACAACAAATTAAGGGTCCATATAACCTTTTCACTTTACATCTATCAATTAAATGTTTTATGGTTGATCAAATCAATATGGAAAAAAAATAATATTTATCACCTAACAAAAATGGATTATTCCTTGTACAACTTCCGATGGAATTTTTAGGAATCACCACATTTTATTCCTCAATATATATCTTAAATTGCCACACAATGTAGATAACTAACTACTTGAATAGTCTTAGACATAAAAAAACCATTCATCACAAGGATAATCTCAGCTCAAATTCTCTTTCACATTATCTATATAAGAAGCATAAGAGAAATACCGTGATCTAACCTCCCCCAGCAAAAATTTAACTCGTATAGATAAACTTATAGATACTCATAAAAATATCTATAATTAGAACTAAATTATCACCTTGTATTTGGATTTGGGATTACAAAAACACTATTGATAAAATTTTCAAAGGGTATGATAAAAGACAAAAGAAGTTATAGATTGTAGTCTATAAAAATTTCATATACCTCCTCCAAACATCTATGTAGTAAAATAATCATCATCGAGAAACTAAAAATTAAAATATAATACTTAAATATCTTATAGGATCAAATACACACCATGTGTTTCAAAATAAGAAATAAATAAAAAACTCAATCACCAAAAGATAATTTCTATAAAAAATTTCACTTATCGCTTACCTGATAATTGACGAACAAGCCTGTTAAAAAACAATATCACACTATAAATGTGATAAAAATAACTAGTCAAACTCTTATAACTAAGGATCCCCTACCTAGAATCAATATTACCATAATCATAACCCTCCCCCCACAAATATATAATATATTTTTAATTCACACTATATCATCAAATAATAAAAAATCATTATGTTTCAAACATTCTCTCCCTAAATATTGATCTATGATTGGGGAATTTTTCATCAATTAGGGAATTGGTATCGGTTAATAGATTATATTACCCAAAGGGTGGGGGATCCACAACCCAATCATTAGGGTTTCCTCTAACCATATCTATAGAGGACCTGATCCCCTATAATGGAGAGTATCAAATCTAGTGATTGATGAAATACACCTCCATCATTGGGGGAGTACATACTCTATGGATAAAGGTCCCATAACAAAATATCTTGAGTTGTACCTATTATGCTGATAGAGGACCCCACCCTAGTTATATGGGGGAGTATAATCTCCACTATTTGAAAACTCACACCTCGGTAGTTAGTGGAGTACTCAACCCAGTAAAATATCACGAGGTTATGCACATCATCAATAAGAGATTAAAAAGGGTGTGCCTAACTATATGTCTATGATGATAACTCTTGGACACAAAAAACGTATCCTAGTGTTACAAATATTCCAGATATATTCTATATGAGAAGATCCACTAAAATATCTAGAAACTATTATCCAAGTAAATCTATAATACAATGAGTAGTTTCTACTTCAACATTGTCTGTAAAAAGTTTTATGTACCCCTATAATGTCAAACATGTCATAAAGAAGTATATATTCTAATTATAAAATGACATAACTAATATTAATGTAAAACATCATCAAATTAAAATTCCTGAAAATTTTATAATTCATTAAAGAACAAAAACAAAACAATAAATTAATTTTATAAATACTTAATTCAATTTATAGATTACTAGATTCAAGGCATTAAAATAAATTTACCAAAATATCCTATAATTAGTATCTCCATTATGAAAAATAATCTTGAAAACATTAATCATAATCAACCCAATTTCCAAAATAATTAAATCACATAACTCGTATCTTTGAAATTCAATTATAAGACCAACGTCCTCTCTCTGATACCACTATGACATGACCCAACCCACTAGGGCCCCACATGGGTTTGTAAAAAGGTAGGGTGTTCCACCCCAAGACTACCTCCAATAAGATCGTGGATGGTGAATTGTTCCAAAAAGGAAAATTTCCATTGGAGGTAATTTTCAAATGCATACATAAAAAACATCCAATTTTCCAACATAAAATAAGATGTAATAACAATGAATGATAAAATGAATATATACAGATATAATTGAGAACCCATGATTAATACAACTCCCAAACAAAGGTCACATGAACAAAAAAGACTAAGGAGTTGATAACCATTTTTAAATGGGTTAAAAGATTATCATCATCAGTAATAATTATAGTGCTTTTGTTTGACCAAATTAATCAACTCTACACACAAGATATACTTACTCCTCAGTATCCATTATCTATTATATACAATTTATCTTCTATATAGAAAAAACATTGGTAGGGAAATGTGATCATATAAGGCTAAGTATAAAAATACATAGTAAAAAACCCAAAATAAACAGTCAAACCATACAATATCATTGGCCAAATCAATAAGACTATGGATAAGCTTTAAAATATGAAGTACATTTAAGACTTCACTCCACTGTTGAACCATGACTTTCATTAAAAAATTACATTCAAAAAAATAATAACTCATTCACCTAACCAAATTGAGAACCTCAAAACTAGATCACATGCCTCCAATGAATAAATACACCTCCCGGTTAACCTATGGTAATGAAAGGAAATATTGAAATTGAACCACATTATAAATCCACAACCCTGAATATCAATATTTCATGAAGGATAAATAATAATGCAGAATGCATGAAAATAATATTATAAATCTATTAGAGAAATAAATTCCACCAGGATTACCTCAAAGATGATATATTGGTCAATGTGGTATGAATAATATTGTATCATTGTTAGTGGAAAAATATCATTTTTCAAGAAAACACATCATAAAACTTCAATATAAGAATGCATCATTAAAATTGTAATTATAGTGGATGACCCTCACCTCAATGAGGATATGTATATCAATAAGGGAATATTGAACTCACATATAGAGGTCATTAACCCTTTATGTAAGTGGGGTTCCCACCCATTTATAAGTGAAGGTAAAACAACTCATTGTTTTATAAAATAATTATAATGGGAGATTCTAAAACTCATCAAAAAAATATAATATTCTTGTATAGATTTTTGAGGAAGTATGAACATAATTAATTTGCAGAGAACCCACACATATTTAATAATTCCTCATATAAGGGAATATATATCAAGAAGTCCATATTGACTTTTTCATTGTATTCATTGAAACCAAACAAATTACAAAATAATAATACTAGGAATTCTCATTACCAAAGGTTTACCCTCTCTTAGTTCATGAAAATTTCCTTGAACATAAAAAAAGAATGCAATAAATAACTCATTTTTGTCCTAAATTAATAACCAATTACAGATTATTCGGGAAGTTAGTAAACAATAACTTATCTTCATTCTCATGTTTACATGCAAGAATGCAACCATCATAATTATAGAATTGAATGGACCCAGATAATCTGCTGGTCAACCTAGAAGTCACCTCTTATTCTCTATCTCTATAAGTACACCCTAAAAACATGATCACAAACTTATGAACCCATTAAGCCATTTTCTCAAAAACCAATGGATCTAAAACCATCAATAACCTCTCTTGTTATTTTCCAAATTAACTTAGTCAAAGGAATTAATTTATTGTCCCCAACTTTACATGGTTTGTTCCATTATCTATAATAATGGGTAAGGACTTATCATGATAAAAACACCATGTAAATGATCTGATTTAGGCAGAGATGCTTATTTTTTTCTATATGGATAAATTTTTTAAGTTTATTATTCATTTATTAATATATAAAACTCAAGAAAAATTTTATTAGAAGACTCATAAAAAATGTTGTATCATTCCATGTGGTAGAACCCAAGGTATACCTTGTGGTGCTCAATAAATATGGAGGAGATATCCAAGATTGTGCATGGAAACCCATGCAAGTGTAGGGGAAAAATCACTTAACACTACTTGTGTTCATACACTCAAAATTGTTGGATTGGAATAGAGCCAATTCATTTATCCCCTGAGTCTACTTTGATCAAATATCTTGTCCCACCCAGACATTCCCAACCTCCAGGGTAAGGTCAAGGCTACTTCATGAATAGTCAGTCTAACCGACATATGCATCAAGCCTAGTGCACAATGCTATGATTGTGATCATACAAGTAGATTCGTCTCTTCCACTATCACATTTTTAGCAGATCCTCCATCCATCCAAAAATGATCTAATCGTTAAGGCTAACCCTCATTAGTAGTTCTCATCTACTACTTAAGAAACCTTATCTTCCCCCCTCCAAAATTCAAAACCAACCTCACTATTTTTTATGGCTTTATTCTTAGGGATAAAATACATTATTTTTCTTGATCTAACTAATATTTCTTCCTTACCAATTCAAAACACTAGATTCATTTCCACGACCATATATTTGTTAACATAAATCTCCCATGTAAAAATCCTTACCACTTATTATGGTTTTTAAAAACTATTAAAAAGGTCAAAGGGGATTTACTAGTTCTCATTACTATAATGAAAAAAATATTGGGGTTTATGGGGGGGTGGGTTGTGGTCATCATGGTGTCTTAATCACCCCTATATAAACCCAAACCAACCCAATGTTCAATACCTATATGGATCTTCCGCCACATAGCATGGAGTTGAGTAGGGAAACTATAGATGACAATGGTCTAGATACCAAAGTATGTTCGCATTTCTAGATTTCCTACAATTAAAAATATTAACAAAAATTTCACAAAAATTTGTTCATGATAATTGATAAGATAAATAATAGAAATTATAACATATGAATGAATCAAATTGATATAAATCATAAACATAGTCTACCTTAGGGAGGACTAACAGCTCCTCCATTTTCTTCCATATAAAAAATGTATTTTCTATTCACAAATAAAATACTCAAAACTAAAATATTCTCAATAAAAACCAATTTTGTTATTATTTAAGGGAATCAAATGGGTCATGATTGTCCTTGACCCCCACTCTCAAATTTTGTTACCCTTGTTAATATCCACTATTCAATGAAATATTATTGTGATATATTTTCTATCTAGATCATTGATTCTGAGTTATAGATTTTTCTTATATGCTTACTCATTCAAGAAATAAATAAATATTTATTTAATTGTTAAATATTTATTTAAAATTCATGATCCTCGAAATTATTCCAAATATTTTTATAACGTTCAAAACCATTCATAGATATTGAAAAACCTATTATAAATTTTTCGAGGCCATTTAGTATGTTTAATTTAAAATTTGATCCTCTATGGGATCAAAATATCTAAAACTCAAAGATTTCATAAAATATTATCTAGATGATAAAAACCCACCTACCATTACAAGAAATTAATATCCAATTATGTATAATAAAATTTAAAATATCTATGAAAATAAAGGTATTATATGTCATTCACAATGGAAATCCTAGGTCACTATTGGTATGTAAAATTTGCATTATCCAATGTCGAATATTCCATGGAAAAAAAACTAAGAAAAAAATTAAATTTGATTCTAAAAAATGTGAAATAATATATAAATAAATAGAGAAAAAATAATAAAAAAATTATACAAATATTTTTTTCACACTTACACATTTTCACTCTTGGGAAAAGTTAGTAAAAAACACCCTTAGAAAAATAAAAATAAAAAAAAGAATAAAAATAATTACTCATTTAAACTATAATAAAATAATGTTTTTTATGAAACCCCATAATGAAAGAAATAATCTATCATGTACGTATTATTCATAAAAACAACTATCTATATTCATGCATAATTGCAACATACCTCACCAAAACTATATATTCTCCTAGAAAAATTAAAAACCATACTTAATTACCATAAAATTGATCTTTAAAATATTCATGAATTGAATTCAAAATATTTATTTTTAGAAATTAAAATAATTTATTGATAGCGAGGAAAAAATTCACAATTAGAAATTTTATCAATATTTTGGATAGTGTGTAATTTTTATAAAAAAGTTGAATCAATCTTGAGCCAGAAATTATGGAAATATAATGAAGAAATATCATATAGATTCTATATAATTTGGGTAAAATCATCATGTCCAAACATACAAAATTATAGAAATTTCACTCACTTAAACCTTATTCCCTCATGATTTAGTCTTTTATGGTATCCAAGAAAATAACATTATTTATCCTTACAATTCATAATTCTTAAAATAAGAATCATATTACTAAAATTAATTTATAAATATTCATATTAATATTCTCATATCCTTAAGTAATGGGTTTTAAGCATTATAGATATCTTTATCTGTGAGTATTGAAGGGATTTTTTAGAGCCCAATAATGTTTATCAGATCAAGTAGATGTGATTAAAAAAAATTCCCAAGGATCTCCATATAATATAATATGAAACTAAATAAAATAATAAATTTATTATATAATGTATAGGAGTACCTTACATAAAATAAGATGTCACGCTATCTTCAAAAATATTTCAATATGTTTCATAAATATCACCTATATGTCAAACATAAGTGTCCTAAATCGTTTGGTATCCAAATGTATAATTAATTTCATGTCATTGATGTAATATTATCCATTATCCCATGATTTGATATATAATCTAAAACATGTTAAGGATGAAGAAGAAAACACAATATGTTTATGGAGGTTTAACCAAGCATGTGGTTATCCAACCCTCCATTCATACCATGGATGAAATTTTTATAAAGAAACGAGAACATTTCCACAGATTTATCATTTATTAATGCATTGAAAATAGATTAATAAAAATTGATTCATACACATCATGTGTCTATTTCATGTATAAATCCCATACATATAATCTCATGGAAAAATATTATGAATTCCTCTAATTTTGGGGAATGATAAATGATAAAAATTTACAATTTATGTTGTATGGAATGATATAGCATGAATGAAAATCATAATTATAATGTATTATATATATATATATATGTATTTACAGATGGTGGGGTGTACTCGAGGTGAAACATAATGTTGATCGGTGTCTAACATTAAGATGAGGGTAGTTAGTGAAAGGTTTGTTAAATTAATTGAATAATTAAATAATCTAATTAATTTAATTTCCAAAAAACTAGTCCCCCAATAAAAAAATTTCATTTTAAAAAATCTCTAGGGTCATCTATATAACCTAGACAGATTAGAATAGATGAGGAGGAGATCTTTTTTTGTACCAACATTCTTGGGAATGTGGATTAACAATGAATGATTGATAAGGATTGGGGAATAGATGAATGCAATGGGATTTTAGTATTCATCAATATATTTTTATTTATTCACTAATGATTTATATTTTAATGACGTAAGAAATAACATTTCATATATTTCATTCCCGATTAATTGTGGATTATTTGTCTTGTTTTCCTTTAGACAGTTTCTCTTCTCTGTGTGATCCTAATTATTTATTTATTTTTATTATTTTTATTTTATCCCTTTTGATTACTAATTTCAACATCTATGAACATATTTTGAATCATATAATTTCCGTTTTTTCAATACATTAGTTTTTTGTGTTTTCCCCCCTTTGTTCCTCGTCTGTTCATCATCATAAGTATTTTGTCTAGTGGTTTGTAAAAAACAAGAGAATGATTGTTGCATTGAAAGTCTTTGGATAATAATATTGTTTTGTGGGATTTGATTTGGGATCAAGATCCAAATGAGGTGTCATACAATGTGATGTGAGATCATAAATGAATTTTATATTTATTTTGGTTCCATCATTCATTGGTTTTTGTATTTGGTGGATTAGTGCGATAGGATTTATGCGTCAATGGATAATGAGGCCAGAATATAGCCACCATATGTGGATCGGGTGTGGTAAACCCATAAATCTACGATAAACTGTACAATTTGAGGTGTAAATGATAGAAAATATGGATTATATGAGATTCATTAAATGAACCTAAGTTTCTAGAAAATCCTAACATACAATATAAGTAGGCTAATAATAGGTGTCATATAGTTACCTTGTTATGCTGGATGGAGATATAGGTGAAAGTAAAAATCATACACTTTGTATGAACCATACACGCCATGTGATATAGTGATTACAGATTATTGTGTACAGCTGGAGTACATGTATATTGAAATGACTAGATACATGAGAATGAACATATTACATGGGAATGACTATGCACTTGGACATGAACAAAATACATGGGAACAACCAGAGTAAAAGGGAAGATGCCAGAAAACAATGTCACGGGTCAGAAGACAAAATTTTACCTTTTAAATCCATTACATTCCATGTATACTTAATAAATATTGTGTAATATTTTTATGAGACTTACACCTCATGTATATCCTTCTTTAAGATTCATATTTGGGCTTAAGAGTACCCTATACTACGTAGTTTTCCATGTAGTATGTTATAGTGGCCTTCATTTTGGAATTAGATTTACAACATGTGGTGTTATAAGAATGATTCTTCTTCTAGTATTTCATGAATTATGGTAGTGATTAGGGATGACTTTCAAAGATATTTCGAGTTCAATACAACCATAACTTTCTTGGTTTGGGTCCCCTACATATTTTATAATGGTATAGATAAAACTCCCCCAGAGATGGTGTGGGTCCTATATTTGTGGATTGGTACTCCTGGGGATTGTACAACCATATCTCTCTCTAGGTGGTGGGTCAACATACCATTTATATATGTAGGGACATACCTCCTCCATGTTATTAAGGTGGGGTTCCCCTATCGACGCAATGTAATACATGTTATTGAGCTCAAAAGACAGGTTGGTTATCTATTAGATTAGTCTACCATCATCTTTCCTACATTGTGGTGATGTGAGGGACCTCTAAAATCAGGATAGTTTCCATGAGGTGCTAGGGAAAGAGATAGTTATCCCTTAGTTGTTACATGCATTATTGAATATTGGTCCCTCCACTCTTTATATAATGAGGTAAAGAGAGATGTTTAGATACAGTGACAAGACCTTTGGATCTATAATTGGACTCTTTATTCATAGTTGGTTGTGGAGATGAAGATCCCTTTTCTTTATATATTGGGTTTATTTTGAGCATGTATTTTGATTGGATTTTGTTAACCTTTATCTTTTTAGGTTGAGATGACTGTTATTAATTTTTATTTCATCCCATTCTTGGTTATTAGGTCATCCTACTAGGTACGTATATAATCACACCATTATTGTATTTTCCCATAGATATCATGTCATATGAAGATGAAAGATATATTAACAGTGACTATAATGGAACTAGTTTTAGTATATATTTGTAGTATATGGTGGTGCTAACTATGTTTGGTGATTTCACTATGTGATCTTAAACTATATTGTACCTTTCTCTTCTCTTTATAGATTTTTAGTTTGGGATTTCCTTTTTATTTTAGTTTGGGTGTATATTTTCCCCTTTAACATGTTATACCTGACTTATTTTTATGTATTTCATAGAGAATATTTCTTGCATTATTTATACTCTATATTATCACAATTTTATCATACCTCTTCAATGTAACATTGAGTTGGTTGTGTACATGTGGATTGATAGTTTAGTCTAAGGCCTTATATTTTAGTTTTTTTCATATTCAATGTTAGTCATCAGCTCCTTGCCTTTTAGAGGTTGTCATGGGAAGTCACAATAAACATAATGCTAGCTTTTTGGGCCCATGTGGGTGGAGATGTGATAGAGTTTCAGTAAAGGTTGAATGTCATTCAGGTTGGTATTTTGATTTGGATATGTTGTGATGATTGGATTGGGATAATATGTAATGGTATTAGAGTGTCTCAAATTTGTCTCTCATGATAGGGGACCCAATTTTAGTGTGGTGTCCAATAAATCTATAAATAGTGACTCTGACAACATGGTTGTCGACTTCACATACTAAGGTGTATGATGTAGTGAAACCAAAGGTACATGCATTTATATGATTGGGTATTTTGACTATCATTTATTTCTTGAGTGAACTTCTTAGATATTCGCTTTGGCCATGGTATATCTTTATAATATTCATGATTCCTCCATAATGATAGTGGACTTGGAGTTTTGGTAGTTTCATAAAACTTTCCCTATGAGAGATGACTCACGAGTATAGGGTCCCATTCATGAGTTTTCTACTCTAGGTGGGCACAGAGTAATTAAATCACATATTAAGCAATGCATAAATACACCTCTTGTAGTTTTAATAGATAATTGGCTACAGGTTGGATAGCTAATAGTTCTATTAGGTCAGGGTGAAAATGAAATTAGGCTTATAATACTACATGGGTTCTATTTAAAGATACCACTCAGGTATGAAGGTGAGTTATACCCTTAGGAATAAGAATATTGTATCAAGGTAGTGTTCCTTTTTGGCTTCTGTATATCCTACCCGATCAAATTATTGAACTCAGCACCAGTTTTCTTCATGCAGAATAATAGAACTAGTGTGGTATCATTAACAAAAACCATGATGAGGTGACACTCTCTTGGGAATTATATGAGTGTCTCATCAAATATGAATCTTCTTCATTGACCCTTTGGTAACTTTGTTTTTGAAAGAGAAAATTTATTGGGTTATTTCCTTGCATGGGACCCCACATAGAGATGTGGTAGTCCTAACATATGGATATATTTAGGTAAATATATGGTGTTGGTGGATCCTTGTGCTGGTGAAATGAGGTTCCTTCAATCCTGTATGGACGGGAGACGATTCCCCCAAAAATATGAGTTCTTCTATGTTGAGGTCTAAATCAATGTGGAATTCCAGTGCCACCCAATTTGGATAGTGTTGAGATGTTTTGGAGGAGTTACTTCAAATTATATATTCAATTTAATTTTTGTGGTGATAAATTTTTATACGTAAACCCTGGTTATGGTAAAACCATAGGTCAAGTGAACATATAGCTATAGGAAATTATGTATTGTGACCTAAATGCATTAAAGTGATATGTTGTAAAACCCACAAGTTATCTATTTCACATTCAATTTTAGTAGACAATGGTATAGGTAACTCCGATATTTCTACATCCCTTAGGTGAAATATGTGGATTCCAATGGATAGTTATGTTTCAATCTTGTGTTTCAAACTCCTACTGAGATAGTTTAGAATGTCATAATTTTCTTATAGGAGTGTGTCATGAAAATTATAGTTGATATCTTCTTGTTGGATGTTATCACAACAATAATTATACCCTATGATGTTTTTAACATTTTATGGATGATACAATTGACTTCTATTTAGTTGGATAGTTTTATATTTGTGGAGGTGGCCACTCAAAGAATGGTTTTTTGGCCCACTATGTCCCCTATATAGATCTATATATTTTTAGAACTGGAAGGTAAGATTATGAAGCATTTATTATTCTCTATCCCATGAGTTAAGTTATGATCAAAGACAGGTACCCTTTCCATGTATTGAATACTATTTTGAAATTTTGTAATTTGGGATATGGTTCATAATATTTTATTTGAGGTTTTTTTGATGGTTCATTAGGATGTTATTTCAATATAGATTTAAGATTTCATTATGGGAATGATGATTTCTGAGGGATTCCCATTGATGAGTTGAAATCCTCTATCATTTTTACGGATCCTATAAAATGAATCTTTGAATCAACTTTGGATTGGTTTATAGTTAACGTTAACGATAAAAGTCTAGAATACTATATCTATTAGGTGGTTCACACAAGGCTTTCGTGGGTGGTCCTAGACTAACATTGCGAACCCAAATTATGATTATCTCTTGATGTGTTAGCTTTCTATTTGATAAGATCAATTTATGAGGCATAAGAACCTTGATCTTGGTGTAGATATGGACACAAAAAAGGATGATATTGAGTTTCATTTTGATCCACCCAAGGGTGTTGTGGAGGTATCGAGTTTCCTTGGTCTGGAAGAGTACTATTGGAGGTTGTGATGTAATGTTTCTTGATAAAAGCCCCATTATCTATATTGACAGGGAAAGGGATGTAATTTTCATACACTAAGTTATTCCAATACCATTAAGGTGTTGAGGAAGAGCTTAATCTATGCTCCAATTTTAATATTTCCATTGGATTGAGTTTGGTTCATAGTGTTTTTCGATTCCTCTGATTATGGGAAAAATGTATGTTTATATTAAACTTTTTAGAGTTTTATTATTTGTCCCAGCATATGAGACCCCACAAGAAGTATTATGTTACTATATCTATATTTGTAGTAGAAATATTCACCTTGGAGTTGTGGATATATTTTATTTAGGTATATATTATTATACCTTTCTCAGACCATCATATCCTCAGGTATATATTCAATTAGAGAGATATCAACCTAATACAGATTGTTGGGTTAGAGTTCTTGTGGTACGAGGACTCTGAGATAGTCTATACTCTAGGTAAGGGAATTTTGGAGGTATATTGTCTTAGAAATAAATCCTATTCTTTCATTGTGTAGTATATTTGTGATGAGTTGGCTTCATTACAACTGACCATGTTGGAGGTGACGGTGAATCTTATCTTCAATTGATAGTGGTTAATTCACTAATAATTCAACGTGTAAGATAGTTTCAGTATGGATACATCCACTTTTAGGTTCAATGTGTAGTGATATCATCAAGTGATACACCATGTAGGTTTTCTTATGGAAGGTATCACATCATTCTTTTCTAGGAATGGATAGTGGTTTTGGTCACATTTCATGTAGAGTTATTAAAGGGGCTTCATACATCCCCTATGATTATACATATGCATGTGGTAAAAATGTACAAGGACGTTCAGAAGTAGTTTTGGTGGGTTTACATGTGGCATAAGAGTGACAAGTATATATTTTTGTGTCTCACATATCAGTAGGTAAAGGATGGACATTATGTTCTAGAAGGTTTGAATCATCATCATGATTTTTTTAAATTGTAGTGGAATGAAACATTGAGGGATTTTTTGACTAAGATTCCACATACAGTTAATATTCATGATGATATCTCTGTTATTTCTAACTAACATTCTATTTTTAAGATCTTTCATTACATCTGTGAGAGAATTTTGGTCAAGAGTTGGGAAAATTGTATATGTGTGATATCATTCATCTTCATTGGGTACCCATGAGGTTTGTATCAGATCAATATAGTGGATATACATTGAGGTTATGGATGGGATAACATGAGACTTTTAGGACACAATTATAGATGAGAAAAATTTCAACCCCTAGGTGAATGGTTGTTCTTAGATAACCATCTAGTTTTTTTTGAGAATGTACTATGTGCCACCATTATGGTTTTTTGGTCAGAGTTGTATGGATTACTTTCCATTAGTTGCGATCACTTTAAATTGGATATATCACTCCACTATTAGTATATAACTGTGAGAGGTACTATAAAATAGAACCTAAAGTCCACCTTTATATTGGGATGATGTTTATAGAACATCTCTGGTATGGATATAAATAGTGTAGGAAACATAAGAGAAGGTTTTTGGTGATATGTGATCATCTGTGGAAAACATAGTGTTGATAGAAAGATTACACATAAAAACATCATAGACCATTATATTTTTAGTAGGGATAACTTCTATTCTTGATCTTATAATTATGACATGGATTACGTAGTTTTGGTTAGGGAGTAATTTCTCACCCTCATCACTTTGGGGATGTAAGAGTTTCTACATAGGGATGGTTATGTTTTTTACAACTTGGACTTACCCATGTAGTGGAACCGAGTGCATGACGTCTTCCATGTGTAATATATGAGTAGATATGTGCATAAACCCTAGAAAGATATTGAATGTGGTGATATATACATTGGGTATAGATTCCCATTATCAGATTACTCAATAGGAATCTAGATTTTTTTGGAGAGGATCCTATATTGAAGAATTTTTCCTCTAGTACGAGTTCCATTGTAACACGTGAGCAAGCATGATATCTCATTAGAGTATGAGAGTAAGATGTGGGCTCAACACACCCACTATTTTTTTGAATGTTTTAAATTATAGGATGAATATAGTTGTGGGAGGGGAGAATTTAACGACTCTAGATTAATTGGTTTATCCTTTTGAATATTTCTAAAGGTATCTTTAGATTCTTCCTCAAATTTGGTGTTGTAGTTTGGTGTCGTAGGATGTCAGAATTAATATATTAATATATTAAAAATATAAATATATATTATAGTACATGTGAACATATTTTTAGAATAAATAGGATTTCCATTGATTGTGGATTAATATTGAAAATATAAGACTATGGTTGTTTCTGTAATGCAGGGTTTAACCTGGTCATGATATAAATTTGGTCGATGTGGTAATTGTGGTTGAGGGTTAGCGGTGGTGTGTGCATAAATTGGATTGAATATTTTAATTATTTAATTTATTTTATTTAAAAAAAATCTAAGCTTCTTATAGAAATATGTTTTTCTGAAGAACCTATAGGGTTATATTTATAAACCAATGAGATAAGAGTAGATGAGGAGGAACACATTGTATGTTCCAACGGACCTTGGAACATGGATCAATACCGAATGATTTAGGAGGATGATTAGATGAATGAACACAATATGATATTATTCTAATTCACTAGTAGACATGTTCTTCAGAAATAATTAATTTTTTGATGATGTAGAAGATGTTATTTCGTGGATTTATTCATTTTTTTATTATCCAAGTTTGGAATTTTTATCCACTTTTACTATTCATTTTTTGGAATTCTTTGCATGAACCTGATTATTCATTTATTTATTGATTATTTATTTATCCCATATGACCAGATATTTATTCATTTAGTAAAAAGAAAAAAACATGGAAAATGGACATGTTTTCATTCTATTTCTTTTATTTATTCCCTGGTTCTTTGTCTACTAATTAATGGTAATCCTTTGATTGATGGACTGAAAATAGCTAGAGATCGATCAATGCACAACTGGTCTTTAGCACAACTTATCATTTCCATGGATTTTGATTTGAGATTGAGATCTTGACCTAGGTGTGAATTGGGGGTGATGTTAGATATGTATCCAAGGAATATTAGGGGTCCTTTGTCTATGGGTATTAGTATTTGGTGGAGTGGCATGATGATATCGAAGCACCAAAATGTCGGTAGGATGGAATCTATCAACCAATGATTGATAACACACAATCATCACAATATCTGAGTTCCTTAGTGTGATTCAAGGTATAAATAGTGAAGGTGGCAGTGTGGTCGATACAAAATGAACAAACATGAGTTTCTATAAAATCCTGACATACATGGTGTGTTGTTTGAAAATTAATGTTTTGTTGTTCCCTTATTAGGGATAGGGTTTTGAGTAGAGTTAGATATTAGAATTCTTATATGGACCATACACAACATGTGATCTGGTGCTAGTGGATCAACCTATATTATAAGAGTACAAAGACATAGGCATAACAATGTACATGGACGCAAATAGAGTACATGGTTATAGGCATGTTCTGAGACATTACCAAGGTGCACTTTCACAACCAAAGTGCATAACCATAGGCCAAAGTACATGAGAACATGCCATAATACATGAGAAGATCTTGGGTGTACTAAAATCACTGTGTGTACCCTATATCTGTCATGTAATTTGGTATGAGACTTCCTCCATCTGTATATCCTTATTTGGGACTCTCTTTCAGCTCACAAGCATCCTACCCTTAGAATTATTCCATATATGACATGATGATGGCCTTTGTTTTGGAATCAAAGATTTGACATGTGTTTCTATGAGTGGGAAAACTTATTTCAGCAATGCTTGACTGATGGTAATGATAATCCTTGATTATCATTGAGATAACAAGGTTGGTACCCCTTATATTTCTAGCTGGTAGGTCCCCCATATCTCTTAGAATGGTAGATACAGAAGTCCTGCACGTAGGGTGTGGATCCACTATCTGCAGAGTGGTTCTCCTGTGGTTGGTACTCTCCTATATCTCTCTAGGTAGAGGATACCCAATTTAAATTATATAGTTAGAGATCAACATAGTCCTCATAAAAAGGGTATGTCCCCTCTATCATTGGATAGGAACCCCCATCAGTGAGATATATCATTGCGTTGGTCCCCAAAAGTATTAGTGCTCCCTCAACCCTGATATGTAGTGGAGAGGTGCATGACCAACATATTGTTGATATCATAAGAGTGGTTCTTGGGTTAGAGGTAGTGATCCATCAAAAGTGACAGGTAGTAATAAAGAGTGAGACACCACCTCTATATCTTATATGGTCACATGAGATGTTTCAATTCAATGATGGTGACTTTGAATGAGCATATAGACACATCATTCTGATCATGTTGTGGAGAAGGATATCATGTTTCTCTTTAAATTCTATTTCTTTGGATCATATCTTATGATTGATTTTATTTTCCCCATTTTCAATATAGTTTTATGTAAATATAGTTTATTATTATTAATTTGTCTCCATCTTGATTTTTTGGGTGTCCTATTGAGCTTGTATATTCTCATTCTTGAATTAAATTTTTTCCCACATGTTATGTCTTATGTATATGATAGATTGATTAAAAGTGACATTGATGGATCTGATTTTAGTGGTGCTCAGAAATTCATTGTTGTTCTGATCATGTTCTGTGTCTAGACTCTAGGATCATCATCCGAGTTCTCCCATGATCAACTATTTACTGTTTTATCTGTGTGGGATTTCTCATATATTTGTTGTTGGGAATTTATATTCCTTCCTTTACTTGGAATATCTGATTAAATTCAAATATGTATTTCCTAGAGGTTATTTAAAGATTTTTTTACACACTATATGTTAATTATTTTATTATACCTCCACACTATTTCAAGGAGTTGGTTGTGTGCATGTGTACATGTACTTTAGGGCATGTCCTCCCATATGTTTTTTCTTAAGTCATTTCTAGTCACCTACCCCTATCCTATTAGAGGTGACATTGGGGATACACAGCAAGCTTACCTCAATCCAGGCTAGACACATTAGGTTAAATCATAAGAAATAAGAGTATCTGGAACCATATTTGTAATAAGAGAGTGGTATATTTGAAGTAGTAAATGCAACTCAATCTAGAGAGTTATCTAGTGTGATCTCTATCTAACAGATGTATGTGTATACCCATTTCCACCAGTTTACATCATCTACAAATTTTCATTCTCTTATTTTCCTCTTGTCCAATACATAAAGTGATCGTGGGACATAGATCATGTTAATCACATATAACCAACTCAAATGTTCTCGATTAAATGATTTTAGGACGGTCTATTATATGAATACCTCACATGTTATTCAACATTGTGGATACACAGATCACATGTTCCTTTTCCATATATAAATAAAATCAATATTTATGGATTGAAACTCCCAACGTCTATCTAAATCCAGGTTACTAATGGTATAGTCATCATATTAGATAGAAAAATTCTATATTGGTTAATCTCAAAATCACGACATGATCATCAACATACAAAAACACTCCCATAATATCTATGTCAATATGTAGAAATGTGTATTAAGGGTAAAAAACAATGAAGGTTCTCATTAAAGGTATCATACTATCCTCGGGTATTGAGTACTAAAATGTGATCCATGCACCACTAAATTTAAAAATATATTTGTATGACACTCCATGTGGTATATTTAGTGAGTCATCTAGAATGAACAAAGAATCTCATTATTTATCTTGTGACTGATGGGAATATTCTATACCACTACACACTAATCCTACACATGCTAACCTTCACATTTCATCATAACCTGTAAGACCCCATGATGAACACCATTTAAGGATGAACTCAAATTCATACTTTAATATGTAAATTATCATTTTACATCATGAAATTTATATCAAGATATATATTTATATACCAAACATGAAATATTCATACATTGGATGTGTAATTTAGAATGCTACATTTTAATATTCATAAACTCATTAAAAATATTTGGATATCTAGCATATAAACCATTTTAACCAATCATATATGCTGAACTACCTGATCAATGAGATGATCACTGAACTTGTTGAGTCTTATTTACACATTACATTATATGGAATCCATGTCACATCTCTATGTGACAATATAATAAAACTCTCCCCCTAACTCTTTACTAAGAAACACCTATAAATAAATCTAGTTTGAATGATAAGGATATTTTGGAATCGTATTCCTAATTGTTCAAATTATTGAACAAATTTATACATTATAACTTCATAAAATCAAATGTTATGATATTAACTACTATTTTTTAATAATAAGTAATGATAATTTTTTCATCATCATCCCTAGAATAATATTCCAAAAAAATTCCTATTAAATACAATAACTACATTAATTATTATTAACTATTCCTCCTAATGTCTATTAGGATAATGTGAAAAATCTTTTTTATGGTAAAAATATAACACCTTACATTTTTCTTTACAAAATACCATAATATCTAATCGGATAACAATAGTTATTTGTTTTTTATTTTTATTGGTATAATCCTTTAAGAAATAGTGTCTTTAATTTTTTTATTACATTTGAATATAACATTTTCAAATTTTATTTATTATTTAATATCTTGATATCTTATAATATATGTGTGAGAAATAGTTTATCAAAAAAATTATAACATTTATATCCACATTCTAAGTAGTTTTTGAATGTAGCACTTCAAAACTTTTCTTTTCCATCACATATCCTAATAATTTTAGGATATAACTAAAAAAACATAAACTTCAGATTGATGTTATACATTATCTATTTATTTTGAGATTTTTTAAGTCGAAACAAGCTCACACTAGCCTCTTAGAAAATATATTACTTTCATAAATTATTTCCAAAAATAAAAAAAAAATATTTCCTTTCGTAAAAATATATTAAAAATGAATTTTTTTTATATAATATATGATATTCTAGGTATTTGAATGATTTTTTATTTGATAATAATTCTTTATTTAAATATACCACCGACTGGTGGTGGGAACACATTAAAAAAAATTAATAAATATTTGGATAAAAATTTCATAATGGAAAAAATTTTCTATCCAAATATTATTAAACCATGTGTATATAATTATTCATCCAATACTAGTTTATAAAAACACTTTATAATCAAAAAAATTATCTTATCACATAATAGAAAGGTGAGGAAGATACACATATTTTACTAAGTATCATTGAAATTGATAAAATCCTTTAGATTCCAATCCTAGATGTAGTAAATGATTTCAATATCTCATGAATAAAAATTTGAATATCAATTAATTATTCATTTGATTATAAACTATAATATATTTACAATAATTTTAAAAAAATTCAATTAATATCACATACCATTCAAAATCAATGAATTTATTTCTATAACATCCATAATTGACATGGAAGTTTCATGGAGTTCTACAAACTCTTTTAGGTTTATTTTCAATAATAAAATCATATAGAATTACTACTCTTCATTCCCAGTAACCCTAGGGTTTAATAACCTTTAATTAATTCATGAAGAACCATTTCTTAACATTTAATCTATATTTTATTTTCTTAGTTTGAAATTTTAACAACTTGTATTGCCTATAATCTACCAAAATATAGATATCATATTCCATTTTAATCCATTAAAAAACCTTAATAATATTTTGTTAAAATTAATTTAATTCAATCACATTATAGATAAAATTATATAAATGACAATAGGATAAATTACTAAAACAGAGAAATACATTTTTAGTATCCTTTTATATTATGTTATAGAATTGAAAAAATCATAACAACACATCACATTTTATTAAACAACAATTGTTTCCATGATCTTCCCGAATGAATAATGAGATAATGAACATCTTATGATAATTTTATCCAATATTTAAACATCCATGTCATCAATGTAAAAAATTCTTCACTCTATTACTTGAAGAAAAACTTCAAGCATAATGAATAAATATGTATTATCTATCTAACATTATGTATATTTTCAACACTATAAAATAATACAACCAATATAAAATATATATTAAAATAATATAATTAATTTCTATAACCAATAATGTTTAGGTAAAACATGTAGTATCCTCAAGTGATCATCATATTCAATCATATGGAATATTATTTGACATAACCAATAATATTGAAAATATGAGAATAATATTACTAAAATTGTTGACATATCTTATAATATTGAGTATATTTGTGGATACTAATCTTACATTGTCTGTTTTGTATATAATGACTTTCAAAAATTGAATAAATCACTCTAGCTTCCACATGAATCCATATTCACTTATTGAACACTCTCATTACATGGTTACAAAATAAGGAACTGTTTTGACTTATATAATTTTCATTAATATATTTTCATAACTTACCAATCTTTAACAAGAACATTTATGAAGTTACTAGGCATAAAATTTATTTACTTTAAGATTATACATTCAAGTATGGTAAAAAATTATTATGATAGTGATGAGGCAATTATCAAAAACAAATTCTTTTATTAGAAGAGTATCATGTTTTATTAACCAATTAAATGTGGAAATTTATGAAATGGGATCCCACAAAATTTATGACACCTATTTAAAATCCATAAAATCTATTAGTGATCCAATATCTATCTTTCAACATGACTTGCACTGGTTGTCACAAAAATAATCCATGCCTGTATCTAGTGGGAAATAGATTCCAATAATACCATATATGATAGTTGGACATATGAAAAGTGATCTCTATGTCCAATCCATCATATGTATATACTCGAATCAATTCCACTAGTATCAGAACCATTGGGATTTCCCAACTCTATTTATCCCAATTAATGTTACAATAATTAGTTAACAAATAACATTCATGTTGTACTCTGTTGATATCAATAATACCATCAAGTTAAAATTAATCCACTTATAACTATATTTCCTTGAACAAGATAATCATGTGGTGCTCTTGCTAATCTTTAAAATTCATGGTTAAATGATCATGATCTTGAAATGTTTTCCTTTAGAAGAAATATCATAGTTAGTATTTGATGGGAATTTAATCCCACTATCTTATTGCATGTTATTCCATTTTTTATTCATGCTTCTAGTAATGTAGTTTTGAATCATATTATGTCCATCAAACTGATATGTTAAATCCATATTTATGTGTAACCTTTTATAATTCCAAACAAATTTGGTTACTCACCCAAAATTAGAGGTCAAACATATTCATAGATATACAGATTCATCAAATGTATAGGGTATATAAACACTTTATGTAAGGATTTATATTTATCTATATGAGTAAACTCATAGTTATAGATATAAAACCCCATTTACAAGCCTAAAAAAGGTACAAGATTTCAAGAAGGTTAGTAGTTGGAACCCAAGTCCCACTACTCGAGGATATGATAATTCAATTAATCATATCTATAAAACCTAATTTGAAAAAACTATATTCACAAATCAAATTCATTTTCATAAAAAAAATTTAAAACCAATGTTAGGGTAGATGAAACGCATTTAAATTCATTATCATAACTACCATGAAATGCATTGACTTATCAATGAAGTATTATAACATGTTAAAATAAATAATACAAAACATTTTCATTTATTAAAAAATTAATAATGATTAATAAACCAGAAATCAACCTTTGGATCAATGAAAAATTCAAATATTAAAATTTTAGGTCAACATTTATGAAAAATTCATTAATTAAAGATAATTATAAGCATTTTATAAATTTAGCACGAACATTATAGAAATTCAATAATTATGAATATAGAACTTTTTTATTCATTCCAATATGAAACCATTCATATTTAACATTACATTAAATCTCCAATTAAAATAAGTGATATTATAAAAATTATAAAAAACATATAATTCAATTTGTACTATGTAAACATTTTCTGTAATCTAAATAACATATACATAATCATTTTCAAAATAATTATAATATCTAGAATGAATACACATTTGTTATGGATGAAATAATATCCAAATAAAGAACACATTGATTTTTAACAATTCAAAATAATTATTTATGAAAAATTCATAGTTCGAATATAATTATTTTATATTTTGGCCTTATTTCGTAATTTTAACCAATTATAAATTATTTATTATAATTAAAAAAATAACTATATTTCAAGAACATAAAATATCCATGTAATTTATATAAATGTATTTAAAATATGGGAATAAAATATTTCATAAACATTTAATTATTTATAAAAAATGTTTAGTAATCAAATAATTAATTTTTTTAAATAAAAATATCCAAATAAAAATTTTAAAATGGTTTGTAATCCTTCTGAAAACCATTAAAGTTATTTCATGTATTTTTCTGAAAAAATAATAATATACATTCCATTTACCCTTACATAAGAACCTATTCTTGAATAAATGTAATCATCTTTTACACTACATACTTACTCTATGAAAGGGAAAATTAATTTTGAAACCTCTACGTTAAGTATGTATTTGTTTACCATTACACTGCATACATTTAACAAAATATTTAAGGGAAATACAATGGTTACTTTAATGTAGCAGTTAATTTTGTAAAGGTAAGTGATTAGTTACCTTTATGTGAGACATTAAAACACATCATTAAATCTAAATAACAAATACTACATAAGGGTAGGTTAGGTATTCCCAATTTTGATATTTAGAAAAAACCTCATTACCCTTATGTACCAACAGTTCACTTGACGGTGAAATAAAACAACCCATACATAGACCAATCGTAATAGGTATGAGGCACGATTACCCTTACACAGACCACTATGTGTCAGTGGAAAGCCTTTTTTACCCTTAATCTTCTTGGTTCTACAAGGTTAAGGTCTTGGTTACATTTTTACATACCAGCTATATAATAGAAATGTTTGGGTTTCCTTTATGTATCCTAGTATTTGAGGATAAATAATTTACAGAATAAAATTTCTAGAAAATAATAATGATGCTCTGTTTCTTGGTTTTGATATTAATTTTATAAAAAAGTGCCATAGAAAATAAACATAAATCCCTTTGATACCATTAATGGGGTTTTTATAGAATAATAATGTCTTCTAGATCAAGTAGAATTGGTTAGAATGACCTTGTCTGAGGATCTCCATGCAAGATAATATTAATCTATACAAAATAATAAAATAAATAAATACCATACAGGCATACCTTACACCAAATACTCTATTCCACCACAATCTAATGACTTAAAATATATTTGTTAAATATTTCTACAATAGAAAACATAATCATACTTACTCTATAGGTATCCATGGGTCAAATAAATCACATTTCAAACATTTAGGATTTTCCATTATCTGATGAAGTGATAGTATATCAACATGTATAGAAATATTAATAAATAGATAAAGGGATTCACGGAGGTTCATCAAAAATTGAATCAGTCACACCTCTCCTTCAATAGAATTTCAATAATATATATATGGTACCAAGAACATTTCTCAACATTTTTTATTTATTATTGAATTTATAATCCATTAATAAATATTTATTTATCAAACTAATGAATCAAATTAATATATATATCTCTCATTCACATTGTAGGGTCCTAAATATTCCTCCAAGAGGAGAAAATACCAAGATTATCGCTTTGAAGAAGAAAGAATGTGCTTTTACACATCTATCAATGCGAAGGGACTCAAATTTAGTTTCATTTCTTTGATGGAAAAATAATAAATTCAAGTTGTCAAAGGGTTTGATGTAGCCTGTGTACCATCACTAGGAAAGGTACATGGATAAGATGGATTGAGAATTTCTAGGTATGAAAGACTGTCTGTGAACCGCAGGCCCACGAAGCAATGGCTGGTGAGCAAGGAAAATTGTGAACCACATCAACCGAGGGAGTTATCCGTATAATACCATTCTGTGTACCATGCATAGAACCCCTCATTTTTTGGATGATGTGAACTGGAAGGGTTCTGCGAATCGTTATCACAAACCGAAGCCTCCATAGACCATGGTTGACTGAGTCTTCCCCAGGTAAGAATATTGCTTCAATGGGCCTCTGGAAATGGTGTCATGTGCCCAATAGATATGATCACTCTTATGCTCTATAAAATGAGAACAATAGATGTATGGAGGGGTAGATGGATATGAACAAGGATGAATGTCGAAATATTGAGGGAGACTTAGAGGTTGCAATCCATCTTTCATCTTGTTTCATCGGTGAAGAACGAACCACAAACCACTCCATCCGCAGGAACAGCTGGCCATGAACCATTAAATGAGGGAATTGAATAATAATGATTGAACCATGAACAAAAATGGTGAACCAAAAACCAAAGTCTTGTCACATATGAATTTCCCACGTATGGTAATCCACCAGAACCTCCTTCAGTATGGTTCTCCACATTGTGTACTGCTATGCGGATGGATCCCGGTTCCGCGTACCCAATCAGTACGAGGATATAACCCAAGGAATCCTAGTGTGATTTGTACCACATTGGTACGTGGTAGACTATACCCATGCCCCCATACCTCAATGGAATGCGGATGGCCCTTCTTTTTCATACCGCTACGGTATGCGAAGCCTTCCCCATCCTGCATGAGAAACCAGTACACGCAATGTGGTTTTATCAATTATTGATCCTATTGGTTCCAGCCACACCCTTCCACTACCATTCAGTTCACCATGGTCCCTCTGCTAACCTATCCTCTGGCACTAGGCCAAATCCTCCCCCAAATCCACCGAACTCGTATGATTAGACCATTGGGTGCATCAGAGTGCCCCATTAATTCTATATACCCAAGGTTAGTAGAGTTATGAAGGCCATACCCAAAATTTTTTGTGCTTCCAGAATGCCTGTAAGGATACATTCCCATGGTATCCCAGAGTCCAACCTTGGGATGCCGATGTGAACCTCCTTGTTCTTGGGATTAAGGGTGATCAATTTCTTTTATAATCAATGAGCAATATTGATCAGTCGAAGGGGTTGTGTTCGATCCCCCCTTTGGCGAGCAAGAAACTCATCCCCTTCTAAGAACGTGCTCCACGTACCTACCACTATGGTATGTCACCAATAATTCGAGGTATGGCTGTGTGAAAATCAATTTCATTTCACATTTAAAGGTTTATTTCTCCATGCCCCCACCAACAATTGCCCTGGCCTCTTCCGCCACATGATCTCCCTTCTCCACCAACTGTGTAGGAGGCATGTGCAATGCTGAATCTTTCAAATCCTCTTGTTTATCACACCGAGCATTACTCATGTGGGATTAGAGGTTCTTGAAGATTATAACATTCACACCTTCTAAACTACGATAACACTGATTCCTAATCAAAATAGTGTACATAGGATTCCTTCCGGAAGGACCAAGCTCAAAAGGGTCCCATCCATAAAGGGTCCACCCAATCCTGTCCCCTTAAATTTGAAGCTTCCATGCATAAGACCCACACATTATAGGCTATGAGAACTCCGATTCATAATTAAATCAGGATACGTTGGATGCCTACCAGAATTCCCGAGCTCAAAACGGTGCCTATCCAAAAGGGTCCACCCAATCATGTTCCGTCAAATGGGTTGTTTCTATGCGTAATCCCCACACATTCTGAACAATGTGGGTCCAGATTCCTCTCCTGAGGATACGTAGGAATCCCTCCTTTTGGGCCTGATCCCAACATCAAGTCAGCTTCTATCCCCCTAGATGATGATAAACTCTAGAGAGCCGTATTACATGGCTTAAGTCAGCATCACCTTTGTAGCATCAAACATATGCATGATCAGGATGATCTTTCAATCTAAGGGTAACCCATGGACACACTCTTCAAAAATGAATTAGGGATTCAAAAACATATGAACATGACTTAAATCTATAAGAGAGTCCCAGAACATGAACCAATATTCCCCTGCAAGGGTGCGGTGAGCTTGGCGTCTCATCCTCTCGACCAATGGAGTCCTTAATTGTTGTCGGCCAAGTATTCATAAAAAGAGCGACTGCCATTGGAAAGATGGTCTTTCAATCATGGATACTAGGGCTGTTGAGAATTCTTTGATCCATATATAAATCTTTTGGAGACTATCTGAGGAAGTTATATCTGAGAAGGACTGATTGCACAAGGACTTGACTCCCCACACAATCGCCTGCCAAGGCCAATAGTTCTCATAGGGTTGATTATACCTTTTTAATGGATAATGACACCGAACAGGTCGAAAAAAAAGAAATTTTGAATTTGACAGGAACCCTTTTCATATAATAAAAGGGATGTGTGATGATCCTCATAAAGACATTTCTGCACCACCCGTAAACTTGTCACTGCAGAGGTGGAACAAAAAAGGAGAACCAAATGTGAATCCTTAACCTGGGTGGAAGTTCTTCCCCAATGATAAAAGACAAAAGGATACTACACATCAAACCATTTTGTTCACCCTGGTACATATAAATGCTCCACCTCAAAGGTGAAACAAAAATGGTGAACCTGATGTGAATCTCTAACCAAGTTGGTGGTTCTACCCAAATGATAAAAGACAAAAGGATACTGCCCATCAGACCATTTTGTTCACCCTGGTACACACAAAAAGCTACACCTCAAAGGTGGAATATAAATGGTGAACCATACGTGAATCCTTAACCAAGGTGTTGGTTTTACCCAACTCAGGGTACCTCACCCCATAGAAAAAGAAAAGGGGAAGGTGGCCAAGCTAAATCTCTAAATATGCATATGTTTAACAGAATCCTGTTGTGACGATGTCTTGTGGTCTATATGTCATATATGTATATCACAGGTTCTCATTGAGAAACATTTGATACAAATTTCATCCCCACGATCAATGAATATACATGCATCAATGATCATGTGGGCGATTGGGGCCTCAATGAAGAGCAGGACCCCCTCACCTACCCGACATCTTCAATGATGGTTATCGAATATGCTGATCAAAGAGTACCACTGAAATGGTACTCTCCCTATACTGGAGTCCATGGGACAATCCCTCCAGTCTGAAAAGGTTTTCCAGCCGCCTCTTAAGCAGCTGTCGACACCCCAACAGCAGGTGACCCCTGTGGTCGTCTCAAATTGTTTCGGGATCTTGTAACCTGAACGTGACAACAACTACCTCCCTTACCTTAGGGATGATGATGAAGTTGATGCTCACAACTTTATCTCAACTGAATAGGGTTCCTAATCACAGGCCCTCATGGGAGGATGTTTTTTCCGACACCGGATGACCAAGCCTCCTCCAGTCTAAGAGGACCATATGGTGAGGATCATGCCATTGTCCAGGAGACCCGAGCCCCATGGGATGCTCACCAAGGGTGGAGAATATATAACTTGGAACATGCTATCACCCCAATTACTAAATAACAGCTATTCCTTACTAATTCAGTGACAACCAATAGGCAGAAATACAACTCTTCCCTCTCCACTCAAGCCCACAACATAAATAAGGTTGTGTGATTCGAGCACACGCATGTTCTTGCTAGTGATCGACAATCCCACCATGTAGCCAGAACAACAAGATATAGGAAGAAGCAGATATCTGATGATGCAAAACAAGCCCACCATCAAAATAGGGCGACACTCAGTTACATGCATGAACAAATACCTTCTGATGCATTTCAAGCATTCCATCTACATAGGGTAGGAAATGGATATACACAGTCATAAATACCTACTGATGCATGTCAATCCCACCTTCCAAATATGAGAAAAGACAAAATCTTGAGGATGCATATAAATCTCGTGAGAAAAATACAATGGAATGTAAGTGGATGGAAATCCCCGCTCTAGAATATAAAGACCACCAGTCAAATACAGTGGAAACTGAAGAAGAAGACAAGTGAAAAACTCGTTCCTTTGTCCCAGCACAGGAGAACTACCAATACCTACTAGAAACTCTTGGAGGAATGGTGATGGAACAAACTCCTACTCTAACATCGGAATGGGCCTTCATACCCATTCTAGACAAAGAAGTATACCATCAAATATTTTAAATGATGGAAGATCAGACATTGATTCCAAACCATATCCCCCAAAAATGTCAATATATCATCGCATCAATGAAAAAGGTGAGAAATCAGGCTCATGACCGGGTTCCCCAGAATGGAATGACTCACTTAGAAAATGCGTTATTCACACTAGAGAAGATATGCATCCTTGATCTAGTCCATGAGGGTCGATAGAAATATCTCGCGACATACAGACAATTGTACCAAGAAACAATACTCGTTCCAACTAGGGGACACTAGTCCAACATGGTGGCACTCCAGGGTAGGTTTATATACTTTCCAAAACTGAAGATGACAGTTGGTGTATCCCGACGACATCACAGAACCCAAAAATATAGGAAACCATATATGAATGCCATTAACAAAATTATATGGCCCCGATAACCTGAAAGTGAACTTCCAAAAATGAATTATGCCAAAGGAAACCAAAAAATGAAGAAAACATACATGATACTGCTCTACTGGATGTTGGGGTTCTTGATGCCCTCAAACATATATCACAAAGGCTCAAGATACTATCTTTCCATTACCAAATTATGGATGTGGTAGTAGTAGTTGCAATGGTCCTCCCCACAATGTTGCTACCAGTCGCTCTGAAGGTCCTCTATAAAGCACCCACAGAGGCTCACTCTGTGGGTCAAGAATGATTGATCTCGAGAACCTATCTACTATTGTGTGTCGGGGTAGTCCTCTCCTCGATCTGAAGATTAGACATCAAAGAAGGTCCATTCATTAATGTCATCCACCCTAATGGATCTCCCCTGGGTATAAGCTACAGATATGCTTCTCCCTGTAGTTGGACGTAAAGTCATGATGGTGTTCCATCCCACGATGATAGTCCTTGAGAAGGAACTCCCCACAATTACTATTGTTGTGAAGGTCCTCCCAATAGTCACATAAATCAATGTGATGGTCCTCCCATCATTACAGTACATCCTGAAGGCCTTCCCCCAGATGTACATTGCAGAAATTATCCCTGCATCCAAAAATCATGTAATGATGGTAGTCCTTGGCACAATTACATTCATTGAAAAGGCTCTACCCAAAATGACAGTTGCTATGAAGGTCCTCCCCACAGTGACATTAAGTAGAAAGAAGTTTCTCCCCTTGTTGCAGCCCACACTAATGGTCCTCCTTAGGGTATATACCATTAGTAAAATTCTCGCGGTTAGGCATCAAGTTCAAATGTTAGCCCTCGCCATCCCAACACCACTTGTGAAGGTCCTCCTTGAAACCCAAATCCATGATCTCAAGAAGGTTATCCCCCTTTCGGAACTAATGTGATAAATCCCACCTATGTTGAGCCGCTCGAAAAAGAGTCAGACACATTAGGAACTCTGTCTAAAATGAGTGATATTCTTTCTCAACAATAGGATGCCCCAAGGCCACGCTCATCTTCAGAGCCACCCCTGCGCCATCTAGAAATCAATAAGTCCCTCCCTGGCCTGATTTCCTAGAATAAAATTATTAAGCGCTGTCAGTCTGGGTATATCAAGTAGAGGAGACTTCGTAAGAACTAGAAAATTATATGTTTCTTCTGAGAAGAAAACTAGATAAGGATAATATACCAATGATGTATTGGCCTATGACCATTTCTAATTTTGACATACTGGGTGATTTTTTTTGGGAATGCACGCATGACATTCAACTCAACATATGGAAATCTCTTCAGAATGTGTTTGAAAAATTCCTACCCTACGAAGGGTACACAGACCATGTCAACACGATAGGGGATCTTCGTTGTCTAAATGATATAGAATCCCTCCCATCCCAAAGGAATCCTCAGTTAGAAAGGTTAATTAAAAACACTAAATTGTCTTGCCTCTATGCACTATATAAATTGTGTCGACTCATTCCAAACACCATGGCTAGAGTTCACATTCGGGGGCAGGGAGAATATGAAGCTTTTCACTTCACCCCAAATCCCATTCAACATGCCCCATTGGAAATGAAATCCTTCAATGTCATCACCCAGAGCCAACAATAAAATGAATCCCCTGCTCAGGAATGATGAGATACTCGACAAATGTCATCCCGAAGTAAGTCTTAAAATCATTTGGGCCAACGAGATCAAGCCATCGAACTGTTTCTGAGTCATGAAACCAGTAACATCCAACAGGCTTCCATCATATGGGAAGCCAACCAGCAAGAAATGCTCATGCCTTAAAAATACCATAGACTCCATGTAGTCCAAATTGCATACTCGTCTTACACCCGCGCTGGAGTATGTGAAGTTGAAAGGGTGGAAATGGGGGTTTCTATAGTCACGATATAGGAACAACCCCATCCACAATGGCTAGGGGAATTTTTAAATCAAAATTACCTCATACGACTGTAAAATCCAGGTCATAACTCATCAACAACACATTGGGAATAACCCCATCCCCCAGTGTTGGGGGATTTTTTACCTCAAATCCCCACACATCAGACATTTGTCTTCCACTATCTAGAAAGAATGATGTACAAAAGAGTTACCTATTCCAACCCTTCTCATGGTTTTCCCCTTAGCGACAAAGTTGAATTATGTAGTTAGACCAGGGCTCCCTTTGGGTCTATATTTGACAAGAAACCTAATGAATACTACAGAAAGAAAGGATAATGTATAGAAAAAGGCGCAGAAATCCTTCGTACCATTCCGTACCGGGTACACCACCCCCTATGTGATATGCATCAGCGAACGTGGTAAACAACAACCCCACATACCTTATAGGAAATGAAAAGGGGGGAAAGGACTCGAAGGAAGATGGATCCCTCCGAGAGGCATCCCACACCAAGCATGATGGTGTGGATACCTGGAACCAAAGGGCGATCAAAATTTTTGGTACCCCTTTAACTAACCCATTCTTACCTCCCCTGCAAAACCCTAAAAAAGAGAAATATAAATACAAGGTCATTTATGACCCACCTCCTCATCCCCATGAGAACTTGTACCTCACCCTCAAATAAAGGTTCACCAGGATAGTGGAATAAATGAAAGATCTCAGGAGAATTAATGTCAGGATACGTCGAGCGAGTTATATCGCTGGATGTGTTCTCTCTTCAGAACATCGGTAGGTGCCCCCAGACGATGTGCCCATGCCACATGCACTCATTCTGGTGAATGAAGCTAATCTCAAAGTAAGGTTCAACCTGACCATGTAAGGACATCAAGACATCCCCCCACTGGGAGGGAAGCTGGAATATATCCAGGTAAACCCACAAATGATGTCCCTGGCTAGGTATCCACCCCAAATTCCAGTTGAATGACAGGCTCAGTCTTGGACACTACCACAAAAACTCAAGCTCATGTCACACATGACATGCATTAAGGGCTATTAAACACTGTCGACCAGCTAATAGATAGACTAGAATCCATGGAGGGGTGACCCACTCTGATACAACTAGAGCACAAAACCTACCCCGGGTGGCTGACCAATGTTCATTCACCACCAAACTTTGGGATCCCTGTATTCCCAATATTAAATGGCTCAGGTGACCCCGAAAAAATTTGAGGAACTATTCCCCTTAGTTTAATCCCATTATCGGTACTCCAGATAATTAAAAAGAAGTAAATATCAAGTTCTTTATATAGACACTATAGGGCTCGCCATTCGTATGGTATACTTTCCTACTAGTCTATTCTATTGAAGGATGGGAGGACCTCTAGTGACACTTTATCTTCTAGTTCATTTTGACACTACACAAGACAACTATTAGTGATCTCATTAACCAAAAGAAGTGAGAGAGAGAAAGAGTCTCAGACTTCATTTTCAGATCGAAGTGCCTGACATATTCACTGAACTGGCCACTCCTCCAGGATGGGATGCTCACCATGTGCATCGATAACCGTTGGGATTAATTGCGATCCCCACTCATCCCGATGACGTAAACTAGTGGATTTAGAGACTTATATTTCATTTCCCAAAATATAGAATACTCCTTGTAAAGGACCAAGAATATGTAACGAGTGGCCCCATCGACCCCAGGTAAAACAACGGGAAAAGCTGAAGCATCTTCTGTCACGCTTAAGCCACCCCCAGCACTTGCTCCAGTTGAGAGGCTTCCATTGAACCATGCGAGACCCCCTGGATGCCAATAGCCACCCCCAACTCGACAAGATGATCGACTAGGTGCTAAAAGAAATCAGTTTGAAGAAAAACAAATAAAGTATATTTGTTCCAAGATGACCTAGTCCATGGATATTTCATAGCCACTATGAATTGAAATATTCTTCGGCTGATAGAGCCAAAGCGAGCCGATGATGTGGGCCTTGATGACTGTCCAAATTACTGCCCCGATCACCGAATAATAGGACACACCATCCATGAAGTATTTTTTTTCAAGGATCTCCTACAAATGATGGTGGATTCTAGGAAAGTCAAGTTGGGCCCAACACCACCACATGTGGCAAATGTTTCCACCTCAAACATAAGAGATGAAGGCGAAGGGCAGATAGTCTCCAGTAAGAATGAGAAAAGGTTTGACAATTTGATGAAACATATGACTATCAACCATTTCCATGCCATCCTCTAGGTATAGTTGAAACAACCAAAAGTTCCCACAAAAGCTCTTAATAAAGCATAACCATCCTCTTCAGCCCAGTGGTCCTCTAAAGGCTAGAAGGAAAGAAAATAGGGACCATAATATGAGTTGATACCAAATCCAAAGTCAGTTTTGACACTTTCGGAATTCATTCCAACAATCATAGTTCAATGGTCACGGCCCCACCAAATGGTTCAATGGGATCTTCCCCTCCAATTGGTATAAGGGGAACTACCTCACAAAATGTCACCATCAAAAGTAGATAGTTAGATAGAAATGATGTCAGATCAAGAATTGATATTTGGCTCCATTAATTTCATTCATTTGATGGACCCCTTCTCTAATGAAGACTATGTCCAAGAACCTAAATTCCCCACACCCAACAGGAGAACTGGAGGAGGCCACAGAGGCCAGATGTTTCCTAGAAGGCATGATTATGGTAGGAGTCAAATTCCCATCCACACGACAAGTAAAATCATTAACATCATGGAAACTTGTGAAAGGAACCTCTGATAGACACCAGAAGAACCGGAATGTTCTTTCTCCCCAATAGGAAGTAATACAAGCCTAGTTATCTTGGAATATCCATCAGGGTTAAGAAAAAATACCAAATCACCCAAGGTGTACATGCAGACCAGTTCGACCAAAAATAGAAAGGACTACAGAACCATCGACCCCTACTAAAAAGTCCAAACCATATACATCCAAATCTAAAACCCCTAATGTGTCTATAAAAAAGAAAACCAGCTCTGGGAAGTGCTGACATTTAAGAAAAAAATATTAAATTTTAAAGAAGTTTTATTCAGTATAAGAAAAGCTTTCAATCTTGGATGCATTGAACATTTCCGCAGATATTAGGTTGGCATTCATCAAAGCCATTCTATATTCCCAAGAGTTCAAGGATGAATTATCAGCCGAAAAAGTCTACAATATAGAGAGTAGTCCCAATGAATGTCACACTATCATCTCCATCACAGACAGGGATGAAGACGCCATCACGCAAGGGAACATCAAACCCTTGTATGTGTCCAAAAAGATAAATTGTATTGATGTTCGAAGGATCATCAGTAACAACATCTCTAGAGTTAACCTCCTCCCACTAGTAATTCATCATAAATTGGGGTATGATGAGGACAACTTGTCAACCTACCCTACAACTATGCAATGATATGACAAAAGTGAGCAGAAACAGGTGGGATGAATCAAGCTTAAAAGTTGGATCAATGATCTCATATCTGTTTCTGAATTTTTGGTGGGGTGGAAAGGTAAAACCATCAATGTTCTGTTTGGGAGGCTTTGGCTACCTCAGCATGCAGGAATTCTATCCTCATACTATCAGTTCATCATGTATTTAACTAATGGGAAAAGAGGGACATTTCATGCTGATAAATCCTCATTTTATTTTTTTGAATCACACTACATTGACGCTGGGTTCTATGAGTCTGAATAAAAACATCTTTCGGACGACGAAGCTGATAAGATCAATACCCCAAATGGATTGGAGATAGCTCCCACTGACCACCTCTAGTAATATGGGGATGAGTCTGTATTACCCATCAACCATGTTAAATGCGTAAGTACAAGTCTGGATACAGACTCAACTATCTTCATGGTCTCTGTTTTCACCATCATGTTTAAAGACACAAAAGAGAGGACTGACTCCCATGTTGGTAAGAAAAGCCCTATCAAAGATTCTTCTGGCCCATCCTTGGGAAGTCAAAATACTTCAATTACACAAAACAAGGAAAAATACGATTTATCTTAAAATATTGGAGAATATATCTCAAAAATAATTTCTTCGTCAGAAGAGAAAGATGAAGAAGAAGATGATGAAGATGAATAGGAGGACGAAGACCATAAAGATGCCCCTCTGGCATTCGAAGAAGGTGTTTCTTTAACAATTTATGGATATAAACAGATAATCTCGGGCACTGAAAATGACCTACAACCCACTCTTATTAGTGTGGACGTTACTGTCGAGGAATAGGCCGCATACACCTCCTTCTTAATGAATAAAAGAGATTTTTCCCCCGGAATTACATAGAGTGGTCGGGCCTCAACCCTGAAGTCGATGCCCATCATATGGACTTACTAGAAGATCATCTTGTCTATAAACAGGTAGCCAAAAGGACCCAGCAGATGCGTACTTCCTAAATATAGACTGAAGTTGAAAATCATATCAAAGATAATATCATTTGGGAGTTCCAATATACGACTTTTATGGAAAACATAGTCCCTATCAAAAAAAAAGAATGGACAGATTAGAATCTGCATTGACTTCAGGTACTATAATCGGCATTTCCCAAAAGATGACTTCCCTGTCCCAATCATAGAATTGTTGATCAATATGATATCCATATATGAATCCCTCTCATTCATGGTTGACTATTCTGGATACAATCAAATAAATATACCCCGAGGAGATGAAGAATCCACTATTTTTAGGGCCCCTTGTGGATTGTTCCATTATAAAGTGATGCCATTTGGACTAAAGAATTCGAGGGGAAACTTGATTAACTATGGTTCTTCATTTCCAACCTAGTAGGTAAATGATTACCTTTCACCAGGCTCATGAAGAAAGGAGTAAAACATGAGTGGGAAAATGATTTTCAAGAAGCATATGACAATATTAAAAGATATATCTTAAGGCTTCAGGTGACCATGAAACCATTTGAAGGGAGACTACTTGTTTTATAAGTAACTTCCTAGAAAGATCATTAGTAACGTTCCTCTCATAGAAAAATGATGCTGGCAGTGAGAACAAACTCTACTACCTCTTCCAGACAATGATCGATCCCGAAACTCGGTATTTGAAAATTTAAATGAAATGCTTATCCCTAATCATTGTAGATCAGATTCTTGGGCATTACATGGAGCACCTTGAGGTCCAATTGGTCTCGCACTGTAACCCTCTCATGTATATCCTCAACCGGCCCATGTTATATGGGCGTCTAACAAGATAGTCGGTCATCCTACAATAGTTATACAAATGATGCGTGCCCCAGATGGCCATCAATGGCAGGGTGTTAGAAAACTTCTTGGTTGAGCACCCCTCAGAATAAACAGAACCATTGGATTCCAAAAATATAGGTGAAGAGGTGTTTTCTATCTGGGAGGACCCCCCGACATGGGAAATGTACTGATATGGTGCTTCCTAAAGCCCGACAATGAAAAGAATGGAGTATACCAAGCTCAAAAAAGTAGGTATGGGAGTTATTCTTGTATCTCTTGAAAAGACCACCTTTCCATACTCTTTAATACTTTTTGATGGATATAAGAATAATGAAGCGGAGTATGAGGCCCTCATTGTAGGCCTGGAATTGGCACTCCAAGTGCAAGGAAAACACTTAAAAATAAATGGTGATTTAGAGATATTCATCAAATATATTAATAGTGGAAATGGTATCAAGAAAAAAATATTGGTTCCTTTAATGAATCATGTTCAAGCACTGATGGAAGATTTCCTGTGAGAACCAATTCTGACTTATGTCCCCTGATTACAAAATGATCAAGACGACCCTCTAGAAAATGCAGCCACAACCTTGGCTGACCCTAACCGGGATGAAACACTCATTTTCATTTCCCACCGACAGATGGTATTTCCATTTATCCAAGAAATACATAGGAAATTGATGAAATTATCCCCTTCATGAGCCTTATGTTCATACCTCTAATTGGATGTCACCCATTGAAAATTACCTTCGGAATGGGGAATCCCCACCAGATAGGGCTGTAAGGGAGAAGGTTCGAAGACAGGAAGTAAACTTTGTCTTATACAATGGGGTAATCCCTGAAAAGGTTCTCTACAAATCAGGCCTTAATGGAGTCTTTATCAGGTGTTTTGATGGTTATGAGACTATTTCCATCTTGAAAGATGTGCATGCTGGAGCTTGCGGAGCACACCAGTCAGAAAATTATCTCTCACCAAATCTGAAGGCATGGGTATTACTGGATCACCATGATATTGGATTGTTTCATATTAACTGTGAAGCTCCATTCCTACCATGTTCAAGATAATTTCCTACACCACCCTTGGAGGTACTTCATACAGCTAAGTACTTCATGCCATTCATCGCCCGGGGGATGGATGTTGTGGGGACATATAATCCTTCTAGAGCCAGACATCTCTTGTTCATACTCACAATGACCAAATTCATTTCCAAAAGGGAAGAAGACATACCTCATATGGATGTCAGGGTGAAATACATCATCGGATTTGTGAAGGACAACATCATCACTAGATTCGGTTTCCCTCACACAATACTGATGGAAAACAACACCATCTTCAGCTCGGCCGAGCTGGGCAAGCTATTCCAGGAATATGGAATCAAGGACAACCAGTTGTCCCACTACCATATGACAACCAATGGGAAGATATAGGCTTTCAATAAGACTCTCTTTAACATACTTTAAAAGATGATCGATAAGGATAAGAAATCCTAGATAGATAAGCTCTTTAATTATTTATGGGATTACTAGACCATGACATGCACCGCCACCCTGGCCAACCCGTACTCATTAGTATATGGGGCAGAGGTGGTGTTGCCAATAAAAATCCATGTTCTATGAAATTGTGTGGCCATTATCAATAAACTATCCACAGACGAGCAATCCCAGAGATGATTTGATGAATTGGAGCAGTTAGACAAAAAAAGGATGCACACTCTGCACCATTTGGAAATCATCCAAAACCAGATTGCATGAGCCTTAAAAAATGTTCACCTTCTATTTTTCCACAATGGAGAAATGGTGTTAGTCCTCATAACATCAGTGATACTAGAGAAGAAGCCCCCAAAGATTGAACCAATGTGGGAAGGGCCATACATCATACAAAAGTTCTATTCAAATGGAGCATATGGCCTGATATCAATGGATGGGAAACTCATCAATGCTCCTACAAATGTGATGTTCATGAAGAAATACTTCAAGTAACCCAATGCAGAGTTCCAAACACTATGACCTTAAACTAAGAGTTAAAAATGCCCACATTCCATGTTCCAAATTCTAAGACCTTAAACTAAGAGATAAAAATTCTACCATGACAAGGTCCAAGTTCTACAACGTAAAACTATGAGTTATAAAGAATTTCCCTAGTCCAGGGTCCAAGATTTCTGACGCTAAACAATTAGTCCAAAACAAATTAACTCTATATCACGGTCCAAACTCTAAGACCTTAAACAATTAGTAAAGTAAATAAACCATTGAGCTATGGTTAGATCACTACAACTATAAAGTATGAGTAAAAATTCCCCAAATGCTAACGTCCAAACATTAAGACCATAATAAATGAGTAATCGTCATCTCCACATAACGTTAAACTGTAAGGAAGTCGTACCTAAAACATGAAAATAAATTGTGACTCATGTCCTCACCGTAATATGATTAACTACAAAGCCTAAAACATCCTAATTTCCTAAAAATAAACTATATGATCTCTCACATAACTACGTGCATCTTGATTACTTCCCACGCATGATACATAGAAATGACTCGATCTTCGATTCTAGCCTAGACCTCCATTGAAAAAATGCCTCCATCACTCCCCTTATCTACCCACATTCATAGAGAAAACCCTTATCAATCCCTGTTTCACACATCGAGTACAACTCCCATGAGTTTAGGATTGGTTATTGATATTCTCTTACAAAGGTCAACTACAGGGTAACATGGAAGACCTGGAAACCATGATGGTTTGGATGAAAGTGACCCTACCCTTTGGATCGAGAAATATCAGTATGAGGTACACACAGAACTACATACAACATTATTTTTGCACTTGCAGGATATGTAGGGACCCCTTGATCTTCAATCTTGTACCAAACTCACCAGGAACCAAATAGGAAAATGCTCTATCATATCCTCTACCTCCCAAAACCTAAGAAGGAGACTCTGGGACCACTCCTTTTTTCTCACTTTTTCTATAACTCAGGTGATATTAGGATCAGGAGTATGGATTATCTTGCACAAATATATTGTAGGGGAATATGGTAGGCCTCGAACCCATATCAATTGAAACAAAAAAATTACCTTACATTTCCACACACTTGGACTGATCTAAATCAGTACAAAAAACATTTTGAAATATGTGTGGCTTGATTCCTACTCTCGTAGGATACGTAGTGGCGCCTCGATCTTCTATCCCAGCCCATCCATCGTCATGAACAAAAAAATATTCTCTTAAGTGTCCTTAACACATCGAGAAAATGCATGTAGGGAACTTTCAGAACTACGTGTGGCTTGATTCCTACCCCTACATGATACGTAGTGATGCTTGATCTTCGATCCTAGCCCATCCACCAGTAAGAAATTTTCCATTCCCGCATGTGTAGGTTATACTTGTATGTGGAGTTCATGAAATGTCTTATCTCATGACAATAAAACTACAAAATTCATCAAGAGTTATGTGTAGCTTAGTTCTCAATATTATGATATTCTTCACATGCCTCTCATTCATGAGAGGTCAAAAGATCATGATTTCCTCTATAAATATTGGTCCAGCCTATGTTGAAGCTCCAGTATTTTGAGGTTAATCATGGTCAGAGTATTCTCATGTCCCCAAGCAGATATTTTCCATTTTTCACACTCCATACCTCAAGAAAACTTGGCTCCCCCTTATCATTAAAGGCCATCTAATATGGAAGAACAATGTGATTGACTATGCATATCACGCCCCGGTGGATCAACATATGTCAGCCACAAAAAGATGGTCATCAATCAAAGGAAAATTCTTCCTCAGAAGAGTCCTATACTATCCTAGTATGCCCAATGGATTTGAAGCCTCATGTCATCCCTCCTAATTCAATTCTCCCATTGGACTATAATTTACACCTTCTATCATCATTAACCTCTAAAGAATGCCATAACATCTTAATTGAGATTAAACTAAAACTTTCGAAGGCCTTTATCATCATCAAATTTACTTTTTTATTAAGAAGGAGAAACCGTACAACAAATAAGAGAAACAAAGCATCCTAAGGAGTTCTAAAATGATGCAAGACAAGGGAATCCCCTTTAATTGAGTTTACCCCTTCAGGATTCAAGGTGGAAATGTCATGAAAATAGACCAGATCGAGCCCCAGGAATTCCCTAGAGGCAAGATGGTCTGCCACTTGGTTACCCTCGGGCCAGGTGTGTCTGATTTTGGTATCGTTGGAGAGTATAACTTTTCACTTTCTGATAATATAGATAATAGACCATGGAGTAGAGAAGATATCATTCAAATAAAAATGCAGAATTTTTGAGTTTGTTTCAACTTCAACTAAAGATAATCCCTTCTAGGGACAAAGGCTGATACCTATGAGCGTGGCCTCGGCTTCGGCCTGAATAGAAGAGCCATGTCCTAAACAGGAGGAGAAGGCAATGAGGACTGATCCCCGTGAATCTCAGACAACCCCAACCCCATGCAGGACTCCCATAGGGTAGGACCCATCAGTATTAAGGTTAAGACCCCTGCTAGGGGGAATCCATCTAACCTAGAGACCTCTGTAAAAACCAGCTCTCTACTGGACAACAAGAGGACTGGAAAACATATAGCTGAAGGATGGTGCATCATGACAGTTAGAGAGAAGACAATCCATATCAATGAGTATATTTTTCTACCTGATGATAAGAGAATTAGCCGTAGACCGTAACCCGTCGTGCTTGAGAATATTCATGGATTTCCATATGGACCAAAACCCAGGAAGGAAAATCAAAGAATGGGCTATCTTTTCCTGACCTCTGTCTCCTTTCCCATGAAACCATTTATCAAATAAGGGAATTTCCACAGGCTAGGATCACAAATACCTGTAAATTTTCCATAATAACTCAATACAACATTCACCCATTCCCTAGAGAAAAAGAGATGCTCTACTGTTTCTTCTTTGTAAACTGTGCAGCATGCGCACCGAGAAACAATAGGGATTCCACATTTTTTATGTGTTCATCTGTGGGAATGGTGTGGTTCCTAATTCTCCATAATATGAAACTGAATTTCGAGGGAGACACCATGTGCCACAGAACTTCATTCCAAGTATCCTGAGAATCCGACGATCCCCGCGTGTGATGAAAATCTCGAGCAGAAAGGATCCCCATTGAGGATGGAGAAAACACGCATCGGTCCGTGTCCTATGACAAAATAATGAGGCTGAAAAAGTCCTATTGTTCCTCACCGCATGACGTTAAACTGCAAGGCCAAAATCGTCTTTTCTACATGACGTTAAACTGCAAGGGAAAAATATTCCTCACCCCATGATGTTAAACTGTTAGGGGAAAATCTCCCTCACCGCACAACGTTAAACTCCATGGCCAAAATCGTTCTCACTGCACGACGTTAAACTGCACAGCCAAAATTGTCCTCACCACCCAACCTTAAAAAAAACGGTCAAAATAATCCTCACCAACTAATGTTAAACTGCAAGACCAAAAACCTCCTCATCACGTGATGTTGAACTGCAAGGCCAAAATCATCCTCACCGCTCTACGTTAAACACCAAGGATGAAATCATCCTCATCACATGACGTTAAACTAAAAGGCCAAAATTTTCCTCATCGCACGACGTTAAACTGTAAGGCCAAGTTCATCCTCACCACATGAAGTTAAATTAAATGTAAAAAAGCGTCCTCACCACACGACGTTCAACTACAAGGAAAAAAGTTTCCTCACTACAAGATGTTAAACTGCATGGCCAAAATCATCCTCACTGAACAACATCAAACTGTAAGGAAAAAATCATCTTCACCGCACAACATTAAACTGTATGGCCAAAATCGTCCTCACCACACCATGTTAAACTATATGGCCAAAATTTTCCTTGTTGTATGACTTTAAAATCCATAATAATGGTTCAAGACCAAAAGTTCCCTCTAATGCTGATTATTCTATTCCTACGAAATGACACAGAATCCTCATAGTCCCTTGATCATCACACCGAGCATAGATCACGCGAACTTAGGGAATTTAGCGAGAGATAAATAGTGACATTATGGAAAACCATCCCAAGAATATGGTCCTAGTAGCATGACATTAAACAAAATTTCAGGGTTCCCACCCCTGAGAGGAACACCGTGTCCTAGCCATGTGATGTTAAATGACCGGGTATCCCATAGACAGAACGAATACCTAACCATGCATACAAGTTAGGTCTACATAAGGGACACCATTCCATGAGTAAATCGCAACCCAAATGTCCCCAATATGTCCATATATTCTCCTTCCATATTCTAAACTCCATGAATTGAGTTATTTTGAATTCCCATAACCCTTCAAGGCCATCGGGGATGGAGGGGTAGTGTCTTACAGAAACCTTTACCGGACTATGCATATCATTACCTTGTGGATCTGCATATATTTCCAACAAAAATGGCCGTCATTAAAAGGAAAATTCATCTCCAGGAGAGTCCTTTCATATCTCAGTACACCCAATGATTCCAAGTCTCATTCCACCCCTCCTGATTCAATGGCCCTCAAAGTCATGGTTTACATTTTTATCCTTTCACACATCCTAGATATATCAAAACATAAGGGCCCAATTTATCTATGGTATATTTTGAGGTTTCTGAAAGATATCTCATCTGTATGCGTGAAGTCGATCCACTAGAAAAGGAAGAGTTCCCCCACTCGTTTCTAGGTTTCCACTATGAATATCAGTTAAAATTATCCTTTTTTCGATGATCAGGTGGACCCCTAGTTGAAGGTCACATACCATGTTCAGAAAAATCCAAATCTCCATAATCCATAATAGCCATAGGAAATGGAAGGATAGTGTCGTGTGGAAAACTTTAAAAGAATATGAATTTAATTACCTGGTGGATATGTATATATTTTCCAAAAAAATGCAATCAATCAAAAGCAAATACATCCCAATGAGAGTCCTTTTGATCTTCCGTATGCACAAATGACATTCATTTCTGGTCAGAACTCTAGATTTGGAAAACTCTCGGATGAAGGCTTATGCACCTCCTTTTTTCCAAGTGCCCTTGATGTGAATGAAGACTCTTAACATAACTGACCATTCACCAATCCTCCCTCACACAAGTAAGAAACAAGTGCGAATTGTTGTTTGCTCAAGGTCGATATGTCTATTCCTGATGTTCTCAGACAACACAATTCGGTCACCCACACATTATGGAACCCAACATCAAAATATATCCAATATGTGGAAAATCCCACGAGGCCATTAGAAATGGAAGGAATGTATCACGGGGAATCCTTTGATTGACCATGCACATCATGCCTCGGTGGCTTTGCGTATGTCGCCCACAAAAATGAATGTCAATCAAGGTCAAATTCATCCATAGTGTAACATCCTGGGTAAGTAAAGAATAATACATTGTCATATTTATTAATATTTTTTAATTAAATGTTAATTTTAATTTAAAGGGGATTTTATGTTCGATGGCTTACTTGATACACAACAACCGGTTCCTTTGAAATCTTACGTTGCACACTAATAATGTAATATTATTATTTTAAATGGTACTTAACGCCGAGCCATTTTATAGGTGGAAATGAATAAAACTAACTTAAATATTATTATATATGTTTATTAAATATTTTTACATTTATCCAATAAAATTTAGAGGCTTAAAATAAAAAAGGAATTTGATTTTAAGCATAAATACTCTAATATTCATTAAAGGGCCGATTTACCGCCTTTTGATGGAGTACCATCATTAAATATAGTTTTCATCATTTTTATATGTTATATTTGACAAAATAAGATTCTTCATTAGAATCAGGACATAAAAATCCACTTTGGGTAAAATTTTGGTATTTTTCTGATAAAATTCATTTTTTTGGTGAATACTGAAAAATACTGTATTTTAATTCAAAACTGTGGTTTAATATAATTTATTTATATGAATAGATTATCTTTTTAATTTGTTTTAAAGTGTAATTAGAATATATTTTTACCATTTAATCCAATTTTGGTCATAAGAATTAATTTCAATTTGAAATTGGACATAAACAAGTGTCAATATTTTGATAGTTATTATTTCTTAAAAACATGCTTTTTGTTTTAACAACGATATTTAATTTTAAATTAATTAATGCCACTTTTTTTTTGAATTTGGAAAAATAGATATCATTTTTGAATTTGTAATATGAAATACATCATAGGCAGAAGTTTGGGTATTTTTCTAAAAAACATAAATTTTTGATTAATAATGAAACCACTTAGTAGTTATAATGCCCCAACCATAAACCATACATAATATTGAGTTATTAAAAGATTACACATTGAGGATATTTTCATGTTTAGTGTTTTAGAGAATTAGATCATAAAATTTTCATTACATTCCACATTTAAATAAAGTGGTTACATAAAAGATAGTATTAATTTTCCCCATCAACGGAATCATATTTAAAATAAAACATAGATTCTTTCTTGATACTTCCTTGACACTATCATCATATCATGTACCATTCCCTTGACCTATGAAAAAAATTTCAAAAACATGGTATGAGCATAAAAAGCTCAGTAAAGTTTATAAAAAGTATGGAAAGGAAACATGAGTACATATATACATAAGAATGAAATCATACTTTACCCATAAAACATAAGAACTTTAACATACCTCATAAAATCATGAATAAATCATAGAAATCATAAGACATAAAGGTAAATTGAGGCATTAATAACATTCTTACATAGGGAGTAACCCTCTTGGTTACGTTTGGAATACCCATCACAGTATATTCCATATATTTCATCGGAGAAACCTTAACGTTTAACTCCTTTGTGTTACCTAATGAATTAGAGAGCTATATCGGGCTCACCCGCCCTTAGTTTATCACGGAACCACCCATCTTCATAACAATGCCCAAGAACAATTATATAATCATAGCACATAACTTAAGCATAAAGGAAAGATAACACTCCCACATTTCAATAACAATATAACTTTTTAAGATATTGAAATAATGAATCCATTCTAAAAACCATTTTCAAAACCATTTATAACATTTAATAAAGAGATTTTTAAATCAAAGTGTCCCATACCACATTGAAGCTTTTAAAATTTTAAACCAATAATATCCATATAAATAAATTCTTAAAACCATTTTGAAATCATGGATATTAATGAGAAATATTTATAAGAATAAATCATTAAAACATTTAAAACAATATTTTAGTTAAAGGGTTTTTAACAAAATGAGAGACACTTGAATACAATAATTGAGGAATAAAATTTAATCAAAATATTATAATATCATTAGAATAAAGGGATTCCTGATATAATATTCCAAAGGACAGTATATACACCATATAAGAGTGAATTGGTGCATAACAACAATGAAGTATCAATGGAAATGTAAATTGAGATGAAATCCATTATAAAGATGGTATCCTTAAATTAAAGATAAATCAATCTCATAATTATGTGTGAAAAATATAAATAAACCCAATATAAGTGGATATTATGTGTAAAATAATCAAATTTCATTCACACATATTCAAAGGATGACATATTAAATAACTACATGTTGAACCCAAAGAAATCGAAATTTGGTTAAGAAGTTCCCTTGACAGCATACCGGTGTCACATCAAATTTTTGAAAAAGAGTTGATGAGAGAGATAAAGGGTATCTCATCACTTGGACATGGAATTTACAGCAATAAGGATATATAAGAACATATCCCCACATAATAAGATGAAAATTAAAAGACATAACAAAATATGTCTTTTAAAAAGAGGAGGGTGAAAGGTTCCCTTACTGATTTGGGTAACATTCGAAACGTACACCCCATGAAAGAAGGACAATAAACCATTGATGTAAATACTCATAAACGAAATTTTGTTACACAAAGAGTAGAATAATGGACAGTAAATACACCACTCAAAAGGAAATATTGGAAAATGTAGCATGAATCTCACGAAAACACAAAGTGAGATAAAAAGCCCCTTATGAAATTTCGGTAGCCTAACGGCTCCAATTAAAACTCCCAAAATGGATTGATGAGAGAAAATATGGTCTCTAATCATATGAACATAAAAATTACAATAATAGTAATATAAAAGAACATCCCAATCATAATAAATACGAGCTTAAAAGGAATGACATAAAAGAGTGTACTTAAAAAGAAAGAGAGGGGTAGGATCCCTTACCTCGGGTCCGACTTCACTCGATCGTTCTTTAACCTCATGAATAATAAAAATGACCTAATTCCTACTTTCTTAAGAACCTTTTTCAAGTTCATTATTCCTTTTATATCACTTAATACCATGCTATGAACACTATGTAATTATTTATGTTAATAATGGTCGTTTGGTAGATCATTGCTACTTTAGTCAAAAATAAACTCTTTATAATTACAAGTTGTTCATGTGGTAAAATATATATTAAATCCAGAATTATATTCATTATGTAGATATCATATATATCCATTATATCCATTATATACAAGAATTTATAATATTACATAACATTTAGGGGTAAGAAATGAAATGCATCGTTCATGGAGACTGTAAGCCGTACGTACGCATGAACGCTACTTCCATTTCCATTTCTTATTTAATGGAATTAAAACATAATGATACATAATATTATTATAATTCCAGTATGGTATCGTATATAATATCATTAAATCTATCCTTTATATGTACCACATATGGTATTAACGTATCAAATCACTTTGAGGGGGCGGTAGTCCGCACTTCCTAAAATGAAGATATCGCGTTTAACCATAATGGAAACCATAAAGGTATGCCTTAAATGAAAAATACAGAAAATTAAGTAAAACATAAACATATTATATATAACATATAAATATAGTGACATCTTAATGTTCACCTTTGAGAGTGTTAAAAAAATATTGAACAATCATCGTTTCGTGAGGCAGAAATCACCATCCACAGAAAGAGTAGGTTCTTTAACCATTAGATGTAGGTGTGTGTAAGTGTAGATATAATCATTCTTATAAAAAAATCCTAGTATATTGAATATACTGGAGTTGTTACAAAAGAATTAAATAAAAATATTTTAGGGGGTTGGAGAAGCAAAATAAAACAAAAGAACACAAGTGAAGACATTACCTTAAAATCGGGTATCTCTCTTTGATTTGAGCTCAAATGCTTCATTGGGAAGCCTTATGCCCAAAGTGAGGCTTCTAGGAGTAAGAGAGGGTTGTGGAGAGAAAAACTGAGTAGGGTTTGGCCGATCCAAAGGCTTGAGAGGTGTGGGTAAGGTGATAGAGGTGGGGGCCTTTTATAAGTGGGGAGGAGGGGCACTCTTGGAATGTTACAAAATGTTACATTATTTTCAAATGATTTTAGGATTTTAAACGTCCCACATTGATGTATTTACAGGATAAGGTGGTAAGGGTTCTAAATATACTCATCCAATAGGTCTTTTACAAGTGTATGTTATGGGTTTAACATTATCTTTTCATTTTATTTAAATCCTTTATCAATGTGGTAATCGGTGCATCATCATGATTTCAAAAATAATTTAATTTATTTAATGTCTAAAAGTTATAAAAAAATATAATGATGTAGGAAATAATTTTAGCATTCTAATTAATATTTATATTCAAAAATATGACTTTTATAGCCCCATTTAAAAATTGTTTGAGTGAAACAAATCATGCTTGTGACATTTTTATTTTAACTTTAAATAAAAAGTTAGTTATGTAATTTTCCTACCAAAGTGGTTCCATGGGGTCCCCATGGTGACCCATGGATTTTCATGGTTGGCCATGACACATCCAATGAGGTTAGGACATCTGTCTAGGTCATTTCATTTTATTAAAACATTATTTTTACCTTAAATTACACTAATTACCTCTAATCACAATTAAAAAATTAAAATTTACTATTCACCAAAAAATTATTTAAATCCCATTGAACCCAATTTTACAACCAATTAAAAACCATGTATGTCGGATTTTTGAAATTCAAATCATAGAAGTGGTAAATATTCTTTTAAACGAAAAATCTGTTTTTAAACTACCACTTAGTGGTTTCACTATTCATCAAAAATTAATGTTTTTCAGAAAAATACCAGAAATTCACCCTAAGCTATATTTGATATTCCGAATTCAAAAGTGATGTCTATTTTACAAAACTCAAAACATATATGTTTCATTAATTAATTTAATAATTAATTCCCGATGTCAAAACAAATAGCGTGTTTTTATGAAACAATATCTTTTAAAAGATTGACACTAGTTTAAGTCCAATTTCAAAGTGAAATTAATTCCAATGAACACCATTAGATTAAATGGTAAAAATATATTCTAAATACACTTTAATATAAATTAAAAATATAATCTATCCATATAAATAAATCAGATTAAAAGGAGGTTTTGAATTAAAATGCAATATTTTCAATAAAAATGATCTTTATCGGAAAAATAACAAAATTTTACACAATGTAAATTTTGATGTCCAGATTCTAAAGAAGGATTTTATTTTGTCAAATACAACATATAAAATTGTAAAAAGTATATTTAAAAATGGTTCTCCATCAAAAGGAGGTTAATCGACCTTTAAAAGAATATTAGAAGATTTATGCTTAAAATTGGATTCATTTTCATTTTAAGCCTCCAACATTTATTGGATAAAAGTAAAAATATTTGACAAACATATATAATAATTTTGTATTTAGTTCCATTCATTCTTTCCATTATAACGTCTAGGCGTTTACTACCTTTTAAAATAATATTATTTTTTTATTAGAGTGCAACATAAGATTTCAAAGAAACTCGTTGTTGTGTATTGGGTACCCCCTCGAGCATAGCATTCCGTTTAAAGTAATATCAATATTTTATTAAAAATATGGATAAATATATAAATGTCATATTATTTATTTACCTGGGTTGTTACATCCTTCCCCCATTTTGGGAATTGTGTCCTCACAATTTTAAAATTGGGCTTGGAAGCCTCATTGAAAATCCCACATCGGAACAGGAGTCAGTAAAACTATCACTTTAAAATAATGGGAGAGAAGTAAAAATGTCACCTGAGTTAACCCATACTAGGATTCCAAGTATGAAAATATGGATATGGAGGGAAAAAGGGTCATGTTCTGATGGAGAGTGATAGTAAACATGTCTAGGAGAAAGTTAACAACAAGAAAATCACAAACTTGTGATGGGTTAAATTGTATTTGATTCCCCAGTAGGAAAAATTAACAGACAACATTTTTTTTCATGTTAATTTTCATTGAGGAATTTATTTATGAGCTTAAATAAAACATAAGGAAGCATACTTAATTGTCATGTTGAATTTCAACTTTTACTAGATTTCTTAAAATAACTCATATTTTCTCCAAAAGACGAGTATTTAGGATGACTTGTTCACATTAAGAGAGCTATAATCAACTTCTAGAGAATCACCTAATCTACAAAAGATAACTATATACTTCCCATGTCTTTATACCTTAACCAAAACTAAAACCAAAAAGGTTAGTATGAGATCAGATAATAGCCAAAAAGAATAATCCTTTATAATAAAAAAAATCTATTCTTAATCTCCAAAATTTGTCAAACAAAACCCAAAGTTCAACAAAGATCATTCAATAAACATCTATCCATAAAATTCTACAAAGTAAACCAAACTAATATTGAAACCCAATTCTATGAAGGATTTAATCACATAGTCTCCTAAGATAAATTTTAACATTTTCCTCCAAAATAACATCAGTTACTCTTACAGTCTCATACTAAAAAGTAATTAACCTAATCACATATCCTCCATGATAGGCTAATCATTTCCATTGATAACCAAAAAGGAACTTACTCTTAATTCATTAAATCATCAAACTAAATAGAATCACTAAAACTAACTAGGGACTTCATGTAGTCCAATGGTAGGCGATAAGTACCAGTTGCACTTTTGTTGTGGGTTCGATTCTCGCATCTTCATCTGACGCGACGTGCTGTCACACGGTCTGTGTGTTGTCCTTTTTCAAAAACTATATCATTTTATAACATTCCTCAAAAAGAGATAAATTCATCAAAAATGACCGTAACATATTTTAACCACAAAGGTTATCTGATAACTTCCATTTTGCAACCCAAAATGCATTGACCAGTAATTGCCTCAAATTCAAGGATCATATAAACCCAAATGGTTCTTTATAACTATATCCACAAAAGAAAGGATAATTATTCCCTGAATAAAATTTTCGTATATCAAACATCAGGGTTACTATAAAAAGTCTTCTATTGTACCCCATCATCAAAAGAGACTTAATACATCTAAGAATTTCACCATCCTAAAATCTACCACAACTCTTGAACCCCTTATATGATGACTTCTTACTCATTCAACATTCTTCATTTTCCATTTTACATTCCTTTTCAAATTATTCTTAAATACTTATTTCCTACAAACAAATCATGAATCATATCCTAAGATTCCAATAATAGGAAAATAGATGTTAAGAAATAATCCATACTTTTCATTCTTCATTGTCAGTTTCTTCATCCTCAATCGGAATGGCATTAGTTATTGGTAAATGAATATTTGTACGATCTTTGTGACCCCATTCCCGAAACTTATTCATAGGACATGTGTTTTCATAATGACCATGCACACCACATTTAAAACATTTAATTGATCCTTCATAAAGAACTTCTTTCCTTTTCCTAGAGTCAACTTGATGCTTCCTTTTTCCATGGAAGGTTCTTGCTTTATGACCTTCATTTCCACATCTATAGAATCTTTCTGTCCCTTTGAAACATTTTCCTATGTGTTTCATTCCACATATTTGACACATTGGTTTTTGAACATACTTACCTTTATGATTATTACCTAAACTTCTGTAGGGATTTGTTTCTCGCATAAACGATGCCTTATAAAAATCACTAAGTTTCAGGTGGTCAATCATGACTCCAGATAGTTGGTTGAGGATAACCACAAGAGTTCTCATTGCAGCTCCCATATCATTCACTTGTTCTTTCATAAAACTGTCTCAGTTTTCTTCAAATCCACTGTTACTTTGGTGCCTTCTAGATACATCCATTTACTAAAAACAAAAAGGTCAGTGTGAGTATATTAGTAAAATCATCAAATAAAAAAGATTAAGATAAACACCATGATATACTTATCCAAGTTATCTAAAACTCATTATAACATTCAAAAAAAACGATGACTTCATCTAATATACTAACCATTGTGGTTATACACAACTTTTCACTTTTTCTTAAACAACACTATAACCTCTAAAGTTATCTAAACCAAACTATGATACCAACTATAAGGCCCCAGCCTTAAACCTTACATAATCATGAGTTATTAGAAGATTACACATTGAGGATCTTTTCAGGTTTAGAGTTTTAGATAGTTAGATCATAAAACATGTATTACATTCCACATTTAAACAAAGTGGTTACATAAAAGATAGTATTTATTTTCCCCATCAACGGAAAAATATTTAAAATAGAACATGGATTCTTTCTTGACACTTTCTTAACACTATCATAATATCATGTACCATTCCCTTGACCTGTGAAAAACTTTTCAAAAACATGGGATGAGCATAAAAAGATCAGTAAGGTTTATAAAAAGTATGGAAAGAAAACATGAGTACATATATACATAATAATGAAATCATACTTTACCCATTAAACATAAGCACTTTAACATGCATCATAAAATCATGAATAAATCATAGAAATAATAAGACATAAAGGTAACTTGAGGCATTCACAACATTATTATGTAGGCAGTAACCCTATTGGTTACGTTTGGAATACCGATCATAGTATATTCCCTAAATCTCTTTGGAGAAACCTTAACGTTTAACTCCTTCATGTTACCCAATGCATTGGAGATCTATATCGGGCTCACCCGCCCTTAGTTTATCACAGAACCACCTGTCTTCATAACAATGTCGAAAAACCATAACATAATCATAGCACATAGCATAAGAATAATGGAAAGATAAAATTCCCACATTGCAATAACAATATAACATTTTGAGATATTGAAATAATGAATCCATTCTAAAAACCATTTTCAAACCCATTTAAAACATTTAATAAAGATATTTTTAAATCAAAGTGTCCCACACCACATTGAATATTTTAACATTTTAAACCATTAATATCCATATAAATAAATCCTTAAAACCATTTTGAAAACATTGATATTAATGAGAAATATATATATGAATAAATCCTTAAATCATTTAAAATGATATTTTAGTTAAAGGGTTTTTAACAAAATGAGAGACACTTGAATACATTAGTTGAGGAATAACATTTAATCAAAACTTTATAATATCATGAGAATAAAGGAATTCATGATATAATATTCCAAAGGATAGTATATACACCATATAAGAGTGAATTGGTTCATAACAACAATGAAGTCTTGATGGAAATGTAAATTGAGATGAACTCCATTATAAAGATTATATCCTTAAATTAAGGATAAATCAATCTCATAATTATCTGTGACAAATATAAATACACCCAATATAAGTGAATATTATGTGTAAAATAATCAAAGGTCATTCACACATATTCAAAGGATGACATATTCAATAACTACATGTTGAACCCAAAGAAATCTAAATTGGGTTAAGAAGTTCCCTTGACAGCCTAACAGTGTCACATCAAATTTTAGAAAAAGAGTTGATGAAAGAGATAAAGGGTATCTCATCAATTGGACATAAAATTTATGTCAATAAGGATATATAAGAACATATCCCCACATAAGAAGATGAAAATTTAAAGACATAACAAAAGCAGTCTTTTAAAAAGAGGAGGGTGACAGGTTCCTTTACCGATTTGGGTAACTTTCGAAACGTACACCCCATGAAAGAAGGAATATACAACATTGATGTAAATACTCATAAATTAAAGTATGTTACAAAAATAGTAGAATAATGGACAGTACATACACCACTCAAAAGGAAATATTGGAAAATTTAGCGTGAATCTCACGAAAACACAAAGTGAGATAAAAAGCCCCTTACGAAATTTCGGCAGCCTAACGGCGCCAATTAAAACTCACAAAATGGATTGATGAGAGAAAATAGGGTCTCTAATCATATGAAAATAAAAATAACAGTATTATTAATATAAAATAACATCCCAATCATAAGAAATATGAGCTTAAAAGGAATGACAGAAAAGAGTGTACTTAAAAAGAAAGAGAGGGGTAGGATCCCTTACCTCGGGTCTGACTTGACTCGATCATTCTTTAACCTTCGGAATGATAAAATTGAGTTAATTTATACTTGATTAAGAACCTTTTTCAAGTTCATTATTACTTTTATATAACTTAACACCATGCTATGAACACTATGTAATTATTTAAGTTAATAATGGTCATTTTGTAGATCATTGCTACTTGAGTAAAAAATAAACTCTTTATAATTACAAGTTGTTCATGTGGTAAAATATATATTATATCCAGAATTATATTCATTATTTATATATCATATATATCAAATATATCCGTTATATACATTCATTTATAATATTACATAACATTTAGAGGTAAGAAATGAAATGCACCGTTCATGGAGACGGTAAGCCATACGTACGCATGAACGCTACTTCCATTTATTTTTCTTATTTAATCAAATTAAAACATAATGATACATAATAGTATTATAATTCCAGTATTTTATCATATATAATATAATTAAATCTATCCTTTATGCGTAACACATATGGTATTAATGAATCAAATCACTTTGAGGGGGCAGTACTCCGCACTTCCAAAATTAAGATATCACGTTTAACCATAATGGAAACCATAAAGGTATGACATAAATGAAAAATACAGAATCTTTAGTAAAACATAAACATATTATTTATCTTATATAAAAATAGTGACATATTAATGGCCACCTTTGAGGTTGTTAAAAGAATATTGAACAATCATCGTTTCGTGTGGCAGAAATTCACCATCCACAGAAACAACATGTTATTTAACCATTAGATGTAGGTGTGTGTAAGTGTAGCTAGAATCATTCTTATAAAAACATCCTAGTATATTTAAGGTACTGTAGTTGGTACAAAAGAAATTAATAAAAAGAGTTTAGGTGGTTGGAGAAGAAAAATAAAACAGAAGAACACAAGTGAAGACATTACTTTAAAATCGGGTAACTCTCTTTGATCTGAGCTCAAAGGCTTCCTTGGGAAGATTTATGCCCAATGTAAGGATTCTAAGAGTAATAAGGGGTTTTGGAGAGACCATATGAGAAGGGTGTGGCAGAGACAAAGTCTTTAGAGGTGTGGGTAAGGTTGTATAGGTGGGGGCCTTTTATAAGAGGAGAGGAGGGGCACTCTTGGAATGTTACAAAATGTTACTTTATTTTCAAATGAGTTTCAGATTTTAAAGGTCCAAAATTGATGTATTTCTAGGATAAGGTGGGAAGGGTTCTAAATATACTAATCTAATAGTTGTTTGACAAGTGTATGTTATATTTTTAACATTATCTATTCATTTTATATAAATTTTTTATTAATGAGGTAATCACTGCATCCTCATGATGTCATAAATAATTTAATTTATTTAATGTCTAAAAATTATAAAAAAATATCATGATGTAGGAAATCTTTTTAGATTTTTAATTAAGATTTATAGTCAAAAATATGACTTTTATAACCCCATTTACAGATTGTTTTAGTAAAACAACTCATGCTTGTGACATTTTTATTTTAACTTTAAATAAAAAGTTATTTATGTCATTTTCATACCAAAGTGGCTCCATGGGGTCCCCAAGTTGACCCATGGATTGTCTTGGTCTGCCATGACACATCCAATGAGGGTAGGACATGTTTCTAGGTCATTTCATATTATTAAAACATTATTTTTACCATAAATTACACTAATTACCTCTAATCACGATTAAAAACTTAAAAGTTACTATTCACCAAAAAATTATTTTAATCCCATTGAACCACATTTTACATCCTATGTACAACCATGTATGTATTATTTTTGAAACTCAAATCACAAAAGTGGTAAAGTTTCATTTAAATGAAAAATCAGTTTTTAAACTACCACTTAGTGGTTTTACTATTCATCAAAAATTGAAGTTTTTCAGAAAAATTCCAAAAATTCACCCTAAGCTATATTTGATATTCTGAATTCAAAAATAATGTCTATTATAAAAAATTCAAAACATATATGTTGCATTAAATAATTTAGTAATTAATTCCCGTTGTCAAAACAAATAACTTGTTTTTAAGGAACAATATCTATTAAAAGATTGACACTAGTTTAAGTCCAATTTCAAAGTGAAATTAATTCCAATGAACATCATTAGATTAAATGGTAAAAATATATTCTAAATAAATTTTAATCTAAATTAAAAATATAATCTATCCATATAAATAAATCAGATTAAAAGGAGGTTTTGAATTAAAATACAACATTTTCAATAAAAATGATCTTTATCAGAAAAATAACAATATTTTACACAATGTAAATTTTTATATCCATATTCTAAATAAGGATTTTATTTTGTCAAGTACAACATATAAAATTTTAAATAGTATATTTAAAAAGGGTTCTCAATCAAAAGTCATTTAATCGACCTTTTAAAGAATATTAGAAGATTTATGCTTAAAATTGGATTCATTTTCATTTTAAGCCTCCAACATTTATTGGAAAAAAGTAATAATATTTGAAAAACATATATAATCATTTTTTAGTTAGTTACGTTCATTCCCTCCATTATAACGGCTAGGCGTTAACTACCTTTTAAAATAATATTATTTTATTATTAGCGTGCAACATAAGATTTCAAAGGATCTCGTTGTTGCATATGTGGTACTCCCTAGAGCATAACATTCCCTTTAATGTAATATTAATATTTTATTCAAAAATATGGATAAATATATAAATGTATTATTCTTTATTTACCTGGGGTGTTATAGTAGTAGTTAAAAAAGTGAATTTTACATTTAAATATAATTTTACCACTTCTTTGAGTTGAATTTTAAAATTATGAGAGACACGGTTAATATCAAGAAGTAAAATATGGTTCAATAAGGTGAAAATAATTTTTGGTGAATAGTAACCTTTGACTTTTATTTACTACGATTAAAGGTAAATAGGGTTATTCAAGGTAAAGAGTATATTATAATAAAACAAAATTACATTAACAAGTGTCATACACTTATTGGATGAGTCATGGGTGACCATGGTCATACTTGGGTCAATTTGGGTACCCCATGGAGCCACTTGTGAGTGATAATGACTCTTTAGATTAATTAATTTAATGCAAAGACAAAAATGACACAAACAAATATCTGTTAGTAAATTAATTTTTACATGGGGTTATATAAGTTATCATTTTTACTATAAATATTCATTGGAAATACAAAACAATTTCCTACATCATGGTATTTTTTTATAATTTTTAGACATCAAATAAATTTAATTTTTCATGACACAATAATGATGCAGTGTTTACCTCATTAATAAATTATTTAAATAAATAAGATTATAATGATTATAATATTATCCAAAACTCGTCCAATTCTAATTGGATGATTTTATTTAAAATATTATGCATATTATCTTTGACTTTAAATTGTTTTAGACCTTTTGAAACCTAAGATAAGTTTATAATAAAAAAATAGTTTCACACTTTCTTAAAGAGCCACTCTTCTCCCTTATAAAAAGAGAACACTTATAACCAATTCTTCACACCTCTCAAGAATTTTGGATCATCCTACCTCTTCCCAATTAAGGTCCCTACATCCCTCTCCTATAACATGAATCCTTACCTTGGAAGAAGTCACTTCAAGAAGTCCTTTTGGTTCAATCCAAAAGGAGTTACCGAAATTAAAGGTACCTATTTCTCTTAAATTTATTTCTTTTATTTTACTTCTACAACCACATGAACTCTTTTTAATCCTTTATTTTTTAACAAAAATAGTACATTAAATATAATATGATGTTTTTAAAGAATTATTTGAGGTACACATACACACACCTCCATTTAATGGGTGAAGAACATAATGTTTATGTGGATGGAAAACTAACGCCACACGAAATGATGATTGTTCAATTGTCTCCTACCGCCTCTTCTAGTGGCCATTATGATGGAAATATAATTATATATTATTTATATTATGTTTATTTTTTCTATATGTTTTTTTAGTTTTCATTTAAAAATACACCAATATGCTTTCCAATTTGTGTTACCATGATAATTTCATTTGAGGAAGTGCGGACTACCGCCCCCTCAAGGTGATATGATTCGTTCATGACATTCATCGAGCGTATAACGGATAGAGTTAATTGAATTATGTTAAAAATATATCGTATGATATTATAATGGAATTATAATATACCTATGTATCATTATGTTTTTATTCCATTAAAATAAAAAAATTGAAATGAAAGTTATGTTCATGCGTACGTACGGCTTACCGTCTCCATGAAATGTGCATTTAATTTTTTGTCTCCAAATGTTTTATACTATTATAAATACATATATATAATGGATATATAATATTTATATGATATCTAAATAATTTATATTTTTTGAGATAATGGACTTTTGACCACATGGACAAATTTTAATTATAACAAGTTCATTTTTGCCTCAAGTTCTGAACATCAAAAAAACATCCAATATGAACTCAAATAATTATCTAATTATTATAGAAAAGTAATAAGTGATATAAAAGGAATAATAAAATTTAAAAGTGTTATTAATCTAGAATAAATTAACTTAATTTTATTATTCAGGATGAACAATGAACACACAAGACAATTCAGACTTAAGGTAAGGGATTTTCTTATCTCACTTTTAATTCCGTGAGATTTCCTTTGTTCGCCACTTATTCATTGTATGTGGTGTATTGTGTACTTCCATTTGATATATATTATCATGTTTCTAATTATATTTATGGTATTCTGTGATTCATTTGGTGGTTATTAACTTTTTTTCATACGACTCAATTGATTTGAACGTGGTAAGGGGTTTCTTATCTAACTTTTTATTCCGTGAGATTTCCATTGCTCACAACTTATTTATTTCATGTGGTGTTTGTACTAACCATGATTGTATTAATTGTTTAATATACATTAATTTATTTATATTTACATCTTCAATGTGTTATCCTTCCTTCATGGTTGTATGTTTCTTAAGTTACAAAATCGATAAGGGAATTTGAAATTTCAATTTCCACTCATTCAGCTTTACACATACATCATTGATTATTTCATTCCAAGATTATGTGTGGAATCACTATTCATTTTCTTATGTCATAATTTCCACTCCCCTTTCCGTGGATATACTTTTTATACACATAATCACCCCATTTATAAATTCTCAATTCATCGATATGAACTTGATAGGAGTAATTTTAACTCAATCTCCGTTGTTGAGTTAAATATCCAATTCATTGGTGTTGTTTTTACCAGAATATGTGTGAATGTCCTATGATTGATTTACACTAAATATACAATCATATTGAGTGTATTTATATTTTTCACACATAATTATTTTGTTTATTTATCCTTAACCTAAGGATATGGTCTTTATAAGAGATTTCTTCTCAATTTACATTCCCTTTAGACTTCTTTGTTGTTATACACCAAATCACTTTTATATGGTGTATATAATGTACAATGACATAGTATATCATGAATACCTTTATACTAATGATATTACAGAGTTTTTATTACCGTAATTATTTGTAATCAAGCGTCTCTCTTTTGGTTAGGAACTCTAACTAAAATATCATTTTAAATGTTCTCAAGATTTATTATTCTAAATATTTATCATTAATGTCCATGTTTTAAAAATGGATTTAAGGATTTATTTCAATGGACATTAATGTTTTAAAATTAAAATTAATTTTAAATGTTTCAAAGTGGTAAGAGACACTTTTATTCAAAAATCTATTTTAAATGGATTCTTGGATAATAGTGTGACTTTTAAATGCTTTCAGGGAAAAGGGGAATATTTATCTAAAATACTTTTGACAATTATTTTCATCTATGTCAATATCCTTCATTATTCTCAATTGAGGATAATATTTTACAATACAACCTTCCATATTGTATTGAATGAGTTATGTTTTACGGTGGATGTGCTATTTTTATACCATTCATGGTTTTTGGATAAAGTATTGACTTTTCATATGCTAGTTTTAATAAGTATGTTTATGTTATGTCTAAAATGTTTCATATGAGGAATGAATTGGACTTAGTAATTGATGGGTGGGGCCCGCTATATATCCTAGATGCATAGGTAGTTCTCATGAGACAAACTAGTGTCTTGGCACAACACCTTGACCAAATCTTATTTGAAGTCTTGGAACAATACTTTGACAATGTGGTTATGATAGTCTGGAATTATGAATTCCATCATTATGAAAGTGTTTATTGATATTGCATGTGATTATTCAACTTGTAGACTATCCATCTGAATTAGTAAATGTAATTATTTCATTTTTTTCCATATTATGCTGATGTTCAAGTTTAAAAGGCTTTTGTTTTAGTTATGCATTGCCTTAAATGTTTATGCTTATTTATAAAAGTTTCCACTATATTGTTATCCATACTGAGTAGTTGAGATCACCCCTTTCTATGTATTATTTTCCCAAGGATGTGAATAAGTTAGTTATGAGTGACCACTAAGAATTATCTAGGAAGCTAGGATGTTGCCAAAGGAATAATTTAGTGTTGTTTTTCTATTATTATTGTAATATTAACCTTATGAATGTATCTATCATTTCCAAGGCTACTAAACGGATCGGTCTTTCAGGACATGATTTCCTTGTATCATGGCAATGTTATGTATGAATGCACAGACTATGGGTAACTGGGGTCGGGGTGTAACATTTGTTATCAGATGAATTTTAGTACAAACCTTGGAAGAAAGATTTAGATAAACTCTGATTAGATCACATAGCCCTAAGATAGACTTTGAGAATTAGTATTGAATAACTTCTTAAAATATTGGTACTATACATGTTTTGTGACATTTACAAGCAATACATCCCTGTCTAGATACGAGCAGGTAGAGGCAGCTCAGTCATAGATGTACATATGGGTAAAACCCAAAATCAACATTTTGAGCTAGACTCATGACAAAGGACCTTGCTGCACTCTTGGTTACGACACTCCCGGGGGATATGCTTTGGATAATTTAAATTTTCTTCTCCAAAAAATTTGAAGGATTATAATATAAGATGAGAATAAATAACCATGGTTAATACTAGGGTGTTTTTGATTGAAAATTAGGTGTGATGATATTTTCTAAATAATTTTATGACCATTCTTACTAACACAATATTTTCTGGTTTTATTCAATGGATGAATTCCAAGGACGTCCTTGTAAGTTTGAGAATGATGTAAAAGGTGGGGATGATGGTGAAAATGAGAAAAAAATGAATGTTAATAGGCATAAAAGATATTTCTTTCATGCCAAATCAGGTTTCCAAAAATATGATCAACAATATATATATTAACCAACTCCCGGAATAACCAAAGAAGAGAAAGGTGATGAATAATAAGAGATCCAGTAGTGGATACCATGGAGAAAAGAATCCTTAATTTCCATCATGAAGGAAATGTGGATGGAGACACCCAAGAAAGTGTCTCAATGGAACAAATAAATTCTTTTCATGTGAGAAAGAAGGACATAAAGTGAATTATTGCCGAGGAAAAATGAAGAGTACTATGGAAGAAAATAAAAATGGTCCAAAAAATCCATTTATAGTCATTTGTCATAAAAATAGGGGACCTGAACATTACCAGAGTGAATGCCATATTCTATAGGATATTTTCTTGTTCAATGAAGAATCTATGTGTAAATAAATGGTTGGGGAAAATTTTAAAAGTATTAGTGCTCCTTGTTGAGGGGATTACATTGGAATAATTTTCTCTTATATTTGTAACCCGATGTTTGTCATGTGAAAAAGACATTTGAGGAAGAATTATCTTTTATCTTGTGGATATAGTTATAAATATCCATTTGGTTTTATATGATCATTGGGTTTGAGGTAATTACAAGTTATTATATTTTGGGATGAAAATTCTAGGTATGAGATAACATTTGTGGATAAATTATGTTATGGTTATTTTGAGGAATTTATTTCATTTTGGTAATGTTATAAAATATAGTTTTTGAAAAATGACAACAGGTAGACCATGTGACTACCCAACGTGTCAGACAAAGCTGTGGGAATCGAACCCACAACCAAAGTGCAATTGGGATTTATCACCTACCACTGGACTACATGAAGTCCCTAGTCAATGTGCCTAATTATTTTTAGTTAAATGAAATTATTGATCAATAATAAATTTATTTATGATCTTATGTCTTATAAAATTAATACCCTTAGTATAGGAAAATTATTTTGTTATTAAGTGATAAATGTTATTTTGAAGACATTCCCTTTGTTGGGAATACAATATGCCCATGGAAAATAGAATACTATGGGATTTCATTTGAGGAGTAATGGTGGATTTTTTTTCTATGTTTTTATTGTTTATTTATAGTGATTGGAGTTTTTAATGGAAATTATTAACCTATAATAGATATTATGTGATTAGGTTAATTACTTTTAAGTATGTGACTTTAAGAGCAGTTGATGTCATTTGGAGATACAATTTAACATGGAAGACTATGTAGTAAAATTATTCTATGTTTTGGGATTCAAAATTATTTTAGATTATATTGATGAATTTTAAGGAAACCGGTTTATTGAATGGTATTTATTGAACTTTGGGTATTGTTGGTTTAATTTTAGAAATTAAGATTAGTATTTCTTTCTCTAAAGGATTATCCTTTTTAGGGATCATCTGATCTTCTACTAACCAATTTAGTAGTGGTTAATCTCAAAATACAAGGTAAATATATTTTTTATCTTTTATGGATCATGTGATTCTCTAGGAGTTGATTCTATATCTTCCAGTGTGACCAAGTCATCTTGAATACTCATCGTTTGAAAAAAAAGGATGAGTTGGAGGTAGAAATTTATTAAAGATTGAAACTCTACTTAAAAAGTAAGTATATCACTTTATGATCATATTAAATCTCATAAATAAATTTCTCAACTTTATTAAATGTAACATAAAACAAAAAAAATTATCCGTTAACTTTTCATACTGGGAAACTATTGACCATTTATCCCATCACAAGTTTGGGATTTTCTTATTTTTAAATTTCTCCAAATCAGGTTTTCTATCCCTCTCCATCAGAACATGACATTTGTTTTCTCCTCCATATCCATGTTTTCATGGAAGCTTAATATATTTTGTCTTGGGTTAACTTTTTTTCTCTTATTTTATTTTAAAGAGATAATTTTATTGACTATTTTTCCGATGTGGGGCTTTGAATGATGTTTCTGAGCCGAATTTTAAAATTCTGAGGATGCAATTCCCAAAAGGGGGGAAGGATGTAACATCCCGGGTAAATAAAGAATAATACATTTTCATATTTATTAATATTTTGGAATTAAATCTCAATTTTAATTTAAAGGGGATTTTATTTCCGATGGCTTACCTGATACACAACAACAGGTTTCTTTGAAATCTTACGTTGCACACTAATAATATAATATTATTATTTTAAATGGTACTTAACACCGAGCCATTGTATTGGTGTAAATGAATAGAACTAACTAAAATATTGTTATATATATATTATTTAAATGTTTTTACATTTATCCAATAAAAGATAGAGGCTTAAAATAAGAAAGGAATTCGATTTTAAGCATAAATACTCTACTATTCATTAAAGGGTCGATTTACCGCCTTTTGATGGAGAACAATCTTTCTATATAGTTTTGTTCATTTTTATATGTTATATTTGAAAAAAATAAAATTCTTCTTTAAATAGGGCATCAAAATATAATTTGGGTAAAATTGTGGTATTTTTCTGATAAAATTCAATTTTTTGATGAATAATGAAAAATAATGTATTTTAATTCAAAACTGTGTTTTAATATAATTTATTTATATGGATAGAATATCTTTTTTATTTGTTTTAAAGTGTAATTAGAATATATTTTTACCATTTAATCCAATGATGGTCATAAGAATTAATTTCACTTCCAAATTGGACATAAACAAGTGTCAATCTTTTGATAGTTATTATTTATAAAAAACACGCTATTTGTTTTAACAACTGGAATTATTTTTAAATTAATTAATGCCACTTTTATTTTTTTAATTTGGAAAAATAGACATCATTTTTTAAATCATAATATCAAATAAATCTTAGCCTAAATTTTGGATATTTTTCTGAAAAACATCAATTTTTGATGAATAGTGAAACCACTTAGTAGTAGTTAAAAAGTGAATTTTACATTTAAATGACATTTTACTGCTGCTGTGAGTTGAATTTCAAAAACCTGAGAAACACGATTAATATCAAGAAGTAAAATGTGGTTCAATAAGATGAACTATTTTTTGGTGAATAGTATCCTTTTAATTTTATTTACTGCGGTTAAAGGTAAATAGGGTTCTTCAAGGTAGAAAGTATTTTATAATAAGACAAATTACATTAACACTTTTACTAACCTTATTGGATGAGTCATGGGTGACCATGGGCATTCATTTGTAGATGTTGGGACCCCATGGAGCCACTTGAGAGTTATAATGACTCTTTAGATTAATTAATTTAAAGTAAAGACAAAAATGACACAAAGAAATATCTTTTAGAAAATTAATTTTTTACAGGGGGTTATATAAGTTATATTTTTGACTATAAATATTCTTTATAAATCAAAAAATATTTCCAAATTCATGGTATTTTTTATAATTTTTAGAATTAAATAAATTAAATTATTTATGACACAATAATGATGCAGTGTTTACCTCATTAATAAATGATTTAAATAAATATTATTATAATGATTAAAATGATATAGAAAACATATCCAATTATGATTGGATGATTTAATTTAGAATATTAGTCATCTTATCTTCGAATTTAAATTTATTTTGACATTTTTAAACCTAATATAAGTTTATAATAAAATAATAGTTTCACACTTTCCTAAAGAGCCCCTCCTCTTCCTTATAAACAATTACCACTTATAACCAATTATTCACAACGCTCAAGCCTTTTGGATCTTCCAACCTCTACCCAATTAATCTCCCTACATCCCTATCCTACACCAAGAAGAATTACCTTAGGTAGAAAGCACTTCAAGAAGTCATTTTGGTTCAAACCAAAGGGAGTTACCCAAATTAAAGGTAACAATTTCTCTTAAATTCATTTATTTTATTTTACTTCTCCAATCCCATGAACTCTTTTTATTCCTTTCATTTGAAACAATACTAGAATATTCAATATAATAGGATTTTGGTATAAGAATTATTTGATCTACACTTACACACACCTCCACATAATGGGTGAAGAACAAAATGTTTCTGTGGATGAGAATCTAAGGCCTCACGAAACGGTGATTATTAAATTATCTCCTACCGCCTCTTATGGTGGCCATTATGATGGTACTGTATTTATATATTATGTTTATTATGTTTATTTTTTCTCTATTATTCTATAATTTTAATTTAAAAACACAATAATATTCTTTCCAATATGTGTGACCACGATAATTTCATTTGAGGAAGTGCAGACTATCGCCCCTTGAAAGGGGATATGATTCGTTCAAGAAATTCATGGAACGTATAAAGGATAGAGTTAATTGAATTATGTAAAACATATATCATATGATGTTATAATGGAATCATAATATACCTTTGTATCATTATGTTTTAATTCCATTAAAATAAAAAAATAGAAATGAAAGTAGCGTTCATGCATACGTACGACTTACCGTCTCAAGGAAAGGTGCATTTCATTTCTTATCTCCAAATGTTATGTACTGTTATAAATACATATATATACTGGATATATAATATTCATATGATATATAAATCATATAAATCATTTTCTAGATAATGGACTTTTGACCACATGGAAAAACTGTAATTATAACAAGCTCATTTTCGACTCAAGTTTTGAACAACAATTAAATATCCAATATGAACTCAAATAATTAACTAATTATTATTGAAAGATAATAAGTTATAAAAAGGAATAATAAAACTTAAAATTGTTCTTAATAAAGTATAAATTAAATTAATTTTATTATCCATGAAGAAAAAGGAACACGCAAGACAATTCAGACATGAGGTAAGGGATTTTCTTATCTCACTTTTCATTCCGTGAGATTTCTATGGTTCACCACTTATTCATTGAATGTGGTGTATTGTGTACTTCCATTTGATATATATTATCATTATTCTCATTATATTCATGATATTCTATGATTAATTTGGTGGTTATTAACTTTTTTTCATACAACTCAATTGATTACAATGTGGTAAGGGTTTCGTATCTCACTTTTAATTCCGTGAGATTTCCATTGCTCACCAGTTATTTATATCATGTGGGGTGTGTACTGCCCATAATTGTATTCATTGTTTAATATATTCTAATTTATGGATTTTTACATCATCATTGTATGATCCTTATTTCATGGGTGTATGTTTCCTAAGTTACCAAATCAATAAGGGAACTCGAAATTTCAATTTCCACTCATTCGACTTTACACATACTTCATTGATTATTTTACTCCAAGATTATGTGTGGAATCACTACTCATTTTCTTATGTAATAATTTCCACTCCCCTTTCTATGGACATACTTTTTATACACATAATCACTCCATTGATAAATTCTAATGTCATCGATATGAACTTGATAAGAGTAATTTTAACCCAATCTCCATTTGTTGAGTTAAATATCCAATACATTGGTTTTGTTTTTAAAAGAATATTTGAGAATGTCATATGGTTTATTTACACTGAATATCCAACCATATTGAGTGTATTTATATTTTTCACACATAATTATGTCGTTGATTTATCCTTAACCTAAGGATATGTTCTTTATAAGAGATTTCATCTCAATTTACATTCCATTGAGACTTCTTTGTTGTTATACACCAAATCACTTTCATATGGTGTATATAATGTACTTTGACAAAGTATATCATGAATAACTTTATTCTAATGATATTATAGAGTTTTTATTACCTTAATTATTTGTCTTCAAGTGTCTCCCTTTTTATTAGTAACTCTAACTAAAATATCATTTTAAATATTTTGAGGAATTATTATTCTAAATATTTTCATTAATGTCCATGTTTTAAAAATGGTTTTAAGGATTTATTTCACTGTACATTAAAGTTTAAAAATTAAAATTACTTTTAAATGTTTCAAAGTGGTATGGGACATTTTGATTCAAAATTCTATTTTAAAGGACTTCTTGGAAAATAATGTGAATTTTAAATGTTTTCAAGAAAAAGGGGGATATTTCTCTAAAATGGTTTTGATGATTATTTTCATCTATGTCGATATCCTTCATTATTATCGATTGAGGTTAATATTTTACAATACAATCTTCTATAGAGTATTGAATGAGTTATTTTTGACTGTGAATGTGCTATTTCTATACCATTCATGGTTTGTGGATAAAGTATTGACATTTTGTATGCTAGTTTTAATACGAGTGTTTATGTTATGTTTCAAACTTTTTATATGAGGAATGCATTGGACTTAGTATGTGATGGGTGGAGCCCACTATAGCTCCTTGATGCATCAGTATGTCTCATGAGACAAACTAGTGTCTTGGCACAAGGCCTTGACCAAATCTTATTTGTAGTCTTGGCATAAGGCTTTGACTATGTGGTTATGATAGTATGGAATTATGCATTCCGTCATTATGAAAGTGGATATTGATATTGGATGTGATTATTTGACTAGTAGAAAATCCATGTGAATATGTAAATGGCATTATTTCATTTTTTTCCATATTATGCTGAAGTTCAAGTTTAAAAGGCTTTTGTTTTAGTTATGCATTGCCTTAAATATTTCTGCTTATTTATGAAAGTTTCTGCTATATTGTTATCTTTACTGAGCATTTGAGCTCACCCCTTTCTATGTTTTATTTTTCCTCATATGTGAAGAAGTTAGTTATGAGTTACTTTCAGGAACAATCTTGGAATCATGGATGTTTCAAATGGAATAATTTAATGTCGTTTTTCTTTTCAATTTGTAATTTTGACCATATGAATGTATCTAGTATTTCCAATGCTAATAAACTGATCGGTCTTTCGTGACATGATTTACTTGTATCATGCCAATGTTATGTAAAAATGCACTGACTCTGGGTAACTGGGGTTGGGGTGTTACATTTTGTATCAGAGGATGTTTAGTACAAAACGTGGAAGCTAGATATACATAAAATTTGATTAGAGAACATAGCCCTAAGATAGACTTTGAGAATTATTATAGAAGAAATTCCTAAAATATTGGTATTATAGAGATTTTTTTGACTTTTCCAAGAAAGGCATCTGTGTGTAGATACGAGCATATAAAGGCGGCTCTGGCACAGATGTACCTAGGATTAAAACCTGAAAACATCTATTTTAGCTAGACTCAAAAGGGAACTGGGTCACGAAAACGGGCCATGATGCACTCTTGGTTACGAAACTCATGGTGAATATGATTAGGATAATTTAAATTTTCATTACAAACCAATTTGAAGGATTTTAATATAATATGAGAATAAATAACCTTGGTTAATACTAGGGTGTTATTCATTGAAAATAAGTTGTGATGATATTTTCTAAATAATTTTATGACTATTCTTACACACACAATGTTTTCTAGTTTTAGTCAATGGCTGAATTCCAAGGAAGTCATAGTAACATTGAGAATGATGTACAAGGTGGTAACGATGGTGTAAATGAGAAAAAAATGGAATGTTAATAGGCATAAAAGATATCGTTTTCATGGAAAATCTGTTTTCCAAAAATATGATCAACAATATATATAATAACCAACTCCCAAAATCAAAAAAGAAGAAAAAGGTGATGAATGATAAGAGCTCCAGCAGTGGAGACCATGGAGAAAATAATCCTTAATTTCCATCATGTAGGAAATGTGGAATGAGACACCCAAGAAAGTGTCTCAATGGAAAAAATAAATGCTTTACGTGTGGGAAAGAAGGACATAATGTGAAGAATTACCGAGAAAAAATGAAGAGTACTATGGAAGAAAATAAAAATAGTCCCAAGAATCCATTTTCAGTCAGTTTCCATAAATGTATGGGACTTGGCCATTACCTGAGTGAATGCCCTATTTTATAGGATATTTTCATGGTCACAGAAGAAGCTATGAGGAAATAAATGGATATAGAATTTTTTTAAAGTATTAGTGCCCCTTGTTGATGGGATTACTTTGGAATAATTTTCTCTTATTTTTCTAACCCTACAGTTTTTCATGTGAAAATGATATTTGAGGAAGAATTATCTTTTCTATTGTGGATATAGTTATAAATATCCATTTGGTTTTATATGATCATTGGGTTTAAGGAAATTACCAATTATTATATTTTGGGATGCAAATTCAATTTATGAGATTACATTTATGGTTAAATTATGTTATGGTTATTTTGAGGAATTTATTTTATTTTTGTAATTTTATAAAATATAGTTTTTGAAAAACGACAACAGGAATACTGTGTAACAATCCAACACATCGGACAAAGAAGTGGGAATGAAACCCCCAACCAGAGTGCGATTCGGAATTTTCCCCTACCACTAGACTACGTGAACTCCCTGGTTAGTGTGACTAATTATTTTTAGTTAAATGATTTTATTGATCAATAAAAAGTTTCTTTGGGATCTGATGTCTTATCATATTAATACCATTAGTATAGTAAATTATTGGGTGATTATGTGATAAATGTTATTTGGAAGACGTTCGATTTGTTGGGAACACTATATGTCCAAGGAAAGTAGAATACTATGGGATTTCATTGAGGAGTAATGGTGTATTTTTTTCTATGTTTTTATTTTGGATTTATAGTGATTTGGGTTATTTATGGAAATTATTAACCTATAATAGAGAATATGTGATTAGGTTAACTACTTTTAAGTATGTGAATTTAAGAGTAGTTGATGTCATTTAGAGATAAAATTTAACGTGGAAGACGGTGTAATAATATTCTTCTATGTTTTGGGTTTCAAATATAGTTTTGATTATATTGATATATTTTGAGGAAATTTTTTTATTGAATGTTATTTATTGAACATTGGGTACTGTTGGTTTCATTTTAGAAATTATGATTCGTATTTCTTTCTCAAAAGGATTATCCTTTTTGGGGATCATCTGATCTTTTACTAACCATTTTAGTGGTGGATAATCTCAAAATAAGAGGTAAATATATTGTTTCTCTTTTATGGATCATGTGACTCTATAGGAGTTGATTCTAGCTCTTCCGTTGTGACCAAGTCGTTTCGAATATTCATCGTTTGAAAAAAAGGATGAGTTGGTGGTAGAAATTTAATAAAGAATGAAACTCTACTTAAAAAGTAAGTATATCTCTTTATGTTCTGAGTCAATATCATAAATAAATTCTTCAACATTATTAAATGGAACTTAAAACTAAAAAAACGTAATCAGTTTACTTTTCCTACTGGGAAACTATTGAACATTTATCCCATCACAATTTGGTGATTTTATTGTTGTTAACTTCCTCCTAATCATGTTTTCTATCCTTTTCCATCAAAACTTGACACTTTGTTTTCTCCTCCATATCCATGTTTTCATGGAATCCTAGTATTTGTTATCTCGAGTAACCTTTTTACTTATCTTAATTTATTTTAAAGTGATAATTTTATTGACTCTTTTTCCGATGTGGGGCTTTTAATGATGTTTCTAAGCCCAATTTTAAAATTGCGAGGACACAATTCCCAAAATGGGGAAAGATGTAACATCCTGGGTAAATAAATAATAATAACTTTTCATATTTATTAATATTTTCGAATTAAATGTAAATTTTAATTTAAAGGGGATGCTATGTTCGATGGCTTACCTGATACACAACAACAAGTTTCTTTGAAATCTTATGTTCCACACTAATAATATAATATTATTATTTTAAATGGTACTTAACGTCGCGCCATTGTATTGGTGGAAATGAATAGAAATAAATATAATATTATTATATATGTTTGTTAAATGTTTTTACATTTATCCAATTAAATTTAGAGGCTTGAAATAAGAATGAAATTCGATTTTAAGCATAAATACTATAATATTCATTAAAGGTTCAATTTACCGCCTTTTGATCATGAACCATCTTTAAATATAGTTTTGGTAATTTTTATATGTTATATTTGTCAAAATAAAATTCTTCTTTAGAATTGGGACATCAAAATCTATTTTGGGTAAAATATTGGTATTTTGCTGATAAAATTCATTTTTTGAGGAATAGTGAAAAATACTGTATTTTAATTCAAAAATGTGTATCAATATAATTTATTTATATGGATAGATTATCTTTTTAATTTTTTTATAGTGTAATTAGAATATATTTTTACAATTTAATCCAATGTGGGTCATAGGAATTAATTTTACTTTGAAATTGGACATAAACAAGTGTCAATCTTTTGATAGTTATTATTTCTTAAAAACACGCTATTTGTTTTAACAATGAGAATTAATTTTAAATTAAATAATTATACTTCTATTTTTTGAATTTTGAAAAATATAAATCAGTTTTTAATTTGGAATATCAAAAAAATCTTAGGCTGAATATTGGGTATTTTTCTGAAAAAACATCAATTTTTTATGAATAGTGAAACCACTTCATAGTAGTTAAAAAAGTTACTTTTAGATTTAAATGAAAATTTACCGGTTCTATGAGTTGAATTTAAAAAATCCAATACACATTGTTAATATCAAGAAGTAAAATGTTGTTCAATAAGATGAAAACAATTTTTGGTGAATAGTAACATTTGACTTGTATTTACCACAGTTAAAGGTAAATAGGGTAATCAAGGTAAAAAGTATACTATAATAATACAAAATTACATTAACACTTGTCTAAACCTTATTAGTTGAGTCATGTCTGACAATGGGCATAATTGGGTCGATTTCGGGACACCATGGAGCCACTTGAGAGTGATAATGAATCTTTAGATTAATTAATTTAAAGTAAAGACAAAAATGACAAACATATATCTTTTAGTAAATTAATTTTTACATGGGGTTATATAAGATATATTATTGGAGATAAATATTCATTGAAAATAAAAAATGTTTTACTACATAATGGTTTTTTTCTATAATTTTTAGGCATCAAATAAATTAAATTATTAATGAATGAATTATGATTCAGTGTTTACCTCATTAATAAATGACTTAAATAAATATGATTATAATGATTAAAATATTATCCAAAACATGTCCAATTATGATTGGATGATTTTACATAGAATATTAGACATATTTTATTTAACTTTAAATTTTTCGGGACCTTTTGAAACCAAATATAATATTATAATAAAATAATAGTTTCAAAATTTCTTAAAGAGCCACTCTTCTCCCTTATAAAAACAGACCACTAATAACCAATTCTTTACACCTGTCAAGCCTTTTTTCTCGTCCAACCATTTCCCAATTAATCACCCTACACCCCTCTCCTCCACCAAGAAGCCTTACCTTAGGAAGAAGGCACTTCAAGATGTCCTTTTGGTTCAAACCAAAGAGATTTACCCAAATTAATGGTAACAGTTTCTCTTAAAGTCATTTCATTTATTTTACATCTCCAACCCCATGAACTCTTTTTTATTTAAATATTTTGTAACACCAACAGTATATTAAATATACTAGGATGTTTTTATAATATGTATTTGAGATACACTTACACAAACCTCCATTTAATCGGTGAAGAACATAATGTTTCAGTGGATGGAAAACTAACGCCTCACGAAACGATGATTGTTCAATTATCTCCTACCGCCTCTTATGGTGGCCATTATGATGGAACATTATTTATATATTATTTATATTATGTTTTTATTTTCTCTATGCTTATGAAATTTTCATTAAAAGACACAAAAATATGATTTCTAATATGTGTGACCATGATAATTTCATTTGAGGAAGTGCAGACTACCGCCCCCTCAAGGTGATATGATTCGTTCATGACATTCATGGATCCTATAAAGGATAGAGTTAATTGAATTATGTAAAACATAAATAATATGATATTATAATGGAATTATAATATACCTATTAATCATTATGTATTAATTCCATTAAAATAAAAAAATAGAAAAGAAAGTAGCACTCATGCATACGTGCGACTTACCGTCTCCATAAAAGGTGCATTTCATTTCTTATCTTCAAATGTTATGTACAATTATAAATACATATATATACTGGATATATAATATTTATATTATATCTAAATCATTTATATCATTTTTTAGATAATGGAATTTTTACCACATGGACAAATTGTAATTATAACAAGTTCATTTTTGACTCAAGTTCCGAACATCAATAAAATATCCAACATGAACTCAAATAATTAACTAAGTATTATAGAAAGGTAATAAGTGATATAAAAATAATAATGAAATTTAAAAGTGTTCTTAATCAATTAGAAGTTAACTTATGTTTATTATTTAGGAAGAACAAGGAGCACACAAGACAATTCGGACTTGAGGTAACAAACATTCTTATCTCACTTTTAGTTCCTTGAGATTTCCATTGTTCGCCACATATTCATTGCATGTGGTGTATTGGGTACATCCATTTCATATATATTATCATTATTCAGATTATATTAATGGTTTTCTGGTTTTCATTTGGTGGTTATTAACTTTTGGTCATACGACTCAATTGATTACAACGCGGTAAGGGGTTTCTTATCTCACTTTTAATTCCGTGAGATTTCCATTGCTCAACACTTATTTATTGAATGTGGTGTGCATACCGCCCATGATTATATTCATTGTTTAATATACATTAATTTATGGATATTTTCATCATCATTATATGATCCTTCTTCCATGGGTGTATGTTTCTAAGTTACCAAATCGATAAGGGAATTTGAAATTTCAATTTCTACTCATTCAGATTTATGCATACTTCATTGATTATTTTACTCCAAGATTATGTGTGGAATCACTATTCATTTGTTTATGTCAAAATTTCCACTCCCATTTATTTGGATATACTTTTGATACACATAATCAATCCATTGATAAATTCTCAAGTCATCGATATGAACTTGATAAGATTAATTTTCACTTAGTCTCTATTTATTGAGTTAAATATCCAATTCATTGGTGTTGTTTTTACAAGAATATGTGAGAATTTCTCAGATTGATTTACACTGAATAACCAATCATATTTATTGTATTTACAACTGTCAAACATAATTATTTATTTGATTTATACTTAACCTAAGTATATAATCATTAAATGAGATTTCATCTCAATTTATATTCCATTGAGACTTCTTTGTTGTTATACAACAAATCACTTTTATATGGTGTATATAATGTACTTTGACAAATTATATCATGAATACCATTATTCTCATGATTTTACAGAGTTTTTGTTACCTTAATTATTTGTATTCAGGTGTCTCTCTTTTGATTAGGAACTCTAACTAAAATATCATTTTAAATGTTTTAAAGATTTATTATTCTAAATATTTCTCATTAATGTCCATGTTTTAAAAATGGTATTAAGGATTTATTTCAATGGAAATCAAAGAATTAAAATTAAAATTCCTTATAAACGTTTAAATGTTGTATGGGACACTTTGATTCAGAAATCTATTTTAAACCGATTCTTGGTAAATAGTGTGACTTTTAAATGTTTTCAAGAAAATGGGGGATATTTCTTTGAAATAGTATTGATAATTATTTTCATATATGTAAATATCCATCATTATTCTCGACTAAAGTTAATATTTTACAATATAACATTCTATATTGTATTTAATGAGTTATGTTTGACTGTGGATGTTCTGTTTTTATATCATTCATGGTTTGCGGATAAAGTATTGACATTTCATATGCTAGTTTTAATACGAATGTTTATGTTATTTTTAAAACGTTTAATATGAGGAATGCAATAGACATAGTAAGTGACAGGTGAAGATGGCTATAGCTACTCGATGCATCGGTAGGTCTCATGAGACAAACTAGTGTCTTGGCACAAGGCCTTGACAAAATCTTATTTGTAGTCTTGGCACAAGGCTTTGGCTATGTGGTTATGATAGTCTGGAATTTTGAATTCCATCATTATGAAAGTGGTTATTGATATTTCATGTGACTATTCGACTATTAGAATATCCATTTGACTATGTAAATTTCATTATTTCATTTTTTTTTCATATTATGCTGAAGTTCAAGTTTAAAAGGCTTTTGTTTTAGTTATGCATTGCCTTAAATGTTTATGCTTTTTTATGAATGTTTCAGCTATGTTGTTATACTTTCTGAGCATTAGATCTCACCCCTTTCAATGTTTTATTTTTCCCAGGATGTGAACTAGTTAGTTATGAGTGACTTTCAGGCATAATCTAGGAATCTTGGATGTTTCCAATGGAATAATTTTGTGTTGCTTTTCTTTTCACGTTATAATGTTGACCTTATGAAGGTATCTAGTATTCCCAAGGCTACTAAACAGATCGGTCTTTCGGGACATTATTTCCTTGTATGATGCCAACGTTATATAATAATTCACCGACTCTCAGTAACTAGGGTAGGGGTGTTACACATAGGAGAGTCCATTCTTACATATTTACACCTAAAGATAATCCTGAGCCTCATGCATGTCCAGATTCCACAAGTCAAGTGTAACACCCAGAACCTAGTTACCCATAGACGGTGAGTTATTACATAACATTGGCATGATAAAAAAAGATCAAGTCTCGAATGAACGATTTGTTTAATATCCTTGGAAACACTAGATACAGTCATAAATCTTACATTAAATGATAAAGTAAAAAACTAAAATAACATAGTCTCCATACTCCACACTCATATCCCCTTAGACTATCACTGCAGGTTAGTTATAAAATACTCATTCACATCCAGGGAAAAATAAAACATAGAAAGGGGCGATCTCTAATGCTCATTAAGGATAACAATATAACAAAAATTTTCATAAATAAGAATAAACATTTAAGGAAATGTATAACTAAAAAAAATCATTTTAAAGATAAACTTAAGAATAATATGGAAAAAATAAAATGAAATAATGTCATTTACTTAATCACATGGATATTCTACTAGTCGAATAATCACATGCAATATCAATAACTACTTTCATAATTAAGGAATGCATAATGCCAGACTATCATAACCACATAGTCAAGGCCTTGTACCAAGACTAAAAATAAGATTTTGTCAAGGACGTGTGCCATGACAGTAGTTTGTCTCATGATACCTACTGATGCATCGAGGAGCTATAGCGGGCTCCACCCGTCATATACTAAGTCCAATGCATTCCTCATATAAACAGGTTTAAACATAATTTAATAATTTGTATTAAAACTAGCACACGAAATGTAAATACTTTCTCTATAAACCATGAATGGTATAAAAATAACACATACACATTCAAACATATCACAAAACCTTCAATACAATATGGAAGTTTTGTATCATAATAATTCAACTTCAAATATTCTTAAAATCCCTCAAAGGATGTTGACAAAAATGAAATAAAATCTATATGAGAGAAATATCTCTTTTTTTAAATCATTTAAAAGTAAAATAATTATAAAAGAAACATTTAATTTAAAAATATTCATATAATCTTATAAGGGATACTTCGACGATTTTATAATGGCGAAAAATAGCCTCACCCATAATATAATATAAAAAATGACATTCTTACCTTAATTCTGTTGAAAAGGTTAAGAACAACCTTGTTAGGAAAATGACAGAAATATTCATTTATAAAAATCATTTAAAATTAAAATAAGAGTATGAATTACATTAACAAATACTATATAAAATAGTAATAATGTTTTCAAATACATTTTTAAGAAACATTTATGTGGATGATAAAGTGGTCCCAGTAGATACTTATGTAAAAACAACCTCGGATAATAAAGAGATTGTGCAATTAACCCTTACATTGAAGTTTTACGTGTTTGAGGGTGGTTAAACTCATCAATAATGGTGATATAATTATTATTAAATTATACAAGAATATTATACAATAATATTATATCATATATGTTCTTTTAACATTGCTTCGATAATAATATCTTTGTATTATCGTTGATGCGGGTGTTAACAGATTCGTTTTCATTTATATTATTTATTTTGTGAGTCATATTTGTTATGGATGGAATTTATATTATTCATATCCAGAATTATATAAAGTCTTTAAATATTACATTTTATCATTAAATAAAAATTAGTCTTGAATGGATATGATGGGGAATGAATCTCATCGTGTTCGTGGAGACTGTAATCTGTACGTACACACAAGCGATAATATAATTATTTTGATATTTAAATAATATATAATTGGATGGTATATCATATATACAGTATCATTATCATGTTAAAAATATTATTTACATCAATTAAACATCATTTTTATACCCATCCAAATAATAATGTATTGAATAACAATTACACCACGATGTGGAGACGGTAAGCTGTACATATGCACGTATGGTGACATGTCATTCAAAGGATGGATAGAATAATGAATTTTGTTGTATGATATTTATAATAAAATTATATTACATATAAGATATTTTACATATTATTTCATAATGAAAACAATGATTAAATAGGAAGTGGAAGAAAAAAGAAACTTGAAAGTGGTGATGAAATATTTACCTCCTCTTCGAGTTCATCCTTATGATTTGATCAAAAGGTATACATAGGTTGGATTTTTAACTAATGGAGGTCCTATAGGATTAATGTAGTATAGTTGATATGGTATTTGGGCAGGGGTTGGCCGAGCCAAATGTTTTCGAAGATGTGAATTAGAGATAATGGGTAGTTCCCTTTTATAAGAGGGTGGGGGCACCTTAGGAAATGTTAAAAATATTATTTTATAATAAATAATTTTTGGTTTCTAATGTCTCCAAAATATATTATGTAAAGGATAAGGTGGGTATGTGTCCAAAAACACTCAACCAGTAGGTTTTAGAGAGGTTCGGGTCACTATATTAACCTTACCTTTTATATTTAACTATTAGTTAAATAGTTTGACATTTACAATGTCTCTTTGTAGTTTTATATTATATTGTTAATAAACTTACTATATACCTACAACAGAACCACAAGTGGTTCATTGATTCCAAAATTATAATTATATAAGTCTTTTCGATGATCCTTTGATTTTTATGAATATTATATAAATTAATAATATAATATTTGTTTTCAAATTCTTTTATGCCAATTTTGACACTATTTAATAATTAAATTTTGTTAAAGTCCTAAAAAATTTATTAATTTGAACTAAATTCATTTAATTAATCCTAACATGTCATATTAACCTAGAAAATTAGTGTATGTCATAAAAACCTTCAAATGTAATTTATAGTAACATGTATAATACCATTTATTTAATTCATGCATTAATAAGGGAAATACTACAACATTATTGTGTCATAAATAAATTTAGTTATTCAATGTATAAAAATTATAAATAAAATAACATTATTTAGGAAATATTATTATATTTATAAAGAATATTTATAGTCTAAAATATAACATATATAACCCTAGGTAAAAATTGTTTTTCTAAAAGATATATGCTTATATTATTTTTGTTTTTACATTCACTTAATTAATATAAAGTGTCATTATCACATACAAGTGGATCCATGGGGTCCCAAAATTGACCCAAAGATTCCCATGGTCGGACATGTGTCATCCAATAGGGTTACGACACATGTTAGGGCAATTTAATATTATTATAATATTATTTTTACCATTATTTTCCCTATTTACCCTTTATCAATGGTAAATAAAATATTTACCGAAGTAATTATTCAAATGTTTAAAAATAAACGTTACCTATTTACACAATTTGGGCCTCCTGATTCTAAATATGGAATCAATTTTTCTAAATTCAAAACAAAAAAGTGGCAGAAATTAATTTAAAATTAATTCTTGTTGTCAAAACAAAAAGCGTGTTTAAAAAAAATAACAATCAAAAGATTGAAACTTGTTTATGTCTAGTTTAAATATAAAATTATGTCCAATGAACATCATTGGATTAAATGGTAAAAATATATTCTAAATATACTTTAAAACCACTCAATATTATAATTTCTCACTATAAATTATTTGGATTAAAAAAGTTGTTTTTAATAAACTTTTAGTCTTTTTCACTATTTATCAACAATTGGAAGTTCTCAGAAAAATACCAAAAACTCCCCCTAAGATAATTTTGATATTCTGAATCCAAAAATGAAGTCTAATTTGAATAATAAAATTTATAAAATTTCCAAAAGTGGGTATTACTATTCATAACAGCTACTTTGATTGGTTGTGGTGTGTGTTATAACCTCGAAGTTGCGTACAACACACACTACTGTATTATTCAAGGAGAAGCGAACCATGAAATCTTGGGGTGTTACAATCTCCCCTTTTTCAAATATTTTCATCCTAGATATTTTTAGAATATTACCACGTAAAAAGACTCGTGTGGTTCATCATCATCATCAGTTCCTCGGGTTCCCACGTTGCCTCATCCATCTTATGGTTTCTCCATAGAACTTTTACCAGACGAGTCGTCTGGTTTCCCAGCACTTGTTCTCTTGTATCAAATATCTTGATGGAATATTCATAATATGAAAGATTGGGTTCCAGTTCTAATTCCTCATAGGTGAGTACATATGTTGGGCCAGGCATGTATTTTCTCAATAGTGATATGTGGAACACACCATGAACTTTGGAGAGACTTGGTGGAATTTCCAAATGGTAAGCAACAACCCCAATTCGTTTTAGAAATTTGAAATGTCCGATGCAAATGGAAATTAATTTACCCTTCATACCAAAACGTATAACACCCTTCCATGGAGATACCTTCATGAAATTATGATCTCCTACCTAAGATTACAAATCCTTCTTTCAGTTATCGGTATAGCTCTTCTGCCTACTTTGAGTGGCTTTGATGTGGGTTTGGATTACCTTCACCTTTTCCATTGTTTCATCCACAAGTTCTGGGCCTATGAGTTTTCTTTCACAAAAATTATCCCAACAGGTCAGTGTGCGACATCTCTTTCCATATAAATCTTCATATGGTGCCATCTGAATTCTTAAATGGAAGCTATTGTATTAGGAAAATTCTACCAAAGGTAAATATTGATCCCACATACCTTGAATGTCATGTGATCATGATCTCAACATGTCTTATAAGGTTTGAATAGTCCATTATGATTGTCCATCAGTTTGGGGTTGGTTGGCAGTGCTCAAACGAGACTCAGTATCCAGGTCTTTCTAAAGACTTTTCCATAATCTTGATGTCAAATGTGGATCATGATCAGAAACAATCGACAGTGGTACTCCATAAAGTCTCGCAACTTCATTAATATATATCCTCACAAGAGGTTCAAGTGGTAGATCTTCTCTTATAGTAAGAAAATGTGCTGACTTGGTAGGATGATCAACAATGACCCATATTAAATCATTCATTCTAGGATTTTTAGGTAGTCCCATGACAATGCCCATCGTGATATAATCCCATTTCCACTCTGGTATGGGAAGAGGATGCTAGACTCCGCTAGGCTGTTTCCTTCCAACTTTAACTTGTTGATAAACCATACATCCTGACACAAAATAAACAATCTCCCTCTTAATGTTGACCCACCAGAAATGTTCCTTCAAATCTATATACATCTTAGTGCTACCAAGGTGTATAGTGAAATTGTAACTATGAGCATCATCCAAAAATTTCCTTTTTATATTAGGTATATCGGGAACACAAATTCTCTTCCCAAATTTCAAAATTCCTTCTTCATACAAATAGTCATTCAATCTTCCATCATTCACAACTTTAATCTTCTTTTGAAAATATTCATCATAGGTCTGAAAATGTGAATCATTTCTAGTAAAGATGGTTTGGAAACCATTTGGAAAAGCAGTAATGTTTCTCCTTCCATGGTTATTCCCATGCCCATCTTTACTAGATCCATGAAAATAGGATCCCTTTCCACTATCATCTTGTTCAAAACTCCATGTTCTTTCCTACTCAAAGAATCTTCTACCTTATTTACCTTCCCCGGGTGGTAGTGTATCGTACAATCATAATACTTGAGTAGTTCAAGACATCTCCTTTTCCTCCTGTTAAGTTCTTTCTGTGAGAAAATATAATTACAAAATCTTGTGATCAGTATAAATCTCATATTTTTCACCATATAGATAGTGTCTTCATATATTCAAAGCGATGATTACAGCTTCTACCTCAAGATCAAGAGAAAGATAGTTTTTCTCATGAATTTTTAGCTATCGTGATCCATAGGGAATAACCCTATCATTCTACATAAGGACACAACCAAGTTCTTTATTTGAAGCATCACTATACATAATAAATCCATCATTCCATGATGGAAGAGTCAAGATAGAAGCATTGGCTAATATTTTATTCAATTTTTCAAAACATTCTTCACACACTTTTGTCCAAATGAATTTAACCCCTCTTCGTGTGAGCTTTTCCAATAGGTTAGCCAATCATGAAATATTCTAGATGAAATGTCGATAATAACCTACTAAACCAATAAAACTGTGTACCTCAGTTATACTTGTCCATGCTTTCCATTCTTGGATTTCTCTTGTCTTAGAAGGATCAATAGAGATTCCATCCTTAGAGACAATATGGCCAGGAAAATAAATCTCTTGATGCCAGAATTTACACTTGCTAAATATCCCATATAATTCATGTCTTCAAAGATTCTTTAGAATAATGCGCAATTGATTTTCATGATCTTCGTAGATTTTGGAGAATACCAAGATATCACCAATAAATACCACTAAAAAGTCATCAAGATACTCTTTGAAAACACTAGTCATTAGATCCATGAAAACATAGGGTGTATTAGTCATCCCAAAAGGCATTATTGTAAACTCGTAATGCTTGTACCTGGTTTGAAATGCTATTTTCCGAATGTCTTCCTTCATCACCAACAACTAATGATATCCAGATCAAAGGTCAATCTTTGAAAATTATTGATCTCCATGAATTCAGTTGTATAAATCATCAATGTGAGGTAGGGGATATTTGATCCTTATTGTTATAGCATTGATCTCCGTATAGTCAATTCACAACCTCATAGATCCATCTTTCTCTTTAAAAAAGAACATGGGCTCCCCATGGAGAAACACTAGGGTGAATAAATCCATTATTACTAAATTCTTCTAGTTGTTTCTTTAGTTCCACTAATTATACAATGTCCATTCTATAAGGGGTGTTTGATATGGGCATTGAACCAGCAATTTGGTAAATAGAAAACTCAATTTATCATTCTGGAGGTTGTTTAGGTAAATCATCTGTAAAAACATCAACATATTCTTTCACAATAGGTACATACTCTATTTGAACATTCCTTTACTTGCCCACATTTATTTCATTTTCTTCCTCCCCAATATTTTAATTTAGTTGAGCTATTGGGGGTGGATCTAGATACGAATTTGGTGGTGACGATTCTGATCTAATGATAATCTATTCCTTATCATCATCATCCAAAATAGTAACCTCCTTCCTCTTAAAATAAATCTTTTCATCATGGTCCCAAAGCCAATACATACTGAGGATTATATCAAATTCAATCATTTGTATGACTATGAGATCATCAGATAAAGAACATCTATATTCTCTAATGGTAATAGATTCAAAAAACTTTGTTGCGATGATACTTCCCTTAGGAGTTTTAACTGAAAACTCCCTTGTTAAATCAAATTGGAAATATCTAATTTTATTTGTAAACTGGGAAGATATGAAACAATTCGATGATCCAGAATAAAATAAGGAATTTTCTAAACATGAGGAAACCATTAAATTACCTGCCACAATGTCTTTTGGATCTTCTACCTCAGCAGTAGTGATAGCATAATCTTGTCCTTGATTCCTTGTCCTTTTCTGAGCTATGTTCCCCTGATGCTTAGGACATTCATTTTCATAATGTCCCATCTCCCTATAATTGTAGCATTGAACATCAGTAGCTTCTTTATTCCTCCTACAATCATTAGTTTGGTGGCCTTTTTCACCACACTTGTAACAGACTCCCATTCCCTTCAGGTAAGTACTAGGGTGTTTCTTCCCAAACTTACTATAGGAAGGATAATCAACATTTCCCTTATTTCCCTTATTTTCATTTCTAGTGTGAATAGTAGATCTCTTCTTCTCTTGCTTTTCTTTAATGTCTTAAGACTTAAAGAATTCCTTTTCTTTCTTGATAGCACACGAGACAATATCTTTGTATGAAAAGAAGGATTGTTAGACTAATGCTCGATAAAAAATAGTTTTAACCAATCAATGAAATGATAAATCTTACTTCTTGGTTTACGTATATAATCTGCATCATGCCTTGATAACCTTGTAAATTTATACTCGTACTTTGCAACATTATCATCCTCCTTTTTCCTCAGACTTAGAAATTGTCTTTCCATATCCGCTCGATGGTCATGAGGAAATTATTTTTCATAGAAAATATATTTAATCTCCCTCCATTCTATGTTTGACACTTCATTATATTACTTATTGTTTTGAATCAATGAATATCATTGATCTGCATCTCCAATGAAGTGATAAACTGCCATGACAACTTTTTCCCTTTCACTACTCCCCAAAGACTGAAATATTATCTCCAAGGAACTTATACATTTCTCAGATTCCAATGGATTTGTATTCACATTGAATGTTGGTGGTTTTTCCTCATGAAGAGATCTAACATTGATCCTACATGCCACAGATCAGGGTTCTTCATACGAGTAAGGTTATAATTCATAACCTGATTTAGTTGAACCAGTATGGTGATAAACTGATCAACACCAGTTTTATCACCAGCTCAAACATAATTATCTTGAACAGGACAAAAATCCCTACATGGAGTGCGTGCATTGATACAATTTCCATTTCTTCCACTAGGCGCCATTTCTAAAAAATGGCATATACTAGATTAGTTTATGAATCACAATACATAAATCCAATCTTGTAAAACACTTAACAAAAATTGAACAGTTTATGGATATAATACATAATCATAAAAATACTTTTTTGAGGAATTATATACTCGTATACCCTTCATAATGGTTTGTAAAGAAAATAAGAATTATCCTATTCATATCCCCCGCGAGTGTCGTAACCAAAAGTGCATCAAGGAACATTTTCGTGCACCAGTTCCCATTCGAGTAGATCTCAAAGCGGTGTTTTCAGGTCATACACCTAGGTACATCTTTGTAAGATCCACCTCTCCCTTCTCGTATCGAGACAGAGATATATTGCTTGGAAAACTCAAAAAAACTCTACAATACAAAAATTCTAGGATGTTTTTCTATAGTAATCCTCAAAGTCTATCTTAGGGATATGTGATCTAATTAGAGTTTATCTAAATATCGCTTTAAATGTTTGTACTAAACTTACTCTGATACCAACTATAATGCCCTGACCCCAATTACCCCGAGTCAGTGCATTATTAAATAACATTAGCATGATCACAAAAGATCATGTCTCGAAAGACCGATTAGTTTAGTATCCTTGGAAATAGTAGATACATTCATAAGTCTTATATTACATGATAAAGTGAAAAACTACAATAACATAGTCTCCATAGTCCACACTAATATCCCCTCAGACTATACCTATAGGTCAGTCATAAAATAAATATTCACATCCTTGGAAAAATAAAACATAGAAAGGGGTGATCTCAGATTCCCAGTAAAGATAACAATATAGAGGAAATTTTCATAAATAAACATAATCATTTAAGGATATGTATAACTAAAACAAAATCCTTTTAAGCTTGAACTTCAGCATAATATTTAAAAAATAAAATGAAATAATTCCATTTTCTTACTCACAAGGATATTCTACTTGCCAAATAATCAAATGCAATATCAATAACTACATTCATAATGAAGGAATGCATAATGCCAGACTATCATAACCATATAGTAAAGTCCTTGTGCCAAGACTACAAATACAATTTTTTCAAGGCCTTATTCCAAGACACTATTTTTTCTCATGAGACCTACTGATGCATCGAGGAGCTATAGAAGGCTCCACCCATAACTTAATAAGTCCAATGCATTCCTCATATGAAAAGTTTTAAACATAACATAAACATTCATCTTAAAACTAGCATACGAAATGTCAATAATTTCTCTATAAACCATTAATGGTATAAAAATAACACATCCAGAGTAAAAAATATCACAAAAACTTCAATACAATATGGAAGATTTTTAATATAATAAATAACCTTCAATGAATCTTAAAATCCATCAAAAGATGTTGATATAGATTAAATTAAAAACTATTTGAGAGAAATATCTCTTTTTTTTGAAATTACTTAAAAGTAACCTAATTATAATAGAAAAAATTTACATTGAAAATTTTCTTATTAGATTTTAAGGGAAGCTTCAATGATTTTATAAGGGCCGAAAATAGCCATACCATCCATGTAAGTTAAAAAAATACATTCTTACCTTAATTCTGTCGAAAGGTTAAAAAGGACCTTGTTTGGAAACCAACGGAAATATTCCTTTATAAAAATCTAATAAAAGTCAAACAAGGGTATAAATAACATTAAACCATAGTCTATAAAATAGTATGAATTTTTTGAAATACATTTTTAAGAAACATGGATGTGGATGATAAAGAGGTCTCATTAGATAGTTACATAAAAACAACCTCGGGTAATAAAGTGATTGTGAAATTAACCCTTACGTTGTATTTTTCCATGGTAGAGGGTAGGTTAACCTCCTTTATAATGGTGAAATAACGGTTATTAAATTATACAAGAATCATATAAATTAATATGATATTATATATGATCTTTTAACATTGCTTCATTAATAATATATTATTATTATCGTTGTTTTGGGTGTTAAAAGATTTGTTTTCCTTTATATTATTTATTTTGTGAGTCATATTTTCTATGGATGGGAAATATATTATTCATATCAAGAATGATATCAAGTTTTTGAATATTACCTTTAATCTTGAAATGAAAATTAGACTACAATGGATACTATGGGGAATGAATCTCATCACGTTCATGGAGACGATAATTCGTATGTACGCACGAGCGAAAATATCATTATTTTGATATTAAAATAATATATAATTGGATGGTATATCATATATAAATAATCATTATAATTTTATATTTTTTATTTAAATCAATTAAATATTATTATTATAACCATCCAAATTATAATGTATTGAATAATATTTACACCACAACGTGGAGACGGTAAGCCTTAGGTACGCATGTATGGTGACATGTCATTCAACGGATGCATATAATAATGAATTTGGTTGTACCATATTTATAATAACATCCAAATATATAGAATATAATGGATTTATTATTTTATAATGTAAAAAACAAAGAAAAATGATGTGAAAGAAGAAAGAAACTAAAAAGAGGTGATGAAATATTTACATCTTCTTCGGGTTCTTCCTTATGATTTCATAAAAAGGGATCCTTAGGTGGGATTTATGACAAACGGATGGCCTCTAGGATGAATTTTTGATAGTTCAAAGGGTATTTGGGTAGGGTTTGGCCATGGAAAATGGATTTGAAGGTGTGAATTAGAGAGAAGGGGGAGTGACCTTTTATAAGATGGGTGACAGGCACCATAGGAAAAGCATGAAATATTATTTTATAATAAAATCATTTTCTCTTTATAAAGGCTCAAAAATGGATTATTTAAAGGATAAGGTGGGTCATGGTCGAAAAAAACTCAACCAATATGTTTTAGATAGGTTGGGGACACTATATTAATGTTAAAATTTATATTTTACTCTTAGTTAAATAGTTTGACATTTACCATATCTCTTTGTAGTTTTATATTATATGGTTAATAAATTTACTATATACTGTTACGTGAACCCAAAGTGCTTCATTAATGATACACCTATCATTATATAAGACTTTTTTCTGAACCATATATTTTTAGTAATATTATAAAAATTAATAATACAATAATTTTGTTATAAATTCCTTTATGTCAATTTTGACACTATTTAATAAATAATTTTTGATAAAGTCCTAAAAACATTATTAATTCGAAATAAATTCATTTAATCAATCATATAATGTCATATTAACCAATAAATCAGTGTCTCGCATCAAAGGTTTCATATTTTATTTATTGTAACATTTACAATAACATTTATTTGATTCATTCATTGATAAAGAAAATAATGCATCATTATTGTGTCATAACTAAATGTAATTATAAGGGGTCTAAAAATTATAAATAAAATACCATTATGTAAGAAATCGTGTTATCTTTCTAATGAATATTTATAGTTGAAAATATAATATATATAACCTTATGTAAATTTTTTTTTGCAAAAATATTTATGCTTGTACCATTTTGGTATTTACTTTAACTTAATTAATATAAAGTGTCATTATCACATACAAGTGGCTCCATGGGGTCCCCAAATTGCCCCAAAGATGACCATGGTCGGACATGTATCATCCAATAAATTTAATTATTCAATGTCTAAAAACTATAAATAAAATAACATTATTTTTTACCCTTATTTACTGGATTTACCCTATAACCATGGTAAATAAAATATTTACTGAAATAATTATTCAAAATGTCTAAGAAAAAGTTACCTATTTAACCAATTTTGACCTCTTGATTCTGAATATGGAATCCATTTTTTTAAATTCAAAACACAGAAGTGGCATAAATTAATTTAAAATTAATTCCCATTGTCAAAACAAAAAAGCGTGTTTTTAAGAAATAACTACTATTACAAGATTGACACTTGTTTATGTCTGGTTTAAATGAGAAATTACACCTAATGACCAAAATTTGATTAAATGTTAAAAATATATTTTAAATATACTTTAAAACCACTCGATAGTATAATTTATCACTATAAAGTATTAGGATTGAAAAAGTTGTTTTAAATTAAAGTTTAGTATTTTTCACTATTCATAAAAAATTGGAAGTTCTCAGAAAAATACCAAAAACTCACCCTAAGATAATTTTGACATTCAGAATCCAAAAATGAAGTCCAATTTGAATAATAAAATTTCTATAATTTCAAAAAATGGTAATTACTAATCATAATGGCTACTTTGATTTGTTGTGGTGTGTCTTAGAACCTCGAAGTTGCATACAACACACGCTACTGGATTATTCAAAGAGAAGCGTACCATGGAAGTTTGGGGTGTTAAATCAAGGGTCAGGAAAAAACTATAATTCATGTTTGAAGGATAGTATAACATTCCCATATAACGGTCCTGAGTCATTGTCCAACCTCGTTATGTTTAGTCAAATATATTCAACCTAAAACTTCAGTAATATGTTTGATTGGCAGGACTGTGGACTTCTAGAGAATGGAAAAGACACCAAAATCTCTAGAGAGAAAATCCACATAAGGTACCTCTAGAAAATATTTGAGTATCGATTAGTTAGGGAAACATTGAGCCATCGAAAAAGACGTTAATGTTGTAAGGTTAGAAACCCGCAAAGGGGAAACCAAAGAAAAATACAATTTATACCCACTAAGCCCTTACTATACAGGATTAGGAAAACATTTGTGTAATAATATTGAAAAATACAGAAAAGATCATGAGGTATTCCATAAAATATTAGCAATAGTCAAACTATGATCACTGATTCCCTAGTCTCAGGAAAAAATTAGTTCTCAGTTTTATTATTTCAGTTTACTGATTTCATGTCATGGTTCAAAATTAATAACTCATTGATATTACGTTGAAAAGATATGGAAAAGAAAGAAAATTAAGAGGAAAATCAGTTCCATAATATTCCATAAAAATATATTATGGCCATCCACATCCTCAAGGCTCTCCTTGTAGACATTATAGGACCTTTAAATGAGAAGTTCCATAGAGTTGCAAAGCTGCATCAACGATTGGTGAGATTCCTCAATGACATTGCGATGCTTCAATAAATTCGTAGTCTCTAATTATTTACTCTCTCACAGCACTTCCACTTCCCTCATGTCATGGAGTCCGGTTCTCTCTCCCTTCTACATTTTCCATCACCCTTCTTCAACAGTAGGTGTGTCCTGAGCCCTCTCTTGTTTGAGAAAATCTAGTTTCGTCTTTGCTACTCCACTTCCTGGTCAAGCTGTTCCATCTCTTGCTTCATGAGTTCGTTTTGCAACGTCACAACCATCCTAGAATGAGTGGAAACTTCATCAATGCTGATTTTTTATGTAGTAGCTAGATTATACTTCAACTCTTCCATAGAGAGTTGAGATTCTTGTTCAACAATTTCTTCTTGAGCAATGACTACAAGACTTACTATATTATAAATATCAAGATAGTTAAATCCACTAAAACAAAAGAATACAAATTCAAGTGTAACTATGGAAATTTTATTGGAATCTATTCCAATGTAGTCTGGGAGATTAATCCCCAAATGCACCTCCTTGCTTTTTGTCGAGTGAGATGAAATATGGTTAGGCTCTCTAGGTCGGTCTCAGAATCATTCCCAGATGATGAAATGTATTCAAGAATGAATGTCACTAGAGGGGGACTTGGATCAGCATCTAAAATGCCCCTTGACCATGGGACAACCTCGTCTCTATTAATTATAATATATTGAAATGTATGGACGTATGCCATTTCCAATTATTGTGGTTTTGATTCAGAGGATGTATAAGATATGACAATACCATCCACCCCCAAAGCCTCATCGTTTTCGAAAACAGGTGATGCTACATCTTCAATCATCATCTTCACTCCATTAATATCAGAGAGTACTAGGGACTCGGAAATATGATCATTATGAACAGTAGTTCTCAATATGACCTGAAATAACTTCCAATTTTCACTTAACAACCATTCAAGGTTTTGACACTCTAATAATGTGTATTGTAGCACTCAGGTCCAATCCTCAGTGATGATACTATTTAATAGTCCATTGTTTTTAGTTGATTGTATTTTGAATGGGGAGTTTGTTTTTATAGATTTATTGATATGATATATTTACATACCAATTTAATAAATATTTAGGCAATATTATTATTGCGGAGTTAATCTTGTGATATCCTTTAACCTTTCTTCATGTTTAATTAAATGAACACTCACTTTACTAGATGATGTTGATCGTAATTCAAAAGTGATAAGGATTTAATCCAAGACTTAACATATCTAGGATTCTAATCTATATCTATACTTGATTGTGGTAGTGTATTTGTGGTTCCAATAATCCATGTAATTCATACATTAATCAAAATATTTCATTAATACATGACATGTTATGTCTAATATACACAATGTTAAATTAAAGAATACTCATTGAGAAAAAGATCTCAATCACATAACATATCTAAATTTTGACTCACCCTATGAAAGATTTAATCATCCATTGAAACTATTAGTAATATAGTTAATTATGTTTATGATTATTAATTATGAAGATAAGAAAAAAGAAAGGGAAGAGAATATATTGATGCACCAAACATAGACACAAGCACCAAAGAGAATTAAACACAAACATTTGATTGAATGAGAAAGAAAAAGAAGAGATTTATTTTAATATTTTATTAAGAAATTTAAACAACATTAATATTTAAATAAAGAGGTTAAATGATAGTAATAGTGAATGGGAACGGTTCTTTCATTAAAATAGAATTACAAAACAAATACTTACACGATTACAACAAAGAATAACACAAAAGTAAATGAAAACCACGAGAGGAGGAAGGGTCTCTAAAGTGAGAACATGTGTGTGGAAGGTCCTTGAAAGAATTTGGATAATATTTGGTCATGAAAATGTGTGCTCCTCTTCTTTGAAATTCCATCCTATTGCAAGGAGAGGAGGGGATGCATTTATAGACCAATGTTGTGGGAATTTTTCATTCCAAAACTACCCCTCCAATTTAATCGCCAATTTTATGTTTAAGAAAGATGAATATGGAGATATAATATACTTCAAAGGTTTATATATTAATGTGTTCATTAGGATATCAAAATATTGAGCCATTTGGACTTATGGATCCAATTATATGGTGGTTTTATAAACAATGTTAAACTGTCCATTTATATCCGTTCATTTTTGATGGCCAAAATGTGAATTGGTTTTTGAATAGGAAGATGCCCTTAAATATGAATTCTTTTTTTAGGAATGTTGGCCTAATATATATCCTCCTCCACATTGAAAAATACCAACTCTAATGGAAGTCTCTATCTGGAGAGTTGTCAAATTTAGTGTGATTATTTCAATTCTAGGACAGAAATGTGGTCTGGATTTTAAAGCTTCATTTGGGCCTATTTGTTTTGGATCTGGGTGCAAATTTTTTTTACATGACTCCTCGAATTGTTCACCGAATTTTGTAGGATAATAAATGAATTTGGACTTCTGTATTGAGCCTAGTAATTCAATCTTCATATATTGTCTAGTTTCCTCACATATCCTTTGGGTCTTTTTGTGCGGACAATACAACCCTCCAAATGAAAGATTTGGCCAAAGGATCCTTCTAATGAAATGTTGTAATTTTCATAGGTAACCTGAAAAAATAAGAATCATCCATATTGGATAAGTATGGTGAGGGTTATTAATAAACAATTAAACAAACAAAAATCAGAATGAATTGAAAAAGTGATATAAAATTATATTAAATATTTAAAAATTAATATTCCACAAAAATTATGAACATTTCATATAAAATTAGTTAATGGAGTATATAATAATTTATGAAAATATTGATAACATCCACTCCCCCACACATAGTACTGTGCATGTCCTCATCAGAAACAAATATAAAAAAATTACAAAATCATTTTCACTCACCCTAAAAAATATAAAAATTTTGTTTTCCCCACTCAGTAGAGGTTCAGACCATATGACACATCCACATTGAATTCCACCTCAAATTTTTACAGAAACAATGTTTCAAAAAATAACACGTTTTTTCATGCTCGAATTTAGAAATGGAAAATGTGGCCACTCAAAACACACACATCTCAAATTTGATATTATTCATTAATGGAAGTTAACTATTTCACGAGCCAAAAGTGAAAATATTAGAGTTTGAAAAAGATCTCATCTTCTATTCCCTATCTTAAAGTGCACAAGAATCAAGAGGTCTTTCGAAGGGGTTTTTTCATGTGAGGAATTCAATATTCAAAAGAGTAAAAAGCGGGGTAAAACACTAACATGGAAAAATAAAGGCACATTTTTTTTTGATATAAAAAAATGAAATAAATGGAAAAACATATCTAAAAGAAAAATATTTTGTGAGTAAAGATACATAAGTGGAAGAAACTTTGAAGGGAATGAGAAAATGGAATATTTACAAAACACAAAACTTCTCCCAATTACATAAGTGTTAATTTTTTTTTTCATTTTTTGAAATTTGAAATTGAAACAAATATCACACTCATCTCCCAACCCATGCTATATCTTCTTATGAAAATAATTGTAATATTTAAGAAAATATAAAAGGCTGAGAAACAATGATGTTTGACCAGCTCAAGAAAACCCTATTTGTTCTTGTTTTCATCATCATTTTTTGAACACCTTTCAATAACATTTGAACAAGATAGAAATATATACATTAAAAGACCCTAATAAATGATATCCTCTCCCCCACACTAAAATGGATGCTTTCCCCCAAGAATATGTTAACATGGTGAAATCAAAAATGGGAACACAAAATGAAATCCATTCCCCACACAGTTAAATTTCAAAAAAATTATGCAATGAAAATCCATGTAGATATTTGACGGGATAAGGTATTGGTCTCTTAATGTGGCTATCCATGTAATTTTTTCACACGATCACAGGGGATTTCAGAAGTATGATTAATTTAAGGGTAATGAGAGGCTATTTGGCTATTTTTATTCACATGAGGCTCAAAAAAAGTCTCTATAATTTTAATGCAGACCAAAGTAGAAAATTAAGATCAAAGGTACACAAACTCAAGACTCACAAATGGTGGTAAAAAACACACATTTTGAAAATATGTCCATAGGTGACCTTCTCATGAAAGATAACTTTGTTCCTCATAGTTGGGGAAAATTATTTTCCAAATCCAAAACTGAGCATTCAAAATTTATTGGTTTTGACACAATATTAATTATCCAAAAAATGATCAAAACACAGGATTTTTGTGATGAAACCGTGTATATTGACTCCCCAAAATAGTAAGTCATGATTTCAAATGTTGAAGGTGATTAATCAAAACTATTTATTTTCCATAATTTTAAGTGATTTTTATTATTGTTTTACCGTTTTTTACATTTTTTGTTTTGTTTATAAAGACACACACACACAAAAGAGTAAATAAAAACAGTGATGAGGAAAGTGGTAAAACAATTAATGAGAGGGGTAGAAGAAGAACGATTTAGAGAGTGGAAGAGATATAGAGAGATTCTAATGGAAAGTGGTTCCCCCTAGTTTGGAATTGGCGAGTCTTCGTCCCCATACGTTGGTTGGTCAATGGATGTTGTGGATCATATTGAAGTGGAAGTGGTTCCCTAAAAAAGAAAAATCATTATTCAGTTAATGAAAAACTAAAAAAATTAAAATTTCATAAATTTAAAAGGAGTCATGTGTTTCATCCCAAGAAGTGTTTCATTTATTTTGACTATAGCTAGACAATTACTGTGGACTAGCCATAGTCTGATGGTGGCCACCATATTTTCTCAACTCCAGTGTGTATTCATAAAAACAGCTCCTTTGGGATGCCTGATTTTTCATTGGATAATTTATCCCCTTCTGTTATTGTTTTCTTGAAATTCAATGGGTGTCGAAAGAGAATATCACTATCCTCCATTTGGTCTTCAATGTGAGGAATGATTTAATCCACAATGTGATGGTTTTCAATGTTTGTAAATTCAAGAAGATGTCTCAATTCTAATGTTTCATTTATGTAAGTTTCAAATAACACGAAACCAAATTATAAGATCCCAAATTTTTTGACTCATTTATTTCATCACTTGCTGATGTAGAGTTATGAGGATTAGGGGAGTCAAAATACTGAATAAAATTTTTAGTATCCTTTATATCATTTTTTTTAAAAATAATGGCCAATTTAAACCTCACCAATAATCAATTTATTAATTAGGGGTAAAATATCACAAAAAACACTACCATTGGGACAATATAAACACATTGGTTATGGGTTAACCACGCATATAACAGAATTTTCATAATCATTGGTAGGAAAATAGGAATGTTTTATAATCAAATTTGAATCAAAAAATGAATATACTTGTTCATTATATCCATTACCATCCATGTTGGAGTAGTGTATGTCAAAGGTGAGATGGGATTTGAAAGAGTTTTCAATATCCTTTAGATCAATGGAGTTTTCATTTGTAATGTCAACATCCACTTCTCCATTTATGACATAGTTAATGAAGATGCAATATTCCCAAACCCCTTTATCAGTAGAATGGAAAGAAAATGATTTATTGAGATTCAACACACTCTCAGAAAGACTTTCAGAAGAATGGATAGAGAATACAAATTGATTCTCTGATTATTATCACATGGATTGAAAAATATTGAACATAATTATTTGGTCACCAAATTCCATGGATAATATGCCCGCATGGACATCAATTTTGGTTTTAGATGTCATAAGTAAATTCCTTCCTAGAATCAGAGGAGATTGGAATGATGTTGTCTCATGTTCCATGTCATGGACATAGATGTAAGCTGGGAAGATACGATCCTTGACTAAAACAATGAAATCCTCAATTATAACATCATGAATAACAATGATTTGATTGGACAATTGAATGACAACACATGTTGGATATAAGGGACCAATACCAAGGTTGGAGAAGATAGATTTGGTCATGACATTAAATGAGGCTCCTAGGTCTATGAGTGAATCATTGATGTTGGAATGTCCAATTTGGCATGGAACTGTAATAATCCATGGATGTTTACACATTATGTGAATAGGCTATTGGGTGGAAACATTTTCAAAGTAACTATGTTTCCTTTTATGGGTGGACAATTCCCTTAGAAACATTGCATACTTAGGGATTTGTTTTATGGAATCTAAGTGGGGAATTTTGATTCAACATGTCTAGACATGTCAATATTTTTAATATTGTGTTCAAATAACTTATTTGGCTAAAAGAACTCGAGTAAAAGAAAATGGATTCCTAAGTGGAATGGAATGTGGTGAGGGAATGGATTCATATGCCTTTTCATGTTTATTTTTCTTTTCATTTTCTAGGTCTACATTCAAAGGGGGTTGGAGGACCTATCTTGATGAATAGAAATTTTATTTCTTGATCTAAGTGAAATTGCATATACATTACCCTTGGGGATGGATAGTGGTTGAGCTGGGAGTTTAGAAGAATTTGATTGTTTTTGCTGGCTCATGTGGGATACAAGTAAACCAATTTGGGTTTCAATATTTAGGATGTTGTAATGGTTGAAGGTTGGTGGATCTTCCATAAACTTCTCCATGGTTCCTTAGAAGAAGAGCCTTGTCTTAGATTGAGATATCCTTGATTTGGGATCTTGGAAAATCATTTCTATTGGTTTGGCAATTGGGAAGTCTCACAAGTATTGTGGAATCTAGGATGAGGAATATGTGGATTGATCCATTGAGGTTGATGAACAAAAGGGTAAGGTTGTTGGAAGTTACCAACACTTTGACTATATTACAATTGGTTTGGGGTTTGAGGATGGAATTTAGGGGGAGGAGAAATGAGATTACCGTACCTCAAGTCATGGTTGAATGTATAAGAGAATGTATTATAGTGGGGTTGGTTGAAGTTTCTAATGAACCGAACTGATTGTTGAGTGTTGGGGTTCCACTGAGCATATGTTGCATTGTTCACCATTGGTTCAGATGAATCAGAGGGATCCTGTTGAAGTTGTGAACATGTGTCAGTTGAATGAGATGGGGAGATACAGATTCCACAGTTCTTTATAGGTCTAGGGAACAGAGATTTTGGATAATATGAGGTTGGTTCTTTGGATGCCATAATTGGTTCTTGCACAAGTCGTGTCAGTTCACTCATCCATTTGGTCATCTTGTTTGACTTTATCGATAGACTATCTTGGCCTTGTTTTACTTGATTATGTGATGAATTATGTAATTGTTGTGTGTTTTCAGCCTTGTTTCTTATGAGATATATTCCATCCAAATGAGTTTTATCAACAACATCACTGCCACTTGTAGCATCAATGAGGGTTCTCTCCATATCCTGTAGCCCCTCATAGAATTATTGGATAAAGTGTTAGTCATTTATTTGGTGATGTGGATAGTTTTCCACAAGCTCTTTGTTCCTCTCACAATACTCATGGAGTGATTCATTTGTAAATTGAATGATACCACTTATTTCCATTCAGATAGATGCAGTACGAGAAGCAGGGAATAATTTCTCTAAGAAGAGTCACTTCATGTCAAACCATGGGTTTATGGAACCAGGAGGGAGGTAGTAAATCCAAGATTTGGAAAATTTATCTAGGGAGAAATGGAATGCTTGATGTTAGATTTGTTCCTCAAAAACCTTCTTGAGGCTTCATGGTAGAGCACACCAGATGTAACTCTTTAAGTTGGGGATGTGGATCTGAACCGGCTATCCCTTGGAAATATGGTAGAAGATGGATCAGACCCGATTTAAGTTTGAAGTCTATATATATGTTTGGATATTGAATACCAAGAGGTTGGTAATTCATATTATGGGAATCATGTTTTTTATGTGTTTATTTCCTAGGATTGGCCATTTCTAATTCAACTACTGGACATGGACTAGTTCATGAATTATTTTATTATCCCTAATGATCCTCCTATGTTGGCAAAGTGGTCTTTCACTTTCAGGGTCAAAACATTCTGAGGTATTGTTTGTGAGGATACGGGGAATTAAAATTGATTTTGTAAGAAAGAGGAAGACATGTTTTTCATTTTTTTCATTTATGATTTTAATTAGAAGGTGTGTTTTTCTTTGTGTTGTTTTTTAAATTTTTTTAAATTTTGTGTTTTTTTGTGTTTTTTTAGAATACCCTGAAACTGATGACTTCTTAATTTCACCATCCCTAGAAGTATTTCCATTTTAAATCATGATTTATAGTCACCAATCGACCGTTCAAGGTTTTGATGATCTTCTGATTTGTATAGTATCACTCGGGTCAAATTCTCATCAATGACACTTTTTAATAGTCAATTTTTTTAGTTGATTATATTTTGACTAGGGGTTTGTTTGGAGAGCTTAATTGAAATGATTGATTGATTGATTTAACAATTTTGTATATATTTGGGTTAGTATATTATTATAGAGTTAATCTTCTGATATCCTTGAACTTTTCTTTATATTACATTAAATTAACACCCACTTCACAAGATGACGTTGATCAGAATTCCCATGTTTTAAGGATGTAATCCAATCCTTAAAACAAATACGATTATAATCTCAATCAGTAATTGATTGCGGTAGTGTATGTGTGGTTCAAATAATCCATGGAATCCATATGTTAAACAAAATATTCCATTAATTGATGAAATGTTATGTCTAACAAAAACAATGTTAAATTAAAGAATACTCATCAAGGAAAATCTCTCAATTGCTTAAAATATATAAATTTTGACTCACACCAATGAAATATTTACTCAGAAATTGAAATGATTAGTAAAATAGTATATTATGTTTATGATAATTAATTAATAAGTGAATAAAAATAAAGGGATAAGAAAATAGTGATGCGCCGAACACACACACGAGTGACAAAAAGAATTTAACACAAAGCTTTGATTGAGTGAGAAAGAAAAAGAAGTTATTGTTTTTTAACATGATTTAAAATATTTAATGGTCATTAATATTTATAAACCTAGCATAGATGATTATACGAGTTAATGGGAAAGTATCTTTCATTAAAATATAACTACAAAATAAAAACTTACAACATTAAAACAAAGAAGAACACAAAAGTAAATAAAAACAAAGAGAAAAGGAAGGGACTCTCAACTAAAAACACGAGTATGGAAGGTCCTCTCAAGCCCTTGGAAAAGCTTTGGTCAGGCCACTGTGTTCTCCCCTCTTCTGAAATTCCAACCTATTACATGGAGTGGAGGGGAATGTATTTATAGCCAAATGTTGTGGCGTGTTTAAATTCAAAAACTACCCCTCCACTTTCATCACCAATTTGATTTTTAAAAAAGAAGAACATGGAGAAATATTCTTCTTCAAAGTTGTCGATATTACAGTTCTCAGTCAAATCTCAAATTTTAGAGGAATTTGGAATTATGGATCCAATTTTATGGTGGGTTTTATAAATAAGGTTAAACTGTACATTTCTATACATGTTTTTTCATTGGAGAAAATTTTAATGGGTTTTAGAATAGTAAGACGCCCTAAAATCTAGATGTTTTATTTTACAAAGTCGACCAACTATATATCCTCTTTATCACTACAAAATATCAACTCAAATAGTCATCTCTATCAAGAGAAATGTCAAATTTGGTGTGTTGTTCTCAATTCCTAGACAGAAACATTGTCTGGACTTCAAAGCTTCATTTGGGCCCCTTTTTTAGATATGGGAATTGAAATTTTTAAACATGATTCCTTGTGTTTTGTCCTGATTGTTGAAGGAGAATAAATGAATTTGGACTTCTGGACTAATCCCTGTAATTGAATCTACATGGATGGTCCGGTTTCTTCATAGATTATTTGGGTTTTCTTGTGTGGACCATAAGAGCCTCCAAATGGATGATTTGGCCAACAATTGCTTCTAATGAAATGTTATAATTTGAGTATGGAACCTTAAAAAACAACAATCATTCAAATTTTTTATGTAGGGTGATAATTTTATTAAACCATTAAATATAATTGAATATGGAGGAATTCAAATAGTGTTCTAAAATTTTACTTAATATTTAAACATTAATATTTAACAAACATTACGCACATTTCATATAAAATCATTAAAGGGAGTATATAAGAAGTTATGAAAATATTAATAACATCAATTACATTAAAATATCACTGGTTAATATAAGAATTGTGGGGATAATCATTCCAAATAAGGATACTAGTCTCAAAATACAGGTGGAAGAAAACATAACCCCTCTCCGAACTGGAAAAAATTGCACAATAGCCTGCTCTAGATTTTTAGGGTACAGAACATCAGCCTCTCTGACCATGACCTCCCCAGAGCCACCATTAGTAGGTATAGTATCAACTTTTGAAGCAACTTCCTCAGTAGGGAAAAAATCTGCTCGGTCATGATTTATTGGCTCAATATTTTTCGAATCCCCTCTATGATCCACCGAAACCTAGTTCTTGTCACTAGACTTGGCCCCCGACACAAAGACCTCCTTGTCCCTCTCCATGAGAGTTGGATCGACATGATCAAATGAGCCCTTAGATTCTAGATATCTTTACATTGTAGGGATGAAATTCTTTGAGCAGAAGAAGGAACACATGAAAGGTCAACAACACCCCCAGCCCCTTCAGATTCCCCTGTTTCCTTGCCTTGGTCAGCCATAGTAGATGACGAACCTTCCTCTACCTTAAGAGTGACATGAGATATAGATGCCTGAGTGGTTGATGTAGGTTACCAATTGGCCCTACGCCAAAGCACTTATATGTACATTTGAGTCAACATAGTAAGGACATTTGGTTCAATAAAAAATTGAGTGGACACTCACTTGTGACCCCCCTTCAAATACGCTTCGATAGATGGGAGGATTTCAAGGGTTTCAATGACTGTTGGGGAGATGTTTCCTGAATAATACAACCAAGAGGAGTTTGAGAAGGAAATTCCCTAGAAGATTCTATAATCACTGCCTCCATATGCTCTTGATCTCCAAGAGATCCATCAGTTGTACCCCCTACCGATGAGGTGGTGTACTCCACAACTACAGTAACTCTAGGAGAATAAGTTGGGGAAAAATTCAGCTATAGAAACATGGAAGGACCCTAAAAAATAATAAGTAAAGGAAGAATCTATTAACATCTTTTCAATAAATGAATTTTCGGCCAAAGGCATCAGATAATACCTCTCCCTTTGTCTATGGAAAATACTTCCATCAATGACACATGGTGTGACAAGTAATGTCTGTCTACAGGAGCGTGGAGGAACATATCCATTTCAGACAAGTATGATTCCACCTTGTAAGGCTCTTCATCAGCTGAAATAAATGTATGATAAATGGCTGCCCAAAAACCCAGAATATCAAAACCTTCCCTCTGAAGTAGCCTCTATATATGTTCATCTGAGGCGCTCACCCTAAATTCATCCCAAACTCCTCAAGATTCTAAAAATGCAGCCGTAATTGGGATGGCTTACACTGGAGGATGAATATGAGGAAGTGGGGTAATATTAGATAACTAAAAACATTTCCAAGGTCTCTAAAAGCTCAAGACCTCGATAATATAAGTGTTCATGAGATGATGGGGTAGAAGAAGAAACCTTATTCGTGGCAGCCGCAGTAGGTAATCCTATGACGTCATCATCCTCATTAATGGTTTCTGGTCACATCATGGAAATTACCTGATATGAGTACCTGCAAAGAACCTTTCATGAGTAAATAACTGTATCAAGGTCCATAAGGTAGCTTCCCACCTCATCTGGATCCTCATCGAATGAAATGTCAGTTTGTGCCGACACAAAACAAATATTAGTAAGGGAAACATACCTAGTTTGGAGGAGTTTCTATAAATTTCAAGATGACTGGCCATGGGAAGATGGATAACCTATCAAGAGGTCCCATTTCGTCCAGGTCACTGGAAAATTGTCCTTGGAAGGAATGGATAAAGGACTCTTCATAACAGCTTCAGTAGCTAGTTCGGTTGTCTGTGAGTTCATAACCCCATCTTTAACAACTTTCCCCAGGAAGGAGAGAAGATACATTAGAAGAACTTCTCCAGGTTGAGTGTGTTCAACAACTTCATTTTTCTTCCAATTTCCCTTCACCTTGGATGCCCTGGGAGTCACCACAAAAAGCACAAAGTTAGCCAATTGGCCGTCGGGATATTAATTAACGTAGGACTCCACATAATTCATGGTAAGAAAGGGAATATAATCCCTAGAATCCGGATGTTTGGCCCGGCTCTGGGTGCCCTCCCGAGTGAAAATTATCCATAGATGGTGATCTATAATAAGATGTTTCTACAAGAGAGCACTCTTAAGAGTAAAATGGACTAACATCTGAATGAAATTTAATTTTTGGCTAAACCTGTAGGGTGAAAATCCATCGTAGATAAGTTCCCCTCCAAGATGAGGGACCAAGAAACCTTCTTGAAAAGAATAAATGTAACCTTGATTGATCACGTATTCAAATGTATTGTACGTAATGGTACCAGTGGGGGCATCATTAGGTATGTGAGAGAAGTGTTCATAAACATTGAGGAAAGATATTAAGTATTTCTCTTTACTTTTTTTTGTTCCACTTACTTATCTTGGGAGGCCCAAGCCTCTAGCTTGACCCTTCTGGTTCTCTGAAGATATGTTCGAAGGGTAGAATGTGGGATTGGTAAAGAATTGAGGAAGTAATGGCACCCTATGTGGGCTTCCATCCATCCCCAATGAATTTAAAAAGGGACATCCATCTGGTATGGTTACCCCCCTTCGCTGATTTCACACAACATGTGGTATATATTGGCTAACACAGGGATAGACAAATTAATGGATTTTTTGGCGAACAAATGAGCAGCCAGGAGAAAGTTAGAGGCTCTTACACCACCATATTCTAGCACAGCTAGAATCCACCCTCTCAGGACCACATCCATTAAAGCCTCTAGTCAAAATAACTGATCGACGTCTGGGATTATCCCCCATCCCCATTTCTAAAAATCCCCCACTTCAAAGGTGGGCTAGTAAGTACCTGCTCGCCTTCAGGTGGATTTGCTGGTACACGCCCTGAGTCTTCACGGATCATGCTCAAGGACAGCATGCTTCACAAAATCATCGAACCAGTCATCAAACAAAACACCCTGCTTCATACAGGGATCACTTTCCATCAAAAGATTCTTCACTTAGATGATGAGTTCCCTAGCCAGAGGGGTTCTTTCCTTATAATCCCAAATAGACGAGGGAGGGATAAATTCATCGTACATGTCTCCAATGATAGGGAATCCAAAAATTAGCTAGATATCCCAAAGGATGATGCCAACCTCCCCATGGGTCAAATGGATTGTGTTGGTATCTGGACTCCACCTACTTAAAAGATGTGAAATAAGCATAGTAGGATGATGGTTGTATGTCTGAGAAACCTAGGCGGCCTCATATAGTTCCACAAGCTATAGCATAGCTCGGAATTCATAAAAAATATGGTGAACCCAAAAGGACCACCCCTAGTACAAGCCCAATGATCCTCCAAGAAGAAGGTCTCATTGAGATAACCAACCTTGCTTCTCATTCTCTATAGCCATCCTCACGATGCTCTGGTAAAAGTGGCCCATTTGGTCAAGCTTCCTTTGCACCCCTATAAGGTTTGAGGTGTGTAGTGCAACAAAGTTTGGGGGTAGTATCTCTTTGAATATACCACCCCTTGGAAAAATCAAGGCCTTCATAATAGAGGTATTAATTATCCAAGTGGTAGGATGATCAGTCTGGTTTCATGCCAGGATAACTATAATAGACAAAATGCCAAACCCGTAAGAAGGTATCATGTCTAAGACCGGGTACTCCCATTGAACCATTGTGAGCATATTCGCAAGGGATTTGTGAAATGGAATGAACTTAGTGTTGTTGTTAAACAAAGATTCCATATTCTTAGATATTTCTTCATAAGAAGAAAGAGGAGAAGAAATAGTAGCCTTAGACGAAGCAGTGGTGTTATTAGAAATCTATGAATCATCAATTTTAGCCTACAGAAGAAGATCCAAAAGCCGATGAGAAGTTAGTCCCACAGAAAATTGTTGGAAAAAGGTTATGAAAAAATTTGCTAATGGAATTAAAATAGTTTGGCAAAAGGATCTGCATACTGATCCAAGAAATGGTACACGGAAAGAGCATTCTGCATATAGCTTGGCACACACAAGCTACTCCACCTACAGCTATGGTATATAGATTCAGTTCAAAGATTACAACCATGGTACATGAAATAACCGTGAGGTGCACACCTGGGAACTATTGGATGGAGACCATGAAGGCCCACAGAAGGAAGAAATCATAGCCCTAGAACTTAGTTAAATTCACATTCAAAATTAGTGGATTAAAATTTATGTCTATATTGAACGTTTTTTATGTTTCTTTTGCTGATCCATGTTCAGTATGTGAACAAGGTATCTTCATAGCATTCTTCCTTGCAGAATATTGATTTTATGTTTTAGAGTTCCAGTCTAATTTTGTATGTGGATGGAGAAACGGTGGGGAAATACGTTCACTGAACATAAGGCACAGTTCGCAAACAAGATTTTCCCATGGAGTATGGTACACGATAACAATGAGAGCCAGAAAATCTAGAGTGCTTTTCTCCGTGAGAAATGATAAAATACAAATGAAATGGGACCATATATATATGTGTGGTCCCCTCTTACTTAGTCTATGTGTTCTACCGAAAACCATTCAGTTCTAGACCACTTATACATCGTAATATTCCACTTTTCCTTACGAACAAACACAATTCATATGGGGGACATTTGTAGGGTCTTAAAAATTCATCGAAGGGGAGAAAATCCCCCTTGATCACTTTGCATATGGAAGCAAGTGATTCTACAAGTTTTTCAAGGAAAAGTGAATCAAATTGAGTTTAACTTCTTTTTATTAACTTGAAGGAATTCATGTTTTCAATGGGTTTTAAGTAGACCATGTACCATCACCAGGAAAGGTACACAAAGAAGATGGATCATGAAATTCTAGGTATGCGAGATGATACACAAAGTGCTGGCCCACAAAGCCATGGATAGTGAGCAAGGAAAAATGGGTCAACAGAAGAAGTTGTGCATATAAGGAAATTATACGTACCATACCGCAAACCCATCAGTTCATAGACGAAGAAAAGAGGAATGGTTTCATGAACTATTATCGTGAACTGAGGCCTCCATAAAACCTAGTTGACTGAGTGTTCTGGGGGTTATAATATTTCTTCAATGGGACACATCAAATGTTATCGAGTTTCCAATAGTTACGATTTCTCTGATTCCCTATAAGTGGATCACAATAGATGTACAGAGGGGAGACAAGTAGAAAGAATAATGGATGAAGTAAGCTTAAGGGAGACTTAGAAGTCGCACACCGGCTTCTGTCTTGTTTCATTGGTGAAGCACGAACCGCAAAGCACTCCCTCCACTGGTACAAATGGCCATGAATCATAAAATAGGGGAATTGAATAATAATGATTGTACCATGAACCTAACTGGTGAACCATGAACCAAATACCTCTCATGAATTAATTTCCAGCAAATGGTAATCCCCCAGACCCCCATCAGTTTTGTGCTCCGTGTAGCAGTATGATACGCGGATGGGACCCGACACCGCGTACCCAATCGGTATGTGGATATAGCCCAAAGTGGCATGGTGAGCTGTGCACCACAATGGTATGAGGTGGACTATACCCATGCTCGCATACCACACAGGTACCCGGATGGCCCTTTTGCTTGCATATCACTACGGTATGAGGAGCATTCCCCATCCTACATGAAACACCAGTAAGCATAATGGGGTGTTTCCAGGTTTTGATCAGACCAGATTTAACTTCATCCCTCCACTAACTTCCAGTCCTCCAAGGTCCCTTCGCTAACCAGTCCTCCAACACTAGGCCAAAGCCTCCTACAAAGCTATCAGACCTGTAAGATCAGACCATCAAGTGATTCAGTGCACCCCATTGAGTCTATATACCGATGTTAAGCAGAGTCATGAAGGCCATCCTCACAAAGGTGTGGGCTTCGAGAAATCCTTTAAGTATACATTCCCACGGTAACCTTGAGTCCAACCTTGGGATGCTGACGTGAACCTCCATTTTCTCGGGATTAAGGGTGATCACATTCTTTTCCATTCAATGAGGGATAATAATTAGTCAAAGTGGTTATGTTAGCTCCCCCATTTAGTAATGATGAATCACCTACCCTTCCAAAAATGGGCTACGGGGCCCTCCCACTGAGGTAAGTCCCCAATCTTCTAAGGCAACGCCATTCGAAATTCAAAGTAAATTCATAATGAAAGGTTCATTACTCCTCTCCCTCACCCACAGTCGCCCTGGCCTCTTTCTCCATGGGCTCTACCTCCCCCACCAACAGGTAAGGAAGCATGTGTATTGTTGAATCATTAAAATCCTCGTGTTTCTCACACTGACCATGACTCACATGGGTTGAGAGGATTGTGAAGATTAAAAAATTCAAACCTTATGAACTACCAGAACAATGATTCCTGATAAAAATAGGATACATAGGACTCCTACCAGAAGGCCCAAGCTCAAAAGGGAGCCCATCTATTAAGGGTCCACCCAATAATGTCCCCTCAAATGTGAAGCTTCCATGCGTAATCCCACACATTCTAAACAATGAGAACTCTAATTACGGATTAAATAAGGATATGTAGGATGCCTACCAGATGGACCGATCTGAAAATGGTGCCCATCCAAAAGGGTCCACCCAATCATGTCCCGTCAAATGGGAAGCTTCTATGCATAAGCCCCACACATTCTGAACTATGTGGGTTCTGATTACTCTCCATCGGATACATAGGACACCCTACTTGTGGGCCCGATCCAAACATTATGTCACCTTTTTTCCCCTGGATTATGATAAACTATATAGCACCATATTACCCGAACCATGTCAGCATCATCTCTGTGGAATCAAGAATATGCATGATCACGATGATCTTGAGAACAAAGGGTAGACCAGTGGCACACACTTTGGGAATGAACCAGGGATTCATGAACATATGAAAACGACATAAATCTATAAGAGAGTCATATAACATGCAACAATATACCCCTAGAAGGGTGAAGTGAGCTTGAATTCCCATCCTCTCGACCAATGGAGTCCTTAATTGTTATTGGCCAAATCATCATCCCAAGACCACCTACCTTTGGAAGGAGGGTCCATGAATCGTGGATACTAGGGTCTTGGGCATTCTTGGCTCTATGAATAATCCCATTGGAGACCATCCGAGAAAGGTATATCCGAGAAGGAATGATTTCACAATCACTTAACTCCCTATGCAATCACCCGATGAGGCCAATAGTTCACGTAGTGTTGATTCTACCCTCATTAAAGGATAATGTTTCTGAATGGGTCAAAATAAAAGAAATGAAAAATTATATGTGAACTCGTTCCCATAAGAAAAGGCATGGGTGATGATCCTCATCATGATTTTTACTCACCGCCCGTAAATGCGCCACCACGGAGGCAGAACACACTTCATCTCATGAAACTATATAATAACTAATATATAATATGGGTCAAGAATAAATTATCTCAATTTATCAGTTATGATTCATGGAATGATATAACATGCTTTTAATTAATCATTTTCATGAAATATATATATATATATATACAAGGATGTTGGGAATATATCTCTCAAGGGTTTTCATATAAATAATCACAAAATATCCATATTTTTTGAAGACAAAATAATGTATATTAATCAATGAATTGTATTTTTTTGAAGTTTATATACCATGTAATTCAAATCGCAGGATTTATCAACACATTTTCCATTAAATAACATTTTATATGAAATTATCACCCACTTACTGTGAAAATTTTAGATATGGGTGGAAGTGTAAATAATTTAATGAAATGTGGAAATTGAAATTATGATGTATCAATGTTTCATAGACATATTTCAAAAAAAATATCATTAATATTAATGAAATTATTAAAATTCCAAGAAAACTGATATAAAAACAAATAATTTTACGAATGTTATACCTTGTTGTGTGATTCTCTAAAAAGTATATAAAATGTATATATCAAGAACATTTTATTATTCTCCCAGGATTGGATTTTAAAAACAATCCAACAATTACAATCACATATTATAAAAATAATTTCCAAATTTAAAAAATTTAAGAAATAAATTAATGGAATGGAATATTACCACAAATCATCTAAAATGAGTGATATCGGTCAATTTTTTAAAAATATAAAAGTACTAGATCATTGAAAAGATATGTGTAAATATTCAGAATACATAACCATATAATTACTCTTAGTTTCTAATGGGTTTCATAACTAACAATTATTGTTTTATTTTTTTAATACATTGAAAAAATAGAGAAATAAATTTAATTTTTAGAATAAACAAAAAGAGAGATATTACCTATTTCTCATTTTAATTTTATATAATAGAGCTATCAATCCAATGTCAGTATTAGTAGGTTTGATCGAGGGTATTTCACCCTAAAATCATGTATATTCATCCCCGGTATGTTAAAATGTGAATATAGATTCATCTAGATATCCTATATCCTATGTAACCTCTATTTAATGTCATTGAAATTTTACCTTGATCCATAGAGAATATAAAATCTTAATAACATAATTGGTTAATCATTTATTCCATGATGATGTGCAGTTACTAGTAGCTAAATATTTTTCATCACTCTGAACATATCATGTGAATAATAAAATGATCCTTTTAGAAACTAGGGTTCCTAAGGAGGATCATTTTACTGATTTTTATCCTCTTAATATGGAATATACTATATGTAATACTAAATATATTCCTAGTTACTATTTAGGGGACTATGATCTATTAGAAGCTAAATCTTGAAGTTATACATCAGTTCCTCATTTATCACCACTATTATCCCTCACCCCATTTAATGTATGAATGAAATCCCTAAAAATCCAAAAACATTGGAGTTATCCATTTTTTTGGAATATTGTTAGATCTATGGTATAATTGAGGTATTTATAGGATGTTAACCATAGTCATTATAGTTTCATAATTCATGGCTCATATATTAGCATTTCCTATGTATTCTGTAAAATGGGCATCACTGTTATCATCCATCTATGTGGTACATGGGTTATATCTTTGAATTAATTCATCATGATGAAATAATAATTTAAAAATAGTAAAAATGATATTGTTAGGTGTTTAACATCCAAAACCGTAACCCAATCATCATCATCAGAATCAATGAATGATACGCACAATAAACTAAAAAACATGAGCATTAATCTAAACAAATCATCTACTAAAACTCTATAAAAGGAGTCCATTAAACAAAGAATATAAGTGGTGTCATTATACAATGAAACAAAAATAAATAAATGTTTTCTAGATAGATGTATAAAGGAAATATCATCCATCAGAGTCTCGATATTATCTATTAATCCCATTGATCTCTATCATTCATTTCAATCATATAGATTTAGTAGAATTTTGATACACATTTTATACACATCAATAATTCTAAAAATTATAGAAAATAAAAAAAATAATGAAAACATTTAAAATAATCAAAATATAGTTTCAAAAGTTAAAGGGTAATTTTTTAAGGAGTTAATTTATATTAAAAATATTAAAAATATTAAAAAACATAATAAAACAGAATTTCAATGAATATAAATAAAAAATTAAAAAAATTAAAAATTAAAAAAAATATAAGAAAAAGGAAAAAGTAAAAAAAGGAGAAGAAAGATGAAAAGAATATAAAATAGAAACTAATTATAAATGGAAATAAAAAAATTTCAAAGTTGTAACTATTTCCATTAACATTGATTTTGATGGTACACGACGTTTAAAGGTGGTAGATAATAAAATAAGAGAGTGGTTTGTGAAAAAAGAACAAGGGGTCACTTTTTTAATAATTAAAATTTTGTAATTGGCCCATAAAAAAGTGTCATAATATAATGATGAATTACAACACCATTCACTTGTTTTGTTCATATGGTAATGGATTTGTTAAATGTATCCCAAAATGATTAGAATAACCCCAAGATGGAATGTAATCCCTCCAAAAATTATTATCTAATTTTCAAACATTTTAATTAAAATGGAAGGGATATTGTGTCTTCTACCGAATGCTCAAACACCATATTATCTATAGAATCATTTTTCTACAGTGGTAATTCCCTTATTTCCCTCCCTAAAAAACAAAGGTTTTTTAATCATATAGTAAAAAATTTATATAAATATACCTTTTTTATTGGGTAATCTCCCTAAAGTCTCTTACTTTTACAATTTTCTTGAATCCGTCACTTGTTTGTAACCTAATGTGTTAGGTAATTACTTCTTCCACCATGAATTGTCTATATTTCCCTTGGTTTCCTTTTCTTATTTCTTTTCCACTTATTAGGGAGATGTTTTCATCTCAACATCATTTTCTACATTGTTATATTCATATAATAAAACACATCATCAACCAAATTTAAAAATTTAACTATATTATAATTATAATACTCTTTAAATTTCATACCTAAATATTCATCACACTATTCAAAATTATCTATTATAATGATTCATTAACATTTACCTTGTTTAAAAATTTATTTTTCTCTCAGATTGATATTTTGTTTTAAAAAAAAACCTTAGACATTTTAATTTCATCAATAGGTGGAAAATAATGAAATATTTTTTTCTTTTCCAAAATAATCTTCATCTTTGATCATCATGATATTTTTCTCTAATTTTATTTATTTAAATTTGAAATTATAAAATATATTCATCAGTTTTTTAAGATTCAATTCAAAATATTTTTCCTCTTCTATAACTCATAATACAAGATTATCCGTATTAAAATAATTTTGTTCCCTACCAGTTTCTAAAAATAGTCTCCTTAGGCTTAATAGAACTTATAATTCTACATCCATATGTAGAATTAAAAAATAAATGGGTTGATAATATTTATCTAAATTTATCAATTCATATTCAAAAAATCATTATTTAAGTTAATTTTTCAATCAAGTAGGTTGAAAAATCATTCATAACTTTATCAAATTAATAATCTATAAAATTTCAAGGGGCTTTGTCAAAATATGTATTTTTTAAACAATAAAATCCCATACAAGTTAATAGTGTTAGTAAAATATAATATAGGTGTGTTTGGTATAATATATCTATAGAAGTATAATATGTTTTAATAGTTACCTTAGTTGTGAATTTTAGAAAAAGTAGTTAAAATGGTTTGGATGTAGTATATTTAAAGATAAGTCAATTAAAATTGATCATAACTAATAATTGAGTGGAATGTTATTCACATTTACAAGAGTTGTAATATTATTTGAAATAAGGATAGAAATTAATAAAAATTACTGATTTCTACCTACTATTCATAAAAACATTTATGAGAAACCACTACTAACTACATAGAGACACTCATTTAGAGATGATATCTAAGCCTCCCTAATGATAATGTAGGTCCCCTTGTAGTTTTATATTTTTCCTAATTTGGTGTAATGAGTTATCAATTCAATAGAATCATGTTCCCACTACCTCTCTTGGTCATGGTGAACAACTTAAGGTTTTTAGTTAATAATTGTTTTTGTTTTCAATCACATGTGTGTGGGTGTCACTCCATACACTGTCCTCACTATGATTAATGTTGTTCAACATAATGTTATCATTTAAGTTTCAACACTCATATTTTCTCCTGCCATTATAGAACAAAAACAAGAATCAATTTAATAGAAACACAAATTATTGTAATATATTCCACTTGTGAAACATCACTCACATTCAAATCCTTCTATATAAAATATATGTAAAAAAAGTAGAATTAATAAAATCCCATAATGTAAAAATATAAATACATTAGAAAAGTATAAATCCATTTAAACCCAAATCTCATATATTTATTATCAAAAACTTTAGAATAAAATAGAAAAATATGAAAATACATGACAAGGGAGAAGAAAATCAATATCATGTGAAGAATCTAACTATGTTGTATAACTACTGATTTAATCCCCTAATTTGTTATTGAAATGCGTGGAACAATAAATGATCGTTGATCTGTTGAAGACGATTAAATGGGGAAAATAAGAACAAAATAACAATAAGTGGATAACCAAATGACACAATTATTTATATGGTACATGAATAATCGATATGTACACAAAGAGGTAAAATCACTTTACAATAATTCAGGAGAACAGAAACAGGGTATAATCTTAGAATAGATAAAACCCTAGATAGAATGAAATTATAATGTAATTTGGGGAAAAATATCTTGTGTTGTTAAATTTCCTTCACAATAATTCCATTGTTATACAATTTCATAGACACATAGGTGCATGCTTTTATAGTATTGGTCTAAGAAACTACACGGACCTATAGTACCACTATCATATACTGATACAGTATGTTCACAAAAATATAACGTCCTGATGGTGTCATCAATCATATCTTCTAGAGAGCAGTTAGATTTTTTTCCCAAACTAAAATTTGGTTCAGTTTCCTTTGGCCCCTGGACACTAGATTATGGGTTCACTACCCCATGAAACCCCTTGAAACCTCACTACATCGGTTACACTGATAGATATAAAACCTATTTGTGGAGTATAATATACAAACATTTGGATTGACATGATCAAATGTTTGGTTACACTAATCAAACAAACCTTAACTCACTCCTAGATATCTCATCAGTTATGATCAACCCCCCTTGTATATTAAATACAATTGGGAAATCCTTACATTGGTTTTTTTATTATTTAAATAGGTATCTCCCCCATGTATTCATCATTTTATCATTTATCACTACCACATGAAAGTTCAATATGTGCTATATTCCGACACATAGATAGTGGAATTACACCTCCATTAATTTAGTTTTATTGATCCATGATATATTTATTCCACATATCTACAAGAATTATTGGTATATGATTAGTTCTTGGGACCTTTACCAGATTTGGTTAGGTATACTGAGGGAATATTCTTTTTTGACCCCAACTTATGCATATAATCCACATGTAATGTTATTTTTTTCCAAGATGCAACACTATATTAGGATGCTGATGACATGTGTATTTTTAATGTGAGTCTGTGTAGGCTTGGCAATGCATGAAGTATTATGTCTGAAGAATGAAATGTGAGACATATGTACTCTTAGGGCCATTAAAGAAGCTATATTGGGTCATCCCATGATACATCATTTTGATGGCTGAAATTCACAAAATATAAAGACTCTAAATGCGTAGATAATTGGATAGACTTCCTGGTTTGAGGTATCCTTATAAGGCAGTGTTGTGTGGTAGTACATTCTCGGGTTTTTTTGAGACTGTATTGGCATCCTGATATATTTAAGAGTTTCTAATAGGAAGATTTATTCTTTCAGTGACTCACATTTATATTTTGACACCAATATCCATGGTGTGGTGACTCCTTCTCAATTATTGATAAGAATAATAATATTTTGGAAATAATTCATATATTGACTCATTATAGAAATGAAATTAAATGTGGTAGTAATCAATATTTAGGAATATAAGTTTTAAATAATTAATTCAATATATTAATTAATTAACAAAAAATAAATATGTCAAGAAATCTTAATTATAATAAAATGTATTCCTGTGTGAATTGTTTATGTTCTAAATGAGTCTTTCAAAAATAAAAAAAATGATTTCAATTAATCATAAAAGAAATTATTTTTGAATATTAATATGTAATACCATAAAATATGTGAAACTAAATGAGAATATGGGATTTTGGATCAAAATCCACTCCAATTAGCCTCAATGAATGGAAATATTATTGATAGTTTTTGGATATTCACTACCCCACACATAAATTATGCCTCTCCATAATCGTCAAATTACAAATTTTTATAAACTATTTTATATGTTTACGAGATTAAATACAATAACTACATGGAATTTAAATGTATGTAATTTGTGAACGTTTTTTAATGTTTATTGGAATTATTTCAATCTACATTTTCTCAAATAAATCATATAATTATAATTTAAGATAGTTGACTCAAAAATAATATACGTAAATTTTGATTTGATATGAAAGATTATAATTATTTATTTTCAAATGAAACTCACCAATATTTATTATTTATTATGGTAGGGTTTTCTCACAACACATAGTATTTTTTATTTTATATTCATTTTGATTAAAAGAAAAATTAACTATGATTTGAATCTTAATGAAATTATACAATCCCAATAAAATAGGCATCCACCATGAATAATTTTATTTACCAAAGAATATAAATAATTATTGGGTTATCGCCTCTCAAATAGATCATTTTCATCATTTATCTATATAGTATAAAAATAATAAATTCTATTAACATTATAACATTGGGATATTTATGAGATTAATGGTTTGATGAAATATAGGAAAACTAATAATAAATTTCTTTGTTACTCCTCCATATAGAGCTTATTCACATCACTTTTCATTATTCACAAATCATTTCAATAATTGAAAACATAAGTAGTGTTTTTATAATGACTAAATTACATCAAGTAATACAAATATCCTTTTAGAATTCAAAATGATGAAATAAAATTTTAAACTTAATAAAACTCATCCTCTATCCTAATTCCAGAATTTTAAATAAAATAAGTTAATTTTAATGAAACTAATTCACACACATAAAATTCATTTGAATACATTATAATAAGGTATTTAATTATATGGATTAATTTTTTCCTAATAAATACATCTCCTATATCAGTTTATACACTTATTTCAGGTGGGTAACCAATTCTTATAATTTCCCATAGCACTTATCCAATGAATTGTTTCTATTAAATTCTACCTAGTAGAGATAACAAATTATAAATAATGAATATAATTTTATGAAAGGTAGAGAAAAATTAATTGCATGTTAGATACGTTACTAAGGAGATGAAACTCAACATGTATTAATGGTTTAGAGTTTATTTATTTATAATATTCAATTGGATTCCATATTCCTAAAAATTATGATGGAAGGATTAAATGTATTTGGAATATTATTGAAAATAAATAAAGTACTAATATTAAATGAAAAAAATTACATGAAAAGAATATAAATAACACACACTATATTTTTCGTACGAATTCACCCAAGAGTGTTATATTTTAAATCCATTTACCCATGAATTATTTCTGAACTAGACATAATCATATTGGAAAATATGTTTCATTATCTAAAACCACCACATGTGACTTTCCACTCTACTCACATTGATGAAAACATCAACATTGTTCTTTATAGGCTCAATAGAAGTGACCTTCTCTATAGATGATGAGAAATTTCCTTTGTGTTTCCATTTTTCAGAAAAGTATATCAATTTATGCTCTTCCTTACAAATACATATTATACTTGTGAAATTTAGGGAGGTTGGTATAATTTTCTGTTTAATCTCCATGCTTATAATATATTGTTTATAGCCTTGAGAAACATGTAGTTTGGATTCATCTCCTTCACATTCTTTGTAGACACCCTCATATAAATATTTCATATGTTTTGTAGTTTAATTTATATCATGTTCATTATCTTTATCCTTTTTTATTATTGTTATAGGATTTAAAATTTCTCTTATAGTGATCAAATTTGAATTGATTTATCTTAGAGAATTGTAATACAATGTTTTATTTTCACATTGATTATGGTATCTAGTACTTCTAATTTGTTTCCCCCATTTCATGGACTTATTTTATTTCTTTGAACTTTTCTTTGATTTCACGATGACCTAAATTACATTTTTTCTTCATCCACATACTGGGGTTACCTCATCCAAAATGTAGTGTAAATCTAGAATGAGTTTCTATTATAACTATAGATCTCATAAGCCACCTCTAACTAGTCAGACCACATTATCTTATTCATCTTTCCTTCAAAAACATATGAAGAAGAATTAAAATATTCTGAAAACATATTAAATCATATGTAATCTATAAATACAACTGAAAAGAATGCATAAAATTTCCTGAAAATAATTTTATTATGTATTTATAGTCTTTTTATTTTTATCTTTATTATGTTTTTTTTGTTTTCCATATTTTTTTGGGGTTTTCACCAAAATAAAACCTAACCCTATAAATGGAACCAAAATTTCTTAGTCAAAGTGTGTAGTTATAAAACTATAAAAGCCCCTATAAGTGCATACGGTTATTGAAACACAATAACAGTGTGTACCAAAATCATTTATATCTATTGGGGTAATTAATTTAATTGTGATCTTAGTTTCATGTTATATAAAAAAGAAGTAAAAAAATATAGATTTGGTTAATGTGAATATTGGTTGATAATATGAAATGAGAGTATCCAATCCAAGTTATTCACTTTCCCTAGGTTGGAAACTCAATTTCAAGGGAAAATGTAAATTGAAAAAATTAACATATTACCACATACTAGTGATGAAACTATCATGAGTTGCCTCCATATACCTCCTTGAGATACTGTATTAGAGATGTTCTCCAAGAATAGATAACGAGAATGTGGGTACCCATGAAGATTTATAACTACCCTCATTATGAAAAATTATTTTTCAGTTCTGTAAAGTCATGATACCATTGCCTCTCTTAGATGGGGTGCTCATTGTGGATTTTATCTAGACCTAAGTACAATGATTTTCAATTACATGTGGGTGGGTTTCACTCAGTATACTACCCTCTTGAATATTAATATTGTATTTACAGATGTGATTAGTTAATTTTTAACACTATTATTTACCCCACACTTCAAATAACTCTTCTAAGAGGAAGTTTAATGGATATACATGTGAGAGTGAGAGATTCAACCATCGTTGATTTAATCAAATTTATAGTGTAATAGTGAACAAACCACCAAGAAATGCATTATTTTTTTTTACAAAATGACACATGGTAACAGTCGTAATATATTAACAAAAGATTATATAAATAAAACCAAAATCCCATGATTATCATAAAAATATCATAAGATATACACAGAAAATTAAAGAAATAAAGTACATAGGAAAAGAAAGGAAAATAGAATGTGAAGATTCTAGAACCCTCCCCTGAATAATGAATTAGACATGGTGATCTCCTCTCGTATGATAAATACTCCCCACTTTAGATTTTGGGGGAGTAGTGGAAGAGTTGGGCGAGCACCTAACTATTATTTTTCATCATGAAAAATGAAAAAATCTAATTAACGGGAAGAATAATCCCTACAATCTGATAAATGGATAATTCAAAATTAATTTTTTATTAACTTAATTAAATAATTACCTGATTTACAAAATTTTGCTTTATCAAAATTACTTTATTTATCATTCCACATTGTTCATCATCTAGGGAATACATGCAAGGATTATTTTAGATATATCAATTCTTTATCCACAAATCCCAAAAATGGTGTTTGTAAAATTACGGGTGCTACCACAATAATGTAAAATGATTCATGTAATTCATCAAAAAGTTTGTTATGCTCTCTATGTTCATAAGAGGGTTGGTGGAATATTATTCTCTCTAGGTATTGATACAACTACAGATTGTGTATTCACCGTGTCCACATATACACATAAAAAATTAAATAATTTTGTAAATAAAAATAAAATAAGTTAATGAAAATTGAATAACATCCCTTGTCTCATTATTTTTTCTATGTTGTTTCCCACATACAATATAATAATAATGTAATTATATCTCATCGCATGGTTTTACATTAATATAATTAATTAAATAAATAAAATAATATTTATTTATATAATATTAAACAAAATATAACACATCCATTGTATCATTAAACTCAATCCAAATCCTCGTATAAAATATTATATACAGTAAAATTTGAAATAAATATTTAATTTCATATTCATATAACATAAATAAATTATTATATACATTACCTCACTAAGAGAATATGTTATCAGGGTTTTCATGAATGAAACTATGAATAAGATTCATGATACACATGAAATATGACATCAAGTATAAGTGAAAATATACATGTATATATATATGAATTATTGTCCCAGAAATGAAAATTGTGAAAACATGTATATGGGTTGTATTTATGTTTACTTGTGGCTTCTAATTTTTATCCCACAGGATGAAGGTTGTTACTTGGAACATATATCATCCAATCAAAAAAATGAAAAAATATAGGATGAAATTGATATTAATTGAATCAAAACATATAAATATAACTAATAAAACTATCATTCATAGTTAAATATAAAAAAATGAAATATAAAAAATGAATGGATCATTGGATAATAATCATAAAACACCTAAAAATATTATTACTAAACACTTCATATTAAGAGAATACATCACTTTTCAACCAAAGAAGCATGTGATTTGATTATTTTAACCATGGAACCCAAGATCAAGCATAATAATATCTTCTACTGAAATGATACTATAGAAACAAATTATACAACATGAATCTCCTAGAAAAAATATAATATATATATTTCTCTATCTTAAGACCCTACTCAATCAAATGATTAATATAAATTCTAAACAAATAATTAAATGACTATAAACATAGAGATATGTAAATCTCTAAGACTAGGAAACCCATCATTCTATGTGATTATAATCATCTAGGTTCCTATCCCTAAACTTCCACAATCACAAAGTATCATTCAATGAAAATAACAAAGAAAAATTATATGATCCTTACAAAAAAGCATCTCTAAATGGTATATCTTAGTGAAACACACTAGAGAAAATAATACAATTAAACCTCTAAAATAAATGAAATGATTCATATGAAATTATTATAGAATTTTTTGTCACTTTATATCTTCTATTAAAAAAAATATATTTTTAATTTATAACCACCATTATAATAAAATACAATGTTAAATCTTTGAGATTTCAATTTTTAGTTGAATATATATCAAAGAAAACACTTCACCACAAATTTTAATTTTTATATTTTCAGGATTTTAACTCTACAAGTCCTTAAAATGATAATATGTTCTCATATACATATGAATCAATTCATTCCACCAAAACATACAAGTCAAAAATCACTATATATACAAGAATGATTAAAATTCCAACTAAAAGATATATAAAATAATCAATAAACTATATCATTATTATTCAAAACCAAGGATAGCTAGATTTATTTTACTATAATTATCCCATTATAAAAACAACAGGACGTGAATGAAAATTTATGTTAGAAAAAAATAGATAAAAATGTATAATATTTGATACATATCACTTGGGATATAACATCTGAGAAACTAGAAAATTTCATTTAAGAAATAAAATATTATTATAAGTAATAAATATCCCTAATAAAATCTTACAAAATTATGGGATATCCTACCTTGATAAAAATACATTCTTATTAATCAATCACAGTTACATACAAAAATTATTATAACATCCCACCCCATTTAAATTTACCTCTTAATTTTAAAAGGAAGAAAAACATACTACAATATGATAAAACCAATCCCCCTAATTATTTTTCAAAAAAATTATCAATGAATAATTGTTCATAAATAATAAAGAATATATTTGTTTGTTAAAGTAAGTATGAATGAAAAAATTAGGGAAAAAATCTTATAAATTAAAAAAACACATACTCATACATTTCATTGCCTTTTAAATTTACTATACCTCTTACTAAATCAATCTAAAAATGAAGAAAAATTTATTTTAATTCAAAATTCTGAAATATAATAAGAAATCAGTAGTAAAAATCAAAATTTAATGAGAAACAAAAAATGTTCATTTCATATGTTATCTTCTAATACCCATATATGATCATATTCAAATTAAGTCTATTTAGTATAATGTTAAAAAATAGGTTATTTTATCTTCTTTATAAATAAGAACTATAATGAAATTAAAAGATAATAAAATAAAAATTCTAACTTTTCATGGATTAATTAGATATGTATCAAAATTTCATGCATTAGATCATATAAGAATACAAAACATATTCCTAAGAAATAAAATATATGGAAAAAACATTCAAGAGAAATTGGGGATCTTAGTAAATAAAATTAAATGATGGGATTCAAAAAAAATATTTCCTTCTAGAAGTTTAATTATTGGTATATTCAGTAGTCAAGGTAACATATATATATATATATGAGGTTTTTGAGCAATGATAAAAAAATTCAAAATTTATAATTATACTTTCTAAATTAATGAATTTTTTTCTTTAAATTTTATAATAATTATATAAAAAATTAAATGTCAGGCCTCTTTGTAAAAAATTATTTTAATTTTCATGTGACAGGAAAAAACAAGATTAAATTATGATTATATTTTAATTTTCATACCTGACTTAAATTTAATATATTCAAACCTATTGTATTTTCAGGGTTCAATAATAAATTCAATTAAATTATTTTTAGTTCTGATAAAATTCATAATGATATCTCATTTTTGTGTCTGTGATCATGAAAAATGTGATGTATCATATCAAAATCCTCTACACATGAGTAATGTTATGTGTTTTCTATGAAAAGAAATAGCTACTAAGTTATGAAAAATAATATACTTCGAGTGAAAAAGAAAACAAATATATTTTAATATATGATGAATACATAACACTTTAACATAATATTTTATAAACAATAAATATTTGGATTTAGTGGTTGAAAGAGAAATTGAGTGTTTTTTTATTAGACCATGAAATTAAAGATTCACCCAATAAATAAAAAGTTCATACTCTTTCAATCAATTATAAATCAAATAGACTCATCATTATAAAAACTTTCTATAGAAAATTAAATTCTGAAAAAATAAAATAAGATAAGTTCTAGAGTTCCATTAAGGGATTGGAAGGTCTATTTGAATACCTTATTATGGGGATCCTTCATATTTTCTTTGAAACATAGACAAAATAGTAGAAAATACATAATTTTTGGTCATCTTTCAATTATGTAGAGTAAAGTTCCGACCATACCTCTAAATAAGATTTGTTCATCTCGTTTCTAGGTCTCATCGTGATCAACATTACATGACGTACCTACTGGGGTACTAATACTTAAAACATTTTCAAAACCAAATCATTTGACTAAATATAATATATAATTTTATTGAGTTATTTTTTCTGTTATATTTTTTATTTTAATTATAATCAAAGAAGATAATTAATTTCACCCATAGATCTCATCTGAAAATCACTTAGAATAAGTTCTGAGAAAATATCTATGAAATTTTTTGGGGTGGATCTAATGATAATTTCATTTAAATATAATTAATAAATAATAGAATCCATTAAATTTCCCCCCATAATTTATTTGGCTCGATCAATAAATTAACATAATTATTGTAATGTAAGAATCTATACAATCACTCATATCAGAATAGTGGTGCATGGATACGTTCATAAAGAACATTAGTAATATAAAAAACGTCTTCCAAAAAGTTTATATATTTAAAACCAGGTTTTATAGGATATATTAACCATTTTTCAAACATATATATTATGTGTAATACTCTTTCCATCAATTTGATATTGAGTAAAGATAAGGTGAGATATAAATACAAGTAGAATATAGACATACGTGTGCATAAAGACCCATGGAAAAGTGTCCCTGTTATATTTTTCATCTTCCTGGGTATAACCCATATTTATAATTAATTAATTATTCTAGATAATAATACTATTTTCATCAGATTTATTATAAAAGTCCAATTTAACACTTATATTCATATGATCCTTGTGATTCTCAAACAAGTTCCAAACCTTTTTCCTTCTAAATTGATTAAATAGTTATTGTGTCCATATTGTCCAACGTTCATCATCCTAGGAATCATATACCTTTTTAGGATTAAAAATAGATAAAAATGAAAGAAACTCACATTCATTTTACAAAGAATGTCTATTTCCTATAGATTTCTATTGACCACAAATTATTTTATCAATGTAACTATTCCATAGGATCAACTAGTTTCCTGGTAAAAAATATGATTGTTCCTAAAATACAAGATAATCAATTTCTGTTAGTCTAAATTCTTAAAACAGATGTTTCATTAGTAGAAATTATTTTTTAGTTTCTAACCATTGTTTAAATTTAACATGTTGTAATAAAGAAAAAATATTTTTTAAAAAAACTATCAAGATGTGTAACATGTATATATTTTAAAATATCTTAGTGGTCGGTTCAATAAAATTTCAAATATAACATTTCTCTAATTGTATTCGTAAATTTATTAAAATATAATAATAATTACTATTTATGGAATAAGAAATAAATGTTCCATCATCAACATTTGATTAAATCTATGAAGATAATATTAAGTATTCAAAATGAATGATTTTAAATAAAAAACCAATTTATTATCTAATTTTTAATTTTCTTTTTTTCGATAAATAATTTTTAGTTTTACTAAAAAATGGTTGAATTAAAATAAAATTCATTGTACAACAATAATTAGTCATTTCCTCGGTATAAAATTGAATTGTTATTCGGTATCCCCATAGTATGTTTAATGAAATTTTCAAAAGAGATTTATTTTTTCATTCCACTACACTTTATTGTCATGGATTGTTATGTGCTAATAAATATGAATAATACTTGTATCACTATAAAATTTATAAATTCATAATTCCAAAACTCAACTCTCTGATAAATTTGGATTGTAATGAATGATAGATTTCTCTTATTTTAATAAAATTATCAAAAACCATTAAAATATTTTTTTTAAAATATGTGATACAAAATTGGTCTAATTAAAACTGGTGTTATAATCAATGAAGATATACAAATAGTTTTTTCTAAGATACAAATAGTTTATGTAGGTCAAAAAAGTACCATGTGAACTAATAATAATGAACTAGAAGATTATACATCAGCAGAAATTGTAATGGTAGACATGTGTTGCATACCATATTGGAAATTGTTATCTACTCTAGTTCTGTTACCCATAAGTTATAATGTTTCCCTTACTTGTACCATAATATATATATTAGCTATGGTATGTACATTGTAATGTCCAAATCTCCTTTTCCAAAGCTAAGAAAAATATTATACAACACTAATAAAAGATAAGTTCCAATTACAATGGTATTCTAAGTCTATTACATAAAACATATCATTATAAAAAACATATAACACATGTTATATTACCAAAATATTAAAAGTACATTTATCATTTCCAAATTACATAGGGAATCCTTCATCATAAAATTGGATAATTATAATGAGGTTGTTCTTAAGTCCTAAAATAGAGATGATATAAGAAATTATTGTATTACTCAGAAATTTAACCATGATTATACTTTTAATATATCCTTTTATATTATATTGAAAAGTTTCTCATCCTTTCATCAATTTTTATATGTTTTGAAAATAGTAATTGTCCACAATAATGTTTTCATAACTAACATTGTCCAAGCACAATATATTTTATCTGTTTCTACTCAGCCAATCCTCCCAAAATATAATATAATAAATGTTTAATACCCAAAATATAATGGATCTATTAAGGTTAAAAAACAATAATTTTGGATCCAAAATACTTCCAACTCTTCAATGATGCATAGCTATGAGATATTTTTATATACAATGCATATGATGTCCCAAATATTGAACATAATACAATGAATAATATTTTCTATAATATCCTTCTCTTTTACATTTAATACAAAAGGTTTTTTTGTACAATGCATTTTAATTAAAAATAAGGCTTTATACAGTTAAATATTGTTATGAAAGATTTATTATTGGGATTCAATTAACATGAGAAATTATCAAAAAAATTTATACTCTAACTAAGATAAGATTAAATATTCATTAGATTGTTAATCTAAGAATATATTTTTTCAACTAATTTAATATCGTTTTGAGTGGATCTAATTTTATATATAATATCATTCTTTGATGTAAGATTGGAAACCTCATTAGTAATCGTAAAAATCATATCTTCTTATTTAGAAAACTCATACTTACAAGGTCAATGGAATCCCAGTCCTGGTTTAATCAAAAGAAACAGATTCTAGTCAGCCACATGGCCTCAATCATGCCTCCCCATATTCTAGAGGCTAGTGATTAGAATTTTGGGTAAACGGTGGTATTTTGGGGATAATATACTCTCATAAATTGAGTGGTACAATAACAACTAAAAAATAATATTGTACTTTAAATAACATAGTGATGAAATAAAATATGTTATTATTCATGATAACTATAAATATAAAAATAAATATTCAACATAATTTTGAAAATGATGATGTCATGATCATATAAGATGAAAAAATAACATACATGGAAGTAGGTATAAAATAAAAAACAGGTTAAAAAAATAATAAAAAATTTCAAAAACTATCCCATGATCATACTGAGCACTATTTTTTTCATTGGAAACCATGTTTCCATCCTAATATATACCCATAATCTATATTTTGATTCTTTTCATTATTCCAAACATCATCCAAGAAGTCTATTTGGCTACAAAATTGTGGATAGAATTGGGTGTGAGTAAAACTTATTATGGAACCAGCAATGATGTCTAAAAATAATCTTCTCTATTAATATACACTGTAATAGTGCGAAGGAATATCAAAAGAAAAATAGAAATCCATATACAACCATGTCGTGTTCAAGCTTCCCATGGGATGACTGGATGACCATACTTTTTTCATCATATGTAGGGTATTTATATGAATAAAATAATTAATTGTGATATGTTCAATGTAATAAAATTATGGTGTCTATGAAAAAAATAGTAATTTATTATCCAATGAGTAACCAAGGAATATTTTACCATATATGGTTGATCTGCGGATAGTAACAAACCATGTATCTTGGTTATAAGGGTTGTATCCTCATAATTTAAATGAAATAAGTCTCTAATTAATTTCATGGAATAAGTAAAAAATAATCTCATTCTAATCATGATTAGAGTCAAAGAAGATAATCCATTTTGTCACACTCTCGAGGATATCTAGATGATTTCAGGGACACGAACTAATGAAATATTAAATTATAAAGATTGGGGATGGATCTATCAGGTTGTGTTGAGGATTGCATACAATATAAAAATATGAAATTACAAGGTGGTTGTATCCATTGGAATCTATCTCAATAAATTATGGTGGAATTATTTGAGTATTAGGGAATTCTGTCAGAATCCATAGATGGTTTAAGTATGATCACCCATTAAAATAGAAAATGGTTCATAAATAGTAGGTATCCGAAATTTAATTAGTAATCATATTCCATGTAGTTCCATTCTAAATAAAATTCATTAATATTTGTATACAATAGTCCATTCACTTAAAAGTTATAATATGGTCCATGTGAATGGTACTTATCATCATACATTTCATTAGTTTTATTTTCAAATTCATTTAACAATGGAAAAATCGTTGATAAAGTGATATTCCCTAGACACATAGAAATCATTAATTAAGTTTACCTATTAACGTTACCATATTATATATGAATCACACTAATGTATTGTTTTAGATAATTATATTCAATGGACATTAAGGGAATATAAAATGAAACACCTTAATGGATGTTTCTTATTGAGGTATCAACCTCTTATAATGTCAATGGTTCTAATAAATGTTCCAGGTCATGTTTCTCATATTTAATTCATATATTTTTTGTATTTATTGAGAAACACATTTAAATTTCAACATATCTCACAATGGAAAAAATTTATAAACATAAGCACATGGATGATATTGTTATAGAAAACCTTGATTGCACCAATAGAGGTCTCCTCGTCTAGTATCACCTTCAAATTCTGGATGGAATAGATAAAATCAATAAAACTATTAAAATTCCATGGAAATATGGTATATGTTAACCCATGGAATTAACATCATTGATGATGAATGAAATAGTAAAAATAAGGTAACATAGTCATAGACATGATGAGTGGGATCCAATGTGACATGTGATGATTGAATCTGAGATTAGATAGAAGAGGTCGTTAAAACCCTATCTGTTAGAAATGCAAGAGATCTCCTAGTTATAGTCCACTATGAAAATACAGTTTATGAATGGTTGATTTAGGTGAAGAGTAAAAGGGGATAAAAAATATACACATTATAAAGGGGATCATGGTTTGGCCTCATGGTTGGACAAATTATGTGCCAACTATTCACACCTACTATTTGAGGTGGCACCCCTCATATATTTAAGCACCCGACTAAGAGAAACAATGTTCAAAATATATTAATAACACATTCAAAAAACTATATTTTTTAGGGACATGAGACTCCTATCACATAGTTAATCTAACCATGGTCCACCCTTTTTAGGTTTTGTGTTTTTTCTGATAATAATGCATCAATTGTTCTCCTTAATTTGTTTCTGTAATAAATTAAACTATGGGATCTAAAAAATCCCATACTCTTTCAGCACCTTTATTAAACACCTATGAACATTCATTGATGTATAAAATATATTTACAATAAAATATAAGGTTTTATACCTTATTATAAAAACTTGAACTATACAACCTCCCTTCCTTAAAATCGATCTTCCCTAAGTTTCCCTTTTAAGGGTGGTTGATAATCATTAAAGAATAATTTAAGTCAATTAGTATTTACATTGGAATATATATCTCACTTATAATTGTGAACATGGTTGAGCTACTGTTGAACTTTAAATAGATGATATGAACTCCCATAGAGATCCTTCATGTTGTGATAAATTATACAAATAATATACTCAAAAAACGAAGCATCATACTCTAGCGCAACGTCCTCTGGAACAAAATCATGAGATGTGTTAGAATGATAATGGTGCCACTGTGAAGAATGAAAGAATAAATACATTTACTGACACCTATGTGGAAGAACTATATGATAGTCTATATCCCTATCTCTATAATATCTCCAAATGTCTAATGATCCTAGGCATCAACATCCCCTATCTCTTAATTTTTTGACGACCAAATCTAAGAGAAAATTTCATGAAAACCTGATCTCTCATCTCAAAATGCACATTTCAGTGTTGAGGATTGAAATAATAACTATACCTCATTTGATACATATAAATAAATTTTATGATAAGTTTTACCTACTCAGATATCTCCAAATCAAGACATCATCCTTGTTGCACTTCGTCCACAACCTTTAACCAGTACATAGTTGAATGAAATGACCTATTGTATATTGACATAGAAAAATCCACATATATCATCTCATGGAAGATATTATTATAATAGAACTCTACCAATGTTTTTTTAATCCCATTATCCTCAGAAATCAAGTTTGAATGACCGATGTATGTCCTCAATAACCAATACAGTACACTCATACTGACCCTCAGTCTGAGGGTGGTTTGTTTTAATCAAAATTTATTATGAACCCAAATCCCTCTACAACCCTTAGCAAAATCTAGAATTAAACCACACAAACCTTTTGGAAATGATCAATTGTGGGATACCATGAATAAATATAATCTCATACAATACAACCCTCTTTTTCATCCAATGAAAAGCTCTCCAGATTAAAAAATAAATAAGAGACCTTCTATAGTATATCCATGGTATCTTAAACTACATAACTCCCATGAAGGAACTTCAGAAAGACCATCATGAAATATATAGTAAAATCATCTCATTTACACACTTTAATGGGTTATATATTTAAAATATTAGTTGGCCACTGGTGTTCATGCATCATCTACGAGTAAGTATAACACTGAGTAAAAAACCTAAAATATTAATTTCCATCCTAGGCCAGCAATATTGGTGGTTTAACACACAATAAATACTGGGATATCTAGTATGTAATACCGATTTTAAAGAAATATATTCTTGTATTAATTCCTCTAACACATATACAGAAACCCATACATGACCATTAATATGAAATTTCTCAGTCTTATCAATGACACAACCTTGTTGTAGTTCCTCACCTAAAATAATTTCTATAGGTTCAACCCATGTAGATATGATAGATTCCTCATCTATACTTAATCCATAAAAAATTTATTACTAATTAAACTATACTAATATTCTACTCATGACACCAATGAAATTCTATATGAATTTCAAAAAATGAAACCATTAACTTCCACTCGCTACAACACTCCATAAATGTTCATCACTACCTATGGTTAAACTCACATTAATTGAATATTTAATTCATTGTTTTAGGATCCGAATATATAAGAAACAAGTCCCCCAATAAGTAATTTCCCTAGTTATGTAAATAATAGAACACATCTTCTAGATTGAGGTCATTCTATAGGTAATTTCAGTCATGATTCTTCAACTAATGAGACCCATACACAAAAAATCATTCATCATTCATAGAAACAATACCCAAACTAAATCTAAATGCATCACAATCAATTTTATAGCTTCTTTCTAACTCTTGAAGAATCAGGATGGACATTGAGATGATCTTACCTTTACAATCCTGAAATTCCTTCTTAAATGCTTAAAAAATATTGGCTTAACCCCATTATATTTAATTCTCATTATATGTTCCTTAAGGAGTGATAAATCCTGAATGAATAATAAATAATAACCATACATCACAAATAAACTCTGAATCTCAAAAATGTTCTCATGTTACTACATTAAAACTATAGATCTCACCTTCTCTGGATCCAATTATACAATAGATTTAGATATAATGTTACCTAAGAGGAGAACCTTACTAATCTCTAGGTTATATTTTTGTGACATTATCATATATATTACACTTTATTTTTTTACTCAATATGGTGTCAATGTGTTTGGAATGATCATGTTGAGTTTCATAATTCCCTAAAATATAATCCACATAATCTAGCACAATGGATCCAAGAATTGGTGAAAAAACCAAATCATCCAAGACATAAAGTTGGAAAATATGTTCATGATACCGAAAGGCAATTCCATATAATGATAATGTCTACACATTCATCTGAATGTTTAACAAGGTATATCTAAGGTGCTAACTAGTACATAATGATAACAAGTCCTCAGATAAATTTTATAGAAAACACAAGATCCTCAAATTTAATCAAAGATTTCATCTATATAGGTATTCGTTACATGTTTTAAATAATACTCTGACTCATCCATTGTTAATCCACTCATAACCTTATGGTCTCACTTTCCTTCATAGATAAAAGAATAGAGGAAACCCAAAAAGAATTGTTGGGTCAAATAAACCCTTTGTTGTACATGTCATATATATACCTCTTTATTAATTGAGGATTAATATGTGACATATTTTATGGAAGAATATATGTTTTTTATGACATTAGAATAATATTTATAGATAACTCTACCTCTCCCTTAGGTAGTATTCCAAAAAAATAATCTAGAAGAACATCTATGAATCAGTCCACCATTTGTAGAAAAAAGCCTATCATACACTCTAATACCTTAAAAAAAGACTATAAATATGGTATGAAACTCCACCCAACCCATTATGCTCAGGTCTAATTTGAACTGCCTAGAAATCTGATGCAACTTTCAAAATATAGTCACATACCTCAGGAGGTAACAAATAAACCCTATAGCAATAAAAGTTAATATGGGATTGGTATAGAACTAACCGATCCTTCCAAAGGATGATATGAAAATAAATTATCTCTAAGATAAAGATGTAACATAATTAATGATAACAAATAATATTAGAGGACACACCTTACATCGGTGAACACATTCTTATCTGATTCATATTAGAGTGTCATGTATCATCACTCCAAAACAAATACTCATTTTTTAGACCAATACTATCCATTATAGTTGTAGAAATAAATGAGTTTTTATCATCTATATCAAATAATGTAGACATTACAGTAGAGGTTATTAAAACCATACCATGTGCAGCAGATGGCCTAGTACTTCGTTCATTATGTATAGGTTGCACAACATGTAACAGGAACAATCCATGACCCCAAGCTATTTACTAACCCAACTAAGAAGGTCTTCTATATTGGTGCAATATATCATAGGCATCGCTACCACACCAATGACAACCTCATTAGACTATATGGAATTTGGTGATCTTTCTCCCGACCTGATGTGGATCTAATGACCATGCCCTGTAATTCTGGAGCTATTGTGGATACACAACCTCTAGAAATATGTGGGATGGTCATAAAAAACCTCTGAATATGGACCATTCAATAGTAGGCTCTAAACTCATCCATGTATCTACAGCATTGGGGCTTCAATTTGACATTCCTTATACATTCATGGAATACCAAAAATCTACCAGAATGGATTCTCATTCCACAATTGGTCTGATGATAACCCTAATGTCCATGATTCCTATTGTTTGATGAACTACTACCCTATCTAAGTGATGAACAACTTTACCCTATATCATCAACTTTACTCTAATTGTACTCAGAGATAAAGTCCAGGTTAACAATTTTTGAATGGGTATTTAGTTAGCAAACATTCACCTGATATTAAATGGTATACTTGATCCCATTCCCAAATCATATTTCCATATCCAAAATATCACCAATAAAATTCAATTTATAATTCTAAAGCATCGCGATGTGAGTTGAGTACTCTATAATTTAAATAGAACCATTCTCTCGGTTCATGGACTCTCAATCTAGATGAGCTATTTCTATCTCTTGAAAGAAGTTGTCATAGAATCTAGATTTGAAATAATAAAAAAACATACCATGGTGTCATTATTCTAGAATAAGTACATCCCACCATCATTACTATTATCCTCAAAGAATATAGGCGGTGAGATTGACCCTCAATTTTAGAGGAATTTCTAGATTCCCAAAGAAAGGTAAAAAGGATTTTATCCCTGAATATGCATCTTGGGGGACACTATACTCCAAAAAGGTTTATGTGCAGCTACTAGAACCCTTCATTAAATTATGATATAGTGGGGGTAGTTCATGGAGCTCCCAACATTTAATACACTATCCAAAGAAAACCCTCTCCGTGATATGCATCAATTCCTTGACTATAAAACAGAGGCAGTACCAATGGACAATTCATAAGTAGAACTACTAGAAAGTTATGTCTCACCACATTAAAATCATGGTCTTCACCACAATCCTAGAGATATAACTAAGTCTTTCATGGATTCATATATTTAAAATGATATGAACACACCTAAAACAATGATAACAGAGTAAGATGATTACTAATAGTAACAAGATATTCATAAGGACCAAATACCCAATAAATACTGAACCATCCACCCAATATCCAAGGTCAATGTATTGGAAATTTTTGATGTTTTTAAAAAATGTTTTTCAATTATATGGACTATCTATGGGTTGATATAAATGAAAAAAACATTAAGTTGACATTGAATTCCCTATTAAACAAGAAAAAATTCATTTTTGACCAATAATTTATCAAAATTTAATATTTACAAAATGGTTCACTAAGATGAATTTCCATTTCCAAGTTATAAATTCTTAAATTTTGTTTTTAGAAATTTCCTCACTATGTAACTGTATCAAGAATTTATTACATTAAATTATAGAATGTAAGAATCCATTTATGATGGTAAGATTATATAGATCAACACTCCATATTTATTGACATCTATTAAATAAAAAAACTAGTTTTTCAACAATTATAACAATAGTTACATGGATAAAACATGTGATAAAATATTAATTAAGGCTACACCAGCAATATATATTGGAAAACACCATTTAGTTTGATATGGAGAGTATATGTAACCACTAAATTTTTATTCTCGTACAAGAATCATTTTAAAAATTTCTTGTATAGAAATCTAGTCACATATGATGCGAAATAAGAAATTAAAATAATAATATATGCATGAAATGTAATTTTCATGACATAAATCCTCACATGCCTATAATGATGCCAAAAAATTAATTCCTTATTATACTAGGCCAAGGGAAGAAAACCACAAACATAACATAATGTTGTAAATAATGTGTGTCATTCATCAATGAAATCATTACACCTGTTAAATGAGAAAAATAAGATATAATGTCCCATCCCTATTAATATGGATTCTCCAAATACGTGGGTTAATTACTCTCATACACAGGCTTATAACAAAATTCAAATACTTATTAGTCTCTTATCATCCATCTTAAAATTCTAAAGTAATGAAATGAAGTTCTGATTCCACCTTATGATGTCATGGAATTTATTCTTTCATATGTATGAAAACCCATTCAGCACATGTCCTCAAGAATTCATCCTCATATCACTTTTGGAAATAGGGTATATACCAATGGTTTTAAAATATTAGTATATGCTGTAAAACCATTGGTATATGTTCTTCCAATGTATCTCCAAACCACCGAGAGTTGGTCCATGGGTATATTATTATATTAATGGATTTCTAAAAAACATTGGTTTAGGCCACATTGTTGTACACCATACCAATGGTTTCCTTAAATAAATAGTATATGACAACTTCCTTTAAAAAATACCAATGGTTGAAAAAACGTCAATATAGAGTGATCTAACCTACATAGCCATTAACACTCCCACTACGGCTCAAAACACAAGAACCTATAAAAATAATTACAACATCGCCTAAAAAAATACTACCAAAAAACAATAAGAAAACCACTACCAGATAATATAAATAATTTTAAAAAATAATTAATTCATTCAATAACTTACAACAGGCATGTAAAACATATCACATATTCATTCGCATCAAATCATCATATATCATGTGTCATAAATACCAAAAAAAATTGTTAATGATATATATCTAGAACATCACAACTAATATAAATTTTAGTTTTGAAAAAAAATTCACAAATGATGGAATATCTAAATAATCATTCTTTTTAATCTACATGTTCCTAATAATTCATTAAAAATATTATAGAGAACCTTAATATTTATAAGGGGAATAAGAATAGAAACATAAATAATTAAATTTATTAAATTAAAAAGACTGATTAATACAAACCATCATTAGTAATTTTTTTACAATATCATACCATCATGATTACATAAATCAAATTTTTATTCCTCTAAATAATAAGTAGGTTATAATTTCAGATGAATTTATTTGATTAAAAATTCATTCCTAAGAAACTATTCCTAATATATTTATGAAAAATACATCATTTTTTAAAAGGTTGGGGCCGAAGCCTAAATTTATTATTTAATGAAAATACCTATTTATATAGGGTAGAGGGAGACCCATTACATAGCCTTAAGGCCCAAGGCCAAGTGGCCTGAATACAAGTCTTGAAAGCCCATTTTTTGGACCAAAGGACCCCTTAGTGAGCAGTACTACTACAGTACCCACACCGCTACAATACCTGTAATAGTACAGCTACCGCTACAATACCTACTATAGTCCCTCTACCGCTACAGTGCTGCCACTCAGTACTCCTGTAGTGCCCTACTACAGTACTACTACAGTACAATCAGAAATTCGCCCCTACCCGGATTCGATCCTGGGTCTTTTGGATGCGCAGCAGGAGCCTGTACCACTAGGGTACACGCTCGTTGGCATGTGAATGAGGGTGAAGTCCCATTTCATTCATCATTTAGTGGAAATGTTTTGTTTTAAATTAATATAATACTATTTTAAGAAGGGGGTTTTCAAAGTGTGACATGATCCTATTACAGGGCTACTGGGTGCCCAATAGTCCTAACATGACCAAATATCCCCCTAAAACCCATCTCAGATCCAAAGGCACCATGAACTACCAAATAATCCAAGCCTATAACTAAATAAAAAATTAATTTTATTTGGATATTTTTTATATTTTAATTTTTAATACAAAATTATATTTTTAGCATTCCACTTTAATAAAGAAAATTATGCATATCTATAAAAATAACAATATTCTAGACACATCTATTGTTTCTAAATATCTATTAGACCAAACATTTTTATCATAATATATAATTCACATGGGGTATATATATTCATTTCAAATATATATATATATATAGAGTCTTGATATGTTTCTGGGCTTGTCTTTGAGGGTTATATCATAATGTGGGGATGACCACTGTACATTAGAAAATTTTCCTATAATATTGCTTTATTTTTCAAATTGTGGTATTTTTAAGATATAGTGGTTGTGTTACCCCATTATCATAGATCATGGATCATCATAATTGGGGTTTAGGTGATTTATTATTCTATGATCGAAAGAAATTCAATCTTTGAGGCATGTTCCTATTAGTACAATTTTGATGTTCCTTGGTTATATTGAATATAAACGGTTTTCTTCCTTAATATTTAGAGAGAATACCACTATGAATATTGGATTGGGTTACCATTTCTTTATGACCATGACTATCACATATTGACATTTTTTTATTTAGTTTTATATATAAATCTATACTTCCCTTTGATTTGTATATATTTATTTATACTCCATTCAGATGATTGTCATTATTTGGACTATCTGGGGCTTCCATCGTCCAATCGTTATTATATAGTGATATTTATCTTTGGATATTTACATCATTATTATCTAAGAAGAATTTATTTCACTTTTATTCACTCCTTGATTCTCAAATTTTTAATGGTTTTGATGGTGGGGTTTGGCTAGTTATCTGATTTTGTGGTGGGGGTTGTAATGGGGTTTTAATGTTCTTAGGTCATGTGGTGTATTATTTTGAGATTTTTGGTTATTGAACATTTTTTACTGATAAAAATTATAAGGATATAAATGAGAGAGGAAATTAAATTTTTTTCTTTTTTTACTATCTAAATCATGGATTAATTTTTCTTTATGTTTCAATCAACAAGTGGGGGGACTTTTCCAAAAAGATTATGAACTAGGCATGAATAAATTTACGGGGATACAATTTTTCGGTAGACTATACAAGTTTTATGTTTTTTAAAAATTTATATATATATTTAAATTGTTTTAGGAAGAAGAAAATATTTTTAATTTTTATTAATGATTTGTTTTATATTTTTTTGTTAGATTGAGAATATTTATAAATTGTAACTGATATAAATATGGAAATTGATGAGGAAATATAGATCATTAAAATATATAATATATTAATTTATGTAATAGGATATTTATTTAATGAGTAATCATGTTTAATTTTATTTATGACTATTGTTTTCCACTATAAGTCCATACTGATATAATATTTATTGTAGCATTTTGTTATTGTGTTTCTAATTCTTTTATGATTAAATGATAAATTTTTTGTGTTATCATAATAGGTATAGAATTAATTAAATATAAAGTTAATTTGTTGAATTTTAAATAAGAATGGGTCCTATTCATTGAATGAAAATTGGTGTGTATTTTCTTGTGGTAATTGAAAGAGTAGTGGGATGAAGAGGTTAATGGGTAATAAGAAGTAAACGAATAGTGAAATGGTTGGATCTATAGACATTATAATTATGAATAAAATGGGATGGTCAATATAATTTTCTTATTATTTTGTGAGGATATATAGTGATGGTATACATTTTAGTAATGAAACTAGTTAATTTAGTGGAAGTGGTAGTTGTCAGATAATATAATTGAATATGAGGTGATTTTTATGGGTTGTTATAGAATTGTTTGAATATAATTCCGTAGGAATTGGGTTGTGTGGCATACTCTATACCCTAGTATTTTTTTTCTATTTCATGCGCAACTCAACTAAATTTTTTGAAACTAATTTATTTCAATAACATTTTGATTTATGATTATATCCATAATCTCAAGGTTTCATACAAAATGAAATATAGATTTCTCTCTATTACTAGCTCTCTATTTTGGAATATTACTTTCTATAATAGATCAAGTTATATATGTGTGTGTGTGTTTGTGTATAGGGGTATAATTTATCAATATCTTTTGGTAAAACTGTTTTTCACCTTCCCACATTAAATATCATAATTAATAACATAATTTTTTATCTTTAAAACATCTTGATTTTCCTGGTGTGAAATAGTAACAAACCCTATGATTAGAGGATCATAGCCTAATTTACAATTACAAAAAAATTGTGCCTCCTTTTAAAAATTATTTTAATTACTTAATTTTATTAATATTATAAATCACAATGTTTGAAATTAGTATCCTTTACTAGAAAGAATAAACAATATCATCCTAATTACTCACACTCGATAATACAAGGTTGATTAAGTTTTGAATATAAATAATATATATAAATTCTTGTAACTAAAATTTCAAAATAAATCCATATTATAATCACTAAATATAATATAATGTGTTTTATTTGAAGATATTAATGTATTGGACATGTGTGATATATTTAAATCTGTTAGTAAAAAACATTTCAATGGATATAAGTAATAGGAAACCAATATCATTATCTATCACATAATATTGAATTGAAAATATTAATTAACATACTTTTAAAAAAAATAAAAACTTAATATTGGGGAATGATCCTGAAAAAATAATTATATTTTAAATGTAACACCCCGAGCTTCCACGATACGCCTCTCTTTCAATAATGCAATAGCTTGCATTGTACACAAGTTTGAGTTCTAACACACTGCAACTAATCAAAGTAGCCGTTATGAATAGTAATAACCACCTTTTAAATTTATAGAAATTTTATATTTCAAAATGGACTTATTTTTGTATTCCTAATATTGAAATTAGCCTATGTTGAATTTTTTGTAATTTTCTGAGAACTTCCAAATTTTTATGAATAGTGAAAAATACTTAAAACAACTTTTTTAATCAAAATAATTTATAGTGATAAGTTATACTATTTAGTGGTTTTAAGGTATAATTAGAATATATTTTTACCATTTTATCCAATGGTGGTCATTAGAATTAATTTAACATTGAAATTGGACATAAACAATTTCCAATCTTTTGATATAAATTGTTTCTTAAAAACACGCTATTTGTCGTAACAGCGGGAATTAATTATAAAATTAATTAATGCAACTTATATGTTTGGAATTTTGTAAAATAGAAATCATTTTTTAATTCGGAATATCAATTATATCTTAGGGTGAAATTTTGGCCTTGTTCTGAAAAACTTCAATTTTTGATGAATAGTGAAACCACTAAGTGGTAGTTAAATAACTGATTTTTCGTTTAAATGAAATATTACCACTTCTATGATTTGATTTTCAAAAATCCGACATACATGGTTGTCATTAAGAAGTAAAATGTGGTTCAATGAGATCAAAATAATTTTTTGGTGAATAGTAACTTTTAAGTTCTTAATCGCGATTAGAGGTAATTAGTGTAGTTTAAGGTACAAATAATGTTTTAATAATATGAGATGAGCATGAAACTTGTCCTACTCCTATTGGATGAGTCATGGCCGACCAAGACAACCCATGGGTCAACTTGGGGACTCCATGGAGCCACTTTAGTTGAAAATGATATTAATATATATTTATTTAATGTTAAAATTAAATTGACACAAACATGAGTTATTTTACTAAAACAGTTTTTAAGTGGGGTTACACAAGTACACATTTTGACTATAAATATTCATTAGAAAGCTAAAAATATTTCTTACATCATAGTATTTTTTTTATAATTTTTAGACATTAAATAAATTAAATTATTTATGACATCATTATGATGCAGCGATGACCTCATTATTTAACTATTTAAATAAAATGAGAAGATAATGCAAATTCCAAGGCTTACACTTGTCCAAAGCCTATTGGATGAGGATATTTCGAAACCTTATCACCTTATCCTCTAATTATATAAGTGTGGGACCTTTAGAATCCGAAAAGCATTGTGAAATAATGTAACATTTCAATCTTTCCAAAAGTGCCCCTCCTCTACACTCATTTTCACTTTCAAGCCATTTGGCTCGGCCAACCTATGCCCAAATACTCTCCCAACTTCCACCTATTACTCCTAGAAGCCTCACTTTGGGCAGATCTCTTCCCAAGGAAGCCTTTGGCTCAAATCAAAAAGAGTTACCCGATTTTGAGGTAATGTCTTCTCTAATGTTGTTTTGTTTTATTTTTCTTCTCCAACCCCCTAAACTCTTTTTATTCATTTCTTTTGTAACAACAACAGTATCCTAAATATACTAGGATGTTGTTATAAGAAGGATTCGAGATAAAATTACACACACCTACATCTATTGGTTAAATAACATACGGTTTCTGTGGATGGTGAATTTCTGTCTCACGAAATGATGATTGTTCAACACTCATATAACACCTTCAAAGGTGGCCATTAAGATGTCACTATTTTTATATATGATATATAATATGTTTATGTTTTACTTATGATTCTGTATTTCTCATTTATGGCATACTTTATGATTTCCATTCTGGGTAAAACGCGATAATTTCATTTTAGGAATTGCGGGCTACCGCCCCCTCAAAGTGATTTGAATCGTTAATGCCATATGTGGGATGTATAAAGGATGGAGTAAATGTTATTATACACTATATTATACTGGAATTATATTATACATTTATATCATTATGATTCAGTTCCATTAAATATGAAATTGAAATGAAAGTAGCGTTCATGCGTACGTACGACTTACCATCTCCATGAACGGTGCATTTCATTTCTTACCTCTAAATGTTACGTAATATTATAAATGAATATATATACTGGATATATAATATATATATGACATCTAAATCATTAATATAATTCTGGATATAATGGATATTCTACCACATGAACAACTTGTAATTATAAGAAGTTTATTGTTGACTCAAGTACCAAAGATCGACAAAACGACCGTTATTAACTTAAATAATTACATAATGTTCATAACATTGTAATAAGTGATATAAAAAGGATAATGAAATTGAAAATGGTTCTTAATAAGGTAGATATTAACTCTAGTTTATTATTCAGGAGGTTAAAGAACGGTTGAGTCAAGTCGGACACAAGGTAATGGAATTTCTTAACCCAAATTCCATTCTTTGGGTTAATCTTTTACTTTCAAATTATGTCATGATATTATTATGTCCTATTTTGTATTTTTACATTCTTTATGTGTACCTATAGTGAATACACATAATAGATCTATTTTATTTTAAAAATGATCTTTTAAGGACTTCGTCTCAATCCCATTTCATTGAGGCATATTTGGTTTTATACACAACTTTATTTTATACGGTGTATAAACCCCTTTCACTTTTACATTTATTCAAAAGGAATCTTTTTTATACGAAGCATTTTGCTAAACGACAAAAGGGAATGTTTTCTTTCCGTACTTATGCGGCGACAGCGACTTCTCCGCCACCGTGACCATTATTTGAGATTCGGCTTCCTCTACAAGCCATCAATTTTTTATAATGAAAAATAAATACAAAGTTTTAACTTTCTTTTATTTTGGTATTGAAAATGGTTTTGAAAGCATTTTTATTATAACAATGTGTTGTATTTATATCTTGTGATTGAAATGTGGAAATGTTATGTTTCCTTTATGCATGTTTTATGTGATATGATTATGTTATGGTTTATGATATGTTTAAACCTATTCATATGAGCAATGCATTGGACTTAATAAGTGACTGGTGGAGCCCGCTATAGCTCCTCGATGCATCGGCAGGTCTCATGAGACAAACTAGTGTCTTGGCACGAGGCCTTGACAAAATCTAATTTGTGGACTTGGCACGAGGCCTTGGCTACGTGGTTATGATAGTCTGGCATTATGCATTCCATCATTATGAAAATGGTTATTGATATTTCATGTGATTATTCGACCAGTAGAATATCCATGTGAAGAAGTGAATGACATTATCTCATTTTACTTTTGCCATGTTATGTTGAAGTTCAAGTTTAAAAGGCTTTTGTTTTAGTTGTAAATTGCCTTAAATGTTAATGTTTATTTATGAAAGCTTCCGCTATATTGTTAACCTTACTGAGCATCTGAGCTCACCCCTTTCAATGTTTTAATATTTTTCCAGGATGTGAAGAAGTATTTTATGAATGACCTACAGGGGTAGTCAGAAAGGGATATGATTATGGACTATGAAGACCATGTTATTGTAGTTTGTTTACTTTTTGATGTAATGAAAGACTTATGAATGTATCTAGTGTTTCCAAGGCTACTAAACTAATCGGTCTTTCGAGACTTGATCTTTTGTGATCATGCCAATGTTACGAAGTAACGCACCGACTCTGGGTAGCTGGGGTCGGGGCGTTACAGTTGGTATCAGAGGCAGTTTAGTACTATCCTTGGAAGCTAGATTTAGACAAACTCTGATTAGAGCACGTAGACCTAAGATGAACTTTGAGGATTAGTATAGAAGAACTTACTAAAATTTTGGTATTGTTGAGATTTTGTGAGTTTTCCGAGTAATACATCCCTGTCTGGATATAAGCAGGTAGAGGCGGCTCTGGTACAGATGTACCTAGGGGTAAAACCCGAAAACACCGGTTTGAGCTAGACTCGAACGGGAACTGGTGCACGACAACGGGCCTTGCTGCACTCTTGGTTACGACACTCCCGGGGGATATGCTTAAGATAATTCTCATTTTATTTACAAACCACTATGAAGGGTTATGAGTACATACTTCCTCAAAGAAAACATTTTTATGGATTATATCCATAAATAGTTCAATTTATGTTAGGTATTTTACTAGTATGGAATTATGTATTTTGATTCATAAACTAATCTAGTTTATGCCATTGTTTAGAAATGGCGCCTAGTGGAAGGAATGGAAACCGTATCAATGCACGAACTCCGTGTAGGGATTGCCCTCCTGCTCAAGATAATTATTGTGGATCTGGAGATACAACTGGTGCTGATCAACTTATTACCATACTAGGACAACTCACTCAGGTTATGAATAATAACCTTACTCGTATGGAGCACCCTGATCCGCAACGTGGAGGATCAATGCTAGACCGTTTCATGAGGCAACAACCACCAACCTTCAATGGGAGTACAAATCCTATAGTAGCTGAGCAATGGATAAATTCCTTAGAGAAAATATTCCATGCCTTGGGGTGTAGTGAAAGGGAGAAAGTTGTCATGGCAGTTTACCGCCTCACTGGAGATGCCGATCAGTGGTGGTCGCTGATTCGAAACACAAAGGAAGATGATGACGTATCGAATATGGAATAGAGGGAGTTCAAAGAGCTTTTCTTAGAAAAATACTTTCCTCGTGACCATCGAGCAGATATGGAAAGACAATTTCTGAGTTTGAGGCAGAATGAGGATGAGAATGTCGCAAAGTATGAGGCTAACTTTACAAGGTTAGCGAGGCATGCTGCCGATTATATACGTAACCCAAGGAGTAAGATTGATCGTTTCTTTGATGGGTTAAAACCATTTCTTCGTCGATCATTAGTCTCACAATCCTTTTCATCGTACGAAGACATTGTCTCATGTGCTATAAAGACAGAAAAGGAATTCTCTAAGTCTTATGAAAACAAAGTAAAGCAAGAGAAGAAGAGAACAGTGGAACAAGAGACAGATAAGGGGAAAAAGGGAAAGAAGGATTTTCCATTATGTGATAATTGTGGGAAGAATCACCCTGGTACTTGCCTAAAAGGAATGGGAGTTTGTTATAAATGTGGAGAAAAGGGTCACCAGGCTCGTGATTGCAAGGGAAAGAAAGAGGCTGTCAAAGTTGAATGCTACAATTGTAGGGAAACCGGGCATTATGCAAATGAATGTCCTAAGCGTCAGAGAAACTTACCTCAGAAAAGGCCAAGGGATCAAAGCCAATCTTATGCTGTGACTACAGTTGAAGCGGAATAATTAATGTATTGGTGCTTTTGGACTCAAGGATTATATTCTGGTTATAAGAATAATGTGATATATATAAAGATTGTACTGCAGTACTTTTTGATTTCAGTAAGGTTTTAATATGATTAAGATAATCATAATTTTAGTATGTGACAATAAGAGAAACTAATCTTTGTTTGGGGAATCTGATGTTACAATTGATTTTGGAATTTAACGACCCTTTGGAGAAAGTCTGGACGAAGGTATTTTGGATAACTATAATGGTTGGAATGGATTAAGTTGATCTTTGGATAGTATTGTTTAAGGTTAAAAATTTTCTGGAGATTATTCTTGGAATACTATAGTTTTATGAAAAGGACAACCTGCAGGGTGGGGCATAACCCGTCGCGTCGGACAAAGCTGCAGGAATCGAACCCACAATCATAGTGCGTCAGGCCTTTATTTCCTACCACTAGCCTACAGGAAGACCCTGGTTATTACAAATAATTTTACTAATCTAAATGGTATGTGTTAACATTTGCAACCTTATACAATTAGGATAAGTATAATATTTTTGAGTTCTATTATCTTTTTGAGTGAAAGATGAGTTGAAGGTTGAAACTCTAATTGTCAAGCATAAATATATATATACCTATCTCTTATTCAATGAATAAATTAATTCTTAAACTTTAGTAAAGGGATATTAAAACAAAAAAATGTGTTATCCTAATACCTTATGTCTTGTTGAACTGAAGATATTTTAAATCAACATAGATTGAAGGCTTTGAGGCCCTCAATTTGACAGTTGATTGTGATTGATGACCTCAATAACTCCCTACAAATATTTACGTTTTTCCTCCAATTATATGTCTCTAATTACCACCAATGTTCTCCTTATCGAGATCATAATTTGGTGGTGACTTTCTTATTTCCATTTCCCTCTTATTAAGACTAAATTTTATTAACCTTATTTCCGAAGTGGGTTTTCCTCAAAGGTATTTTCTCTTTTCGACCTTTTATTTTCAAAGAAAAATTTCAAATTGCGAGGACGCAATTTATTGAAGGAGGGGAGAATGTAACACCCCGAGCTTCCACGATACGCCTCTCTTTCAATAATGCAATAGCTTGCATTGTACGCAAGTTCGAGTTCTAACACACCGCAACTAATCAAAGTAGCCGTTATGAATAGTAATAACCACCTTTTAAATTTATAGAAATTTTATATTTCAAAATGGACTTATTTTTGTATTCCTAATATTGAAATTAGCCTATGTTGAATTTTTTGTAATTTTCTGAGAAATTCCAAATTTTTATGAATAGTGAAAAATACTTAAAACAACTTTTTTAATCAAAATAATTTATAGTGATAAGTTATACTATTTAGTGGTTTTAAGGTATAATTAGAATATATTTTTACCATTTTATCCAATGGTGGTCATTAGAATTAATTTAACATTGAAATTGGACATAAACAATTGCCAATCTTTTGATATAAATTGTTTCTTAAAAACACGCTATTTGTCGTAACAGAGGGAATTAATTATAAAATTAATTAATGCACCTTATATGTTTGGAATTTTTTAAAATAGACATCATTTTTGAATTCGGAATATCAATTATAGCTTAGGGTGAAATTTTGGCCTTGTTCTGAAAAACTTCAATTTTTGATGAATAGTGAAACCACTAAGTGGTAGTTAAATAACTGATTTTTCGTTTAAATGAAATATTACCACTTCTGTGATTTGATTTTCAAAAATCCGACATACATGGTTGTCATTAAGAAGTAAAATGTGGTTCAATGAGATCAAAATAATTTTTTGATGAATAGTAACTTTTAAGTTCTTAATCGCGATTAGAGATAATTAGTGTAGTTTAAGGTACAAATAATGTTTTAATAATATGAGATGAGCCTGAAACTTGTCCTACTCCTATTGGATGAGTCATGGCCGACTAAGACAACCCATGGGTAAACTTGGGGACACCATGGGGCCACTTTAGTTGGAAAATGACATTAATATATATTTATTTAATGTTAAAATTAAATTGACACAAACATGAGTTATTTTACTAAAACAGTTTTTAAGTGGGGTTACACAAGTCCACATTTTGACTATAAATATTCATTAGAAATCTAAAAAGATTTCCTATATCATATTATTTTTTTTATAATTTTTAGACATTAAATAAAATAATTATTTATGACATCATTATGATGCAGCGATGACCTCATTATTTAACGATTTAAATAAAATGAGAAGATAATGCAAAATCCAAGGCTTACACTTGTCCAAAGCCTATTGGATGAGGATATTTCGAAACCTTATCACCTTATCCTAGAATTATATAAGTGTGGGACCTTTAGAATCCGAAAATCATTGTGAAATAATGTAACATTTCAATCTTTCCAAAAGTGCCCCTCCTCTCCACTTATAAAAGGCCCCCACCTCTCCCACCTCATTTACACTTTAAAGCCATTTGGCTCGGCCAACCTCTGCCCAAATACTCTCCCAACTTCCCCCTATTACTCCTAGAAGCCTCACCTGGGGCAGAATGCTTCCCAAGGAAGCCTTTGGCTCAAATCAAAAAGAGTTACCCGATTTTGAGGTAATGTCTTCTCTAATGTTGTTTTGTTTTATTTTTCTTCTCCAACCCCCTAAACTCTTTTTATTCATTTATTTTGTAACAAAAACAGTATCCTAAATATACTAGGATGTTGTTATAAGAAGTATTCGAGCTACACTTACAAACACCTACATCTAATGGTTAAATAACATACGGTTTCAGTGGGTGGCGAATTTCTGCCTCACGAAATGATGATTGTTCAACACTCATATAACACATTCAAAGGTGGCCATTAAGATGTCACTATTTTTATATATGATATATAATATGTTTATGTTTTACTTATGCTTCTGTATTTCTCATTTATGACATACTTTATGATTTCCATTATGGGTAAAACGCGATAATTTCATTTTAGGAAGTGCGGACTACCGCCCCCTCAAAGTGATTTGAATCGTTAATGCCATATGTGGGATGTATAAAGGATGGAGTAAATGGTATTATACACTATATTATACTGGAATTATATTATACATTTATATCATTATGATTTAGTTCCATTAAATATGAAATTGAAAATAAAGTAGCGTTTATGCGTACGTACGGCTTACCGTCTCCATGAACGGTGCATTTCATTTCTTACCTCTAAATGTTACGTAATATTATAAATGAATATATATACTGGATATATAAGATATATATGACATCTAAATAATTAATATAATTCTGGATATAATGGATATTCTACCACATGAACAACTTGTAATTATAAGAAGTTTATTGTTGACTCAAGTACCAAAGATCGACAAAACGACCGTTATTAACTTAAATAATTACATAATGTTCATAACATTGTAATAAGTGATATAAAAAGGATAATGAAATTGAAAATGGTTCTTAATAAGGTAGATATTAACTCTAGTTTATTATTCAGGAGGTTAAAGAACGGTTGAGTCAAGTCGGACACAAGGTAAGGGAATTTCTTAACCCAACTTCCATTCTTTGGGTTAATATTTTACTTTCAAATTATGTCATGATATTATTATGTCCTATTTTGTATTTTTACATTCTTTATGTGTACCTATAGTGAATACACATAATAGATCTATTTTATTTTAAAAATTATCTTTTAAGGACTTCGTCTCAATCCCCTTTCATTGAGGCATATTTGGTTTTATACACAACTTTATTTTATACGGTGTATAAACCCCTTTGACTTTTACATTTATTCAAAAGGAATCTTTTTTATACGAAGCGTTTTGCTAAACGACAAAAGGGAATGTTTTCTTTCCGTACTTATGTAGCGACAACGACTTCTCTACCACCGTAACCATTATTTGAGATTCGGCTTCCTCTACAAGCCATCATTTTTTTTAATGAAAAATAAATACAAAGTTTTAACTTTCTTTTATTTTGGTATTGAAAATGGTTTTGAAAGCATTTTTATTATATCAATGTGTTGTATTTATATCTTGTGATTGAAATGTGGAAATGTTATGTTTCCTTTATGCATGTTTTATGTGATATGATTATGTTATGTTTTATGATATGTTTAAACCTATTCATATGAGGAATGCATTGGACTTAATAAGTGACGGGTGGAGCCCGCTATAGCTCCTCGATGCATCGGCAGGTCTCATGAGACAAACTAGTGTCTTGACACGAGGCCTTGACAAAATCTAATTTGTGGACTTGGCACGAGGCCTTGGCTACGTGGTTATGATAGTCTGGCATTATGCATTCCATCATTATGAAAATGGTTATTGGTTTTTCATGTGATTATTCGACCAGTAGAATATCCATGTGAAGAAGTGAATGACATTATCTCATTTTACATTTTCCATGTTATGTTGAAGTTCAAGTTTAAAAGGCTTTTGTTTTAGTTGTACAATTCCTTAAATGTTAATGTTTATTTATGAAAGCTTCTGCTATACTGTTAACCTTACTGAGCATCTGAGCTCACCCCTTTCAATGTTTTAATATTTTTCCAGGATGTGAAGAAGTATTTTATGAATGACCTGCAGGGGTAGTCAGAAAGGGATATGATTGTAGACTATGAAGACCATGTTATTGTAGTTTTTTTACTTTTTGATGTAATGAAAGACTTATGAATGTATCTAGTGTTTCCAAGGCTACTAAACTAATCGGTCTTTCGAGACTTGATCTTTTGTGATCATGCCAATGTTACGAAGTAACGCACCGACTCTGGGTAGCTGGGGTCAGGGCGTTACATTAAAATTATTTCTACCCTAGATGTATAAAAAATAATATTTTTGTTGCTATCTTTAGATGAAAAGAATGAAAAAAATTTAAGACTTTATATCATTTTTTTAAAAGTTTAAATGAATTATAAAATAAAAGAAATAAAAATAACATGTATAGAAAATAATATATATATATATATATGTATATAACTATGATATTTAATTCCATTATATCAATTGGTAGCTCGAAATGTTTTTCCCGACATAATTTTTAATTTTTGAAGAACCGAGTCTCATCTAAAGTGTTAGTGATACCCATAAAGAGTTCTAGAAAAATCACTAAATATTTAATATCATTTCAAAAAAATAATAAATAGAAATAAAAATTTAAATGATTTGAAAATTACAACATGATTATATATTTTCATAGTAAATTAGTGCATATTGACTCACTAGTTCACTTTTAGTTAATAATTTATTTTATTACTCAGGTGAGAAACATTTAGATTGTATGAAATATTTATTTTATCACAATATACTTGTAATTTAAAATATTAAAATAAAAAATAATGAGTGAAAAAATGTCCAATAGGGTCATTTTTTTTCTACATATCAATAACAAAAAGCTTGCAATTAGAGTGAGCAACCCATCAGAAAATAAGTCCCATAAAAGAAGTGATATGTGAAAATAGTTCTCACCAAAACTAAAATTAAATAGATAGTAAGAGATAATGTTGTTAAAAAAGATAAATAAATGGGAGTGAATAAGAACAAAATAAAAAAATCAACCTTCAATTGGATTATGGACAAACCATATCATTGTTACATAAATACACATTTAGTAAATCATCTTCAAAATCAATGTATATGTCACTAGGAAATTAGTCCAATCCCCAAAACGTATACCACTACAAAGAGTAAGAGAAAATTAAAAAAATAGAAATATCCACCCACCCCCACATCATTTATACACTAACAATTCCAAACCACTTACTCCAAAATAAACATATCAACATTAAATATTAATGAAAATTACATATATCGATTAAAAATATAATAAAAATAGGGATTACAAGTATAAAAACATGGAATAAAAATTTAATCAATACACTCCATGAGTACCAATACTTAAAAATTACCATGAATCTATAAGCATACTACTATAAAAAATCATTTTTAGTTTTTAAACATAATAAAATGGAAATTATTTTGGGCACAAAATATGAACGATCTAGAACTCATTAATTTTAGGTTTAAGAACAACTAAAAGGAAATGAAAAATGATGTTATATTATTGTGACTGGGGGTAAAATGGAATATTCTTATAGTGGTATGGATGAGATTCAAATTTGAGGAGGCATAGGTGATGAGGCTATATTTGGGTGGAACTCTATACATTTTTTTAATATATTTGTATATAATATCTCTAGAAATGGTTTAAAACACCCATTGGCAGATCATTTATCTATACAAATAGTTATCTATAAACATTGGTATAGATCACATATAGAACAATCTACACAAACAATTTTTTACACCCATTGTTATAGGTCCATTGTTATTGTTCTATTTTTATATTTCTCTTGGTATAGGATAATTTTGTACCTGTTTGTGCTAGAGGATGTTGACCTATTGTAGAGATCTATGATGATATGGTAGATAGACTATACCTACATGATAATAGTGGAATAGTGGTGAATAATAAATAAATCAGTAGTACAAATTATATAGTGATGAAATAGTAGAAGTAAGTCATCTAGTTAATTTAAATAGATAAATAAATTTCTAGTTTCATTTATAAAATGTTGATTTCAAGATGATAAAAAATTAAAATTTGAAATCATTGATGTTGGAAAAAAATAAAATACATGTACTACAAAATAATAAAAATTAAAAAACTATCACATAAAAATCCTAAGAACAGTCTCAAACATATACTACCAATCTATATTACTGACATATACAAATAAATCATAGCCATACACTTTCCTTTGACCATACCTGCATCTACGAAGTCTATCCAGGTACCAAATGGTGGTCCGAAAAAGGTGTGATTAGAACTAAATAGGCAACCACAAATGGTGACTAAAACAAATCATGTTTGTTAACATAAAATATTCTCATATGGAGGAATATAAAATGGTCAAATAAAAAGAGATAAACAACCATTTTATTCTCAGTCTTCCCATGGGTTGACTGGAAGACCATACTTGGTTATGCCTTTGTTAGGTATCTCTATGTATTTGATTATTACTTTGGATATGTTCTACAGAACATAATACAAGTTTATTTATAAGAATAACCATGTAGGATCCAAGTTGAAACTAAGGAATCATTTCCCTTATAAGGTCAATCCATATCACATGAATTAACCATGTTGCATTTCTATAAGGGTCTATGTGTAATCCAAGGGATATACCCATGGAAGTCCACATGAAAAAAGTATCTAACTATGTCTATAGAACTATCCCAATTTATTCACAAGATATGAATAACTATATCCCTTGGAGATAATATAATTCATTAGGTGTCAAAGTATATTAATATCAATCCAAGTCTATAATCCAAGGCATTATAATTTCTATATATAGAGGATAAATCTATAGTTCCATGCATTGGTTTCCATAATATGTAAAATGGACAAATTCCATTATGGGTTTCTCCCTTTACAACCATATTTATGAAATGAGGTGGTGTCCTATGAGTGCATAAGTCATTCCTTGAGGAATCTCTGGTCTGATCAAGACTAGGCAATCATAAAAAAGAAAAAAGGTATATAAAATGTATGCACCTTAAATTTAATCAAAAAACATTTTCCATGTAGTTTCACTAAAATTAAAATTAATTAAAATTAAAATTCATTATTCAATTAACATAGAAGTGGTAAAAAGGTCCACGTGAACAGTACATCCCATTTTATATTTCATTAGTTCAATTTATAAATTCACATAATAATGAAAAAAGGGTTTTATGTGATATTTTGAATCCCATTTTAATTATTTAAATTAATCTAACATTTAACTTTTTGATGATCTATGAAATACACACCCAAGGGGTGTTTTGGATAATCACGTCAAATAGTCATCGAGGGTGTATAACAAGATACACACAAAGGGGTGTTTTATAAAGAGGGATCAACATATTATGATGTCAATAGGTCTAATAAAAGAGCAGGTTATTTTTATCATAATGAAGTTAAATAGTTTCATCTTTAAAGATAAATTCATGGATATTACAACATTCACCATAATATAAAATGTTTAAAAACAATGAGATTGTGGGGAAAAAGTTAAATACCACAAATAGTAGACTGGTAAATGAATCCTAATCAGGTATCAACATCAGATTTAGGTTAAAATAGATGAAATCAAATAAACTAGAAAATTTTAAATGAAATAGGGTAAACAATGATTTATGGAATTAGTATTGAAAATAGAAAGAGAAATAGAGAGAAAAGGTAGTAGAGTCATATAACATTCTGAGTGAGATCCAATGTTAACTTTGATACTTGAATTTGTTCTTGGAATAAGGAGATCCTTCTAAGACATGGTTTCGAAAATGAGATTGCTCTTAAATGTGCATCCCACTATAAAAATGAGTAGGAAGAAGGGTGGATTTATGTAATAATATGAGAGGGGGTAATTACTCATTTCATACTTTTTGAAGGAGAAATTGTTTTGAACATTATATTTTCTAAATATTGTGTTAATCGTGTATACTTACTTTCTAATGTGACACCACAAAACATGGTCTAGTTCTTGGTAAAGAGAAACCATGAACCAATTGTGATAGTTACAACTTTAATACACTATTGAGTTTTCATATACATGTGTCTCATCATGAATTGATAAACTATCTATGAAAAACCCTCACTAGGTTTTATAGTTGTTCCACATGGTTAGTACTAACCATGAACTAACTGTGTGCCTCATTATGTCTCTCTAAAAATAGAAACTATGGGCTTCAATTAATCCCATTTTCTGATAATGCCTTCCTTAAACCCATAAAAAGTTTATTACTGTAAAAAAGATATTTAGACAAAAATAACAGGTTCTATACCTTATGATAAATACTGAGACCCTGTAGGAGTAATTCACTACCATGAATTTCTAATTTTACATTTTCCATACAATTCATATATCCATTTATTCATGAAAATGATGTAATATCATCCATGTATTTAAATGAATTAGAAATATTTTTTTCATCCAAGGTATAATGTTGATTTTAATCTAAAAAAAATTACTATGAGATTCAGTTATTAATATTTCTATAAAAAATTACTTTTGAAGAATTTCAACATAAAACCCCATAGTATTCTAACTATTATTACTATCTTTTAATGAGATATCAGAAATTATATAATCTTCACTAACACTACATTTTTTCAATGAATTCAAGGTATTATTACATTTTCTTTATAATATATACGAGACTTTACTTATTTTCTCTCTAATCTTATGTAACATGGACTTATGTGAGTATGTTTTTTATATTTATAAAAAACAGGGTCTGAATATTGTTTCTTCCCATTTTTTTCTTTATATAATTCCTATTATCATATGTAAAATTTTAATATTAATATTTTCAAACAATTGAGTGGGGGAGGGGGAATTAATTGTTGTCTAATTTTTAGCAAATCAAAGAAAACCATAAAACATTAAAATAGATTGGTTATAAACCTCTATTTTCTATCCTGAAAATTTGATAATTTTGTTTTTTCCCAAGATATCATAAACTACGTATAATTATATAAAATTATGTAAATATGTCATAAAATATTGTTTTGGGGTTATCTCTAACACCTCTTCGTTTTCATGATTAGTTTTTTATCCCAAAAATGGATTATACACAATAAATAATATCTTACTATAAGGGTGTAGCATTTCCCACACCTGCATAATTCGTAAGTACGAAATAGTTTCAAAAATCTCACTATAAATCTAGAAAAACATAGTCACAATATTTGACAATTACCTGTTGTGTTATATGGTTATATCATTATTCTCACTGGATCCACACCAATTTGTATTTAAAAGTGTTTTATTTTAGATATTCATTATGTGTATATCTAATCAGCTGTAATATATCATTGTATCTAGAGTATAGATCTCCTTCCACTCAATAACAGGTCATTGAATTCCTAAAAATCAGCATATCAATAATATAAAACTCAGTCCACATTTCATCCTAGCTTCATAGCTCTTCAAAATAACCTATTAACATATATTTATAAACTCACACTCATGTTTAAATTACCTTAAAGAATAAACTAGATTATCGAACATAGAAAGGATGATAAGTCAGATATGAATAACCTAGAAAAATTAATCCCTTATCCATTTCTTATTTTCAAATTGTTACAACAATGGTTGGCACAATATCATATTCTATAATTATGTTTTAGTACCAATTAGTTTGTTTCTTCTATATCAAATTATTATAAATCTATTGTTCCCATTATCCTATGAATGTTACACATTATTAACTATTCATAAGTTTAAAACATTAAAAAAGTCATATTTACACTAAATATATTTTTATCTTCATACATAGGTCACCAACTAGCATAGTTCAAAGTAAAATGATATATAAAACCTCAAAAAAATTGGTTCCTATGATCCTCAAATTTCAATTACATAAAAACCTAAACGTTGTTGTCCCACATGATCTATGTTTCCATTAACCTGAATTTTATTTTGGGCATGTCCTCATGTTCTTGGTTATGATTTTGGCATCAAATGGTTGTCACCTTGAAAGTGATAACTCTACCCTATTGTTCTCTTATTATCATTTTCTTCTTAGACAAAAAATATTATTGATTCATCAACATTTCCTTATGACTCTTATCATATTATTCTAAAAAAACTTTCTACAAAATTATTCATTTTATTCATTATATAAACATTTATAAGAATATTTATCACATCACAGTTTCAACATAGCACATCTTATTTTGGTTTGAGTGTCCCTAATTTTATAACCAGAGCCCCAACTAGTATATCAATCATCTGAGCACACCATGGATCAACCTTGTCAATTTATATATTGAATTAAAATATTTATTTTAAGATATTTAAAACATAAACTCAAAATTTATACACCATTATATTTATTTCATTAGAATATTGAACATTATACAACTAATCTTTATTCCCCTCACAAAACTCTTCTTTTGATCTCATTCATTTGAGTTCATGATGAGAATCTAACAAATTTAATTCACGAGTTTCAATTTTTTTGAAACATTTTAACAAAAAAAATTCATTTTGACTTCATCCCATACCTTTTTCTTTAGATTCATTTAATTAATTATATATTAATTTTTATCCAGTAGATTTAATGAATATTCACAAAGTAATGATGTTTACATGCAACAAAAATTCATGCATTGATTTTTTTAATATCAAATAAATTATTCTTGAATTAAAGGGTTAATTACTAAAAAATTATTCATTATTTAATTCATTTTATAGAAAAATATGTTTTAATTCAATTCAGAGTAAAATAAATTAAATGAAATGAAATTATGGAGTTGTTATGACTTCCCACTATGAAAAAATTTGGCATAACATGAAACTATATGATGTATTCTAGAAATAATTTATAAAATTGGGCTGAACATGATTCACGTAGACAAACGAATATACACGATGTTATAGGTTTGAAGAATGAGTTAATGAATTAATAGCGAAGGATTAACATTTCTATATACTAAGAAGAATGAATAGAAGACCATAACAATTTATTCACATCATGATTACACTTTTTTCATCATGACACTTTGAGGGATGAAATTTTGGAAAGGTAGATCCACATATTAATCTTGGGGATGATTATTCCATGAAACCTTTTACCTTATTAAGATTAAAGAAGTTATTTTAGAATCTTTACTAGATTTCAGGATCGGTTGATGGGGACTTCTATTGGAGAGCCCAACAAATTCAAGGAAAATATTTTAGAATTGAAGGCCTTTTCTTGGGTGTACCTTTTCAAATAAAACAATCAGGAGGCTATTATTGTAAATGGAGATAGATATCAAAGAATCAGGTAAGTCATTTTTCTACTACAGAGTCCATCACTTGGTCATTTAAAAAATCTATGATGTATTTTTATAGAGGTAAATATAGGATCTTGTGGTGAGGTATTTTCCTATTATAGATTCAATTACTAAGTCATATCTAAAATTTATATAGGATTTTTATTTCATTCAACTTTAAATTTTCACCCTCCTATCGATCACAGGAGGGGTGATTTATTTGTGCCAATTGCATGGTGTGAAGGGGAATTATGCATATTAAAATTTCAATTCAATCTTATTCTATGTTAGATTTTTAAATTTTTCATTCATTCATTCAATTCCATTATTTTCATTCTCTATGCATGACCATTGTGTGTCAATGTAGGGGATATGTAATTTTAAACAGATTACATGAACTGTATCTTATTAATGAAAATTGGGTGGGATGAATTATATAATTAAATATGGTTTTATGATACATGTTTTATTTATTAACAATGGTAATATTCCCATTAGGATAATTGATGGTTAGTGAGAGAGAGAGATAGAGTATTCACCCTAATCAAGGGTCATACATATGATTAATTCCAATTATTTTTCATATGAATTATGGTCCTTACAACATTTATTAATACATAAAACTAGATTTTCCATACATGGAACACTTTTTTATTATTTTAACTCTCCCTCTCTCCCAAAAATCCATATGTTCAGTATTTTAGAATTTATTTCCACATTTATTCCTAATATATATATATATATATATATATATATTAATTTTTACTTTTTTTATCTAACCTCATCCTGTAGGGATCAACCTTGATACTTATTGTATCCTATACTACTTACTTATAGAGTTAGTGAGTTATAGTCTAAGCATTCATGATTATACAACCTCATATGATGATTACATGAATCCAAATAATACTTAAATAGTACAACTAATTTTTAATCTATTTGTTGATCATGTATATACAAAGGCTATATGAGCCTTATAAAGTGCCTTATGATTTTGAAATTTAATAATTCATGATTTCATTGATGAAGATCGTATTTATATAGTTTGGTTTAATGCTTTTTTAGATTCAGTTATATTTATATATATGAGAGATCAGGTTTAATAAATCACCATATCATCCTTACATATATCATCAGGATTCAATCATATAAAGAATTTTAATCAAAATGAATCATACAAAAACCCCACACATAGTCAAAAATTCAAAATTAAACTCCAAAATTCAATATTATTAAATTAATCATATATTATATTTCAATAAACCCAGGTTCATTACTATCACTTCAATATAAAACAAAATACTTAAAGGAATTTTTCAAAACATCTAAAACAATTAACTATTTTATCACACGCTATTACAACATAATGATACAAAACATAGTTTATATTTAAGAGATTAAATTAATTTTAATTCAACCATCAAAAAATATTTTCAAAACATATATCCACATTTTTTAACAATAGAATCTATATCATTTATCCTCGATAACTCTAGGATAGTTTTACAAACAACTTGTGTCCTCAATCTCCCATATAATCTAGATTTTCACAAATTTTATATAGTTATTCAAGAAATTTTTTTAAAACCAAAACCTCATTATTTTACACTATCATATAACAAATGACACTTTGATCACCTATCATATATCCCTAGAGGCTAGATCAACCAATCATGTAATGTTAGGGAGTCCTTAACATGCCCTTAGCACTTCCAAACTCATTTTCCAACATATAAAACCTTTTTTCAATATAAAATGAAAGCCTAATTCCATTAATATTTAACCATAAACTATATGGAGATCAGTATGGTTTGAAAGCGATTCAGCGGAAATCGTGAAAGAAGTTTGGATGGGACAAATACATCTTTCTTGTAAGCTCACAAGTAAATGGAAAAACTGTCTGAGTATTATATCTTCATTGAACTTCATCATCACACATATCTATTGTGAGGAGAATCAACTTGCTGACTTGATTGATAATAAAGGGGCCTCATAAGAAAACTAAAAGCACTACTAGGAAACACGATGTGAGGTGATGAACATTCTTCAACCTGATAAATGTAAACATCATTATTTTAGGTTGATTTAAATATAATTTTCTTAATATTTAGCATTGTTGCTTGCTTTTATAAAAAACCATAAACTATATGGTAATGAACTCAAGTTCCTTATGTGGAATATCACATCACCACACATTATTCAAGGAAGATTTACTACATATATATTGGAATCAATTTTTGATAAAAATATATAATCAACCCCCAAAGGGAACCTAAATACCTACCTTTATATTTTTTTTGATACTTTAAATTTCCAAGAACAATAAATAAATTTCAATATTCTATTATAAATTCATGATTCCACTCCCCTTTAATGAAAATATATACAGGGGAGTAAATTTTATTTCTCTCCCTGTTATTCGTACACTAAATGAAAAACGACGGTTTCTAGGGAAAAATATTTCCTATACTCTTATAAATTTGGGAACCATATTTCCCCATTTTTCACGTCCACATAAATTGTATTTATATATTTATATGGGAGAAGGGAGGAACCCAAACATTCATTGTAATGATCCTTAATTAAGAGAACACTGATTCAATAAGGTCTATCATAGTATACAAAACAATATTAACTTTACCAAATCATCAAGATTAACCATATACATATTTATTGTGGTACCAACTCTAAAATTAATTTTCATTAGGTTTCAATGGAAATATTATTAATAATGTAAATTATCCTTAAAAACACAAATAAATAAATTAAAATAATCAATTTCAAATTGTTTTTCTCTTTTATTTTTTCATAAAATCAATTCACTTTGATTATTTATATATCAGGAAATTAAAAAAGATAGGAGTTCGAAAATAATACCCCAAATTATTATTTTAATTAGGATGTCCTAATTTTTAGATTTTTGTGTAAAAAAGTTAATATATTTTGTCTTTTTCTTCTTAAATAGGCCCTCGTCATGGGATTATATACATATATCATTATGGAAAACATTCTTCCTTAAATATGTTCCATGTAAATTTGATATCAGTTAATGTATGATACAAATTGAAATTAAAAAGTGTTGTTATAAAATGAAATATCCTGAAACCAATTAATATATTTTATATGTTGTAAAAACTTCTATATTTTAATGAAATCATATCATTCATCATCTTTGGTTTACTCATCACCATTAATTTCCATTTTCATGTAAAATAACTTTCATAGTTTTGGAATGTGTTGGGTCTCCATAATATCGTTAGTTATAATATATGGGTTTATATTTCATCCTAAACCTTGTATTACTTATATTTGTAGCATTAATGTGTCTTATCTTCTTTATTAATTCATCCTTATTGATTCTCCAATTCCTTTTATCTTGAAAAGGCATGGGTTTCTATTCTTTTTCATCTTTATTATTAGATAGAAATGGATGATTCACTTAAGAAACTATAGAACTCTTAATATATTCAAATTATTACATATTGATTAATTTTTACATCTAACTAGGCCATATAATCAATCACATGCTTTTTATATTCTCATTGAGTGTGAAAATCTTCTTTGTAGTATTAGTTTTGGAAATTATGATCAATCTTGTTTTCTATTTTTCACTTATCAAATATTTTTGACTAGGAATACATTTATTTAATTTCATGGATAAATTGTATTCCCTCTCTAACCTTACACATAGTAATTTAATATACTATGAGTTTCATTTATTAAGAAACTTGTAAAACTCATCATCTAGAATATCATCCACCACACCAATCTTCATGTAACTATCATTTGATAACTATTTTTTTTGTTCTAGATCACCCCCTTGAACATTCATATATATATATAATTTATAATTGTATATGATTGTGAATTTTATTTCAAATTATAAGATTAATCTCTTATATTATGGGGAATATTTCTTATATTTCACCATTTACTTCTTAGGAGTAACAATCAAAGTAGTTTTCATCACCTTAATACTCATTAAGTAAGAATTTATTATTATTTTATTTCAAATTAATATTGTGGTATTGTTGTTTCCCTAGTATAATAATTTTGTTATTATATTACATACCACCATTCCCCATAATTTTTACCATAATTGTATCAATAATCATAGAAGACTTCATGGAATTAAAGTCTAATCTTTATAAATATATTATACTATATATGTGTCTCCTTGATTAGTTCCACATGTTTTACTATCTTTCCATATCTATTTATACAATAATCACACTTTATTGGACTAGAATATATTTGGATATTATATGAAGACTCAATTAAACTATTCCCAAGCCATTGGAAGAACAAAAATCAACCACAAAACCCATTATTTTGTTAGGTAAAGCATCCAATATAGATTTAAAATACTTTTAGGATTAATTTTTATAATTAATATCCATAAATATTTCACCATACAACTTTAAGACATTTCAATTTTTTTGTAATTTTTGATGACCATATTTGTATATTTTTTTAATTTTTTTCTATCACTTATAGATAAATGAGTTTTATAATCCAATCAATATTAGGGTAGTGATATAAATTTTTAAATATGGATGAGGTTGATGATTTCACTCATGTATTAAATATCACTTTACCACAAGTATGAATCAATTTTAAATGATAAAACCTCATAGAAAATTGAGTGTAATAACATTCAAACTCTAATGATTCAAAATTTCTAGGTTGAATTATATCATATTCTTCAACTTTACCTCTAACATTTGTTACTTCATGTTGAAATAATATTTCTTTTCCTAAACTAATTTTTATCTATATATATAAACTACTATCAGTATGTTGAACTTGTTATTCATGAAATTTTTAACCTTTCTTTAATGAGTTATATTTTTATATTATAGTATTTAATTTAACTTCATGTAGAGATAATTATAAATTCAGGTAGATTTTGTTTAGCTTCTAAAATTCTTGTGTGAATTATTCAATGAAAAAATTATTAAAAGAATATATATTCAATAATTCATAAGTTAATGAATACAATTATTTTCATCATGAAAATAATTAATAATTTTCTTTTTCATGTCATAATATATAATTATATTTACCATTCTGTTTAGTTAAAAAATATTCTATGGAATTAACTGCTTGTTCATGTTTAGATATTTCATCTCATATCCCCTTAATATGTCCAGTTATGCATGTAAAAACTTAATGGGGGGCCATGTGAAGATAATCCTTAGAAATAACTTGCTTTAGGAGGTGTATAACGTTCAATATATTTTTCAAGAAACTCACTATTATGAATATCTTTAGGTAATGGTTGATCATTGTGTATCATTGAAATTTTTCTTTAATTATTATACTATTTTTGTTTCCTATTTTTAAATGTCTTTCCTAAGAATCCATATTATTTAATAAAATGTATATAATTGTTTTATTCAATATTAGTACCAAATTGAAACAACTAAAATATATACACCATTAACTTCTAATAAAGATAAAAATTTGAATAAAATTAATATCCAATTGGTGGGAACCCTTACTGTAACACTAGTCAAAATTCACTTAATGATCAGGGAATACACCTTAGAAGGGGTGATCAAAATATTTCTTAATGTTTACTAAATCAATGTATGCTTTAAAACATTATCTAAAATTGGGTATGAACCTATATTTCTACTTAATACAGTTGTATTGTCTTATGTTTTACAAAGAAATCAACAACCACATGGAATGAATATAGTGTTAGAAAAATTTGTACATAGTATTGTTACAAGGTTTCGAGCTAATACATACACTTTTTTCAGATTGGTTATTCATCCCAATCATGAATTTTCAATTTTAATAAATATATAAATATAATAATTCCATTTTTTCCTATATTATAAAAATTACAACTATACATACACTTTCTAACATATAATTATACTTATATAAAATAAAATTAACACTAAAGTCATAGCGTTGCATTATTATATCCTTACATATAGGGAGTTTTACTAGTTTTATAGATTCTCACCATGAACATAAAATCATTTTATTTCATATCTTCTAGAAGTATATATTGGGTCATCATAAGGACTTAACTACACACATAGAATAATTATCATTCATCTCATCAGAAGATCTTAAAATACAAGAATATCTTCACACCTAAAACATGAAACTCAATACCTATTTCATTATATCTTCAATGATCATAAATAGAACCTAATAAACTATATTTCTCAAATAAAACTTCATCTATAGTGATCTATCCTAATACAATAACTACTAAAATTATGAAATTCTTGATACAACAAATTCAAATAGAACAATATAGTAGACATGTCATCTAATTATCCTTTTGTATATTTTACAATAATGAATGTTAGATGACATTATATTTATTTCAAATTGAATACCAAGAACATATTTTCTTCAGTAGAAGAGGATGATAAATATATTTTTCATGATCTTCTAATTAAATAGTTCCATGTCATTCACTATGAAAAGGATTTCTACATTCATAGACTAATATTTACTATCTATATTTTTCCTATTTATACGTAGGTCCCTAGAAAATATGTTTTGATATATTTTGATATATTAAACCACTAAAAAATTGGTTTACACAATCCTCCATTTTCATTTTCTAAAAATATTGAACATGGGTATCCCATGTGATATCCATTTCTGTTCTCATGCATTTCCACATGCGTGCATCCCCATTTGTACGGGTATGGTTTTCCCACAAACAGATGTCTCCTAGTAAATGAAAGCTCTATATAATTATTTTATTCTTCACATTTTCTTATTATTCAATAGATATTATATATTCTTCTATCATTCCTTAATACATATTTTGATATTATTAACAATAAACATCCATTAAAATATTCATTTAATTAACTTTATAAACCTAAAAATTAATATCCAACACATCACAGTTTCTTCATAAATCAACTTTTTATTGTGTGGGTGTCTATAATTTTCATGTGATAGACACATATTTTATGTTAGTGATTCAATAACACCACGTTGTATGCCTCATAATTTATAGTATGAATCATCATATTTATAAGATACATAAAACAATGAATCACAATGTTTACCCCATAAAATTTATTAATTCAGCATATATAACTTTAGAATAGTCATATTTATTCCTCATATAATATTTTTTCAAAGAAATTTATTCGATCTTTTTTTTTCTTATAATTTGATAATATTATCATAAATTCAATTCTAGAATCATGATTTTTTTATTTTTTAAATTGTGATAATATTCATTAGAATCATCCCATATATATTTCTTTATAATATTTTAATTTTGGATATTAAAAAATTCATGAATTGTATTTCATGTATTTTCAACAACATAAAGTTTGTAATGATATATAATCATCATTATATTGATAAAATGACCCTTACTATCAAAAAATACATGTTTTTGTAGCCTCATATGATGTTTGCGTGAATCCCAATCATGACTAGAAAACACATATTGTTTTTGAACCAATGATGTGATCATGTATATATAGAGGTGGTATGATCTTTAAGAAGTACATCATCCTTAAGATCTATGAAATTTTTTTACTAAATTTGTAAAGATAAGTTTTATATAATTTGATTTTAGGATTAAATAGATTCTTTGATGCTTATTACAATAAGATATCATGTGTGTGATTTCATTATACTATCATTACAAAGATAAACGTGATGTTTTTGTATAATTTATTTTCCTTAAAATGATATATATATATACTCCCAATCTAAGGCATTTTTTAAACATTAAACCCAAAATAAATAATTCAAAAATTATTCCATGATTCTATTAAAATCATCTCTAGATCTATTCCACTAATTCAACACACATTTAGTAATTTATAAAAATTCAAAAACTCATTAAATATATACATAAAACATGTATACAATATTAATACTCATGTTAGGGTAATTTTAGGAACATTACTACACATTAATATAACATAAAAAAATCATCCATACCTAAATTCAACTATTTTTTAACAATGAAATCGGTATCATTCATACTCAATTACAATTTGATGGTTTAACCAAAAACCTATTATTTAAGTCTCTTAAATCAACTAGATTTTAACTCATGTTTTTATATATATTCATGATTTTTATATAATTTAACACATAATTATTTTTATACTATTTTAGATAACTCATTTCACACATTCAACACTTTTCATATTATCATGTAGACTAACTCACCAATCACATAATTTTATGTGATGTTCACCAAGTATATAGATCTTCTAGGATCCTTTGAAAACCGATGAAACCCCATTTTTCATGTTCAATGGAAGCCTATGTTCTTTGAACATTACTTAAAAACATTATAGGAAAATTCTCAAGTTCCTTCAGTGGAATAAGACTCCATAAACCATTACCTAAATCCCATTAAGAAAATAATATTTACATTATTAATTTAAAAAAACAAACACACACCAAAGGCCACTTCAATGATGAATGTTCTTTTTTTTGATGATCTGAATCACACTCATTGAATGGTTTATTGGTTCAACTTCACTAAATTATATAATTATAACAAATTATTATTATTTAGATTTTATATTTATTGAAGTAATAAAATTTTACATTTATTAATCACAATTAAATGAAATATAATTTGCCCTAAATGCATCTCAATTTTTTAATTTCTCATTATATTCTCTCTTTGAATGATTCTCATGCTTCCTAAGATTCATTATATAATATTTAATAATAAGACTATCCAAATTCTAAGTTTAATAAAACATTATCTTCTTATATTACCATTACATTTTGAGAATATAAATCAAATTCTCCACTATATGTTAATTAGTAATTCCCTTATAACCTAAGGATTTAATTCCATTAACAACTATCATGAAATGAAGATGAATTTGTGTTACTGGTCCTCTATATTGAAAATAATAATATTGATAAACAGCATAAATCATATACCTTTGATTCTCAAGTTCATTCAAATTTCAAATGTGAGTAATTTTGATGTTCTTTTCATAATATCCTCTAATTAAATCCAAATATAAATATTCAACATAATCAATAATACCAAAATATTCTAGAATTTTTAATTTTCTTGATACTATATATTCTTCTAATAGGTAAACGTAAATAATTTTTTTTTTCTAGAATTCAACAATTCTTGATCATCATGATGAAATTATCAACCTATGTATTGAGAGAAAATTTATTTATCCATTCATGCCAGTATTCATAATTGTTACCAAAAAATATTGGTGGTTAGAAAGGATCTAAATTATCTATCTTTATGAATGTAATCACTAGTATATCAAAACAGAAAATAATATACTCTCTTATACACATAAGTTTAAGGAAGGTATGATAATTTCTGATAAACATAATTGTATTATATGTTACAAACTATTTTCTAGATAAATAGGGTATGTAAAATTCCAAAGGGGTTAAATTAAAGTCTAATAATGATATTTATGTAATTTCCCACTCTAATAAGTACGTTTTATGAAACATATATCGTCCAAAAATGATAATGTAGAAAGTTATTATGAGACTAAATCAAATGATATGGGATTTATAAACTCAACGGATATAACTATCATGCATAGCATAAAAAATTAAACCATGAAACTGAAAAACAATGTGAAAAGATATGAATAAGAACCTAAAAACCATAAAGGATATTATTCAAACAATTCACATCAAGAGATGTATTCACATTCAATCTAAATCGGTAGGTAATTAGGTAACCTAAAAAAAGTTATCCATGTTCCAACACTAGAAATTCCTAAATTGAAATTAATTAATATCTCTAATTGAGTGATTGATATTGGAAACTATATCCTAAAACCGACTTCAATTTAATAATAGGGAAACATTACCATGACTTCAATGATAGTAGTCTTGTAAAAAGGTATGTCTCTTCGCCCCATGAGCTCATTGATATATTTTTTCGAAAGAAAATAATGTTCCAAGCTCCAAATATCCTCAATAAAATGGGATTAGAAAAAGAAATAATTAAAACAGAATAAAATGATCCCTATAATAAATCCTTACTCCAGAGTGGCTCTCAGTGAACCCACTAGAAAAAAATACAATAAAAAACTGAAAAAATTGTGATGATTCACATAGATTGACAAAAGGATTCAAAATTAATTTCAATCTTCCATCCCACAAATATTTGATTCCAATTTTATTCTCTATCATAAAACACTATAATGTTCGAATTATGAGTTCTATTGGAACAATTTAAATTATATCAAATGAAACACTACATCCTAAAATGGATGTTAGATCATTTAATGAGTTTAGATCTACATATCATCACAATGGTAAAATGTTATTATAGACAAAATAATTTGTTCCTTACATTGGAACATAATATATTATAATAATTTTTGAAACAAAAAAACTAAAATAACCAACTCCAAGTTAAAGAAAACACAATTATGTTTATTGTGATTATTAAAAACCAAGAATAAGAAAATTTATTGAATCAATAGAAACATCCAATGACATATAAAACACTTATAATTAATTTTGATAGGTATTTCCTAGCTATCTCCCATATTATAGATAACCATTTATGGACTTCATATAATATTTATCAATACTTATAAACCACCAAAACCGGATAGTTTAACCTAATATTTGTATCATTTAAAAAATATATATCTATACCATAATAAATATCTAATTAGCATATCTGGGATCTTATATACTAGGTGAATTACCTATAAATATTTTATGAGACAATTTTTTTTTGGAAATTATCATATTAGTATTCATAAAAGAATTTTTATTATATAACAATACTAAATAAAATTATATATATTATAATAATTGAAGTAAAAAACGTAAATTGGTTATAAAAAATCAACTCCAATGGTCCCTCACTTGTAGTAGAGATCATTGTTAACAATATTTAATCTACTAGATCTCATCTATTTTCCATGATTTAGTTCATATGTATCTTCAATCAGTAGGTCTCCCAAATTTTCCTTTGTGATTGCCGTGTTCACTGAAACATCACATATTTGCATAAAACGTTGAAATAGGCAATATGCTCAAACATATAAACTTTTCCAAATATCATAAAAAATAATAGACTGGTTTATTCCAACACCATCGTAATATATATTATTATATTTCATTTTTATCTTGGTAAAATTTTAAGATCTTGAATAATAAATTACTTATTTTTTACTACTTATTTAGCTATATTAGAAGTTGTAACGTTCTTGATATTTTTAGATATTATAACCACTGGTGTCATTATGGTTTATTTTCCAACTCCCCTGGCCTTACTAAGATATAAGATCAAATTTATATGATGGAATAATAGTTTTATATCCCCTTTATAACTAAATTATGCCTTATCCATGTATATGGAACATATCCTTCTTAAATTCTCAATTACTATTAAATAATTCTGATTGCTACCATATTCATATCTCCTACTTCTATTTAATGTTTCCACCATGATTTATGCATAAGAAATATAAAAATCAGTATATGTCAAAACATTAATTATTGATACCCTGAGTTTTTTTGGTATATTATTGATCCCATGAATGAAAAATGTGTTGACATCTGATGTTGTAAAATATTTATCACAGACATGTTATTTTCCTAGCAAAAAATATTTTGAGAAGTTAATATATAGATATGTTTATTGTGATTTATTTTGATTTTAATACATAAATCATATTAAAACATACAAAATACAAAATATATTTTATGATTCTAGTATATTAAAAAGTTCTAGAGTGTTTGAATGTGTTTAAAAGTCATTTTAGGGAATTATATAGCAGTTTGAAACTATAGGGAAGTAATATAAAAATGATTTAGAGATGAGAATATTTATATTTTGAAATGGATATATCCTAAATACATAAGATTGTTTTTTATAAAATGTATAGTTAATTAATCTATATCAAATAAAATTAGCTAATACCTCCAAGAAACTCTATATTCATAAAAATAATTCTTAGTATAATGGGTATGAATTATGAGAAGTCAACAAACCCAACCTTGTATAGATATGAGTTTAGCTGAAGCTGATGTTCTATAAATGTATAAAATTCATCAACATAAGATTTATTTCTTGTATGTGAAATATTCAATCATATCATGTGTTATATTGATTTATTAATATGTAGTGGGTTCCTAATTCAGAAAAAATATAATGTTTGTGAATTCTTTTGAGAGTAATCATTTTGAGTCACATTCCATAGTGAATAAGTAGTGACCATTTTTGAGATGTCCTTGAAATATCAAGGTGGATTATTTTCAGTGAATATGAAATGTACTGATAGTTGAAATAATAAGAACATTTTTTTAGAACATTTTTTTTATAAGAGAAAGACTCATGTTTGAAATTATAGGAGATAAAACATGTTTTGGTGGTGAATATGAAGCTCATTTACATATTGAAAGATGTTATAACTAGTATTTTATGGATAAAATATCATGAATATTAATCATGATCAAATTAGTTAGAAAGTAATGATCACACCAAGTAAAATACTATTTCATATGAATCATGTGTATATAATGTGAAGTGGAGGATCCTTGAACAATGAAAACTAGCTATGAAAAATAAGATTTTCCTTATTTTAAGGAAGAAATTAGGTATCTTCCATGGAGATTTATTCCATGTTGTGAAAGAATGGGGGTTTAGTGGAAGTGGTTAGTCATGCTAAATATGTATTGTTTCACTATGATGATATAAATGATTACAATAAATAGACAAAATGTATGATAAGGTGAATAAAACAAAAAGGGATTGTTAATGGAAGTTAGTTGTTTGAATTGAATTTGAATTTCAAATTCAATCATGGAATGGTTGTTTTTTTTGTGTGATATATAGAAATAGGGACTTCAATGAGATATTAATGGGATGTGTTGTGTGGTTTATCAAATAGAGGTTTTGTATTAGAGAAGTGGAAGATAATATCGATGATTTTTCTTGAGAGAGAGAGAATGTCATAGTTTGTGAAGTGTGGTGAACATTGAAGAGAATAAGACATGTAACAGTATGAGAAAGATAAGAATAAGGAAATACATATAGTACTTTTATTATAATAAAATAGTCACACATGTTATTAATAGTAAAAATGTGCAGGATAACTATAATATATTTGTGAAACATACTTCATAGGATGAAGGATAATCTTTTCCTCAACATTGTAAGATAATAATTTATTATGTCCAGATACTTTTCATGTGGTATCATTATTATCTTATAATAATATTATTGAGGGATACTGATTACACGTTTTTATCCAGATTTGTGATTCTTGTGCTTCTTAAATTCTTATGTGATTCCATATCATGACAATAAATAGATACTCATTTTTAGTTTACTTTTCTATTTCTTTCCTTGATTTGTGTGAGTTAGGATGTGAGATCACTCACTCTATAAAGTGATATAGGTTTCTATAAAAAATAATTCATAAATAGGTAATCATACTACTATTCATTGATACAAACCCCCCTCTAGGTTAACCCCACTATGCATGGGGCCACCATAATTGGTATAAATGAGATATTTTTTCATAAAATACAAATAAGTTGATTTTTGTGTGTAGTGGAGGTTCTTAAACATATTTACAGTTTGAGTTTTTTATATAATGTACCTTTCTCTCATTATAAATTGGTCTATGAATTTATATTATAATCCCAGACAACATTAATTATGTTACTATTAATGGTATTCCATATTATGGGTAGAATAATTATTACATTTAAATAGACCAGGTTATACCCTATCTTTTATTGATCAGTGTGGATATATTAGCGGCTTCAAATGATGGGTTTTCATCTTTTTAAACGTTTTTTATGGAAATAAATATTAGAAGAATTTGGGGAATGATATACATCTATATAATTCCATATATTAATCTCTTTCAAAGAATATGATTCTAATGGTTAAATGGATCAATATAGAAAAATAAATTTATGATCAATTAAAAAACAATTATGAAGACAATGAAAAAGTGATGAAAGATATGAAAGAAGTATATATGTTTTTTATGGAGATATCAAGATAAATGAAATATTTTTTGGATCATTCATTAGAGTAAATTAAATTTTAAGAACTATAACATGTTTTGGTGAGAAATTAACGGATATTACATGTTTTGAGAAGATACTATATATTTCTCTTGAAAGGTTTGATGGGAAGTCTCAGTGCTTGATGTCTGTGATTCAATTACACATCCATTAAAAGATCCAAATTTTATTCTCATTGATTATAAAATGTCTAGAAAATCATAATTATGGGAAAATAAATTGATCCTTGAAGATATAGAAAATTTTGTACCACTTTTTTTTAAAAAAAAACTATAGTAAATTTTTACTTGAAAAAATATATTAATAAATAAAATGTTATCAATGATATTGGAGTCTAAAAGATTTAATTTTTGAAAAAAAATATGTATATGTCCAAGTGATAGAAGTATACCAGGTGTCAAAATATGGATTGTATTATATTTTCAGAAGTAGGTATAATTTTATGGATTATATTAGATCCATAGAGGATATTGAAATATGGAATGAATATTACACTTTAAATAACAACATTTTAATGAACTTATAATGTTTCACTAGGATTGTTTTAGGGGAGTGGTTGAGGGTTAGTCCATTTAAAGTAGAAACATTTAGAAGCAATCTAAAAAACATAGACTAAATATTGAGAACATGTTCCAACAATTGGAAGAGGCATATGGATGAATTGAATCATCATGTAACCTTGATAAATAACGTCTCTCCATTTTACCTTTCCTATTGAGTATGAATTTTACTCCTAAAAGTAATCATAAATGCAATTTTAAAGGAAAGGATAAGGAATTGATTATAGAATATTCACACTAAACATAACATAAGAAGAATTCATGTAGAATATTTTAAAAACAAAAAAGTCCTTAGACCCACAGTTTCATATCTAGTTTTAAAACATAATTATTGGTCAGAGTAGATTACTCAGGAGGGGTGGATTGTGTATCTATAAAAAAATTGTTTAAAATTGGTTCTTTGAAAATTTCCCCCAATTAACAAATATTATCAAGGATAGTTTCTAGTGAATTTATAGATCTCTTAAATGTTCAATTATTTTATTGAATGATTGATTAGTTCTCACCTATACTAAAAATAAGATAAATATAACTTTTTAAACTATCCTACTAGTTCAAAACAGTTATAAACACTTTCTAATCTAACTATAAAAGTATAATTTAGTTTTATGTAAAATGAAATAAACACATATTAAAACTAAAATATAAAAATACAGCAGAAATAAAAAATAAGTTCAGTCTCAAGCTAAGACCTTGTCCTCTCCACTTGGTTATTACCTACCCCCAAGCAGTTTTATTTAATAAAAATTTGATCCAAACCCTAGATCAGGTTTCACAATAGCACACAAAGCTGTCCACGTCACACCAGACATGTACCTCAGTTATTATTTGAAAAAATAACAATATGGTCACACATGACCTCTTCCACTGTTCTATGTGGGATATATAATATAATAATGAGAGTGAATTTGAGGATATCAGGTATCCTACAGTTATGCATAGGAGACAATTTGTGTTTTAGAAATAGATACACACTCTTCTCAAAATTTTAAACAAAACAACACAACATTGTTAAGGATGTAAAATAAGGTTTATATATCCTTGAGTGTTGTGCAGTTAGGTTTTGGACTCGATGGATGTAGTGAAATTGAGGTTAGAGTCCTCTTCTAGATGTTGACATCAAAATAGAGGATCGTAACTTCTTATTCTCTAACTTCCATGTGTTAAAAGTTCATCTCCTTGATGTTTAGGATGTTAAGAGTAGCCCTGTCGGTATTGTTGATATCCCAGTATGGTCTATATTTGACTTTGTGTAATTTTGATGAAATCTCGAGAGATGAATTTGTTTGCAGTTATTCTTTTATTTCTTAATTTCTAGCACATTACTTGTCGTATCATAAAAGACCCAGTGTGTAATTTTTTTATAGTTTGAGGTCCCACATGAATTATGATATCTCCATTTTCATGTACCTCGTACTATCTATTGGTAGTCCTACAAACAACATTAAATAATGTTGGAAACATTTGTTTTTCTAAATATGACCATTAGATATAAATTTGGATAAATAAAATAAAACTATTTTTATGACTATCTCTGAGTCATAAGTATTGTGGGATCATTGGAATTGGTTTTTCATCATCCCTTGGTCAGCATCGCTCTATCAGTATTGGTCTGTCAGCATCAGTCTGTCAGCATCAGTCTATCAACATCAGTGACATCGTTTATTGATGAGGGTTTTCCATCAATATTAGTGACTCAGTGAATCGGTGAGTCATTTTCAATCCATATCAGTGACTCGGTGAATCAGTGTTCCATTTTTAGTATTGATATGTCCACACATCAATGAGTCACTATTGATGACTTAGTTTGAATTATCGCCATGTCGCCTGTCGGTGACACGTTCATCGGTGTGTCGTTCATTGGTGAGTCGCTTAATCTATCAGTGCAACTAATCATTGGTGACTCATCCATCGGGGAGTCGTTAATCGGTGAGTCTCTTAAACAATCGGTGTGACTGATAATCCGGGACTCATCCATCGGGGAGTTCTGAACAGTGAGTCGACCAATGGTGACTCTATTTAAACTATTGGTTCTAGGGAATCTGAAAAAATTATAAAGTGTCTGTCTTACACAGAACAGTACCAGAGTAAGTGAAAATCATAAATATATGTAAAAATAAACTTGAAAACATATTAATGCATAAATAGTCATAGTTAATGACTTATTTACATGTATTATATTAAGTTACATAATTGAGCAACTTATAAATATTCGTTGACAAGATTAAATAGAGTTATAACTTAATGTAAAATTTGGCATGATTTGTGATTATTAAAACAATTATTTTAAAAAGGGTCCAACAATCACCCCCTTTTGACATACCATACCAAATTGATTGTGAATTCTCAAAATAACCAAGGATTTCTATCATGAACCAACACGGGTCAGCCCTGAACTAGTCACCCGAGCCAGTCCATGAAATGGCCCGAGAGGCATTCCCGATCCTCCCAGGATGGCGACAAGCACTAGGGCATCAAAAGAGAGCAAGAGGGAACAATTTTTCCCAACAAAATAAATAAAGAAATGGAATGAAAATATAACAACACAAAGTATTTAAACAACACAAAAAGGAAAGAGTGACCAACAATAACAAACTAACCCGACCACGACTAAAACTCCTTGTGACCTCGAGAGTCACTCTCCAAACCCAATCCAAGTCTTGCCCACAACGAACAAGCTCATGTCAAACCTGCAACAAAAATAAAAATAGGAAAACACTATAATCGTGAGTATTAAAACTTAGTATGTAGGGCTGACTAATTATATTCCCAAAGAACATACCATTAAATAAATAATTAATTAATTCTAAGTTTTAACTAAATGATATAAAATAATAGTTTCCACACACTTTCATTTCAAAAACAAGTAACAGTCCAATGCCCTTTTTAATTTAAAAACAATTTTTAATTTTTTAAAGGAACATGTGAATTGCATCTTAAAACATTTTTGAGAACAATTTAGAAATCAAAATTTTAGTTTTCAGTCAAAAGAAAAACAACACACAATAGACAACACAGACTAAGGGAAATAGAGAAAGTGGAACACAAGGGCCAGAAACCGAATTAGACTTATCAATCGTCTTCCACATACAAACAAACACAAAAGAAAACATGAGTCATACATATGATATTGTGAACAATCCAAAACGTACTATACATGTGACTCATCCTGAAAGCATATTCTAACTCGATGACGTCATAACTCCCTAACACTCAGTATTTCCCTTCATGGCCTAACCGAGGGGCCCAATGCCCATAGCAGCAATAACTCAGTATTCACCAACTATGGGGCCACTAGCCAGTGCATAATATAAACTAGTGCAACAATCGTTCTTTGAATATTCACTCACTATGCCAGGTTTCCATGTCAACACATGCAATAAAAAGGGGTGCGTCCACAATTTAAATCAATCATTAATAAGGAATAAATATCACACACAACTCATGCAATCATCATACACCAACGATTACCCTTGATTAACCCCAAAGTGAGTTTTTCCAAAATAATTTATCTCATTAAAGTGCAAACTTGGACTTCTGCAACATTAAAGAAAAACTTCATTTCTCAAGAAAACCCATAACACTTATTCAAAAGAAATAATTTATCATTTAAACAACTACTACATTTTAAACTCCCTGAGTTATGCCTAAATTCAAAATGGGAATTCTTTCACTATTGGGTGTCCGTTCTTCCAGAAAATATTCCAAGTGGTGTGTATAAAATAAAAGGCCCTTTTTACACCAAATAATCATATAAAAAATTAAATATCTTATATTATTTACAATTCATTAAAATTAATAAAACATAAAAATATTAGTAAATTCTAAATTTAATGGTGAGTATAGTTGGGGACTTACCTCGACTCAAAGACCAGTCATGACGATGTGACACGCCTCACACGAGCGCACAAGGACACATAAGATGACGATCAGAGGGCCGTGGAAAAACCTTGTCAATATAATACAACAACAAAGATAACTAAACTAAATGAACATTGACATAAAATAATCCAAATGAAAAAACATCACAAAGGAACCCTCTCGACCTACTTTCAAAACAAAACTCGCATCATTTGTATTGTTTAAAAAACCACTTTAAAATTTATAAAACAAATCCAATGAGAAACTCTAAACTTTACACACCCAAAACCTATTCAAAATCCAACCTTATAATCAATCACCCACTTGCAACACAAAAAATTAGAACACACACCCCTTGCAAAGTCAAGATAAAAAATTACACAACTTAATAAAAATATTTCACATGTCAAAAAAACCATTTTTAAACCAAGCAAAACTCAAAACAATTCCAAAACATGATTCACTAATTCCAAACAATTTATAAAACATTTTTATAAAACAATATATTTAACACCCCAGGTAAATAAAGAATATGACATTTTTATATTTATCTATATTTTTGAATAAAATATTAATATTAATTTAAAGAGGATTCTATGCTCGATGGCGTACCCAACACGCAACAACGATTTTCTATAGAATATTACGTTGCACTCTAATAATAAAATAATATTATTTTAAATAGTAGTTAATGACTAGCCGTTGTAATGGAGGGAATGAACAGAACTAACTAAAAAATGATTATATATGTTTTTCAAATATTTTTACTTTTTACAATAAATGTTAGAGGATTAAAAATGCAAATGAATCCAATTTTAAGCGTAAACATTCTAATATTCTTTAAAAGGTCGATTAACCGCCTTTTGATGGCGAACCACTTTTAAATCCACATTTTGACAATTTTATGTTTTATATATGACAAAATAAAATTCTTATTTAGAATCGGGACATCAAAATTTACTTTGTGTAAATATTTGGCATTTTTTCGAAAAAGTTCAATTTTTAATGAATAGTGAAAAATGTTGTATTTTAATTCAAAACCCCTTTTAATCTAATTTATTTATACGATTAGGTTATCTTTTGAATTGGTTTTAAAGTGAAATTAGAATATATTTTTACCATTTAATCCAATACTGGTCTTTGGAATTAATTTCACTTTGAAATCGGACTTAAACTAGTGTCAATCTTTTGATACGTTTTGTTTCATAAAAACACGCTATTTGTTTTGACAGTGGGAATTAATTATTAAATTAATTAATGCAACTTATATGTTTTGAATTTTTTAAAATAGACATCATTTTTAATTTGTAATATCAAATATATATTAGGGTGAACTTTTGGTAATTTTCTGAAAAACTTCAATTTTTGATGAATAGTGAAACCACTAAGTGGTACTTATAAAAACTGATTTTTCCATTTAAATGAAATTTTTCCATCTTTGTGTTTTTAATTTAAAAAATCTGACATACATGGTTTTAATTAAGAAGTAAAATGTGGTTCAATGGGATTAAAATAATTTTTTTGAATAGTAACTTATTAAGTTTTTAATCGCGATTAGAGGTAATTAGTGTAGTTTAAGGTAAGAATAATGTTTTAATAAAATGAAATGACCTTGAAACATGTCCTATCCTCATTGGATGTGTCATGGCCGACCAATAAAATCCATGGGTCAACTTGGGGACCCCATGGAGCCACTTTGGTTGGAAAATGACAAAAATATCTTTTTATTTAATGTTAAAGTAAAAATGACAAAAACATGAGATGTTTTACTAAAAAAAATTTATATGGGGTTATAAAAGTCATATGTTTGACTATAAATAATCAATGGAAAGAAAAAATATTTCCTACATCATAGTATTTTTTATAATTTTTAGACATTAAATAAATTAAATTATTTATGACATCATGATGATGCAGCGATGACCTCATTATTTAACGATTTAAATGAAATAGAAAGATAATGTAAAATATAAGACCTAAACATGTCCAAAACCTATTTTATGGGTGGATTTAGAACCCTTATCACCTTTTACTCTAAAAAAATCAATGTGGGACCATTAAAATCAGAAACTCATTCTAAAATACAGTAACATTTCTTTACTTTCCAAGAGTGCCCCTCCTCTCCTCTTATAAAAGGCCCCCAACTCTACCTCCTTAACCACACTTCCAAAGCCTTTTTCTCGGCCAACCCATGACCATTTTGTCTCTACACATTCCTCTATAACTCCTTGAAGCCTCACTTTGGGCATAAGTCTTCCCAAGTAAGCCTTTGAGCTCAAACCAAAGGGAGTTACCCGATTTTAAGGTAATGTCTTCACTTGTGTCCTTTTGTTTTATTTTGATTCTCCAACCCCCTAAACTCTTTTTATTAATTTCTTTTGTAACAACTCCAGAATAGTAGATATACTAGGATTTTGTTATAAGAAGGATTTGAGCTACACTTACACACACCTTCGTCTAATGGTTAATGAACATATTGTTTCCGTGGCTGGCGATTTTCTGCCTCATGAAACGATGATTGTTCAATATTCTTTTAACACATTTAAAGTTGGCCATTATGATGTCACTGTATTTTATATATGATATATATGGTATTTATGTTTACTATATACTTATGTATTTTATATTTAAACCATACCTTTATTCTTTTCATGTTGTGTAAATGCGATAATTTCATATGAGGAAGTGTGGACTACCGCCCCCTCAAGTGATGTGACTCGTACATGCAATACATGGAACGTATAAAGAATGAAATTAATGAACATATGTGACCTATATAATATATATATAATAATGGAATTATAATACAAATATATATCATTTATTTTTAATTCTGTTAATATTACAAAGAAAAAATGAAAGTAGTGTTCATGCGTACGTACGACCTACCGTCTCCATGAACGGTGCTTTTCGTTTTTTATCTCCAAATGATATGGAATAGTATAAAATGAATATGTACTGGATATATATGATATTTTAATCATTAATACTATTCTGGAAATTATTTACTTATAAATACATGGACAATCATTTTTGACTCATGTACCAAACATCGACAATAACTTTTGATATGAACTAAAATTATTAAACAATTATTATAACATTATAATATGTGATATGAACTGAATAATAATATTCAAAGGAGGTCCTTAGGCAATTATAAATTGACCAAAGTTTATTATTCATGAATATAAAGAAACGAACAAGACAAGTTGGACTTGAGGTAAGGGATCCTACTCCTCTCTTTCTTTTTAAGTACACTCTTTTATGTCATTCCTTTTAAAGCACATATTTCTTGTTATTGGGATGTTATTTTATATTAATCATACTGTAATTTTTATGTTAATATTATGAGAGACCCTATTCTCTCTCATCAATCCATTTTGGACATCTTAAGTGGCACCGTTAGGCTGTCGAGTTTTCGTAAGGGATTTTTCATCGCACTTTTATTCCCGTGAGATTTATGCTACATTGGCCACAATTTCCTTTGATTTGTGTATGTACTGCCCATTATTTTATTCATTGTGTAATATAATTTCATTCATGAGTATTTAGATCAATTTTGTGTTGTCCTTCTTTCACGGGGTGCATGTCTCGAAAGATACCCATGTCGGTAAGGGAACCTTTCACCCTCCTCCTTTTAAAATACTTCTTTTGTTATGTCTTTTAATTCACATACTATTATGTTAGGATATGTTCTTATATATCTTTATTGATTTAACTTTTATGTCAATGTGATGAGATACCATTTTTATCTCTCATCAATTCTTTTTTTGAATTTTGTAGTGATGCAGTTTGGCTGTCAAATTTTTGCAAGGGGACTTCTTAACCCAAATTTGATTCTTTGTGATAAACCTGTACTCCTTGAATATGTAGTTCTATGAATATGTGTGAATAACCTCTGATTGTTTTACACTTAATATCCACTTATATTTCATGTATTTATTTGTCACACATAATTATGTAATTGATTTATCCTTAATCCAAGGATACCGTCTTTGTATGGGACTTCGTCTCAATCTCCATTCATTGAGGAATATTTTGTTTTATACCCAACTTTATTTTATATAGTGTATAAACCCCTTTGACTTTTAAGTTATTCAAATGTTATCAATTTTATACAAAGCGTTTATTAAACGACAAAAGGGAATGTTTTGTCATACGTATGTGGTGACAACGACTTCTCTGTCGCCATGACCATTATTTGAGTTTCGGCTTCCTCTACAAGCCATACCTTCTTTTTAAAACAAAAATAAATACCATGTTTTATATTTCATTTATTTTGGTATTGAAAATGGTTTTCATAATGTTTTTATATCAATGTGTTGTATTGATATCTTGTGATTGAATGGTGGAAATGTTATGTTTCCTTTATGCATGTTTTATGTGATACGATTATGTTATGGTTCGTGGAAATTGTTATGAAGATGGGTGGTTCCGTGATAAAATAAGGGTGGGTGAGCCTGATATAGCTCTCCAATGCATTGGGTAATGCGAAGGAGTGAAACGTTAAGGTTTCTCCTAAGAGATTTAAGGAATATACTGTGATGGGTATTCCAAACGTAACCAAGGTGGTTACTCCCTACGTAAGAATGTTATGAATGCCTCAAGTTACATTTATGTCTTCTGATTTCAATGATTTATTCATGATTTGATGAGGTATGTTAATGTTCTTATGTTTTATGGGTAAAGTATGATTTCATTCTTAGGTATATATGAACTCATGTTTCCTTTCCATATTTTTTATAACCCTTACTGAGCTTTTTATGCTCATCCCAAGTTTTTTTAAATGTTTTTCACAGGTCAAGGGAAAGGTACATGATATGATGATAGTGTCAAGGAAGTGTCAAGAAAGAATCCATGCTTTATTTTTAAATATGTTTCTGTGGATGGAAAATAATTAATACTATCTTTTATGTAACCACTTTATTTAAATGTGGAATGTAATGCATGTTTTATGATCTAATTCTCTAAAACTCTAAACCTGAAAAGATCCTCAATGTGCAATCATGTAATAACTCAAGATTAAGTAAGGTTTAAGGCTGGGGCCTTATAGTTGGTATCAAATTTCGGTTTAGATAACTTTAGAGGTTAGGGTACTCTTTAAGCATAAGTTACATTACCATAATGGTTAGGATTTCAGAAAGAGTCCTAGTTTTAGATAAAGTGAATGAGTAAGTATATCTTAGTGTTTATCTTCCTCATTAGTATAGGATGGTTTTGTTGATATACTCACACTAAACTTTTTGGTTTTAGTAAATGGCTGGATCTAGCAGGCACCAAAGTAACAGTGGATGTGAAGGAAACATTGACAGTTTTTTAAGAAAGAAACTGAATGATATGGGAGCTGTAATGAGAACTCTTGTGTTTATCCTCAACCAACTATCTGGAGTCATTATTGACCACCTAAACCTTGGTGATTTCTCTATGTCATCATATATACGTGAAACAAATCCCTACAGAACTACAGGTAATAATCATAAAGGTAAGTGTGTTCAAAAACCTATGTGTCAAATATGTTGAAAGAAACACCTGGGAAAATGTTTCAAAGGGACAGAAATATGCTATAGATGTGGAAATGAAGGTCATAAAGCAAGAACCTGCCATGGAAAAAGGAGGCATCCAGTTGACTCGAGGAAAGGGGAAAAAGTTCTTTCTGAGGGATCAATTGAATGTTTTAAATGTGGTGTGCATGGTCATTATGAAAACACATGTCCTATGAAGAAGTTTTATGAATAGGATCACCAAGATCATACAAATATTTGTTTACCAATACCTAATGCCATTCCGATTGAGGATGAAGAAACTGACAATGACCAATCAAAGGTATGGATTATTTCTTAACTTTTGTTTTCCTATTTTGGACTCTTAGGATATGATTCATGATTTGTTTTGTAGGAAATAAGTATTTCAGAATAAGTTGGAAAGGAATGGTTAATGGATCATGAAGAATGTTGAGTGAGTAAGAAGTCAACATATAAGGGCTTCAAGAGTTATGGTGAAATTCTTAAGAGTATTAAGTCTCTTTTGATGATGGGGTTACGTTAGAAGACTTTTTATAGTATGTGTAACCCTGATGTTTAATATATGAAAATTTTATTCAAGGAATAGTTATATGTTCTTTTGTGGACATAGTTATAAAGAACCATTTGGGTTTATATGATCCTTACTTTTGAGGTAATTATGGGTTACTATATGTTATGATGGTAGTGAAAGGCATGAGATAAAATTAATGTTAAATTATATTATTGTTAGTTTTGTTGATTTTATCACTTTTTGGGGAATGATTTGAGAATTTTTTAGTTTTGGAAAAAGGACAACACGCAGACCGTGTGACAACCCGTTGTGTCAGACAAATCTACGGGAATCGAACCCACAACCAAAGTGTGACTGGTATTTATCGCCTACAACTGGACTACGTGAAGTCCCTAGTTAGTTTGACTAATTTTTTTAGTTAGATTATTTTAAGAATCAAGAGTAAGTTAATTTTGGGTTATCTATGGAAATTATTAACCTATCATGGAGGATATGTGATTAGGTTAATTATTTTTCAATATGAGAATTTAAGAGCAACTGATGTTATTTGGAGATAAAATTAAATATGTACCTTGGAAGACTTTTTTATGAAATCCTTCAAATATTTGGGTTTCAATCTTAGTTTGTTTTACTTTTAATAATTTTATGGACAAATTGTTTATTGAATGGTCCTCGTTGAACTTTGGGTTTTGTTGGACAAATTTTGGAGATTAAGAATAGATTTTCTTTTTATAAAGGGTTATTGTTTTCTGGATTATCTGATCTTGTACTAACTTTTTTTGTTTCGGTTTTGGTTAATGTCTAAAGACATGGGAAGTATATAGTTCTCTTTTTTGGATTAGGTGATTCTCTAGAAGTTTATTATAGTACTCTTAATGTGAACAAGTCTTTCTAAATACTCGTCTTTTGGAGAAAATCTGAGTTTTTGTAAGGAATCTAATAAAAGTTGAAAGTCAACATGATAAGTGATTATGATTCCTTATGCATAAATTCCTCAATAAAACGTAACTTAAAACAAAAATTTTGTCTATTAACTTTTCCTACTGGGGAATCGAATACCGTTTAATCCATCACAAGTTTGTGATTTTCTTGTGGTTATGTTTCTCCAAAAAATGTTTTCTATCACTCTCCATCAGAACATGACCCTATGTTTTCTCCTCCATGTCCATGATTTCCTACATGGAATACTAGTATGGGTTAACTAGGGTGACCACTGTACCTATCTTTCTTTATTTTAAAGTGATTGGTTTACCGACTCATGTTCCTATGTGTGACTTTCAAGGGTGTTTCCAAGCTCAATTTGAAAATTGCGAGGACACAATTCCCAAAAGGGGGAAGGATGTAACACCCCAGGTAAATAAAGAATATGAAATTTTTATATTTATCCATATTTGTGAATAAAATATTAATATTACTTTAAAGGGGATGCTATGCTCGATGGTGTACCCAACACGCAACAACAAGTTTCTTGGGAATCTTACATTGCACTTTAATAATAAAATAATATTATTTTAAATAGTATTTAACGCCTATCCGTTGTAATGGAGGGAATGAACAGAACTAACTACAAAATGATTATATATGTTTGTCAAATATTTTTACTTTTTACAACAAATGTTAGAGGATTAAAAATGCAAATGAATCCAATTTTAAGCGTAAACATTCTAATATTCATTAAAAGGTTGATTCACCACCTTTTGATGGAAAACCTCTTTTAAATCCACTTTTTGACAATTTTATGTGTTATATTTGACAAAATAAAATTCTTCTTTAGAATCAGGACATCAAAATTTACTTTGTGTAAATTTTTGTTATTTTTCCGAAAAAGTTCATTTTTTAATGAATACTGAAAAATGTTGTATTTTAATTCAAAACCTCTTTTAATGTAATTTATTTAAATGATTAGTCTATATTTTTAATTGGTTTTAATGTGAAATTAGAATATATTTTTACCATTTAATCAAATAGTGGTCGTTGTAATTAATTTCACTTTGAAATCGGAGTTAAACTAGTGTCAATGTTTTGATACATTTTTGTTTCAAAAAAACACGCTATTTGTTTTGACAGCGGGAATTAATTATTAAATTAATTAATGAAACTTATATGTTTTTAATTTTGTAAAATAGACATCATTTTTTAATTCAGAATATCAAATATTGCTTAGGGTGATCTTTTGGTAATTTTCTGAAAAACTTTAATTTTTGATGAATAGTGAAACCACTAAGTGGTACTTATAAAAACTAATTTTTCCATTTAAAGGAAATTTTTCCACCTTTGTGTTTTGAATTTCAAAAATCCGACATACATGGTTGTCATTAAGAATTAAAATGTGTTTCAATGGGATTAAAATATTTTTTTTGGTGAATAGTAACTTATTAAGTTTTTAATCGCGATTAGAGGTAATTAGTATAGTTTAAGGTAAGAATAATGTTTTAATAAAATGAAATGACCTAGAAACATGTCCTACCATCATTGGATGTGTCATTGCCAACCAATATAATCCATGGGTCAACTTGGGGACCCCATGGAGCCACTTTGGTTGGAAAATGACATAAATATATTTTTATTTAATGTTAAAGTAAAAATGACACATACATGAGATGTTTTACTAAAACAATTTTTACATGGGGTTACATAAGTCCAAATTTTGAATATAAATAATAAATGGAAAGATAAAAATATTTCCTACATCATAGTATTTTTTTTATAATTGTTAGACATTATATAAATTAAATTATTTATGACATCATGATGATGCAGCGATGACCTCATTATTTAACGATTTAAATAAAATGGAAAGATAATGTAAAATCTAAGAGCTACACATGTCCAAAAACTATTGTATGGGTGGATTTCGAACCCTTATCACCTTAGCCTCGTATCAAATCAATGTGGGACCATTAAAATCCAAACCTCATTCTAATATAAAGTAACATTTCTTTACTTTCCAAGAGTGCCCCTCCTCTCCTCTTATAAAAGGCCCCCACCTCTACCTCCTTAACCACACTTCCAAAGCCTTTTACTCAGCCAAACCCTTCCCATTTTGTCTCAAAAAATCCCTCTATAACTCCTTGAAACCTCAATTTGGGCAGAAGTCTTCCCAAGGAGTACTTTGAGATCAAACCAAAGGGAGTTACCCGATTTTAAGGTAATGTCTTCACTTGTGTCCTTTTGTTTTATTTTGCTTCTCCAACCCCCTAAACTCTTTTTATTCATTTATTTTGTAAAAAATACAGTATATTAAATATACTAGGATGTTTTTATAAGAATTATTAGAGCTACACTTACACACACCTTCGTCTAATGGTTAAAGAACATACTGTTTCTAGGGTTGGCGATTTTCTGCCTCACGAAACGGTGATTGTTCAATATTCTTTTAACACCTTTAAAGGTTGTCATTATGATGAAAATGTATTTTATATATGATATATATGGTATTTATGTTTACTATATGCTTCTGTATTTTATATTTATACCATATCTTGATTCTTTTCATGTTGTGTAAATGCGATAATTTCATATGAGGAAGTGTGGACTACCACCCCCTCAAGTGATGTGACTCATACATGCAATACATGGAACGTATAAAGAATGAAATTAATGAACATATTTGACCTATATAATATATATATTATACTGGAATTATAATATATATATATATATCATTTATTTTTTAATTCCATTAATATGACAAAGAAAAAATGAAAGTAGCGATCATGCGTACGTACGGCCTACCGTCTCGATGAACGATGCTTTTCGTTTTTTATCTCCAAATGATATGGAATAGTATAAAATGAATATGTAATGGATATATATGATATTTTAATCATTAATACTATTCTGGAAATTATTTACTTATAACTACATGGACAATCATTTTTCAAACAAGTTCATTTTTGACTCATGTACCAAACATCGGCAAAAATGTCTAATATGAACTAACATTATTAAACAATTATTATAACATTATAATATGTGATATGAACTGAATAATAATCTTCAAAGGAGGTCCTTAGGCAATTATAAATTGACCAAAGTTTATTATTCAGGAATATAAAGAAACGAACAAGACAAGTTGGACTTGAGGTAAGGAATCCTACTCCTCTCTGTCTTTTTAAGTACACTCTTTTATGTCATTCCTTTTAAATCTCATCTTTATTGTTATTGGGATGTTCATTTATATTAATCTTACTGTAATTTTTATGTTAATATGATGAGAGACCCTATTCTCTCTCATCAATCCATTTTGGAAGTCTTAAGTGGCGTCGTTAGGCTGCCGAGTTTTCGTAAGGGATTTTTCATCTCACTTTTATTCCCGTGAGATTTATGCTACATTTTCCACAATTTCCTTTGAGTGGTGTATGTACTGCCCATTATTTTACTAATTGAGTAATATACTTTCATTCATGAGTATTTTCATCAATGTTTTATTGTCCTTCTTTCACGGGGTGCATGTCTTGAAAGATACCCATGTCGGTAAGGGAACCTTTCACCCTCCTCTTTTTAAAAGACTTCTTTTGTAATGTCTTTTAATTCACATACTATTATGTTGGGATATGTTCTTATATATCCTTATTGATTTAAATTTTATGTTAATGTGATGAGATACCCTTTTTATCTCTCATCAACTCATTTTCTGAATTTTGTAGTGACACCGTTAGGCTGTCAAATTTTTGCAAGGGGACTTCTTAACCCAAATTTGATTCTTTGGGATAAACCTGTACTCCTTGATTATGTCGTTCTATGAATATGTGTGAATAACCTCTGGTTTTTTTACACTTAACATCCACTTATATTTTGTCTATTCATTTTTCACACATAATTATGTAATTTATTTATCCTTAATCCAAGGATACCATCTTTGTATGGGACTTCATCTCAATCTCCATTCATTGAGGCATATTTTGTTTTGTACACAACTTTATTTTATACGGTGTATAAACCCCGTTGACTTTTAAATTATTTAAAAGGAATCTTTTTTATAAGAAGCGTTTACTAAACGATAAAAGGGAATGTTTTGTCATACGTATGCGGTGACAACGACTTCTCCGCCGTCATGACCATTATTTGAGTTTCGGCTTCCTCTACAAGCCATACCTTCTTTTTAAAAGAAAAATAAATAACATGTTTTACATTTCATTTATTTTCGTATTGAAAATGGTTTTCATAATGTTTTTATATCAATGTGTTGTATTGATATCTTGTGATTGAAAGGTGTAAATGTTATGTTTCCTTTATGCATGTTTTATGTGATACAATTATGTTATGGTTCTTGGACATTGTTATGAAGACGGGTGGTTCCGTGATAAACTAAGGGCGGGTGAGCCCGATATAGCTCTCCAATGCATTGGGTAACGCAAAGGAGTGAAACTTTAAGGTTTCTCCGAAGAGATTTAGGTAATATACTGTGATGGGTATTCCAAACGTAACAAAGAGGGTTACTCACTACGTAAGAATGTTATGAATGCCGCAAGTTACCTTTATGTCTTATGATTTTTATGATTTATTCATGATTTGATGAGGTATGTTAAAGTGCTTATGTTTTATGGGTAAAGTATGATTTCATTCTTATGTATATATGAACTCATGTTTCCTTTCCATATTTTTTATAACCCTTACTGAGCTTTTTATGATCATCCCATGTTTTTTTAAGTGTTTTTCACAGGTCAAGGGAAAGGTACATGATATGATGATAGTGTCAAGTGTCAAGAAAGAATCCATGCTTTATTTTTAAATATGTTTCCATTGATGGAAAAAAATGAATACTATCTTTTATGTAACAACTTTGTTTAAATGTGGAATGTAATGCATGTTTTATGATATAATTCTCTAAAACTCTAAACCTGAAAAGATCCTCAATGTGTAATCTTGTAATAACTCAAGATTAAGTAAGGTTCAAGGCTGTGGCCTTATATTATACCAAAAACAGTCACCCAAAATATAAATAATTTCTTGCCGAACCATCTTAGAAATCCATTTTGAAAAAAAACCAATTCACCATATAAGTTTAAAATATATTTTCAAAGGCCAAGGCATTTGTGTACTCCTATATTATATATATATATATATAATCAAAAACATCATTTAAAACAAATACCAAATGAACCATAATTTCAAACATAATATTTTATCAAACATATTTGGTATAAATTCACATAGTCACATGCAAAGAATCATTTTAAACCCTATTTGTAACATGTTCTAAAAATATAAAAACCATATAACTAAGTAATTAAGGATATTTTAAAGTTGAGAAAAATGTTTAGATATTTTTTGAAATAACACCAGCATCAATAATTTGATTCTAAAAATTTTAAAATACATGAAAAAGCCAACCACAATATTTAAAAAATAAATAGTGTGATCAATTTCCACAAAAATATAATGTGCAATCAAATAATCAAAGAAAAAAAAATCCTAATTCACATAAAAAATGTTTTTTTAAAATAAAATCCCTAATTAACTATCAGTGATGTTGCGAAAAACAAGAAATCAACTATTTATTAATTTAAAGGATACATGCAAGGGATCCTACCTCAAATCCACGACGAAAGTACTGGAAATCGGTGCCGAAACCCAAACGCATCCCAATCGCACTAGCAAAAATATATTCCAACCCTAATCATCAAAATCGGACCATTAATTTTAGAAATCCAACCCTCAAATCAAAACCCTACCCATGGTAGAACCCTAAACCGATGGGATGAGCAAGCGAGTACCGTAGGGGAGGCCATGCCGAAAAGGGTCATCGGAGGGGGGTTTTGTGCGCCAGAGGGGGTAGTCAGTCGGATGATGAGCGGCCTCCATGTTGCGCGGATGAAGAGTGGGTGCACTAGTGAGGTACCAAAGGTCAGAGGAGGGCACCGTCAGGGGGGGTGCACCGGCCAAAGACGAGCTCACGGGAGGGAGGAAGGTTGGCTGGGTGTGGCATAGGAGGAGATCGCACGAGTCAGGTGGGGTGCGCACCAAGCGTGAGGTAGGGTTAGGGAGGGGGAGCTCGTGAGAGTGGAGGGGGAGAGGGTGTAGTACATAGGGGAAGGGGGAGGAGAGATGAGGGATGAAAAAAATAAAATAAATAACCACATAAATAAAGGCTTAAAATAAAACCTAAATAAAATATATAAAAAATAATAATAATAGTAATATTAATAACATAATGATAAAATTAATAACAACAACTTTTATAATAAATGTTTTAATAACTTAGTGATAATAATAATAATAATGATAATATTAATCATTTTTCCTTTAATAAAAATTCTAAAATTATTACCAACAATAAAATATTTAAATGATATAATAAATCACAGTCTTTACATGTTTTAATTATTCGGAGGCAGTTGAATTGTGCCAATGCCTAATCGGAGCCATGCGGGGTTTCCAACACATGCTTCACCCATGCGCCAAGTGACGCCAGCTAAAAAATGCACACTTTTAAACAGAACTCCAACGTTTTTCTTCCGGGACTCAAACTGAACCCCAAAAAAAATATAAAAGTCAATGAAAATTATATAATATAATAAAATATAGGTCAGGGTGTGACACTTTCCTTGTATGATATTCTTTATTTATTGTATCAGAGGAAATATATATTGCAGGTTAATTTATATTAATATAGAATTTTTTATCAGTGTCGTGAAATATATGTATATATTATGTTGAGTACATGCCATGTTCCCTATTACAGAGTTTCTCGCCCTTAGATTAGGAATTTATGTCCAGAAATATCTTTATCCCACATTTGAGATTATAAAACAGATTAAAAGAAGAATAAGGAAGAAAGAGAAATAACACAATGAAAATGTGTAACATAGTGAAGGAAAAAATATTTTCATTATAAGTCAAAAATTACAATAACAAAATACTGGTACAAATCCATTTCAAAGAAATAATACACAGCTTTCTCATAGGAGGTGATTTTCCTTTATCTAAAGTATTCAGAGTATGATTAGATGCTATTGCTGTGGATATAGGCAAGGTTGTCTGAATAACAACACCTTGGAAGGTAAGACCTGTAAGAACATTGGTTGTAAGACTGGGTCATCTTTATGATATAAGACAGCTTTGATGTTTCTCTGGAATCAGGGGTCGAATCTAAGAGAGGGCCCGAGATATAGAAATCAGCACAGAGGGACAAGAACATGGTCCAATGGAAGTAGCTGTTGGAACACCAATTTCCTCAGATTGGACATGCAGATAAGGATTCAAAAGCTTTATAAAAACATTAATGATCTCACCTCCATATTTCATAGCCTTCTAGAAGTCATCTCTTTTCTCCTTGATCATATCCAAAAGATGAGTAAATTCCTTTAACTGTGCCACTTACTTCTTAAAGGCATATGTTATTGGAGTAATCATGATATTTTCAGCCAGATACATGAAGTTGTTGATGAGATCGTACTTGGAATAGATAATTGAGAAATACTTATACACCATCTCTCTAATATATTTCTGATTGGTAGAGTCTTCATTAGTATAATTCCTATCAATGTTAAAAACTAGATCAGTATTCTTGTGTAACTTGGAAAGGGTTTCTTTATCCAAATTACTCTGAAGACACTTGATTTATTCCCTCATCATAGCCCTAAGAGACTCCAAATCAACAGCAGAAGCCAAACTGCCTTTAGAACTAGATGGACCAGTGATCATCCTTCCATGTTCCTCCTTCAATTTCTTCAAACCTAAACTTAGCAGAGTGTCACAAGGTTCCTATGAACCTCTATCACGCCACCAAAAGAAGTCCTGAAATTAGTGGTCAAATAGTTCATCACATTTACCATCCTTTTAATTTCTTCTATCAGTATAGTTTTGTTTCTAAGGATTTTCTTGTCTATGTTAATTGGATTAGGATTAAAATAATGAATTACCATCCTAGAAATTTTAGTTTCAGCAGCATTTGAAATTATCATAGAAGTAGAGGATTCACTACTTGCTCCAACCAAGGCTCTTCCTTACTCACAAATATCATCTTTGATTTACTCCAAATTATCCTCAGTGACATAGTCACTAAGAACTTGTTGTATATTAGGGTCACCATTAGGGGGTACTACTGGTAAAGTAGGTGAATTAAATTCTACTTCAGTAGGTGATTATAGAATAGGTTGATGTTCTATAGTCCCCTCATCTGAGTTATTACCCAAGCCAAATACAATTTAACCTGGATCTCTATTCCACTCACGAGTACATGTCAAGTCTTTGGGATCCACTTTATCAATCCAGACTCTTCTTTACTGAGGCTTAGGTACAATATCATTTTCCTCATCTTCTTCTTCCTTTCCTCTACCCAAAATAACATTTCTAGGTACTGGTACCAATAGAACTTTATCTTTTTCTTGCACTCCATCCATATTAGGTACTCCATGAACTTCCTCAACCTATGTCATAGGTCCAACTTGATCCTCAGCCTATTGTTCTTGGCCTCCATCCATAATTTCATTTAACTCCTGAATAATACTGTGATCTTCAACATTGGGATGTTCACGCCTATCCTCATCACCATCATCTCCACCATCAAGATAATCATCATCCTGTTCAATATGATCCGGATCACTTTTATACTCATCAGCATCTGCATTAGCTCCCTACACCGATTCCTCACTCGATCAGTCTGGAACATGTTGACCTACATTTAATGATTCACTGACATGCTCTTCATTACCTTCTTTATCATAATAATAATAATAATAATAATAATAATAATCATCATCATCATCATCGTCATCATCATCTTACTTACTTACATTGCCTTCCACACTTATGACCTCGGTTTCTTCCTCTTCTTTATCACATAATAAAGTCTCTCGAGAAGGTAAATCCAAAGGTGGAATGTCTAGTCCATTATACATTCCCTTTAGGCTCTCAATTATATCATGCTCATTCTTGTTATCTATAAGAGACCCTTATTACCTTGGAAGCTCTACCTCAACTTCCTCATATTAATAAAAAACATCTTCTCTAGGTGTAATACTTGGATTAGTTCGTTCAATTGGTTTGTTCTAGTGGTCAAAATGATTGTCATCTGCATATAATCTCTCATAATATCCAACCCAAAATTTGTTCCCAAGTTTCCATAAAATCTTTATCCTCTTGATAATTTCTTTGTGATGGCACAATCAACTATATGCACTAATAAAGTCATCTCCATCTTCCACACAACCCAGTCATTACTGCATTATAGATATCATTATGGGAAAGTAAAAACAGGTTCCCTTCATGGAGAGTTTTATCATATCAAAAATATGTTCCATCAGGTACCTAAACAGATTCACCATTATCCCATTCATTAACAGGAAAATCAGGAACACATATTGATATCTCAAAGAATAAATGTCTCAATACATTTGGAAATGTTGATGCTGAATGAACTTAAAGAGTAGTATGGCCTCTCCATCCAACATTGTAGTAGTTGATATCCTTGAATCTTCATTAAAATTAAACTCTTTTAAATAATACTCATATGAAAATAAGTCATAGGTCAGAGTTATGTTACACTGGTAGTCAACATAGATTCCATTATAAATAATTTCCAAACATTCATCACATTACATTGATGAATAATAAATCTATTTTCCATTTACAATTCAGTTTATCCATGCTTCCTAATCACTATCCAGAAATATATTCACGTTGTGAAATAATTCATGTACCAGTTAGGGATAAATATTCCTCTCATTATCTGAAAACCAATAAAGAAATCCTTGACATTCCAACACTCTTAGAAAAAGTGACTTTCTTGATAAAATCCATTATAAAGAAACTTATTTCTCAATTTTTACTACTTTGCTTCCCAATCCTGGCTTTGTAGTACCATTAGATGCACCTTTATGATGCTTAGATGATTGAGATACACTCAGTCCTTCCATTACACACTTCTTCCTTGTCATTTTTTATGTTTCGGGTTTGAAGGGAGTCAGAAGGTCGTGGGTAGAGAGGTAGAGTGAGGTTAAAAGGATGAGAGTGAGGTGAAAGGTCAAAATGGATAGAATTTATTTTATCAATTAAGGATTTTAATTACTAAAAAAATAAAAAATTGATTGAATAAAAAATAGAACTATTTTGTTTCACATAAAATAGATAAAATTAAAAAATTCTCTTTATATGGATAATTATTACACAAATGATATTACATTATCAGCTTCAAGTGATCAGTTTCATAGGAACGGTTTTACACAAACAGTTTCACATGAACAGTCTGAGTGATCAGTTTTCACAGATTGATTTCGGTTTGACAGATTGGTTTCACCTGATCGGTTTGATAGACCAGTTTCATAGATAAGTATGACATATCATCCTCACCTGATCCAATTAGTTTTTTGATGGGAAAGAGGTTGGATAGAATTTATAGATTTATAATTCCTAGTCCATGAATAATGTAGTTTATTCTCTTAGAGTTTAAGGTCTTGGTTAATATGTCATCAAGTTGATGCTCCATCCTAAAAAACTCAATAGTTATATCACTTTTTTTATAATGATCTCTCAAAAAGTGATGTCTTACATCAATATGTTTTTTTCTAGAATAAGAAATTATATGTTTAAAAATGTTAATTTCACTTTTATTGTCACATTTTATGCGGATATGTTTGAATTGAAATCCATAGTCCAATAAAGTGTGTTTCATTCAAAAAATTTATGCACAACAACTACCAGCTGTAATGTACAATGCTTTATTAGTTGATAATGCAACCAAATACTTATTTCTACTACACCATGATATTAGATACTTTTCAAAAAGTCAAATTTTCTAGAAGTACTCTTTCTATCCAACTTACATCCACCAAGTTATCATTTGAATAACAAATCAAATAAAAATGAAGTCCTATAGGGTATAAAAATCCTAATTTTATTGCATATTTAAGTTATTTAAAATATATTTTAACAATATTTAAATTTAACTCTATTTGGTTTTCTTAAAATCATACACACATACACACACTAGACCTAATATCTGGAATACTAGAAGTTATGTATAGAAAAATCCCAATCATTCCTCTATAAGCAGTTTAATCAATGGATTTTTCATTTTCATCAAGATATAACATAAATTTTGAACTCATAGGGATTTATCAACACTTAATTCTATAAAAGACATATCTTTTCCAATTATATTCATTGTATATACATTTATTTATAATAATACCTTCTTTGTTTTGATATATTTTAAATTCAAGTAAATATTAATGGTCACCCATATAACTAATTTCACATTCACATTGCATCGTTTTTAAAAAATCATTAGTAATAAAGATGTTACATAACGTTTCATACCAAGCTCTTGGAAAATATTTTAAACACTGTAGAGTTTTAGATAATTTGAAAACATGATCTTGAAAAAGTTGATTTTTAATAACTAGGGGTTGTTCAAAGAAAACATCCTCAATTATATAACCATTTAATAATTCACTTTTGACAGTCATTTGATAATGTTTGAAATCCATGTGTGTTGTATATTAATATAATATTCTAATGGCTTCAAGCCTAGATATTGGTTCAATGGTTTATTCATAATCAATTAATTCTTGTTGATTATATCCTTGTGCAACCAACATGCTTCCAGACATTATTCCTCTCAAGCTGGTTAAGCTCTTATTTCATATCCATCACCCAAAATTCACCATTTACTGAATCATTGATATTTTTAGGTTCATTTTTTGACAAGAATACATGATGTTCAACGTGATTTCTCATAGAATATTTTGTTTGGCTTCCTATGACTAAATCTCTAACAATAGCATCTAAAAGATGGTTTTTAAGGGTCCTAGTTTTTTTTGGTAAAGGTAGGAGTAGTTATTTTAGGTTCATCATTTTGATTAGGTTCATTATGGATAGATTCTTGATAATTTCCAGAAATGAGAGTCTTCATATATTCCTTTACATGCTGATTTGTTGTTTTTTCATTAATGTGGATATTGGACATATCCACTTCAAGATTTTCTAGTATGGTTTTAGGCTCATGTGGATATTATTCATCAAACAAGACATGTACATATTCTTCCACACATTTAGTTTTCTTATTAAACAATCTATAAGAGTTACTTGATGTTGAATATTTAAGGAATAGTCATTCATCACTTTTTGTGGAAAAATTATCTAGATTGTCATTACTGTTCAGTATATAAACATTGCATCAAAATGCTCTAAAATAATTTACCTTGAGTTTTGAATTATTCCAAAACTCATAAGAAGTTTTCTTAAGGATGGTTCTAACAAATACTCCTTTTATTATATAAAAAGTTGTATTGATAGCTTTAGCCCAGAATTAAATTGATAGGTCATATTCATTAAGCATAGTTCAGGCAATTTCTTACAGGGTTCTATTTTTTCTTTCTACTAATCCATTTTTTTATGTGTCCTAGAGGCAGAGATGTTGTTTTTATAGACACAGTTTGAGGAAACAAATTCAAATAATTATTTTCAAAATCATGGCCATGGTTACTTCTTTTGGTTTTAATTTTAATTCCACTATGGTTTTCTATAGTTTTATTATAAAATGTTATGTAAGTACATGCTCACTTTTATAAGCTATGAAATAAGTCCTAGTATAACTAGAAAAGTTATATAAAAGTAAATAAACTAGTGCTTCACAATTAGACATGAATCTCTATATGGTCCAAACAAGTCCATGTGAACCAAACTACATGGTTGATAAGTTGTTTCTTCATTCTTTGGTTTGAAATATATTTTATACTGTTTTCTTTTTTGACAAGGATTGAAAAGTTTATTGTCTATAAAATATAAAATGGGTAGGTATATAACTAAAAATTACCTGGTTAACATCTTAAGGGAGTGTAAATTGTAATCTCCTAATCTTCTGTGCCAAATCTATTACTCTTTGTGAAAGGTACATAGACAAGAAACATTCTATGAGGCTGGTGTGCTAAATTTATAGCATGCACATTATCATTTCTAAGATTAGTAAATAAAATTTAATCATGGAATAATAAACATTTATTGAATCATTTTTAAATTTAAATTTAATTCCATTATAAAATAATTGATAAATGATAATCAATTTATACTTTAGTCAATCAACATAAAGTAATTTAGAAAATTAAATAGAGTTAGGGTTACCAATCTTGCATAGGCCGATGAATTTTTCCTTTACAATTATCAGCAAACAGGACGTGTAAACCATAAATCTTGATAATACATTTGAATCTTGAGTATTTACTTTTCACTTGTCTTGAACACCCACTCTCCAAGTACCACATATTTCTATTGGAACTCTTTAAAAATTTTAACTACAAAATAGTTTTTCCAAGAAATGATTTTGGTACACATATTTTTATATGTCCGAAAACATTAGTAATAAATGCTTTAAGAACCCCAAATTTTATTATGGGTTTTCTATTGGTTGAAGATATAGTATTCTAAAAAAGAAAATATTTTTGTGCCATAAAACTAGTGGAAATAAAAGAATTTTTAAAACTAGAACTTGCAAAATATTCTATTTTTTTGAAGAAAGATGCATATTTTCCAGATTTGGTCATAAAATGTGTTTCTTCTAAATTCCTTTTTCTATATGGTATCTTATTCCAGACGAGTACATAAGAGCTAATTTTTTACCAAAAATTTGAGTAAGTGTATTTTTTTATTGGTAAACTTCTCAAGATCCTTCTTTAATTTCTCAGTAAACATTTTTAACTCATTGTTTTCCATGAAAAATTGATCATTTTTCACTTTTTCATTAGTAATTTATGATTTAAAAGTTATAGTACGAGCATAATATTTCATTAAAGATTTATTTTTATCTTTGATTTCATTACATGTTTTAATATTAAAATAATTCATGATTTTTCATATTTTCAGATTCACTCTTATTTTCAGAATAATATGAATTTTGTGCAGGTGAATCTAGGGATACCTGAGATATTGTTTTTCATAAAATACATATTTTCTATATCATCAATCTAATCATGAGAATAAGCTGATTCACTAGAGGTATCTTTAAGGGATCTTTAGGTGTCATTCATTGATTTGATATTATTCTTTCCTTACTTTGATACTTCCTTTTATATTTTATCTTTGGACAGTCAATATTGACATGTCCTTTCCTCTTAAATTTTTAGAAAACAATTTCATGTGATTAATCATTTCTCTTCTAATATTGTTTCCAGTTTCCCTTTTTATGATACACTCCTTTATAGTTGGGCTTTCTCAAATACATCTTTTTTCTTATAAATTTTATTGAATCTTTTGTCCAATTGTGTTATTAACTCTTCCCTGTACGAATTTGATTCTTCACTACTTTTTCTGTCAAAAGTATCATTATCATTTTTTTCTATGTTTTTAGAGGAATTATTATTTAAAGTTACAAAATTTCACTTATGTTCAACATATTCTTATTTGTTGACTTTCATCTCTTTTTTACACTTAATTATATTTCCAATGAGTTCTTTAAATGGTAATGTTCTAATGTCACATGATTCTTAAATTGAGATAGAGGATCCTCTCTATCTTTCAAGTAAGCATTTGAGAATCCTCAAGATTTTTTCGTTGGATGTATCTTCTCTTCATAGAGTGATCATTGTGTTTACTATTTCATTTCACCTGTGATACATATCAGAAATAGATTCATCATGCTTCATTCCAAAAGTATCATATTTAATAATATAAGTATTTAATTTCATTTCATTCACATTAGATGTCCCCTCATGATAAAATGACAAAGTGTCCCAAATCTCATGGGTAGTTTTACAAGAAGAAATAAAATTAAACTCTTTATCTCATTGTGCATAGTATAGAGCATTCATTTCATTCCAATTATTGTTATATGATGTCAATATAGGTTCATCCCTACTGTTTATAGATGTTTTAATAATTTTATATTTACTTTCTATAGTAATCCACATTTCAAATCCCATGCTTTCTAGATGTATTTCATTTTATGCTTCCTCTGAGCATAGTTGGTTCCATTAAAAAAAGGTGACCTATTTTTTAGAATCTCCTTCAAGTCTATTGTCCATGATATAAATTTTAAAAGGATTTCAAAGAGATTTTTTTAAATAATATTATTTTTATGATATTTTAAGGAAATGTACAATTAAAATAGAAAAATATGGGAAAAACATTGAAAAAATTACAAAATTTTAAAATCCTATAATAATTTTTTTTTGAGTAGATTACTAAAGAGGGGGTGAGTTGAGTATCTATAAAAAGTTTTGTATAAAGTTGGTTCTTTGAAAATTTCCCCCAATTAACAAATAAAATCAAAAACTGTTTGTAAGGGATTTTTAAATGTCTAGAATGATCAATTAATTTCTTAAAATATTGATTAGTTCTTGGTAATACTATTATTAAGATTAATATAGTTTTTGAAACTAACATAGTTGTTATATACAGTTATAAACACTTGTTAGACTAACTATCAGTGTTCAATTTAGTTTTATGTAGAATAAAATAAATACAGATTAAAAAAAAGGTAAAAACACAATGAATATAAACAAGAGGTTCAGTCTCAAGATGATACATAGTCCTCTCCAAGTGGTGATCACCTTCCACCAAGAAGTTTAATTTAATAAAAAATTTTATCCACACCCTAAAACGGGGTTCACAATAGCACGCAAGGCTGTCAAGGTCACACCTAACCTCTACAATCGTTATTCATGGAAAAAAATAACCAAATCACACATGTCCTATTACACTATTTTACATGGTATACAAGAGATAATAATTTGAGTGTGTTTGAGGATATTAGGTATCCTCAAATTATGTACAGGAGACAATGTGTGTGTTAGAAATAGATATAGACACTCCTCAAAAAGGTAAAAAAGAAGAACACAACAGAGTTAGAGATGTAGAATAAAGTTTTGAAATCTTTGTGTCTTATGTAGTGAGTCTATGTACTCAATTGATGTAGAGAAATTGAGGTTAGAGTCCTCTAATGGATGTTGAATTCCAAACAATGTATCGTAGCCTCTTGTACTACAGTTTCCAGGTGTGAAACATTCAACTCCATGATGTTTAGGACGAATAGAGTAGCCTAGTAGGTCTTGTGGATCTCCCAGTATGATCTAGCTTTGAGTTTGTGGACTTGGGAATAATTATCCATAGATGTAGGAGTTTTCATTAATTCTAACCCTTCTTACTTTTGAGAACATTCCTCACCATATCATAAAATATTTTGTGTGTAATTATTTTATACTTTGATGTCCAGCAGGAATGAAGATCTACCCACATGCTTGTACCTCATACTATCTACTAGTAGTCCTGGAGACAACGTTAAATAATTTCATAAACCTTAATTTTGTATAAATATGACCATTAGATATAAATTTGAATGAATAAAATAAAAATGTTTTTATGACTATCAATGAGTTATATGTATCGGTGACTCATTGAAATCAGTTTTTTATCATCGATTTTTCAGCATCGGTCTATCAACATCGGTGACTCTGGGTATCAGTGAGTCTTTTCCATCGGTATCAGTGACTCGGTGAATTGGTGAGTTTCCTGCACTCGATATTAGTGAATCGGTGAATTGGTGAGTTGTTTGCACTATCGGACTATCTGCGCATTAGTGAGTCATCCTCGAGGGATCTTATTGAACTATCAGTGTTTCACCCATCGGTGAATCGTTCATTGGTTTTTCATTCATCAGTGTGTCTCATAAACTATCAGCATGACCGTTCATCAGTGACTCATCCATCGACAAGTCATTCATCGGTGAGTCACTTTAACTATTTGTGTGACCGATCATCACTGACTCATCCATCAGTGAGTCCTCAATGGTGATTCAACCAACGGTGACTTCTTTTGAACTATCGGTGCCGAGGACTATGGAAACCTTATAAAGTTTCTATCATACATAGAACACTACCAGAGTAAGAGAATATCATATATATATGTAAACATACACTTGTAAACATATTAAAGAATAATTATTCATAATTAATTACTTATTGACATGTATTATATTATGTGACATAATTGATTCACTTATAAATATTAAGTGTCATGATTAACCTAAGTTATAACTTAATGTGAAAATTGGAATTATTTGTGATTATTAAAACATCTATTTTAAAAAGGTTCCAATAATATAGTATAATTTTTTAGAAAATTAAATCAAAAATATACATTCCTTTACCTAACAAAATATTTTTTCTAGTGTACAGTTTAGGGGATTAGAAAAATTCCAATCAATTGGACAGAGTTTCCAAAAATTATAAATAATATAATGGATTGTATTAACCCATTATATCTCGTTAAATGAATATAAATACCTTTAGATATAATAAAAATTATATATTTTTTTTTAAAATTTATGATGAGCATAAAATTTCCCGATGATGGGTTATAAAACAAGTGAAATATACTTTTATAAATACTTACAAACTCCTTTAAATATTTTATAAAAAATATAGAATATTTTTCACAGTAAATACTATTTATAATATAATTCCTGGGTTTTGAAAACATGAATATACTATTCCAAAACATTTAACGATAAACCATATATAAAACCAAATTAATTTTAAAATAAAAAAACATTGATATATCCTTTGGATTTATCAATTTAAAATAATTTATAAATAATTTTTATAATAGTTTAAAATGATCATTGGAAAATAATAAGAAATATATGAGGCCATAAGAAGTATCACTATTAGGAAAAACACCCCTTGTGGTCATGCGGTAACCTCGTTCCTCATCATCTCCTTCAATAACCAAGTGTTAAGTTGTATTTTTAAGAATCAAATTGGTCAGGTGGCCCATTCTCATTTATAAACCTTTAAAAATCTTTAAAAAACAACATAAATTATTTTAATATAAGAAAATATTTTTTTCTATAATACCTGAACAAAATATGTTTTATGGAAAACATCATTAGGGAGAGGAGAAATCCTTAATATAAGAATATTTTCTAAAATTTATGGTATGATTTTGAAACACGTTGGAAAATAGATGTTAAATAGTTATGTTTAATTAATGTCCATGAATTTTTTTTGAAATACATTGGGCATGGTCATACCTATTTATGAGTGAAACATCCATTAATTTTAATGGTCATTTTACCCAAAAAAATATTTGTTTTACATTTTAAAACACATTCACTATTATAAAATTATATCATGAATAAATTAATTAATAATAGGTAAAAAAATCTCCAATTTATTAGGGTTTACTAATGCCTAAATTAATAGATTACTAAAAATAAAATAATATTTTTTCTAATAACTTTCATGATTCAAGAAATCCCAATCCTAAAATTTAATAATTAAAAATTAAATAATAAGGTAATGTGTTACATGGGGTTTCACAAAAAGGTTAGTGGATTCACCCCTCATGTAAAAAACCACCGCTGAAAGACAATAATTGGTATCCTTAAATAACCACATTATTCTCATTTCCATTATTTTTACCCTTAATAAGGAATCTTCCACTTGGTTATATTCCCTATATTCATGTGATACAATCATCCTGAGGTGACTTGTATCATGGAGAAAATCAATCCAATATGGTTGAAATTATAGGAAACATTATTTAAACTTTATTTATGGGCCTATATAGACACATAATATTCAGACTTAATACATAGAGGATTAAATTTATAGTGGACATCATATTTTATGGCATATATTATGGTCCATAACATTGCTTCATCGGAATTTCCAATCCCAATATATTGAAAAAAACCCATTATTAGACCCATGATGGGCGTGGAAAATACCACATCTTATGGGTCATAGGGTGCCAAATATTGTTTTATCAACATTTAATTATATCCAATGGGGTATTAGTGGGATCCAACAAACATATTTGAGAATCAATGTTTTATTCGTCCTACCATGAATGATTAAAAACCTATGATTATTAATGTATATATAGTTATTCAGTATAGAACCGGTTTATACTTTGGATGCATCATACGCCTCGTTTTTCATAGGAAGAGTACCAACACTAAAGTTGGATATTTTTTTAATATTATTGAATTACTTGCATACTAAATATAGCTCAAAACAGAGGTAGATACAACTAATATGAGATTATAAACTTTCTCTCTATACCTAGCATTATAGTTGGACTTGGAGAGATTTCTCAACTCATAATATGTATATATATTAATTCCAGACATATTTCCAGAATATTTCTAGAAGACTTTTACGAAAATATTTCCCATAAAGAGATATAGAACGTCCTCAACAACTCTCATTCAGAAATGAAAGGATAAATAATGTTTTTATCTATCTCTTTCGATATAGTCATGAGTGTCTAATATATTTTTCTTGACTCTCCAAATAAGATTAACCAAAAATGAATAAATAAAATGTACCATTAAAATAATCATCCATGATTGAGTCATGGTTGGGAAATACAATTTAATCCTTTAGAATTCCATAAAATTGATCATACAAATTTTTTTAAATCCATATAAGATTGTCTCTATAGATCAAGGAATATCTCTAAATTTCCAACTCAATTTTTGGTCGGATAATTTCATTAATTCTATTTTCACTTATCACAGGATCAATAATATAAATTTTATTTCTGTTTGGAAAATTATCTATGATTTAGTTAAAGGGTATGTCTAGTAATGGGGCAGTCCAATAATTTAAATTTGATTTCCTAATGACCAATAACTTCAAATTTACCATGTTTTCATCAATTGATTGAAGGATTTAAGGGGAAAATGTATGAGATAAGATAATAAGAGTACACATCTATGATTCATTCATTTTACCATTTGAGTGAAAATGAAACAATATATTCATTTGATTATATTTTATTCCAGGTAAATTTATTATGAATTTCATTGTTAAATATCATGGGGATGATGAGGCCTTGTACCACCATATCAATGGTTTTAATGCATTTCCTTCATTCAGCAATGATCACTTTTCATTCATTGATAGTTACAGTCTATATTATGTATTTGATCAATCTTTATAGAACATTTATGAGACTCTAGTGCATCATTATATAGAAAGAGAATAATAAAATTTGAGGTAATGACTGAGTTCACCAAGTACAACCTTCCATATTCTGACACATATTTTTCCTTCCACCTATCTTGTTGACTACTGGTTCCATAACATATTTATATTATATTAAAGACAATCAATTTACCCCAAAATGTGACTCAAAGATAAATAAAAGTGATGGATCACTTATTAACTCTAAGGGAGCCGGTAATCAAATATTTCATATTGTTAGAAACTACATCCACCAAGATAATGAATAATTTTTGTAACTAATAGAATGTATTTCCACTTCATCATAGATACATAAAAAATATTTTAAAGAATATATATATTTTTAGAATCTTTTCTTATTAAGCTAATTTCATCATCATACAGAAGATATGATGGATTTAAATATCATCTTTCTACCTTGAATGGATGGTATATTACAATATTAGGAATCTCATTCATTCATCGAAAAAAGTAATATTCATAAGTTATAAATAAAAGGATAATAATTGGATATCCTTGTCTAACACCCTAGTGTATTGAAAACATCCCCTATAAGATCCATAAATTTGAATAAATTGACTTGGATAATTGACAACGGTGCTATTTAATTTTATAAAATCATTTGATAAATCTCACATTTTGAGGGTAGAAAGGATATACTCTATTTTATCATGTAAAAATACTTAGAGATATGATTTTTTAGAGAATTATTCTCATCCATTGACATCATACCCATAATATTGACACATTGAGGTTGTAAATATTTGTTTATATATGCTTCTCCCATGGAAAATATAATTTGGGGTGATGATGTCACTAATTATTCCTCCCCGTCTAGTCACAATGATTTTACAGATAATTTTATGGTTATTGTTCCTAGGTAAAATCATCCTGAACTATTTGATGTCCACTTCATTCTCTTTCTTAGATATTAGTGTTGTGAATCTTGAATTAATACAATGACTCATAGAGAAACTATTGAATAATTCCTTAACAATATGTGTAACCTGATCATACAACAATTCCTAGAAGAATTTAATTTTTTTGGTAGAACTATTCATACCAGCATCACTATTGATGTTCTTGTAGAAGAGAGCCACATTGACTTCATCTTCATAATGATCCGTTGTGAGAGATATTTTTTAATGCTCCTCAATACAAAGATATGCATTTTAAAAAATATTTTGTGTTTCTTCCATTCCATCATTATATTTAACCCCATTAAATTAATCCACCATCACTTTGGAAATATCATTTCTATATGTTAAAATACACCCCTTAATGTTGATGGAATTATTCCCTCATTAAACGCCTTTTTTCTCCGTACAACTAATGTAAGAGCTTGGAGTTCATCTCACCATCTATTAACTATATACCATAAATTTGATTACAATAAAATATATCATTAATAGTTAATTTATTATCATGTTTGGAGAAATATTTCAATTCATCGATAGAGGTAGAATTATAGTTTCTTTCTATTTTGATAACATGAAATCCATTAATCAATAATATTAATATCAAGATCCATCTTAGAAAATGGATTCTACACCATTTCATTAATAGGCCTTTGTTATATTTCAACATTAATACAAACATTTAGAGGGTTATACCATGATGTTCCATTTTCTAAGAATCCAAATTCAATTCCATACAACAGGAGAAAAAATCCATCAATTATTTTATTTAAAAGAAAGTGGGACTGACCTTGTCCAGTGGGTGTAATTTTCCAATATGATTGGATTGTGGTCCGAGTGATATTAGGTGAGTTTAATGTAAAATTAAAATATAAATAAAATTTTAACATTGAAATGGTGTTTTTTTACAAAATAATAGCTTTAAATAAAAATATTTACCCCAACATATAAAGTTTGTTAAATTAATACTGTATTTTTGAAAAAAAATGAAAACATAACTTACATTAGGACTTCGTTCGTTAAAATAAGACTTAATAGAGAATTTGTTTAATTTAATAGGAGATTTAGTAGTGTATTTTTTATTTCAATAGAAATCTTAGAATGGATATACATAGGATATAAAGGAATAAATAGAGAGAGAGAGAGAGTGTGTGTGTGTGTGTGTTTCTGTGTGTGGATGCTTAGTTGTGAGACAAATGTGTTTATCCCATACGAATGATTCTCATATATATATAGCAATAAACCAATGTAAGTAGAAGAATAGTTAGTTATTATCCTTTAATTATTACTTTTCTATAATCAATATTTGATTTTGATATATATATATATATCCAATGTGACGAGACAAAGATCAGATCATGATCTTCCACTTTTTCATGTTTTATGTATTTAAACATGCACCTCGTGATTCCAAATGTCTAGGAAAAGATAATAATATGAAATTAGGGGAGTTTTTTCTTTCTAAATTAGAAATGATATATGTACATATAGTCATCATTTCATTTGTTGAAAGTGAATAAGGTAGATGATGAAGGAATTTAATTTATCTTCCACTTGCACCCAATTTTCATCCTGATTTAAAATCGATTAATATATTTCATATATATATATTAATTTCAAAATGAATCAATCATATTTTCCAGGAATCTTCAAATTATATACATTATAAGTAAAATAAATTGGATTTAGTGATCTTTTTTATTTAGAAGTCATTTAATTTATAATAAATTTGGATCATAGCTCATTGAGGCTGCATCCAGTTTCTAGTGTAGTGGGAGAAATAGGTCAAGGGAATGATATGTTTGGTTTGTGGGGATGAAGAAAAAAATCTAAACTTATTAGATGACCCAAATTTATTTAATTGGTTGAATAATGTTTTTAATGACATTTTTATCATTCCTGAAAATGTTTGTGAGTGATTATACATCATAGAACATTAGATTTTTTAGATAACTTCTAATAATTAATCCCATGGCACAAAAAACTCAAGTCGAAATAGGGTTTTTGCACTGGAAACAATAGACACACAAAGTCTACATGGGACATTCTTCCATGCACTAGACTACTATAATCCTTGCATGCACTATGACTAAACAACATGTGACCTAATACTTTTCCCACAACACATGTCATCCCATGATGTCACCATAGTCCCTCCCTCCATCCATTGGGAATACCAATTTCAGTGTCCTACCACGTGGTTGACAACCTACTTCCAAATGTGGTAGAGTCCAGTTCTTAGTGGGATTCTATAGTTGTTCTATATATATATATATATATATTTATAATTAAAAGTTAAAATAATTTTATTTATAAAAATTTTATAAAATCAAATGACAATATTTATTTTAACATAATATTTTTGATTTTTCTGTCATTACCATAATTAAATTTCATACACAATTCTTATGAAAACATTAATAATAAAATAAATAAATTTCAGTACATGTCATTTTTATTACATTATTGTCAAATTTTTTTAATACTAAATATTATAATTAAATATTATCACCGGAGTAATAATATTATATTTTCTAAATATCAAAATAGAATTACTCAAATATTTAAATTGAGAAGAGTATGTTTTCTAAAATTAATAACATACTTTTCTGATGAAAAAAAATTAAATAAGATTAATTTTAGATACATTTATAATCATTTTTAATAAATAATCTTTTATTATTAAATAGTTATAATTTATAAAATAACTTCTAAAAGAGTTTAAACATAAAGAACTCAATATATTTACATTGGAAAATATTATTACTTAAAAAATAATAAAAAAGTAATATAATCACAAATTTTTAACATAACAAGTAATCAAATTTTTTATTGATTAATTAATATCACTTATTTTAATAAAATTATTTTATATGAAAACATAAAATTTTTATATAAATTATAAAACAAACCATTTAATAAATATTGATTAAATTTTGAATATCATTAAATTTATTGCATGATAAATTCTCCCACTATAGGAATTTATCCCTATAAATTGTCTAATTATTTTTAAAGAGGATTCTAAATTCCCACGTTCAGAACTAGGAAATATAGAATTATTAATGTTCTTATATACTTAATATTTTCATATTTTTTAATTTCTATATCCTCATAAAAAAACCTATCATTATTAAATTATGATCAAATAAAAGATTAAAGAATCAAATGTTTTCCAAAACATTTCTTTGAAATCAATTATAACATCCTAAGACCCATACATCCATATCCAATGAAAAAATCATGGTGTAATTTTATTATAAAAATTAACTCTAAATATAAATTTCATTAAATAACAAAATATCATTTCTAGTATAGGTTCTGGAGGATTTAGAAAATTCATTATAATTAATTGTAGTTTTATTATTTTTTAAATAAACAACGATATGGAAACACTTGTTATAGATAATTGAATAAAATAAACTCCTTTATAACATTTAAATATCTTATGAAAAAAATTTAAAATATAGGGTGAGCATAAATTTTCGAGAATGGGTTTTTTAAATCAGTGAAAATTTCTTTTCTAAAGTCTTATTTAGTTATTTTTAAAAAATATTTATATCCAATGTATAATATTTTATATAGTAAATACACTTCAAATTATAATTATAGGGTTGTTAAAACATATAAATACTATTCAAAGACCATTGATGATAAATTGTTAAGAAAACGAAGTAATTTTCAAAATCAAATACCTTTGAAATAATAATTGGATTTAGCCTTTAATAATAATCTGAAAAACATTACTCTTATGAATTAAAATGATTCAATGAAAATAATAAGAAATTAATGAGGCCATTAGTAGTATCACAATAAAGAAAACATTCTATTGAGTTTGTGGACATCCCCATTCCTCACAAACACATTCGATACCCATGAGATGTGTATTATTTGTAAGAAAACATTTTTTGGATTTCCAATACCATTTATAATTTATGAAAAGAATTTCAAAAACACATGGAATTATTTTTAGAGAATAAAATAAATTTAATTATTTTAATCATTTGAAAATTTTGTCTTTAGAAAACATTGTATATGTTTGTAAAAATCCACAATTTTCGAAAAATCACATAAATTTAGGACAGAATTCTTAAACATATGGATATTAAAATTAAAACCATTACATTTCATTAATATACAGGTAATGTTTTTGAAATATATATTTCATTATAGTACCTCTTTATGAGTTCAATATCCATAAGTTTTAAAATAATTTTTACAGATAAAATTATATCTTTAACATTTACAAAAAACATTTATTTTTTTAAAATATCACTTAAAGTGATTATTTAATAATATGGGGAAAATATTTTATCCCTTAAATTATGGTTTTAATAATCCATAAATTAAGATCTTCCTAAAAATGTTATACGAATTTTAAAATGATAATTAATTCTAAAAAAATTCAATAAAAAATTTTAAAAATAATACATCCTTGTAGAAGGGTTTTGAAGTCCATAAAATTAAATTGTTATCAATTTAATATAGAATATGTACTTAATATCAAAAATCCCATTTAAAAGTAAATATACTTTTTAAGATAGATGGTTGAAAAAAATATGTTACCTTTACATTAAATTTTTTAAATTGAATTACAATATATATAAAATTATATCTTTGATAAAAGAGTTTTTTAACAAAATAATAGCTTTAAATAAAAAATAATACCTTACATATAATGGTTTTTAAAATAATATAATAATTGATGGAAAAAAAAATTTCCATTACATGGGGTTATATATCCTTAAACTACGACTTATGAGATATTCTACTGAATTTTATAGGGGATTTATTAGTGAATTTTCCATTTCTTGTGTATGAGATGGTTGAAAATACATATGATAGATGTGGGAGAATGAGAGAGATAGTGTTTATAGGGGTGTTCATGTTTGTGGGTGGTATGTGAGAATCTAGAAAGAAGGATACTCATATATATATATATATCCAAATTCATTTGGCAATGAAATTATATATTTGTAACACCCCAGGTAAATAAAGAATATGACATTTTTATATTTATCCATATTTGTGAATAAAATATTAATATTACTTTAATGGGGATTCTATGATCGATGGCATACCCAACACGCAACAACGAGTTTCTTGGGAATCTTACGTTGCACACTAATAATAAAATAATATTATTTTAAATAGTAGTTAACGCCTAGACGTTGTAATGGAGGGAATGAATAGAACTAACAAAAAAATGATTATATATGATCGTCAAATATTTTTACTTTTTACAATAAATGTTAGAGGATTAAAAATGCAAATGAATCCAATTTTAAGCGTAAACATTCTAATATTCTTTTAATGGTCGATTAACCGCCTTTTGATGGAGAACCTCTTTTAAATCCACTTTTTGACAATTTTATGTGTTATATTTGACAAAATAAAATTCTTCTTTAGAATCGGGACATCAAAATTTACTTTGTGTAAATTTTTGGTATTATTCCGAAAAAGATCAATTTTTAATGAATAGTGAAAAATGTTGTATTTTAATTCTAAAACTCTTTTAATATAATTTATTTATATGATTAGATTATCTTTTGAATTGGTTTTAAAGTGAAATAAGAATATATTTTTACCATTTGATAAAATAGTGGACGTTTGAATTAATTTCACTTTGAAATCAGACTTAAACTAGTGTCAATCATTTGATACATTTTGTTTCATAAAAACAGGCTATTTGTTTTGACAGCGGGAATTAATTATTAAATTAATTAATGAAACTTATATGTTTTGAATTTTGTAAAATAGACATCATTTTTGATTTCATAATATCAAATATAGCTTAGGGTGAACTTTTGGTAATTTTCTGAAAAACTTCAATTTTTGATGAATAGTGAAACCACTAAGTGGTACTTATAAAAACTGATTTTTCCGTTTAAATGAAAATTTTCCATCTATGTGTTTTTAATTTAAAAAATCCTACATACATGGTTTTCTTTAAGAAGTAAAATGTGGTTCAATGGGATTAAAATAATTTTTTGGTGAATAGTAACTTATTAAGTTTTTAATCGCGATTAGAGGTAATTAGTGTAGTTTAAGGTAAGAATAAAGTTTTAATAAAATGAAATGACCTAGAAACATATCATACCCTCCTTGGATGTGTCATGGACGACCAATAAAATCCATGGGTCAATTTGGGGACCCCATGGAGCCACTTTGGTTGGAAAATGACATAAATATCTTTTTATTTAATGTTAAAGTAAAAATGACAGAAACATGAAATGTTTTACTAAAACAATTTTTACATGGGGTTATACAAGTCATATTTTTGACTATAAATAATAAATGGAAATATAAAAAGATTTCCTACATCATAGTATTTGTTTTATAATTTTTAGATATTAAATAAATTAAATTACTGATGATATCATGATGATGTAGTGATGACCTCATTATTTAACTATTTAAATAAAATGGATAGATAATGTAAAATCTAAGACCTAAACATGTCCAAAACCTATTGGATGGGTGTATTTAGAAACCTTATCACATTATCCTCGAAACACACCAATGTGTGACTATTAAAATCCGAAACTCAATCTAAAATAAAGTAACATTTCTTTACATTCCAAGAGTGCCCCTCCTATCCTCTTATAAACGACCCCCACCTCTAACTCCTTACCCACACTTCCAAAGCCTTTGGCTCGGCCATCCCCTGCCCATTTTTTCTCTCAATATCCCTCTATTACTCCTTGAAGCCTCACTTTGGGCAGAATTCTTCCCAAGGAAGCCTTTGAGCTCAAACCAAAGGGAGTTACCCGATTTTAAGGTAATGTCTTCACTTGTGTCCTTTTGTTTTATTTTGCTTCTCCAACCCCATAAACTCTTTTTATTAATTTATTTTGTAACAACTACAGTATCTTAAATATACTAGGATTTTTTTTATAATAAGTATTTGAGCTACACTTACACACACCTTCATCTAATGGTTAATGAACATACTATTTCTGTGGTTGGCGATTTTCTGCCTCACAAAACGATGATTGTTCAATATTCTTTTAACACCTTTAAAGGTGGCCATTATGATGTCACTGTATTTTATATATGATATATATGGTATGTATTTTTACTATATGCTTCTGTATTTTATATTTAAACCATACCTTTATTCTTTTAATGTTGTGTAAATGCGATAATTTCATATGAGGAAGTGTGGACTACCTCCCCCTCAAGTGATGTGACTCGTACATGCAATACATGGAACGTATAAAAAATGAAATTAATGAACATATGTGACCTATATAATATATATATTATACTGGAATTATAATATATATTTCATTTATTTTTAATTCCTTTAATATAACAAAGAAAAAATGAAAGTAGCGTTCATGTGTACGTACGGCCTACCGTCTCCATGAACGATGCTTTTCGTTTTTTATCTCCAAATGATATGGAATAGTATAAAATTATTATTTACTGGATATATATGATATTTTAATCATTAATACTATTCTGGAAATTATTTACTTATAACTACATGGACAATCATTTTTCAAACAAATTCATTTTTTACTCAAGTACCAAACATCGGCAAAAACGTTTGATATGAACTAACATTGTTAAACAATTATTATAACATTATAATATGTGATATTAACTGAATAATAATATTAAATGGAGGTCCTTAGTAAATTATAAATTGACCAATGTTTTTCTTCATGAATATAAAGAAATGAACAAGACAAGTTAGACTTGATGTAAGGGACCCTACTCCTCTCTTTCTTTTTAAGTACACTCTTTTATGTAATTCCTTTTAAAGCTCATCTTTCTTGTTATTGGGATGTCCTTTTATATTAATTGTACTGTAATTTTTATGTTAATATTATGAGAGAACCTATTCTCTCCCATCAATCCATTTTGGAAGTCTTAAGTGGCGCCGTTAGGCTGCTGAGTTTTCGTAAGAGATTTTTCATCTCACTTTTATTCACGTGAGATTTATGCTACATTTGACACAATTTAATTTGAGTGGTGTATGTACTGCCCATTATTTTATTCATTGTGTAATATAATTTCATTCATGAGTATTTACATCAATGTTGTATTGTCCTTCTTTCACGGGGTTCATGTCTCGAAAGATACCCATGTCGGTAAGGGAACCTTTCACCCTCCTCTTTTTAAAAGACTTATTTTGTTATGTCTTTTAATTCACATACTATTATGTTGGGATATGTTCTTATATATCCTTATTGATTTAAATTTTATGTCAATGTGATGGGATACCCTTTTATCTCTCATCAACTCATTTTCTGAATTTTGTAGTGACGCCGTTAGGTTGTCAAATTTTTGCACGGGGACTTCTTAACCCAAATTTGATTCTTTGGGATAAACTTGTACTCCTTGAATATGTCGTTCTATGAATATGTGTGAATAACCTCTGATTTTTTTACACTTAATATCCACTTATATTTCGTGTATTCATTTTTCACACATAATTATGTAATTGATTTATCCTTAATCCATGGATACCGTCTTTGTATGGGACTTCGTCTCAATCTCCATTCATTGAGGCATATTTTGTTTTATACACAACTTTCTTTTATACGGTGTATAAACCCCTTTGAATTTTACGTTATTCAAATGGAATATTTTTTATACGAAGCATTTACTAAACGAAAAAACGGAATGTTTTGTCATACGTATGCGTCGACAACGACTTCTCCGCCGCCGTGACCATTATTTGAGTTTCAGTTTCCTCTACAAGCCATACCTTCTTTTTAAAAGAAAAATAAATACCATGTTTTAAATTTCATTTATTTTGGTATTGAAAATGGTTTTCATAATGTTTTTATATCAATGTGTTGTATTGATATCTTGTGATTGAAAGGTGGAAATGTTATGTTTCCTTTATGCATGTTTTATGTGATACGATTATGTTATGGTGCTTGGGCATCGTTATGAAGACGGGTGGTTCCGTGATAAACTAAGGGCGGGTGAGCCCGATATAGCTCTCCAATGCATTGGGTAATTCGAAGGACTGAAACATTAAGGTTTCTCCGAAGAGATTTAGGGAATATACTATGATGGGTATTCTAACCGTAACTAAGAGGGTTTCTCCCTACGTAAGAATGTTATGAATGCCTCAAGTTACCTTTTTGTCTTATGATTTCTATGATTTATTCATGATTTGATGAGGTATGTTAAAGTGCTTATGTTTTATGGGTAAAGTATGATTTAATTATTATGTATATATGAACTCATGTTTCCTTTCCATATTTTTTATAACCCTTACTGAGCTTTTTATGCTCATCCCAAGTTTTTTTAAATGTTTTTCACGGGTCAAGGGAATGGTACATGATATGATGATAGTGTCAAGGAAGTGTCAAGAAAGAATCCATTCTTTATTTTCAAATATGTTTCCGTTGATGGAGAAAAATGAATACTATCTTTTATGTTATAACTTTGTTTACATGTGGAATGTAATGCAGGTTTTATGATCTAATTCTCTAAAACTCTAATCCTGAAAAGATCCTCAATGTGTAATCTTGTAATAAATCAAGATTAAGTAAGGTTTAAGGCTGGGGCCTTGTAATATTAGGCTTCAATGGATCCTTAACGAGACTCAGTGTAAGATTTTGATATATATATATATATTTGTTTCTGTGTGTGTGACTGAGTTGATATGATGATGATTTAATCTCGATCTCACATTGATACTTGGATTATGTATTTAAACAGGTATATCATGATCCCAAATGTCCAGGAAATTCATGAAAAGTAAAATTTTGGGAGGTTTCTCTTTTTAAATATTGGAGAATATATATAATCATTATTTCCTCTGAAGGAAGTTAATGAGGAAGATGATAAAGTAATTTAAATCATTTTGTACCTTTACACACATATCAATCTAATTTATAATTGATTAAGAAATTAACTTATATATATTGTTATTTTAAAAACATCCACAAATATTCTTCAAGAATATTTTTATTATATATTTTATAACTCAATTAAATTAGATTTAGTGAATGTTTTTATACACTCTATTTAATTTATCATGTAGTAGGGTCATAGATCTTTGAGGATGGTTCATGTCATTGACAGAGATGATAAAATGTATCAAGGGATTTTTAGGATATATTTTCAAGAAATAAGATGAAATTAGAAATTATAAGTTATATTACATTGATTTAATAAGATTTTTGATGTTATAAATGGTAATTTTGGGATGGATGAATAGTTTATGTAAAATATTCTCCCACATAGAACATAATTTCATTCATTGAATTCTTAATAACTAATCTCATGCCTCTATAAGCTTAAGACAGTAGCAGTGTTCAGCAGCCACACAACCATAAATGTATACGACATGGGCCACACCTCATCTTGCTGACCCACTGGAAACTATGTCAGAAGTATTACCAAACAATCTATTAGCTTATACATGACCCACCAAACATGTCTTCTTTTTCATTCACCTCGGTCACTCAGTCCCCCCATGTAGCCTACCTAGTTGACTCACTTCCCACATGGTTGAATAACAGGTCCCACATGTCTTAAACGTTGGTCCCTAGTGGGATTGTATAGTTTGACAAATATGTATATATATATATATATATAACTAAAACATAAAATTATTTTCATTCTGAAAAATTTTTGGGTAGCAAATTTTTATATTTATTTTAACATAACATTATTTATTTTTAAACATTACCATATTTAAATTACTGACACAATTTTCATTTAAATATTTATAACAAAAGTATTAATTTTCAATACAATTCATTAATTTAAAATTTATTGACAAATGTTTTTTAATACTAACTATTATTATTAAATATTATCACAATAGTGATAATATTATATTGTTTAAATGTAAAAACACAATCACTTTAAGCTTTTGATTGACTATAGTATATTTTCTAATGGTAAAAAATACTATTTTGAAAGACTATAAATAAATTTTCTTTTAGAAAAATCTATTATCATTTTTATTAAATAAGATTTTATTAGTAAAGGGTTATTATTTATATAATAATTTTTAAAAGATTCTAAATATACAGAAAATAATATATGTTAATAGAAAAATATAATTCCTTGGAAAATAATAACAAATTAATATAATACTAAATATGTGAATTACCATATATTAAAATTTTATTCTGATTAAGTAAAATCACTTTTTTACATAAAATTGTTTTATATGAAAACATATCAATGTTTATTAAAATTTTAAAAAAAATTCTTTAATAATTGATTATTAAAATTTGAATATACATAAAATAATGGGATTTTAAAACAAGTAGGACATCTAGATGAATAATGTCTCGCCATTTTATTTCCCATTTGAGTATGAATTATATTACTCAAAATTATCAAAATTAGAAAGTAAAATCAAAGGTGAATGGTTTTATTGATGAAATTTCACATAAAAAATTGCAATGTATATATACATGGATTTTGTATAGTGAATGATCATCTCATATAATAGGATATTTCCATCTATTATAGGTTTTTATGTAGTGTAAGAGAACATTTAATGACATTGATAATGCTGGGTTAAAAATAAAATTACGAATAATTTAAATAACCCTTAGATAATGATATATGGAATAGAAGAACAAATTATTTTTTTATGGGGGGAAAAACAACTTCATAATTGTGTCTGACATATATAACAAAGATCCTAATGAAATATTTCAGAAGAATCAATGTGCTGTAAGGATGATAAAATATAGTTTTTCTTATGAAATGATAGAGAACTCAAGGAAACATTGTTTAGGTTTGGGATGTTTAAAATGGATAGATTCTATATAAGAACAATTATAAAGTTGTTGTTAAGGTTGTGTAGATTTTGGAGTGCAGAATGGGTGAATAAAATGTAATAATAAATAAAAACACTCAATATTTTGTCTCAATAAAAATTTTATTAGATAAATAATGATTTCTAAGGAACTACTATTTTAGGATATTAGTGTCAATGTTCTGAATAATAAGATGAAGTATATACCAGTATGAATGAATAGCCTTTGAATTGCCTTTTTTGATGCTATGAAGAAGATTAGTTATCCAAATCTAAAATAGAAATTGGAGATTACATTGGTTGAATAAATTTATTAACATTAAAAGGTGTATTTAAATACAGATACATGGAGGATTACGAATAATTATTATTCTTTTTTCATTGAAGGATATAGTATGATGTTTCCATCCTCTTTCTAACTTTTTTTTGGATTTTTTTACAATGATGGTGAAAGGAAACATACATATATATTTATGTTTACTCATTAATATATTTATGATGTAGGTAAACATTAATATTAGGGAAAATTCATGCAATGTTTTTTAATATAATCGGAGATATATAAATTTTTTAGGGAACCTATAGTTAAAGGTCATTTTTAAAAGGTGTATATTGTGAATTTATCATGTGCACTTTTATAACATGTTTTGTGTTCACATCGTTCAGGAAATTTTTATACATAGTTTCAAGAGAAAACATTAAAAAAATGAATAATATTACATTCTCAGATAGTATTAAGTGGAATCCATAGATTTGAAGAAGTTGAAGTAATTTAATATTATAGATAACCTGAAAATATTGTTTAGTGTTTGTTTTTTATCCATACTTAGTTGGATACTGTATGATTATAATTATTTAATTTTGATTCATTGTAAAATAAGATGAGTTTGTAACTGATTTTGGATCCCTACTTAATGAAAATACAAATAGAGATATAGTTATTACCAGGAGATATTAATTAATTTTTATTGAGATGATGAATAATAGATGTATTGATATCTGAAGTTAATGAATAATTATCTAGAATGTGGAATTTTACTAGAGAATAATATTTTAAAAAATAGAAAATTTATATAATTATTGTGTCATAATTTTTTGTCCAATACATATATAATATTAAAATTCACATAAAATATATTCTATTATTTGATTTAAGTCCATTCCTAGATTATATAGTGTTCAATGTTCTTTAGAAATTTTCTGGGAGGTGTTCAAAGGATTATGGAATAATTACAAAGTAATATAGAAGACTTTTAGGGTTGAAATGATTTAAATTCGAAAATGGTTTACTGATAAATATATAAGATTCATTTTCCTCAAACATGTGATATGTTCTGATGGATTAGTGAAAATGGGACTATTCTTCTAAGAAACTATTTTATGTGAAACTCTTTATTATTGGATCAGGTGATAATTCATAAAATTTGTCAAATCATTCCATGTAAATATAAGATTCAATTTGAAGATTATGGTTTCAAAATATTAAAATATAATCTAATGTAAGTTTCTAAATGGAATGTTGAATTTCTATTAAGAAAATATTGGTTAAATATAAAATAAGTGAGAAGTAAGGGATGAGGGATATTAAAAAAATTAATCACTAGGGTCTGAAGTGGTGTATTAAAATGGTGTCCCTATATACGATCATGTAACAATCCTAATGTATAGAACCGATGCTAGAATAAATAATCAACACCTCTGATGGGACCCCTTTGAAATCAAAATAATAATCCATGTAGTTTCACTAACACTTGTATTCATGATCTCTAATCATTATTGAATCATTCCTTAATAAGCCTTGATAACATATAAAACACTCCAATTAGTAGGATATGATATTAATAAGAGCATAATAATCAAGGTATAATCCATTTTAGTCACTAAAATGGATAACAAAAATTCAACAAAGAGATAAAGTAGCCAATAAATAATAAGACTTTCAAAAAATAGAATTCTGTTCACACTAAAATGAATAGATTCCCATAATTAGTGAACTATGTTGATCAATAATTATTTCTCATCCTCTCAAATTCTCTTGAAAAGAGGATCATCATTTTTTGAGTATGATCCCCTAGAATGTACATCTACTTCTCACACAATGACTGAGATTCACCTTAAAATTTTGAATCCTAGGTTGAATAGAAGTTGAAATAAAATTCATCACAAAATGAGTTAAGGAAAGCTTAATAAATTTTGGATTGAGGGAGAAGACAAAATTAAATAATTTAGGCTTCAGTTCCACATTTGATCTTATCAATCGATTGTGAGAATTATCATTTTGTATCACCCAAAATCTACCAATATAATACTGATAAATCAACCCTTTGAGAAATGAATATAAATTACTTCTACAATTAATATTTAAATATGGGTCTATGAAGTGGTCAATTGAGTTGAAATAAATATGATTACCTAAGAAGCCACCGAGATTGAACAAAATAAACCTCAACCATTAACATTTAGTAAATACATGAAAGAGGGACTCGAGATTACTGTACACACATTTCATGGATTTTGATGAAAGGGGAATACCTAACTTTTAAACTAAAACTTCAACAAGGGTGGCACATTTATATACCCATAAAACAAGAAAATTGAACTTGATATTTATATAGTTGCACAAATTTTTTTAGAACTATCATTGAAACTATTATGAAAATGTATATGATTGAAATATCTAGATGAATAGAAAAATTCAATTAGGTGGAATCGAGATGAAAATATTGGGATCATAGACAGTAATGATTGAGGAGAGAAGATAATTATGATTTTTATTCAACATAGCTTCCATAAAGGTTCGATTATCATACACTTTACTATAATTAATGTTTGGAATTTTTTTGAAAAAATAGAGAATAGTTATTTTCAAATTAACTTTCTAGAATGCAGTATCCCCTTACTAACAATCCATAAATAATTATCTTTTTGATTTAAAGGTACCAATTTCTACTTTTCATTGCATTTTTTTTTGAAAATCAGAAGAACTTTATAAATTTTTTTTTACTAACATTCTATTTACAATGTATTTTTAGTATGTTTTTTTGAAAACTTTTCTTTATACCAATCATAGAAATAGTTTTAATATATAATTAATATAAATATTAATTATTCAATCTAATCCATTGGACTAAAGGAATGTCCAATCAATCAGACTAAAATTTCTTCTAAACAACAATTTGATTTATGCTTTGTCTATTAGGTTGAAAAAATTCATATCCATCGGGTATAAATTGGTATGAATTCATCAGACGGTCCTTTGATCATTTTATTAGTTTTATAAATAATAAGGAAATCCATTGGACTATATATTTTTTATAATCAGATTATATAGACTGGTTTTTGTCATACAGAATAAAAAATAGCATTGCAATGGTAATAGAGTAAATGAGGTCAAAAATATTGTTATAGATGACCTTTCAAGTGCATGTTTTCTGAGGGTGTTGCCACCAAATCTAAGATTTTAATATTGGAGAATTTCCTATAAATAGGAGGTCATTTGATGAGTTTGTACATGATGCAATCACAACTCATATCATGTAAATATTTCTCTTTGTAAATACCTTTTTCTATGTTCTTAAAATTATTCATAGAGTTGAATTTATATTAAATCCTAGTATGTATCAAAATTCCTTAAGAAAAAAAATTCTTTTTTATCATTTCTCGATTGTAGTATTGATCCAGGGCTTCTGGGGGTAAAAATATGGTGAACACGATCCATCAGATCAAGGGTTTCTAGGACTAGGAAGAAAAAGGCCAATCATTGTATCGAGAGATCCAGTGATAAGAAGATAGAGCCCTACCAATCATTGTATATAGGGATTTCCTGGTAATGATATACAACCCATAAATTTGGAAAAAAACTATGGAGACATTCCCTCTGGGTATTTTACTACATCAACAATTAATATTAATGATTAATCTCTTTTATCATAAAGTTTAAAATTTAATCTTACTTTAATAATCATTCATATTTATTGTTTACACAAGTTTAACATTATGCTGTGCATTTTTTTAGAAATATCAAATTATAATTACCATTATAAAAAATTGGTTTATCAGTATTACTATGATACCACTAAAAATTTGATATTATTAGAGACTATCTAGCTCTGATACCAATACATTGATATTCAAAAAATCTGTGAGTATGGTCATTTTATACTCTAGAGGAATCTTTTTCATTTTATTTTAATTTTTTAAACTACAATTTTCCCCCATATTATAGCCATAATAAACTATTTTTATCCTATAATTGGTATCATATGAGGTTATACTACTGAATACATTGTTAGTTTTTACTTTTCTTATTAAATATAAGTTTCATTCTTTTTTTATGATCTACTTGTTCAAAAATTATTTAGAGTAACATGTTTTTTAGAGAATGGTTTTTTAATGTCTTTATGATAGACAGAATTAATTTTTTCTCCTTAGAAAATATCAATCCTAGTCAACCACCTATCTAAGATGGTAAATATTAAATGCAATTGATAGATATAATGATGAAATTTTTTAGCAATACTAGAGTCGATAATGTAGAGATTCTTAGGGGTGATTACAATATACCTAAATAATACATTACTAAATTTACTTATAATGAAAAAAAATAATATGAACTAAATTACTGAGTAAGGAAAACCCAATTATGTTCTATGAAAAGGAAAATATATATCCAAATACCATAATGTGAAGTTGCTAATAGTATTTGAAAAATTTTCTAAGTCACTCACTTTGGAAAATCAAAATTAGTTGAGATTAGAAGATCCATTATGAGAGAATACTATAAAGACATTTATTTTCATCCTTGAAAAATAGTTGCAAAAATGCATCAATGATTTATGAATGTTTTCCCATGTTTTTAGCATCTTGGTGGAAATTATCTATAATATGTATTTTCTTAAAAAAAATATTATTGAAATCATTTCTAATTAATGGGAAAAGAAATGAAATATTTTTTATGATAAAATAATGATTAATAATATTAATTTATAGGATATTTTTGGAACTCACAAGATATTTCAAGGTAGATTAAAAATATATGTTGAAAAGAAAATAAAATAAAAATAGAGTTTTTTTTGAAAAAAAAAATCTATTGTTCCTTCTAATGTTTAGTATATTGTGAATGTAGTGCAATCTTAAAAGAAGAAAAAAATTGTAATTTATCATGATTCTAGTTCTTCAAAAAACATTTCACAAATGAGTTATCAAACCATTATTGAAGGATGATTTAAATTGAGGAAAAAAATATTTTAAATATAGACACATGAATATTAAAAAAGATAATAGTGAAAAGAAATATTGTACTGAAGTTACTTATCATGCATGTAAGAAAATAAGACACATTCGACTGAATGATCTTAAGATGAAAAGAAAAGAAAAGTGTAAGGACCACTAGGAAAAATAACCTGGGTGGGGTTGGGGTGAATCTGGGTTTGAAAAATCAAAACTCCTACCCCTTTGGATCTTGTTTTATCATTAATCAAAATACACTTCTCTCTTTCTCCCATAGTAATTAATGAACAAAAATGAAATCTTGTATAAGACACAGTGATTTATCATTGTTCACCCTCACAGGTCCATTTCCAATGAGAAAACTATGAAAATATGATGATGTACCAAATCCACTAAATCTCACTTCTATTTTCATGGTTCGGGATAGATCAATTCTTTTCCTAGGATCACTACATATACAAGATTTAGGGTCTTCTCACTGCATTACTAAGGGTCACTCTCGGTGCCTCTTCCTCTAGCTCACTACTGGCGAGATGGAACACCATCTTCCTCTTCCATTTCCAATTACTCTTGAAAGGCTTCCACACATAGTTTGTGTACTTGTAGGTCCCTTTATTTTCATGATATAATGAATCCTTAATAACACATATATGCTCTATTAATGTTCATTATTCATCCATAGATGAATTCCACTTTTCCACATACTGTTTGGTTAGTGGTTAATTCTTTTGTGACATTTTATAGTGCTTTTTCATGATTCCTTAAGTCCACTATGAACCACCTTTCCTACTCCAAAAACAATGTAGTAGGTATGCTTCATATATCACTTCTTTGTGGACTACTTCCACTTCCGTGAACTATCCTCCTTCACAGACCGCTTCTCTTCTATTTTTCATACCACATCCAGATATTGTCTTATCTTCGACGTTCTATCTTAGAACCCATGTACTGCCTATGGTGTTCCTTCTTCCAGGAACCACTTCTTCCTTTGTATAAATAAGTCCCCAAAAATTCCTTTCATGGAATTATATCCACGAACTGCTTGACCCTCCTTGGAATTGCTTCAACACAATCCATTTCACTTTGCAGAATCCTTCCTCATGATCAAATTTGGAATTTTCCTAATTTCTACTCGAATAAATTATGTTCTCTAATGAAAATAAATCTACCTTAATTATGGGATAATCTCTTCTTATATATGGAAATAGATTCCCACAATATGCTAAAATGAGATTTTCCAAATCTCCACCCTGTAATGTTCATTCTGTGAACTAATTCTATATGTGTTCTGTGTAATAACTTTATTTCTTTGTGGTATCCCAAATCACCATCTCATTTTTTTAATGACACCCTTTGTGGCTTATCAAATAAATACCTTGTTTCCACAAATGATAGTCCATATCACATACCATAAGCCTCCTGCGAACCACATTCCATCCCACAAACCATTTCCGCAAACTTTTTTCTTTCTAAAAACCTCAAGCCACCCCACGAACAATTTTTCCTTCTGAGAACCACTCCAAATACCTCCATTACAATCAGGGAACTATATTTCATGGTTCTATTATTATTCACTCTTATGCGGAAATATTCCTTTTCCAAAAACCAAATCCCAATTTTGAGGCACAATAACATAGTAAACAATAGGAAAATTTTCCACCATAATCACCTACATTGGAAGACACCAATGATACTTATTTGTGTCACCTGGCCATGTCAACAAACACAATCATGCCCAACACAAGACAAGATGAAAACTTAATGTATTTATTCACTAAAAATAAGGAATTTATATTTAAATAGAAATGAAAAAAAATAAGAATAAAGGTAAAAAAAATTCAATGATTCTGACACTTGGACTACCAATGGTATAGATTGATCATCTATTAATTGATTAGATAATTTTATCTCTAGATAGGAGAATATTAGTCTATTTGTTACAATTACTATGGTAACATAAATGTCTCCAGAAAAAGGGCCACACTACTGAATCCCTTAATATTTATTTATTAAATGACAATAAACATGAAATTAAAGATGAGAATTTTTCTACATCTTCAGATAAAGAATATTCCTTAGCTAAATAGGTTAATTAGTTATCTAGTTTCAAAGAGGTATCTTGATTTTCAAAACATTGTCAAAAGGAAAACTGTAGAGTTTTTAAAAAAACATTAAAATTTAAATGAAAACTTCTTCAGGTAGACTCAATAATAACTATTTTAACTAATGAAGTATTATATATGTATAAATATCTTGATAAATATAATTTATAGAAAGATATTATTTCAAAATATCCTGAAAGATTTATTTCTAAGATAACTAATTTAAAAATGACTTTGAAATACATAAATTTAAGATAAATACAACTGAGGATGAAAACTTACTTGTTAAACATAGATTTAATATTTCTAGTTTGAAGAAACATGTGTCCACATTTACCACTGATGAGGAAAAACATTATAAAAATTTATAAAAAAAATAGTCATCGTAATAATAATTCTTGAAGGTTTTTTACTCTAAATAAATGAGTATTTTTGTAATATTTTTTTTGTTCTAAAAATTCTCTATTTTATAGAAAGTATTAAAGTGGTGGACATTAGAAAAATAAATATTCTCTAAATAAATTTTAATCTCTTGGTATACTTAAGGATTACTTATCAATGGAAATAAATTTTTCCCAATGAAGTAATGTTAGAAAATTGGGGTTATATAAAATCTTATTTTCGGATAACATAGAACCAATATTTTTTGGGTTCCAAAAAGCTAATAATTTTTTCACAAAAAATGAGATATTACCATCAAAGAAAATTTAGTACATGCATAGTGGTTTCTCCAGACATATAAAAGGTATAACATACTGATTTATGAATAATATCAATATGAAAGGTGGTAAAGTAACTTTCGAAGATAAGGTACAGGGTTATATTATTTATATATCTAACATTTTATTCGTAGAAAATAATTATTTTCAAATGTTTTATATGTTGTAAGACTTAGAAAAACCCTGTAATCATATATCAATTAAAGGATGAAGGTTATCTTTTGAACTTTTGGAATGGTAAATGTATATTACATAGTTATAAAGATGAATATATTATTTCTTCCAATCAACATGAGTATATTTATACACTAAAATATAAGACCTTAAGAGACAAGACATACATGTATCAATGCAATGGAAGACAAATTTTGGGTATGAAGAAGAAGGCTAGGACACATTGACCTTATAAAATTTTCTACATTGAGTAAGGAAGGACTTGTTAAGGATCTACCAGAACAATGGTTTGATTCTTAAAAATTTTATGACCCTTGACAATATCTTAAGAAGCATAAGTCATTTTATAAATCAATTAATTGTGCTTCATCTTATAATGGTTTATAGTTAGTGCACATGGAATTTATTTGTCCAATAGAAACAAGATATATTGGTCAAAAATAATATGTATATGTTTTTGTTAATGACTACACTAGATATACATGTGTTTATTTTATAATGAGATAATTTAAATCATTTAGTTATTTTAAAACTTTTATATCTAGAGTTAAAATTGAGAAAAACATCTCCTTGATAATAATTCATAGTGATAATGATGGAGAATTTGAAAATTTTTTATTTTTAAATTTTTGTAGAAAGTTATTTTATATAATGTTTCAGCACTTATAACTCTATAGTAAAATGTTGTGGTTAAAAAAAATATTCCTTTAGGAAATAATTTGAACCATGATGTGTGAATACTCAATTTCCAAACATTTTTAGGTTGAAGAAGTTAGTAATTCCCGTTATAATATAAATATGTATTTAATTATAACTTTAACAAAGAAAAAAATTTATGATTTTTGGATTTTAAGAAAAAAAAATTGTTCTTACTTAAATGGGTTTAGATGTAAATTAATCATACAAAATTTAAATAAAAGCAAAAAAATATTTTCTCTAAAATCAAATGAAAGAATATTATTATTATATTCCACAACTAGTAATTCTTATAGAGTTTTTAATGAAAAAAAGAACTATTGATGAAATATGGCATGTTAAGTTTTATGAAACTAATCATTTTGTTTTAAAATAGCCCAACCAATATCGTTGAATGTTACTTTTATAAATTATTTTCAACATATAGTAATAAGTTCTTTTGTAATGAAATAACTTGAGAATATGTTTCAAATGTCATTACTCATGAATATTTTTAACCTCTTATAGTAGAGCATAATTTTCAATACCAAATAAGTCATTTTTATATGGAATCATCCTAGTGATAATATCTTTGGTGATATGGATCAGCGAGTTATGGCTTCAAGTTCTTTAAGAAATGAAATTGAGTGTTTATATTTTCTATCAGAATTTAATGCTACGAATCCTAATGAGGATTTAGGTGATGATGATTGAGTAAATGCTATGAAAGCTGAACTCAATGGATTTGAATGGAACCTAGTATAGAATTTTGCTGAATGTCTAAAAGAAACATCTAAAATTAGAGTAAAATGGGTCTTTTGGAAAAAATGTGAAGAAATTGGTATAATAGATACGTATAAATATAGACCTTATGTTAAGGGTTATAATCAATAAGAGGGAATAGAATTTGAAAAACCCCAATTCTCTAGAAGCAAGACATGAATCAATTATAATACTTGTAGATTATAAGTAAATCTTAAATTTCAAACAATTTCAAATTGATGTAAACAATTCTTTCTATAGTTGACAGGTTCATGAGGATGTTTATATTGATCAACCAGTGGGTCTTGAAAATAAAAACATCCAGAAATATGTTGAAAAACATACCATGTCATTTTATGGACTTAAAAAGACCCTAAATATTTGTATGATAGGATAAATGAATTTTTATTATAAAATAATTTTTAAGGGAGTTGTCGATCGAACACCTTTTATAGAGGAAGTTAAAAAATTATGATGCAAAAATTTATATCAATGACGTTGTATTTTGTTCAACTGAAAAATCATTATTAGAATCCTTCATGGATCACTATGGTAAAAACCGTTTTTTTGTGATGGACTATTTGCGACGCGAATAGGCACCCAGTCGCAAAAACATACACGCAGATTGGTGCTGTTTGAGCGCCCAACCGCGCGAAAGGGTATTTGTGACGGGTAGCCACTGCCCATCGCAAATGGCGGAAGGTGTTACGACCTAGTTGCGACGGGGGATCCACCATCACAACTAGTTCGACCCTCGGAGGCTGTTTGCAATGGTTCCCGTCGCAAATAACCGTTTGCGGTAAAATCCTATTTGCGGCTTGATGTTGTCTCGTCGCAAATAGTGTTTCGGCCGGTTTCTTATAGCGATGACCATCGTCAAAAATAACCTTTTAACCGTTGATCGTAATTGATGTGGCCGAAGATATTTGTGATGGGACTGGTCGCAATAAGTAATATTAGCGACGGGAATCCCGTCGCAAATAGTCTTGTCGCAACTAATCTTACCTATATATACCCTCACAGTCAAATTTTCCTTCCCTCCTCCTGAGTTTCTTGTTCATCGACTTCTCTAAACTCTAATTTTAGAGTGACATTTTTTTGGAGTTAGTTTTTTTTATATAGATGTTGTGACGCCATCTACAAATATAAGAGACAAAGATTAAAGGTATTTATGTTTTATTTAATTTTTTATTTATTTAATTTTTTATATTAATTATCATTATTATTGATTAGTTGTAATTAAGATTCATTCAAATTGTTTTGTTGTCCGTAATAATTAGTAATAATTAATAATAATAAATAATAAATAGTAAAAAGTAGTACTAATTAGTAATAAATATTAATAATTAGTAATAAATAGTAATAAATAAAAATAATTAGTAATAAATAGTAATAATTAGTATTATATATTAATTATTAGTAATAAACATTAATAATTAGTAATAAATAGTAATTATTATGAATAAATAATAATTAAAAATAATTAGCTATAATTAGAAATGAATACAAAAAATATAAATAAAAATGAATAAATACTAATAAATATGAATAAATACCAATATATACGAATAAATATGAATAAATAAGAATAAATAGCAATAAATAGAAATAAATAGTAATAAATAGAAATAAATAGAAATAAATTGCAATAAATTGCAATAAATATGAATAAATAGCAATAACTATTAATAAATAGTATTAATTACCAATAATTAGTAATAATTAGAATTAATTAGTAATAAATAGAAATAAATAGTAATAATTAGAAATAAATATCATTAATAAGAAATAATTAGCAATAATTAGGAATAATTAGTAATAATTAGGAATAATTAGGAATAATTTAGAATAATTAGCAATAATTTACAATAATTAGGAACAATTACCAAAAAATAATAACAATTAGTAATAACTAGGAATAAATAGGAATAAATAGTAATAAATAGTATCAAATTGTTATAAATAGTAATAAATAGTAATAAATAGTAATAAATAGCAATAACTAGTAATAAATAGTAATAAATAGTAATAAAAAGTAATAATTAGTAATAATTAGTAATAATTTATAATAATTAGTAATAATTAGTAATAATTAGTAATAATTAGTAATAATTAGTAATAATTAGTAATAATTACTAATAATTACTAATATATAGTAATAATTAGTAATAATTAGTAATAATTAATAATAAATAGTAATAAATAGTAATAATCAGTAATAATGAGTACTAATTAGTAATAATTAGTAATAATTAGTAATAATTAGTAATAATTAGTAATAATTAGTAATATATAATAATAATTAGTAATAATTAGTAATAATTAGTAATAATTTTTAATAATTTGTAATAATTAGAAATAATTACTAATAATTAGTAATAATTAGTAATAAATAGTAATGAATAGTATTGAATAGAAATAAATAGTAATAAATAGTAATAATGTAACACCCCGAGCTTCCACGATACGCTTCTCATTCAATAATGCAATAGCTTTCATTGTACGCAACTTTGAGTTCTAAAACACCGCGACTAATCAAAATAGCCGTTATGAATAGTAATAACCACTTTTTAAAATTATAGAAATTTTATATTTCAAAATGGACTTCATTTTTGTATTCGTAATATCGAAATTATCCAAAGTTGATTTTTTTGTAATTTTCTGAGAACTTCCAATTTTTTTATGAATAGTGAAAATTACTTAAAAACAACCTTTTTAATCAAAATAATTTATAGTGGTAAATTATACTATTTAGTGGTTTTAAAGTATAATTAGAATATATTTTTACCATTTTATCCAATGGTGGTCATTAAATTAATTTAACATTGAAATTGGACATAAACAATTGCCAATCTTTTGATATAAATTGTTTCTTAAAAACACGCTATTGTTGTGACAGCGGGAATTAATTATAAAATTAATTAATGCAACTTATATGTTTGGAATTTTGTAAAATAGAAATCATTTTTGAATTCGGAATATCAATTATATCTTAGGGTGAACTTTTGGCCTTATTCTGAAAAACTTCAATTTTTGATGAATAGTGAAACCACTAAGTGGTTGTTAAAAACCGATTTTTTGTTAAAATGAAATATTACCACTTCTGTGATTTGATTTTCAAAAATCCGACATACATGGTTGTCATTAAGAAGTAAAATTTGGTTCAATGAGATTAAAATAATTTTTTGGTGAATAGTAACTTTTAAGTTCTTAATCGCGATTAGAGGTAATTAGTGTAGTTTAAGGTAAAAATAATGTTTTAATAATATGAGATGAGCTTGACACTTGTACTACTCCTATTGGATGAGTCATGGCCGACCAAGACAACCCATGGGTCAACTTGGGGACTCCATGGAGCCACTTTAGTTGGAAAATGACATTAATATATATTTATTTAATGTTACAATTAAATTGACACAAACATGAGTTATTTTACTAAAACTATTTTTAAGTGGGGTTACACAAGTACAAATTTTGACTATAAATATTCATTAGAAATCTAAAAATATTTCCTGCATCATAGTATTTTTTTTATAATTTTTAGACATTAAATAAATTAAATTATTTATGACATCATTATGATGCAGTGATGACCTCATTATTTAACAATTTTAATAAAATGAAAAGATAATGTAAAATCCAAGGCTTACACTTGTCCAAAGACTATTGGATGGGTAGGTTTAGAACCCTTATCACCTTAGACACGAATTATATAATTTTGGGACTTTTAGAATCCGAAAAGCATTGTGTGAGAATGTAACATTTCAATCTTTCCAAAAGAGCCTCTCCTCTCCACTTATAAAAGGCCCCCACCTCTCCCACCTTATTCACACCTTCAAGCCATTTGGCTCGGCCAACCTCTGCCCAAATACTCTTCCAACTTCCCCCTCTTACTCCTAGAAGCCAAACTTTGGGTCGAACTCTTCCCAAGGAAGCCTTTGGCTCAAATCAAAAAGAGTTACCCGATTTTGAGGTAATGTCTTCTCTAATGTTTTTTTGTTTTATTTTTCTTCTCCAACCCCCTAAACTCTTTTTATTAATTTCTATTGCAAAAACACTAGTATCCTCAATATACTAGGATGTTGTTATAATAAGGATTCGAGCTACACTTACACACACCTACATCTAATTGTTAAAGAACATACGGTTTCTGTGGATGGCGAATTTCTACCTCACGAAACGATGATTGTTCTACACTCATATAACACCTTCAAGGGTGGACATTAAGATGTAACTATATTTATATATGATATATAATGTGTTTATGTTTTAATTATGCTTCTGTATTTCTCATTTATGGCATACTTTATGATTTCCATTATGGGTAAAACGCGATAATTTCATTTTAGGAAGTGCAGACTACCGCCCCCTAAAAGTGATTTGAATCGTTAATACCATATGTGGGATGTATAAAGGATGGAGTAAATGGTATTATATGCTATATTATACTGGAATTATACTATACATTTATATCATTATGATTTCATTACATTAAATACGAAATAGAAATGAAAGTAGCGTTCATGCGTACGTACAGCTTACCATCTCCATGAACGGTGCATTTCATTTCTTACCTCTAAATGTTACGTGACATTATGAATGAATGTATATACTGTATATATGATATATATGATATCTACATCATGAATATAATTCTGGATATAATGGATATTTCACCACATGAACAACTTGTAATTATAAGAAGTTTATTTTTGACTCAAGTACCAAAGATCGACAAAACGACCGTTATTAACTTAAATAATTAAATAATGTTCATAACATGGTAATAAGGGATATAAAAGGAATAATGAACATGAAAAAGGTTCTTAAGTAAATAGAAATTAACTCTAGTTTATTATTCAGGAGGTTAAAGAATGGTCGAGTCAGGACAAGACGCAAGGTAAGGGAATTTCTTAACCCAATTTCCATTCTTTGGGTTAATCTCCTACTTTCAAATTATGTCATGATATTATTATGTTCTATATTTTATTTTTACTTTATTTATGTGTAATTATAGTGAATACACATAATAGATCTATTTTATTTAAAGAATGATCTTTGTAAGGGAACTTCTTAACCCAATTTCCATTCTTTGGGTTAATCTCCTACTTTCAAATTATGTCATGATATTATTATGTCCTATCTTGTATTTATACTTTCTTTATGTGTACATATAGTGAATACACATAATAGATCTATTTTATTTTAAAAATGATCTTTTAAGGACTTCATCTCAATCTCCTTTCATTGAGGCATATTTGTTTTTATACACAACTTTATTTTATACGGTGTATAAACCCCTTTGACTTTTACGTTTATTAAAAAGGGTTTCTTTAATAATTATGTTATTTTTAAATGATTTCAAAAAAGTGATATTTCTCTCCAATATATGAAAATACAGTGCAAATGTGTACGTATTTAACGCAAGCTTAAAAATGTTTTCAGAGAACCTAACTCTCGAGTGTGGTAGACAGGAAGGGATTGGGCGTGGACCCATCATGGCCTGTAATTAGTCGAGCAGTCTCAGAATTAGTTATTTTGTTTTCAGAAGCTTGCTTAATGTTCTCATAAAAACACTGGAGTATATTTGAGCAATTTTAAATGTAAGTATCTTCTAAAAAAATGCATCGGCAGGTCTCATGAGACAAACTAGTGTCTTGGCACGAGGCCTTGACAAAATCATATTTGTGGTCTTGGCACGAGGCCTTGGCTATTTGGTTATGATAGTCTGGCATTATGCATTCCATCATTATGAAAGTGGTTATTGATATTGCATGTGATTATTCGACCAGTAGAATATCCATGTGAAGAAGTGAATGGCATTATCTCATTTTACTTTTTCCATATTATGTTGAAGTTCAAGTTTAAAAGGCTTTTGTTTTAGTTATACATTGCCTTAAATGTTAATGTTTATTTATGAAAGCTTCCGCTATATTGTTAACCTTACTGAGCATTAGAGCTCACCCCTTTCAATGTTTTAATATTTTCCAGGATGTGAAGAAATATTTTATGAATGACCTGCATGGATAGTCCGAAGAGGATAGAAGTGTGGACTATGAAGACTTTGTTATTAGTTTTTCACTTTATGATGTAATGTAAGACTTATGAATGTATCTAGTGTTTCCAAGGCTACTAAACTAATCGGTCTTTCGAGACTTGATCTTTTGTGATCATGCCAATGTTACAAAGTAATGCACCGACTCTGGGTAGCTGGGGTTGGGGCGTTACAGTTGGTATCAGAGTAAGTTTAGTACAAACCTTGGAAGCTAGATTTAGATAAACTCTGATTAGATCACGTAGAACTAAGATGAACTTTGAGTATTAGTGTAGAAGAACTTCCTAGAATTTTGTTATTGTAGAGATTTTGTGTGTTTTCCGAGCAATACATCCCTGTCTGGATACGAGCAAGTAGAGGCGGCTCTGGCACAGATGTACCTAGGGGTAAAACCCGAAAACACCGCTTTGAGCTTGACTCGAACGGGAACTGGTGCACGACAATGGGCCTTGCTGCACTCTTGGTTACGAAACTCCCGGGGGATATGCTTTGGATAATTCTTATTTTCTTTATAAACCAATATGAAGGGTTATGAGTATATACTTCTCAAAGAAAACATTTTTATGGATTATATCCATAAATAGTTCAATTTATGTTAAGTATCTTACAAGTATGGAATTATGTATTTTGATTTATAAACTAATATAGTTTATGCCATTGTTTAGAAATGGTGCCTAATGGTAGGAATGGAAACCGTATCAATGCACGCACCCCGTGTAGGGATTGCCCTCCTGCTCAAGATAATTATTGTGGAGCTGGAGATACAACTGGTGCTGATCAACTTATTACCATACTGGGACAACTCACTCAGGTTATGAATAATAACTTTACTCGTATGGAGCTCCCTGATCCGCAACATGGAGGATCATTGTTAGACCGCTTCATGAGGCAAAAACCACCAACCTTCAATGGGAGTACAAATCTGTTAGTAGCTGAGCAATGGATAAACTCCTTAGAGAAAATATTCCACGCCTTGGGGAGTAGCGAAAGGGAGAAGGTTATCATGGCAGTTTACCGCCTCACTGGAGATGCCGATCAATGGTGGTCATTGATTCAAAACACAAGGGAAGATGAAGAAGTATCAAATATGGAATGGAGAGAGTTCAAAGATCTTTTCTTAGAAAAATACTTTCCTCGTGACCATAGAGCAGATATGGAAAGGCAATTTCTGAGTCTGAGACAAAAGGAGGATGAGAATGTCGCAAAGTATGAGGCCAACTTTACAAGGTTAGCAAGGTATGCTGCAGATTATATACGTAACCCAAGAGGTAATATTGATCGTTTCTTTGATGGGTTAAAACCATTTCTCCATCGAGCTTTAGTATCAAAATCTTTCTCAACATATGAAGATATTGTCTCTTGTGCTATCAAGACAGAAAAGGAATTCTCTAAGTCTTATGACAACAAAGTAAAGCAAGAGAAGAAGAGAACAGTGGAACAAGAGACAAATAAGGGGAAAAAGGGAAAGGAGGATTTCCCATTATGTGATAATTTTGGGAAAAATCACCCTGGTACATGCCTAAAAGGAATGGGAGTTTGTTATAAATGTGGAGAAAAAGGTCACCAGGCTCGTTATTGTAAGGGAAAGAAAGAGGATATCAATGTTGAATGCTACAATTGTAGAGAAATGGGGCATTATGCAAATTAATGTCCTAAGCGTCATGGAAACTTACCTCAGAAAAGGCCAAGGGATCAAGGACAATCTTATGCTGTTACTACAGTTGAAGCAGAATAACTAATGTATTGGTGCTTCTGGACTCATGGATTATATTCTGGTTGTTAGAATAATGTGATATATATATAAGGATTGTACTTAAGTACTTGTTGATTTCAGTAATGTTTTTATATGATGAAGGTAATTATATTTTTATTATGTGACAATTAGAGAAATTTTACTTTGTTTGGGGAATCTGATAAATTGATTTTGGAATTAAGAGACCTTTTAGAGAAAGTCTGGACAGAGGTATTTTGGATAACTATAAAGGTTGGAGTGGATTAAGTTGATCTTTGGATAGTATTGTTTAAGGTTAAAAAATTTATGAAGATTATTTTTGGAATATTATAATACTATAGTTTTAGGAAAAGGACAACCAGCAGGGTGGGGCATAACCGTCGCATCGGACAAAGCTGCAGGAATCGAACCCACAACCATAGTGCGACAGGCCTTTATTTCCTACCACTAGCCTACAGAAAGTCCCTGGTTATTAAAAAATAATTTTACTAATCTAAATGGTATGTGTTAACATTTGGAACCTTATACAATTAGGATAAGTATAATATTTTTGAGTTCTATTATCTTTTTGAGTGAAAGATGAGTTGAAGGTTGAAACTCTAATTGTCAAGAATAAATATATATATACCTATTTCTTATTCAATGAATAAATTAATTCTTAAACTTTAGTAAAGGGATATTAAAACAAAAAAATGTGTTATCCTGATACCTTATGTCTTGTTGAACTGATGATATTTTAAATCAACAAAGATTGAAGGCTTTGAGGCCCTCAATTTGAAAGTTGATTGTGATTGATGACCTAAATCACTACCTACAAATATTTACGTTTTTCCTCCAATTATATGTCTCTAATTTCCACCAATGTTCTCCTTATCGAGATCATAATTTGGTGGTGACTATCTTATTTCTATTTCCCTCTTATTAAGGCTAAATTTTATTAATCTTATTTCCGATGTGGGTTTTCCACAAAGGTATTTTCTCTTTTCAACCATTTATTTTCAAAGAAAAATTTCAAATTGCGAGGACGCAATTTATTGAAGGAGGGGAGAATGTAACACCCCGAGCTTCAACGATATGCTTTTCATTCAATAATGCAATAGCTTGCATTGTACGCAACTTCGAGTTCTAAAACACCGTGACTAATCAAAATAGCCGTTATGAATAGTAATAACCACTTTTTAAAATTATAGAAATTTTATATTTCAAAATTGACTTCATTTTTGTATTCGTAATATCGAAATTATCCAAAGTTGAATTTTTTGTAATTTTCTGAGAACTTCCAATTTTTTTATGAATAGTGAAAATTACTTAAAAACAACCTTTTTAATAAAAATAATTTATAGTGATAAATTATACTATTTAGTGGTTTTAAAGTATAATTAGAATATATTTTTACCATTTTATTCAATGGTGGTCATTAGAATTAATTTAACATTGAAATTGGACATAAACAATTGCCAATCTTTTGATATAAATTGTTTCTTAAAAACACGCTATTGTTGTGACAGCGAGAATTAATTATAAAATTAATTAATGAAACTTATATGTTTGGAATTTTTTAAAATAGACATCATTTTAGAATTCGGAATATCAATTATAGCTTAGGGTGAAATTTTGGCCTTATTCTGAAAAACTTCAATTTTTGATGAATAGTGAAACCACTAAGTGGTTGTTAAAAACTGATTTTTCGTTAAAATGAAATATTACCACTTCTGTGATTTGATTTTCAAAAATCCGACATACATGGTTATCATTAAGAAGTAAAATGTGGTTCAATGAGATTAAAATAATTTTTTGGTGAATAGTAACTTTTAAGTTCTTAATCGCGATTAGAGGTAATTAATGTAGTTTAAGGTAAAAATAATGTTTTAATAATATGAGATGAGCTTGACACTTGTACTAATCCTATTGGATGAGTCATGGACGACCAAGACAACCCATGGGTCAACTTGGGGACCCCATGGAGCCCCTTTAGTTGGAAAATGACATTAATATATATTTATTTAATGTTAAAATTAAATTGACACAAACATGAGTTATTTTACTAAAACAGTTTTTAAGTGGGGTTACACAAGTCCAAATTTTGACTATAAATATTCATTATAAAGCTAAAAATATTTCCTGCATCATAGTAGTTTTTGTATAATTTTTAGACATTAAATAAATTAAATTATTTATGACATCATTATGATGCACCGATGACCTCATTATTTAACGATTTTAATAAAATGAAAAGATAATGTAAAATCCAAGGCATACACTTGTCCAAAGACTATTGGATGGGAAGGTTTCGAACCCTTATCACCTTAGCAACGAATTATATAATTTTGGGACCTTTAGAATCCAAAAAGCATTGTGTAATAATGTAACATTTCACTCTTTCCAAAAGAGCCTCTCCTCTCCACTTATAAAAGGCCCCCACCTCTCCCACCTTATTCACACCTTCAAGCCATTTGGCTCGGCCAAATGCTACCCAAATACTCTCCCGACTTCCCCCTATTACTCCTAGAAGACAAACTTTGGGCCGAACTCTTCCCAAGGTAGCCTTTGGCTCAAATCAAAAAGAGTTACCCGATTTTGAGGTAATGTCTTCTCTAATGTTGTTTTGTTTTATTTTTCTTCTCCAACCCCCTAAACTCTTTTTATTCATTTATATTGTAACAACACCAGTATCCTCAATATACTAGGATGTTGTTATAAGAAGGATTAGAGCTACACTTACACACACCTACATCTAATGGTTAATGAACATACGGTTTTTGTGGATGACGAATTTCTGCCCCACGAAACGATGATTGTTCAACATTCATATTACACCTTAAAAGGCGGCCATTAAGATGTAACTATATTTATATATGATATATAATGTGTTTATGTTTTAATTATGCTTCTGTATTTCTCATTTATGGCATACTTTATGATTTCCATTATGGGTAAAACGCGATAATTTCATTTTAGGAAGTGCGGACTACCGCCCCCTAAAAGTGATTTGAATCGTTAATACTATATGTGGGATGTATAAAGGATGGACTAAATGGTATTATATGCTATATTATACAGGAATTATATTATACATTTATATCATTATGATTTCATTACATTAAATACGAAATAGAAATGAAAGTAGCGTTCATGCGTACGTACGGCTTACCGTCTCCATGAACGGTGCATTTCATTTCTTACCTCTAAATGTTACGTGACATTATGAACGAATGTATATACTGTATATATGATATACATGATATCTACATCATGAATATAATTCTGGATATAATGGATATTTCACCACATGAACAACTTGTAATTATAAGAAGTTTATTTTTGACTCAAGTACCAAAGATCGACAAAACGACCGTTATTAAATTAAATAATTAAATAATATTCATAACATGGTAATAAAGGATATAAAAGTAATAATGAACATGAAAAAGGTTCTTAAGTAAATAGAAATTAAATCTAGTTTATTATTCAGGAGGTTAAAGAACGGTCGAGTCAGGACAGGACGCAAGGTAAGGGAATTTCTTAACCCAATTTCCATTCTTTGGGTTAATCTCCTACTTTCAAATTATGTCATGATATTATTATGTCCTATATTTTATTTTTACTTTATTTATGTGTAATTATAGTGAATACACATAATAGATCTATTTTATTTAAAGAATGATCTTTGTAAGGGAACTTCTTAACCCAATTTCCATTCTTTGGGTTAATCTCCTACTTTCAAATTATGTCATGATATTATTATGTCCTATCTTGTATTTATACTTTCTTTATGTGTACATATAGTGAATACACATAATAGATCTATGTTATTTTAAAAATGATCATTTTAAGGACTTTGTCTCAATCTCCTTTCATTGAGGCATATTTGGTTTTATACACAACTTTATTTTATACGGTGTATAACCCCCTTTGACTTTTACGTTCATTAAAAAGGTTTTCTTTTATAATTATGTGATTTTTAAATGATTTCAAAAAAGTGATATTTCTCTCCAATATATGAAAATCCAGTGCAAATGTATACGTATTTAACGCAAGCTTAAAGATGTTTTCAGAAAACCTGACTCTCGAGTGTGGTAGACAGGAAGGGATTGGGCGTGGACCCATCATAGCCTGTAATTAGTCGAGAAATCTCAGAATTAGTTATTTTGTTTTCAGAAGCTTGCTTAATGTTCTCATAAAAACACTGGAGTATATTTGAGCAATTTTAAATGTAAGTATCTTCTAAAAAAATGCATCGGCAGGTCCCATGAGACAAACTTGTGTCTTGGCACGAGGCCTTGACAAAATATTTTTTGTGGTCTTGGCACGAGGCCTTGGCTATTTGGTTATGATAGTCTGGCATTATGCATTCCATCATTATGAAAGTGGTTATTGATATTTCATGTGATTATTAGACCAGTAGAATATCCATGTGAAGAAGTGAATGGCATTATCTCATTTTACTTTTTCCATATTATGTTGAAGTTCAAGTTTAAAAGGCTTTTGTTTTAGTTATACATTGCCTTAAATGTTAATGTTTATTTATGAAAGCTTCCGCTATATTGTTAACCTTACTGAGCATTAGAGCTCACCCCTTTCAATGTTTTAATATTTTCCAGGATGTGAAGAAGTATTTTATGAATGACCTGCAGGGATAGTCCGAAGAGGATAGAAGTGTGGACTATGAAGACTTTGTTATTAGTTTTTCACTTTATGATGTAATGTAAGACTTATGAATGTATCTAGTGTTTCCAAGGCTACTAAACTAATCGGTCTTTCGAGACTTGATCTTTTGTGATCATGCCAATGTTACAAAGTAATGCACCGACTCTGGGTAGCTGGGGTCGGGGCGTTACAAATAAATAGTAATAAATAGTGATAAATAGAACTAAATAGTAGTAATTAGTAATAATTAGTAATAACTAACAATAATTAGTAATAATTAGTAATAATTTTTAATAATAAGAAATAATTATGAATGATTATGAATAATTAGGAACAATTATGAATAATTTGGAATAATTAGGAATAATTAAGTATAATTATGAATAAATTGGAATAAATATAAATAAATAGTAGTAAATAAAAATAAATAGAAATAAATAGAAATAAATTGGAATATATATAATTAAATTAAAATAAGTAGCAATAAATAGTAATAAATATGAATAAATATGAATAAATAGCAATAAATAGCTACAAATATCATAAATAACAACAAATAGAAATAAATAATAGTAAATCTCCATAAATAAAAATAATTAGCAATAATTTAAAATAATTTGGAAAAATTTGAAATTATTATAAATAATTAGGAATAATTAGCAATAATTAGCAATAATTGGGAATAATTAGGAATAATTAGGAATAATTAGGATTAATTAAGAAAAATTAGGATTAATTGGGATTAATTAGGTAGAATTAAGAATGATTAGGAATAATTAGGATTAATTAGGATTAAATAATACCAAAATAAATTATAAGAAATTATAAAAAATTGAAATAAATTGTAATAAATTATAATAAATTGTACTAACTTGTAATAACCTATAATAACTTGTAATAAATTTTAATAACTTGTAATAAATAATAATAACTTGGCACAATTTATATTGGATTAACAGTACTCCTTTTTCATGATGACTCCTCTCCTTTCAACTCTATCTGACTCAATCCATTATGAAACTTATGCTTCTACATATGCAAATCCAATCTCGTATGTACGAGTTTGAATATGCCTTCATAAGACCACATTTTTTAAAATGTTGTCAGATAGTGAGAGTTGCAAGAACATGATTCTTTATAAAAAAGGGGCTCTTTTTTTCGATGCCTCATTTACTTGCATCTTTCTCACACTAAAATCACAATAAAGAATCATCTTAGAGGTACAGTTATACATTCTTGTATGCACAATAACGAATATGTGTACCTCCAAGAAGATTTTTCATTGTAATTTCATTGTGAGAAAGATTCATTTAAATGAGTGGTTAGAAAAAATAGTAGCCTTAAATCCACTAAAAATTGTTTCTCATGTAATTAAAGGTAATTATTAAGAAGTAGTTGTATTTATTTATCTTCTTATTCAGATAGTGTTATTCTAATTTTAAATTATTCAAAAATAGTAATTATTTCATATTTTTTAGAACAATATGGAACAAGGAAGTCGACAACAGTCATTATTAGATGATCGCGCTTTGATAAATTAGCATAGAAATCCAAAAGGTTCTAGTTTAAATCCTCTATAAATTGAGGGTGTTGAATATTTCTTATCATTTGCATCATCAAAACCAGAATTTATTAAAGGAAGTGTTATATATCCTTGTAAAAAAATGTGCGCTGAGAACGCTGGACACATTTGACAAGGTTGGAGGACATCTCTTGTGGTTTGGTTTTCAAATATATTATGTTTTTTGGTATCAACACGTTGAACGAAGTTCTAGAGAAGATACTATTAAATTGATTTTGGATCCATCATGGTTTTAAAATTTAATTCATTATGTTAGAGCCCCATTTATTCAACAAACTAAAATTCAGGATGATATTAATTTAACTCCTGAGTTGGCACCATCTGAATTTTATGAGTTGTTAAGGTCTACTAAGGATTCATTATATGCTGCTTGCAAGATAAGAAAATTAGAAGTCGTTGAAAAATTTATGGCTATTAAATCAGATAATGCAATTTCAAACAACTATTTTGATCAGATATTTTATTTTTTTAAAACACTATTACAAGAAGGAAATGTGTTTCCTGCAAATTACAATGAGGGAAAGAGACTGGTTCATAATCTGGGTCTTAGTTATTGGAAGATTCATGCATGTGCAATTGATTGAATTTCATATTGTAGTGAAAATGAGTTGTTGGATTGTTTTCCCACACGTGGAAAATCGAGGTATAAAGAATCTCAACTGGGGACGTTTAGATCGATTCATGTTAACCATTTGAGATATTTCCCCCTTAAAGCCAGTTTGCATCATTTATTTATGTCTTAGAATATATCATCAATGACGACATGACACAAAACCAAGATTTCAATAGATAAAAGCTTGAATCATCCATCTGATGGTGATTTATGGAAACATTTTGACCCACTGCATCATTCTATTTCTTTAGAAGCTTGAAACATGCGATTGGGTCTTTCTAATGACGGTTTCTATCTGTTTGGTTCTTATAGTAGTCAGTATTCATGTTGGCCTATCTTTATAACTCTGTACAATTTACCTCTATGGATGTTGACGATAGATCCCTATATATTTATGACCTTATTAATCCCAAGACTTCCGAAAAATATTATTGATGTTTATTTGAAACTGTTGATTGATGAGTTACATTCATTATGGAGTAATGGTGTTATTACATATGATTTTGTCATTAAACAGAATTTCATATTAAAAGCATCATTAATGTAATCGATTAGTGAATTCCCGACATGTAGCATGTTATCTGGATGGAGTACACGTGGTTTGAAATCATGTCCTTATTATATGAAAGACAAAAAAGACTTTATGCTCGTCAATGGAAATAAAACTGTCTATATTGAATGTCATCACATATTTCATCCAACCCATTATATTTTTCAAATTAACAAATCTCATTTCAGAAAAGGCACAATTGAAAGGGATGATCCTCGAAAAATGATCTTAGGAAAAAAGTTAAAATCAGTTGTATTTTCAATAACTCCCATCACATTTGGGCCAACTGTAAACCAACAGGAAATTCATTGCTTTGGAAAAGAACCTAATTGGATAAAATAGAGCATTTTCTGGAATCTTCTATATTGGTCGGATTTTTTTCCCCCACATGTAGGATGTCATACATATTGAGAAGAACTATTTTGATAATTTATTTTATATAGTATTTGATACACCATGTAAGACCAATGATAATGTAATGGCACGATTAGATCTTTCCCAAATTTACAGACGACCAGAACTTGAACTATTTAAAAATGTTAGATCACAGAGGTTAATGAATCTATATTTATCATATACACTATCCAAAGAGAGCCGCTTATTATTTTTTAATTATATTACATATTTGAGTCTTCTAGATATCTATGCTACAAATTTGGGTAGATACTTTAAAAATGGTCATATTTCCAGATTAAAAAGTCATGATTATCATTTTATAATGGAAACAATTATGCTGATTAGATTCAGAGGTTTGTTGAATTCTATGATATGGGATTCGATAACATACATATCATATATTTTTCAACACATTTTTTTGGCAAAAACATACTATGAAGCACTAAGTAAACTGGAAGAAGTTTTTGTTGCGATTATATGTAAACTCAAAAAAATCTTCCTACCGGATTTCTTTGACTAAATGGAACATCTAATATTACATTTTCAATATGATGCTAAATATTTATGTTTGGTATAGTTTAGATGGATGTACCCATTCAGAAGATGCATGCCGAAATTGAAGAAAAAAAGTACGTAATAAATCACCAGTTGAAGGCTCAATTGTTGAAGCGTATTTACAAGAGGAAATTTCATTCTTCTGATCTCATTATTGTGAATCTGAATATCCCTTAAAAAACTACATAGGATGGAACTAGGGGAATGTTGATGAAGAAATGGACTATAAATTATCAGTTATTAAATATCTAGAGCTTGGGTTAGGTGGAGTTCATGAACGATGACTTTCAGATGATGAACATCACAGAGCGCTTATATATGTTCGGATCAGCTATGAAGAAATGACATTATTTTTATTGTGAGTGCTTATATCACTTATTCTATAATTTATTTTATAGTAATTAAACTTATTTTATTTATAGGTTTTATGATAATCGTATCAAGAAACAACTTCCACAAATTATAGCAGCTGATCATGAGGAACACCGAAAAGAATGTTTTTCTCAACAGTTTCAAATAATATTAACATAAATTATTGATGGTTTAACTTATCAATTCACTTTGTTATTTATTATATTGATAATGTTTTTTTCAAATTTTTAGGTGCCTCAACATGCTGATAAAATTTATAAGAGACTGTGTATATTAAGTAACCCACCATCCATAATGGTTAAATTCTATAATGCATATGTTGTGAATGGTTTTTCATTTCAGACACGTGCATATGTGGAATAAAAAATAATGAACATTGGAGTTTTTGTGAGAGGATTGCATCATAGAGAAATAGAAGTTGACTTTTACGGTATGCTGAATGAAATTATTGAACAGTGTTATCTAGGGAAAAATTACATAACAATGTTTAAATATTGGTGGTTAGATACTGATTAAGGCTTTCATGTTCATCTAATTCATGGAATCATAGAAATTAAATATAAAAGTCTTATTTCAGTAAATAAACCATTTTTACTTGCTCAACAAGCACATAAAATATATAATACATACTATTTTGCTACTTCAAGAGTCTTGAGTGATTGGTGGAGCATAATAAAAATGATATCTCGGTAAAATTAGTTTACTCAAACTGAATGTGGTTCCAATGGAGTACAAGGAATTGAAATTTTTCAAGAGACTACTCCAAATCCATCCTTTACACAAAGAGACATGAATATCGATGATGACACCCCACAATTAAGGGATGATGGTGACAATGATGTCAATGATGTTACAAATGAATTTGAAATGGAAAGAGATGATGAAAATAAAACTCATATGGATATTGATGATGCTGATGATGAATATGAAGACACTGACATCGTTAGATATGAAGATGATGATGAAGGTCAACATTGACACAGTGAAATGATGGTTATAATAATAACATATATATATATATATATATAATTATTATTATTTTCAACTATCTGCTAACAAAAATAATTTTTTGTATCCGAAGGACCCTGATCTATTCTGTGAGTTGGAGGAGGCTGATCTGCCTTTGGATGCTGAGGATTTGGGATCACTTGACCCTCAGCCTACAGGCGGTTCAAGGGGTACGCGGAGGGGGTGTAGTCTTACATGACTGATGACTCCTGACCCTATCCATGAGCAACATCCACATATTGGATTCGATCCACGTATAAAGAGGTATGGTAACCTGTATATTTTTGTTATTTTTTATTAATTTATTTATATACTAATTTATTAATTATTTTTTCTTTTTTAACAGTTTTGCACATGTAGTTGTTGGACAAGGGAGTGCTATTTTGTGCAATTATTTTTCTGAGCCACAGATCACATGGGGACAGATTCCCGTTGATGTGCACCATTAAAGTTTCAATCAATGGCTGGTATGTAAATAAATAATATTTATATAGAAATTTATTTCAGTAATAACTTGATAGTATAAATTAATTTTAAGGTTTATGGTATCCCTTATATGATATCTTGCATAGTGCTATCCACGAGGCATGTGAGGTGTTTATGCATGATAATTTCTGTCAGTTTTTTCAAATTTGATAAGGACAACCATTAAGAAAGAAGGAGCGATAGTATTTTATGAGTCACGTGGAGCCCACTGACCTGAGTACATTTAATCTCATGTTTGGGATGGATACTTTTTCACATTGGTTGTGTAGTGGATTTTATATGAGATCTTCAACGGGCCGATAGAACCGGGGGAGACATGAGGTGAAAAATCATGCTGGAAGTCGTACAGTCATTACTCATAGAGAGAATCTGGTAAGTACCTTTTTAAAATATTTTATATAAAATTACATATATATAGTTTATTTAATATTCATATAGACAGTCGAGCATCCTGATATTACAGAGTACGATGTTTGTCGGAGGATGTATAGTGATCCACCCACTGGAGAGATTAGAGGTGATCGACAGCGTCAGATTGTTGTCAGTATTATTTCTTTTTATTTTTGAAAATTAAATGCATATAATATTTTCAATATTTTAATTTCAAATTGAAACACAAGGAGTCATATGATGCCACGACCTCTTGGGCACAGGCTGAGAGTCAGTCCGAGACTGCTGAGCAGACTAGTGCCCACCATTTCGATGAGGCTACATGGATGCAGGCGACCCAATATCCCTTTGTGACGGGCCGAGTAGTTGGTATCGTCTCTCATTTGACTCTTAGAACTTATTATGGTACTGCATCGATGTTGGTTTCCAGCTTGAGAGGATCTCATGGAGTGGCATCATCCTCTGGCTCACAGTATCTGGAGCAGTTGGGAGCTCAAACTGAGCTTATGGAGAGTTCACAGAAGCATCAGAAGGGATGTGTTAGCTGCAGCAGCAACACGAGGATGACATGTGTTGATGGAAGCACCAATATCAACAATATCATGAAGTAGACATGCGTCGATGGCAGCAACAACAACACGATCAGAAGGAGTAACTGCGACATCTTACTCATATCTAAGAGATGATGTTTCCTCCACCATCTACTCCACCTCCTCCAAATATTTTAGAAGACTACCCCCAACGATTTTTTTGTTCTATTAAAAAAATGTGAATTGAACATTTGTTATAATATGAATTATTTACAATTTTTGTCTTTTATATTGGTACGAATATTGCATAATTTTTTTATTTTTAATATTTTAATATTTTAATATTTATTATTACTATTATATTTTTTATTGTTTTTTATATTACTAAT